>CM057340.1:294731028-295938414 GCA_030015575.1 Agapanthus africanus | reverse complement strand
ACACATGCCAGGAATGGTTTTTCGTACTTTATCACATTCACTGATGATCTCTCAAGATACGGACATGTGTTCCTGTTGAAATACAAGTCTGAAGCTTTTGAGAAATTCAAGGAATATAAGTGCGAAGTTGAAAACCAAACGGGTTGAAGTATTAAAATCCTACAATCTGATCGGGGAGGAGAATACTTGAGCACGGACTTCCGGGATTATTTAAAAGAGAATGGGATTCTCTCTTAGCTTACTCCTCTGTATACACCACAGCACAATAGTGTTTCGAAGCGGAGGAATCGCACCTTATTAGATATGGTGCGTTCTATAATGAGTAATGCTGAGTTACCCATTTCCTTTTGGGGATTTGCGCTTGAGACAGCTGCACACCTATTGGATATGGTTCCCACCAAATCTGTACCTACCACTCCATATGAGATATGGAAAGGGAAGAGACCGTGTCGTAATATAGTTAAGATATAGGGTTGTCCAGCCTATGTGAAAACACAAAATCCGGACAAGCTCGAGGCAAGGTCAGTATTGTGCAAATTTATAGGATATCCCAAGGAATTCTCGAGGGTATATCTTCTACCACTCAGAGGAACAAAAGGTGTTTGTTTCTCGACATGCCACCTTTTTAGAAAAGGAATTTCTTGCAAAAGAAATTAGTGGCAATAAGGTAGAATAGGAAGAAGTTCCAGCAGCACAAACTACAACTGGCGATTTGGTGGAACCAGAGGATCCAATAGTACCCAACGAACCCCAGCCACTCCACAGATCTAGTAGGGTTCCTCATCCACCTGAGAGATACTACGGTTTTCTCATAGACGGTGGGAGCGAGGATTGCATCATGGAAGATGATGACCCGACTAGTTTCGAGCAGGCCATCACGAGTGGAGACTCTGTGAAATGGCTAGATGCTATGCGATCCGAGATGGAATCCATATATACCAACAAACTATGGACTTTGGAAGTTGCTCCTGAAGGGGTAAAACCCATTGGGAGCAAGTGGATCTTCAAAAAGAAGATTGGTGTAGATGGAAAAGTTGAGACTATCAAAGCTATACTTGTAGCAAAAGGTTTTCGTCAATGACCTGGCATCGACTATGATGAAACATTTTCTCCTGTCGCTGTGCTTAAGTCCAACAGGATCCTACTTGCCATTGCTGCATACCATGACTATGAAATCTGGCAGATGGACATCAAGACAACTTTTCTAAATGGTGATTTAGAAAAGACCGTGTACATGATACAGCTAGAGGGCTTCATACACAGTGGGAGCAACGGAAAGGTGTGCAAGCTGCTTAAATCCGTCTATGGATTAAAGCCAGCATCGCGGAGCTTGTCGCGACCTGAAGATTGGCCCGTGACCGGCACTTAACCACGTAACGTCTACAGGCGTAACGCAGCTAAGTGAACAGAAAACCCAGAAATAAAACCATTAAAAATGTAGAGTGTTTAAGTTTTAAGTGGAAGTATTTATTAAAGTGACAAAAATTCTTAAGTAGATAATCACCAAGATAGCAATATACGACGCCGTAGCAAAGATCAACATCCACAAGTGGGAACATCATAGATAGAATAAACTGCAAGTACAGTCGGCTCACAACGAGCTCGACACCAGAAAACAATAATATACATCATCGTCCTCACACTGTCTCTAAGTCAAATACATACATGGTAGATGGAGAATACTAGATACAACAATATACATAACTGAAAGAGAAACAGATACCGCACAAAACCCACCTATCAGCAAAAGAGCTAGTACACCAACTAAGGTGGTATCTGTGTCAAAAGATGCAAAACGCAGCCTGCCGCGACTACTCCGAAGGGCAACCTGCAAACACTGTGGTACAACGGGGGTGAGTTGCCAACTCGTGAATAGAGATAATATATAAAGATAATCGCGAGCATACACGTACTGCGCTACTCTACCATATGCCAACATATGATATCAATGTATGAAAAGCAGTATGTGCAAAAAATCATGCAAGTGCTCTATCAGGTAATATGACTACAGGATGAGATGCAATATTGAATGCTGAGCAGGGGAATATAACATCTACACAAAATGTCAATGTGGAATATATATATATGCACCGTAAATCCCAACAACCCAGACGGCGGCACTCCCATCGGCCCTCCAATCCTGTACATCCCTGAGAATCATGAGTGCCCAACATCGGCACCCAAATATCATAAATACTCGTGTCTAGCATCGACAAGCAAATCCTCCTATATTGGGCATTCGTCAGTCCGGGTCAGCCCTCTCTCAATATATCGGGCATCCGTCAGTCCGAGTCAGCCCTCTCTCAATATATCGGGCATCCGTCAGTCCGGGTCAGCCCTCTCTCAAAATATCGGGCATCCGTCAGTCCGGGTCAGCCCTCTCTCTCATATATGCCACTCTAGCACCGAGAAAACACAGGGTGGGCGCACCGAAATATCATATCAAGGGAACCGGGTTTTTAAATGATTACATATTTGAAATAGCCACGGTTCCCAAATCCAGAAATCGCATGTAATCCAAACCAATATGCAAGTCAATGATCCGATGTGATATGTGCATCAAGTATGAATATCATGTCAAGTCACATAAAGATGAACTACAACATAATGATCCGATGTGATATATGCATCAAGTGTGAATATCATGTCAAGTCACATAAAGATGAGCTACAACATAATGATCCGATGTGATATATGAATCAAGTGTGAATATCATGTCAAGTCAAATAAAGATGAGCTACAACATAATGATCCGATGGAAATTCTACAGTGTGAGTGTCATGGCAATTACTAATGGTGTGTGTGTAACATGCAGGATAGTGCTCGTGCAATATGAACCGTTAGTAAGGGTGCGGTGTTCTATCAATTCTAGTTTATATACATACATCAGGGAATGTGGTATGCACTAAATAGTAGCCATGAATAGTCAATGTATGGAAATGTAGCTATAAGATCCTATCAGCCCTGACGTAAAACGCCATGCGGGCGATATCCCCGTTGATGTTAAATCTACTCACCGTAGTCTCTCGCTAGGTATAGCCGACGACTTGTTCCCCTCCTTCGCGGCACCCGTCGCACTCGCCTGCGAATCCTAGAATTTCACAATATATCACTCATAAGCTCAAAACCGTACAAACATGACATTTAAAGTCAACTAGAAACCCGTGTCGCAAACCAAGCGCGCGTGTGCGCGATACGCTAAAACGTGTGATTAGGCGCCTGAAGCCACTCCGACGCGTCGCGATACGCAGAAACCCCAAACCCACTCACACGTATCACACGTGTCGCGAAAGATTAAAAATACGGGAAATAGGGTATTCTACTCCAGATTTTTATACAGAACTGATCTTATAAAAATAGATATACCAAAATACTCCACATAGCAGCAGACTCCAGTGCCCCAAACCCCAACCCCCAACTCACCCATCTGGCCGCAAATTGCGGCCAGAATGATTATTCCGGCGGCCTCTCTTGGGAATTGGGCTCCCAGGTTTGGTGTGTGCACTTAATACCCCCTGTGTATGCTACAGTAATTCCAATTTTATTCTGAAATGACCCGGGTAGCAGCAGATCCAACAGAACCCTATTTCTAGTTAAAAACCTCACTTTTGCACTAAAATGAAACTTTATGGTATTTTTCTGAAATCTGAAACAAACCCAAGCCTCGAACCATACTAATATCACATAACCAAGCTAATCAAACCTTAAAAAGTTAATTTTTAACATAACCTCACTAAAACCCCTCCTATAGCACAAAACATGCATAAAAAGTGATATTTGCTAGAATTTCTACAAGTTACGAGAGAGAGTGTTAAGTGAGATAAATACGTTCCCAAAAACCCTATAGAACTTTATTTTTCCATCCTTCTCCCTCAAGCTACTGCTTTTGTTAGTGTATATGCCCTAGAGGCCATTACTGTATCATACTAGTTTGTATATTACTTGATGGAAGCTTAGGATATTCACCTTGTATAAACAATCTTGCTCAATATAGTAGTATGCTACTTGGTTTGTTTCTACTTCAATGTGTACTTGTGTTTATTTCAGTACATCACTTATACGCATTAGTGGAGCCCTTAGGATCTTTGCTTGATTACCAGCGTTGTGATGGCAGTCACACTAGTGGGGGCTGGGTAATCTATAGGCACATCCTTATACAGGTCCCTAGTCGTAGGACTATCGAGACAGGGCATCGATACTCCGGAGTAGACTAGCGTATGCGCTTCTCATCCCAGTGTGGGAGATGGTCTGTCCCACAGCCATCAGTACGTCGTACTGGAGATAGTATACGGGTGCTCGTTGGGTTACGAGTACACTGGACAGGACTCGTCGGGAACTGACAGGTTGGTATTATACCTATCGTCAGTTATCAGTTCCCAGGTGACATGAGTACAGCTTAGTCCGCTGACTTGACACTGGCACTTCGCCTCGAGTGTGTTCCCACTGCACTTTGATCGCTACCCTACCACGGCTCAAAGGAGTCGTGCAAACAGGTGGTGGTTGGGTGCAGTCCCGAAGCACTTGGAGGCAGTGACGGTTAGACAGGATTCGTCTCTCCCGGTATTGGGGGTTGACATCGCGCTGTGTCTAGGAGAGCCATTACACGAGTAGTCCCCGGCCAGGGCAAGCGAGATATACTGGTAGGTTTCCAGTGTTATCTCAGGGTGTTTTGGGCTTCACTCCGACACGACTTGTACCACTATTGGGGGACTGACGTTTTACCGCCCCCTAGGCCCGACATGCGATGTATCAGACGAACATACCGGACTGTACGGAGAATGTCACATTCAGACTCAGTAGGAGTTCAGATGGGGTTTCACCTCGTCAGCCTTCTTGTCGGCATCTACCTAGGGACCGTTACGCACAGCTAGTGCCGCTTGCGGTCTGTGGTTAAACCCACTGCCAGCGTAGTGTCGAGTCTTTAGAGTCCCACACAGAGGGTATTCGCCTCTGGGCAAAACAGAGTAGAGGTCGCATGGTTTTGCGACAGGGTTCGTTCTCATCCGCGCACTTGTGCACGTTTGGAGTCCGGACGGATTATACTGGCAGGCTCTGGTTTGAGCCAGATACCGGTATATGTTTTGAGGGTTGCTTTTATATCTTGGTATTCTTGTTCCTCGGAACGAGAATGCAGGTGTGTATGCACAGTTGCTTGAGGCGGAGGATGAGGTATTTTATTAGGGTTTCGGAACGGGTGCGTATGCACAGTTGACAGTCTTCATTTTCCAAACCCTAATGGATTTATATATTATCTATTAATAATAGTAATTAAATGAGAATTTTGTTATGGTAGATTTTTTTGACTTGTTGACCATGGTTGACTTGTTGACCATGGTTGAATGTTGACCACCATCATGCTTTAAAAAGTCCTCCTTGATTCATGCTTACATTTCATTAAATGAAGCATGGTAGTGGTCATTCCAAATTGCCATCAACTATTCTCATTTTGAATTATTATTATTTAGATAATTGTTTTTCTTTTGGCATTATGGTTGCAAGAAAGAAAAATATAGCTCATTATCTCATTTAGCTTCTCTCTCCTCTCTTCATCTTCTTCTTCCTCTAGCAAAGAGAAACCTTCTCATGTGTTGAGAATCCTTCTCTTTAAAAAGAAAAGCAAACCCTAGTCACTCTCTACTCATTCTAGGTTAAAGGTTTAGCAAGCCGGAAACCCTAGTTCACTCAAAGATCGAGGAAGAGCCCAAAGGTCGAACCTTCGAGGTGGATCCATCTTCGACGGAAGAAGGCGACGAAAAGAGAACCATCAACCTCTACAAGATTTCAAGAAGAAGGAGTTCAAGTTTAGGTATAACCTTCATCCGAGTAGCTAACTCCCTTTAGCGTATTTGCTAGTTTAGTTTAGACACGATCCCGACCTTGTTTAGTCCATGTTGCCTCTTGCGATAAAAATTTGTTTTTTATACCGTTTCCGCCTCCCCGTAAGCACCGGGGGTCGAAATATGGACTTACAGTGGTATCAGAGCCTAACTAAACTTAAACTAGCTTGGTAGCGAAGTGTATGGAAGTTCGAAACCGAAAAATCACAAAACCGGAAAAACCAAAACCCTAAGTTTCTGTTGAATTTTTTTCTGCTCTAAATGAAAAACTTTATACTTGTAAATTCGCTCAGGGTTTTTATTGATCACACAAGAAACACGATGCACTAATTCATTGAAACCGCCGCGCTTCCGCGGCACGAGGTAGGCATGCGCCGCGGAAGCGCCGCAGTTTGTTATCTTCTCTGCATCGTTTTTCGTGCAGTGTTCTTCTGGTGGGATTTTGGGATTTTTCAGATGTATTATATGTACCCAGATTTTCCAGAACAGAAATTCACTTTTGGGGTCCTATAATTCCGTATTTTTTCGAACTTCACCGCACTTTGGCTATGTTGGTTATATCTGTGATGTTTGCATGTATTGAACGTCGGCTAATCGCTATAAGTCGATTAGTCGGGGTTATACATGATCTGTGTTTGATGTTGGATTGTGTATATGAATGTGTTGGACTGTCGCGGGTGAATAGCCGGGGTGGATGTGAGATGAGCTTTTGTTTTTCTTTCATTCATTGTAAATGTAAATTGATGTAATAATATTATTTGTTTGGCCGCACAACCGGGTCGGGGTTGTAGCCGTCATTGTATAATTCTTTTTACTGTTTTTGCTCCTAGGATAGACCCATGGAGGGGTGCACAAACTACCAGGTACTTGGCGGGTAGTTTGCCGCACCCGTAGGGGTCTTGGGTGGGGTATTTGGCTATTCACCGCGACCGTGTAATCCGCTTTTCGTTGCAGGCTCGAAAGGATTGCGGATTGCTAGTATATCCAATGTATTCATCTGTGATCTGTAATGTCTATCATTGCTTTCTATTTAGGCGTTGCTTATGTTTTACAGCCGCGCTAGCCCAGCCCCCGCTCTGTTGTTAGTTAAGTAACCTAACGAGTGATGACGGGACCCCGTGGCGAATGCGAATGGCATAAGCGTACGTCATATTTTGGTTGTTTTCTGCAATGGTAGGAATTAAATGATGGGACGCATTAAAAGAACTAATGCAAGAATATCACGCATTAAAAGAACTAATGCAAGATAATAAACCAAGCTAAAGTCGATGGAACACTTTCGAAAAACCACTCGGTTCTTTTCAAAACTAACTTTTAAATGCGGAGTTTGAGCCACTCCTTCTAAAAGCTATCTCGTTCCATCGATTATATCAAGTTCACTACGTTCACGGTTTTACCAAAACCATTCGTAGCCCTCCGTCGTTTCACATAAATAGTCAATAGTATTCAAGCTATGTTTGTTGGCCAAAGTCAAGGCATAGTGATTGGTAGCTATTGGATATTCATGTGCAGCATAGATAGATGCGTTGATTTGGAACAGTCGTACTGCCTTGTTGGCAAAGTCAAGGGTATGTACGGGTGGATTCAAATTAACCTGGAGAACGACGGGAAGAACTTGACATGTGACTTATGATTTGTTGGCCAAAGTCAAGGTCATAAGAGCATGGGGCAAAAATCCACATCGGGAGTTTCATAAGTACTGAAACTTGCTAGATTTGCATACCATTTGGAGTGTGATGATTATGGTAGGATTCCTTCATTTTCGTCACGCGATGATATTTGGATCCCGATCCTACTGTGAGTATATGCTACTCCTCGGGATATTTCTCACTAAACGATCAATGCTATAAACCTAGTAGGTGCCTAGAAAGGTGTTAGCGGGGCTACGCCCCCAGGGAAAAGAGGTTCTTAAATTAAGGAACTTCACGAAAGCGTTGGAAAACCTCCCTCGAAGTACCGACACTGGCCTGGCTGAATGGTTAAGCAAGTATTGTACGGTGGGATTGATCCCGGCTAATTCTTCCTTTGTGGTTTGAGGAGGGATTCGAGAGACAGTGGGAGCCATCTTGTTTAGACAAATTAAAAACCATTCTAAACTTGCAAGAGCATCGTGCTAAAGTGTTTCTTCTCTCCCCCCTGCAGCGACCAAATTCGAAATGACTGGACTTAAGTTACTTCTAGATAAAAACATACTGACAGGGCCAAACTACAAAGATTGGCTCAGGAATGTCAAATTGGCAATCACTTACGACAAGCTGGGGTATCTTCTTACCACCAAAGCTCCCCCCGTCCCAGGTCCCACCTCCAGCGTCGCGATAAGGAAATCCGTAAGACTTGGGAGATTGACAGCGCGAAGGCCAGGTGCCTCGTACTTTCCTCGATGGACAACGACCATCAGAGGAGGCACGAGAATATGGATTTGGAATCCATATTTCTTCATACAAAAGAACTGTATGGAGAGCAGTCTCGTATCGCAAGATACGAAGTGTCGAAGAAGTTATTTTCGACAAAGTTGGCCGTCGGATCATCGGTAGCGGACCACGTGCTTAAGATGATTGGCTACACTGAGGAGCTCGCGGAACTTGGGACCACGTTGGACAGTGAACTCTATACGGATATAATTCTCCAGTCCCTTCCATCCACTTACGCCCAGTTCATACTGAATTTCAACTTGCAAGAAAAAGAAGTTGAACTTTCAGAACTCCTCAACATGCTGAGGAGTGCAGAGGGCACCCTACAGAAGGGTAGGGATACACCCGCTTTGTTTGTAGGAGGATCTTCTTCCTCTAGGTCCAAGGCGAAAGCCAAGGGAAAGAGGAAGAAAGCCCCCGCCAAACCAAGAGGCGGTGTTAGTAAAGTGGGTACGAAGGGAAAGGAAAAGGCAACTAAGATTGCGGGGAAGCTTGTTGGAAAGGAAGAATGCTTCTATTGTCATAAGAGTGGACACTGGAAGAAAGATTGCAGGGCTTGGAAAGCCAGGACACAGGAACTGAAGCAGGTTGCGGCTTCAGCTTCAGGTGTGTATGTTATTGAAAACTGTCTTTCTATAAACTCTACTTCCTGGGTATTGGATACCGGATCAGGATCTCATATCTGTAATTCTTTGCAGGCGTTGAGAAACCGTAGGTTTTTGAAGGAAGGTGACATGACCCTCAGAGTTGCAAACGGAGCTAGCATGGATGCTAAAGCCGTGGGGGACTATCACCTGGGAATGTCAGATGGGCATGTTTTGGTTTTGCGTAATTGTTTTTTTGTACCCAACGCAACTTGTAATATCATTTCTGTATCTTTGGTTTCTAAAGAAGGTTATGAATTTGCGTTTGTAAGTAATGTTGTAAACATTCACCTTAATCAAGTTCTGATTGGGTCAGGTACACTGAGCAATGGTATATACGTATTAAACCAACCACAGATTTTCAATGTCCAGAATACACACAAAAGAAAGTCTCCAGATATCAATCAGACTTTCTTATGGCATTGTAGACTGGGTCACATCAATGAGGGAAGGTTGACTAAGTTACATACAGAAGGATATTTGGATCCGTTCGAATATCAATCATATGCCACTTGTCAATCCTGTCTCAAAGGAAAGATGACAAAGACTCCGTTCACTGGACACGGAGTAAGAGCGAGCGAGCTCTTGGGACTCGTACACAGCGACGTGTGCGGTCCAATGTCTACACATGCGCGAAGCGGTTATTCTTACTTCATTACTTTTACGGATGATTTTTCAAGATACGGTTATGTCTTCTTAATGAAACATAAGTCAGAATCTTTTGAAAAATTCCAGGAATATAAGAATGAAGTTGAAAAACAAACCGGCAAAAGTATCAAGATTCTAAGATCGGATCGAGGTGGAGAATACTTAAGTGCCGAGTTCCTGAATTACTTAAAAGAGAATGGGATTCTCTCTCAGCTTACTCCTCCATACACTCCGCAACACAACGGTGTATCGGAAAGACGGAACCGAACCCTATTGGATATGGTACGGTCCATTATGAGTAACGCTGAGTTACCGCGATCATTCTGGGGGTATGCGCTAGAATCAGCTGCGTACCTATTGAACCGAGTTCCTACTAAGACTGTACCTACTACACCATATGAGATGTGGTGTGGGAAGAGGCCCCATCTCAGTCACATCAAGACTTGGGGATGTCCAGCTTTTGTTAAAAAGCAGCATGCGGACAAGCTCGAGGCCGCTCAGTACAGTGTAAGTTCGTGGGATATCCAAAGAACTCCAAGGGATATTTCTTCTACTATGAAGAGGAACAAAAGGTTCTTGTTTCTCGTCATGCCTACTTCTTGGAAACTGAGTTTTTGGAAAACCAGATAAGTGGGAGCACAGTAGAACTGGAAGAAATTCCAGAACCACGAGCTATTACTGAAAGCTTAGAGGAACCAAAGGGTTCAAATGAACAGGACATTCCTACGCCGCTCCGCAGGAGTAGTAGGCAGTCTCATCCGCCCGAGAGATACTACGGTTTTCTCATAGACGGGGATAGAGAGGATTGCATCATAGACTATGATGAGCCTACTAGCTTCCAACAGGCCGTTCAGAGCGTTGACTCGGTAAAATGGCTTGATGCAATGCGGACCGAAATGGAGTCCATGTACACCAACAAAGTATGGACGTTGGACATTGCTCCAGACGGGGTAAAACCCGTAGGATGCAAGTGGATCTTCAAAAGGAAGATTGGTGTAGATGGACAGGTTGAGACCTATAAAGCTAGACTTGTAGCAAAGGGTTTCCGTCAAAGACCTGGCTTGGACTATGACGAAACCTTTTCTCCAGTGGCTATGCTGAAATCCATTCGGATCCTTCTTGCCATTGCTGCCTTCCACGATTATGAGATTTGGCAGATGGACGTAAAAACCGCTTTTCTAAATGGAAGTTTAGAGGAGTGTGTCTATATGGATCAGCCAGAGGGTTTCATTCAGAGTGGGAGCAGCGGAAAGGTGTGCAAGTTGCTTAAGTCCATCTATGGACTAAAGCAGGCATCGCGGAGTTGGAACATCTGTTTTGATGAGACGGTCAAGGAATTTGACTTTATCAAAAATCCAGATGAACCATGCATCTATAGTAGATTTATAGCGAGAACTGTAGTATTCCTTGTTTTATACGTGGATGACATTCTCTTAATAGGAAATGACATTCCTATGCTACAATCTGTCAAAGGTTTCTTGTCACACAGGTTCTCCATGAAAGACCTGGGTGATGCCTCTTACATCCTGGGGATCCGGATCCATCGTGATAGATCCAAGAGGATATTAGGACTTTCACAGTCCAGGTACATCGACACCGTACTGAAAAGATTCAGTATGGAAGATTCCAAGCGCGGTAACCTACCGGCTTGTCACGGGATCACCCTCTCTAAAGAGACGTCTCCCAAGACTGATTTGGTGAGGGATCGCATGTCTATTATACCCTACGCTTCTGCGGTAGGCTCTATAATGTATGCGATGTTGTGTACCAGACCGGATGTAGCTTATGCACTGAGTGTAGTAAGCCGGTATCAGTCAAACCCTGGGGAGAAACACTGGATAGCGGTAAAGAACATTCTCAAGTACCTGAGAAGGACTAAGGAGATGTTCTTGGTGTATGGCGGAAAAGACCTCCAGATTGAGGCCTTTGCTGACTCCAGCTTCCAAAGTGACAAGGATGATTCCAAGTCCATGTCGGGTTTTGTCTTTACCCTCAATGGAGGGGCGGTGTGTTGGAAGAGTTCCAAACAGGAAACCGTTGCAGACTCGACTATGGAAGCGGAATACATCGCTGCATCTGATGCCGCAAAAGAAGCTGTCTGGATAAGGAAGTTCTTAAAAGAACTTCAGGTGGTTCCGTCCATTGTTGACCCAGTACCTCTGTATTGCGACAACAACGGGGCTATAGCTTTAGCAAAGGAACCCAGGTCCCATCAGAGATCCAGGCACATCTTGAGGCGGTATCACCTGATCAGGGGGATCGTGGACCGCAAGGAGATCGAGGTTCGGAGGGTTGCTTCAGAAGAGAACACTGCAGATCCATTCACCAAGGCCTTACCCCAGACTCAGTTCGAGCGGCTGATCGAGATGATAGGTCTTCGATACGCCAGTTCATGGCCTTAGTGCAAGTGGGAGATTGTTAGTGTATATGCCCTAGAGGCCATTACTGTATCATACTAGTTTGTATATTACTTGATGGAAGCTTGGGATATTCACCTTGTATAAACAATCTTGCTCAATATAGTAGTATGCTACTTGGTTTGTTTCTACTTCAATGTGTACTTGTGTTTATTTCAGTACATCACTTATACGCATTAGTGGAGCCCTTAGGATCTTTGCTTGATTACCAGCGTTGTGATGGCAGTCACACTAGTGGGGGCTGGGTAATCTATAGGCACATCCTTATACAGGTCCCTAGTCGTAGGACTATCGAGACAGGGCATCGATACTCCGGAGTAGACTAGCGTATGCGCTTCTCATCCCAGTGTGGGAGATGGTCTGTCCCACAGCCATCAGTACGTCGTACTGGAGATAGTATACGGGTGCTCGTTGGGTTACGAGTACACTGGACAGGACTCGTCGGGAACTGACAGGTTGGTATTATACCTATCGTCAGTTATCAGTTCCCAGGTGACATGAGTACAGCTTAGTCCGCTGACTTGACACTGGCACTTCGCCTCGAGTGTGTTCCCACTGCACTTTGATCGCTACCCTACCACGGCTCAAAGGAGTCGTGCAAACAGGTGGTGGTTGGGTGCAGTCCCGAAGCACTTGGAGGCAGTGACGGTTAGACAGGATTCGTCTCTCCCGGTATTGGGGGTTGACATCGCGCTGTGTCTAGGAGAGCCATTACACGAGTAGTCCCCGGCCAGGGCAAGCGAGATATACTGGTAGGTTTCCAGTGTTATCTCAGGGTGTTTTGGGCTTCACTCCGACACGACTTGTACCGCTATTGGGGGACTGACGTTTTACCGCCCCCTAGGCCCGACATGCGATGTATCAGACGAACAGACCGGACTGTACGGAGAATGTCATATTCAGACTCAGTAGGAGTTCAGATGGGGTTTCACCTCGTCAGCCTTCTTGTCGGCATCTACCTGGGGACCGTTACGCACAGCTAGTGCCGCTTGCAGTCTGTGGTTAAACCCACTGCCAGCGTAGTGTCGAGTCTTTAGAGTCCCACACAGAGGGTATTCGCCTCTGGGCAAAACAGAGTAGAGGTCGCATGGTTTTGCGACAGGGTTCGTTCTCATCCGCGCACTTATGCACGTTTGTAGTCCGGACGGATTATACTGGCAGGCTCTGGTTTGAGCCAGATACCGGTATATGTTTTGAGGGTTGCTTTTATATCTTGGTATTCTTGTTCCTCGGAACGACAATGCAGGTGTGTATGCACAGTTGCTTAAGGCGGAGGATGAGGTATTTCATTAGGGTTTCGGAACGGGTGCGTATGCACAGTTGACAGTCTTCATTTTCCAAACCCTAATGGATTTATATATTATCTATTAATAATAGTAATTAAATGAGAATTTTGTTATGGTAGATTTTGTTGACTTGTTGACCATGGTTGACTTGTTGACCATGGTTGAATGCTGACCACCATCATGCTTTAAAAAGTCCTCCTTGATTCATGCTTACATTTCATTAAATGAAGCATGGTAGTGGTCATTCCAAATTGCCATCAACTATTCTCATTTTGAATTATTATTATTTAGATAATTGTTTTTCTTTTGGCATTATGGTTGCAAGAAAGAAAAATATAGCTCATTATCTCATTTAGCTTCTCTCTCCTCTCTTCATCTTCTTCTTCCTCTAGCAAAGAGAAACCTTCTCATGTGTTGAGAATCCTTCTCTTTAAAAAGAAAAGAAAACCCTAGTCACTCTCTACTCATTCTAGGTTAAAGGTTTAGCAAGCCGGAAACCCTAGTTCACTCAAAGATAGCCCAAAGGTCGAACCTTCGAGGTGGATCCATCTTCGACGGAAGAAGGCGACGAAAAGAGAACCATCAACCTCTACAAGATTTCAAGAAGAAGGAGTTCAAGTTTAGGTATAACCTTCATCCGAGTAGCTAACTCCCTTTAGCGTATTTGCTAGTTTAGTTTAGACACGATCCCGACCTTGTTTAGTCCATGTTGCCTCTTACGATAAAAATTTGTTTTTTATACCGTTTCCGCCTCCCCGTAAGCACCGGGGGTCGCAATATGGACTTACAGCTTTGACACCAAGATCCCTCAAATAGCCATTTAACCAAGGGTTTTTGTGAGTAAAAATGGGTTTTTGGTGTAGGGTTTTGTGTAGATCCAAAAGGGAATTGGAAAGAGAAGAAAAGAGGAAGAAAGAGGTGTTGTTACTGCTGTTATTCTGCAGAATTTCCAGCAATGAGAAAAGAGAGAGAAGAGAGAAAGAAAAGGGTCAAAGAAAGTCAAGTGTTCACCTAACCACCATCCCTCATTTGTTTAATTGGATTTGAATTATTGAATGGGGTTTGTTTGGATTAAAGGGTGGGGAAAATAACAAGGAATCATGCAAGGAAAGAATGGCTAACTCTTTACCCTAGGTTACAACATGTTACACTAAAAGACCTAAATCACAACATTGGCTAAGTGTGCAAGTGTACACTACAAAGGAAAATTTTCCAATTAGGGTAACCCGACTAAAATAACTAGTAATCCTATGCACACATATATAAAATAACACGCACAACTGCTAAATAACACGAACACATTCTAACAAAATTTCAAAGTGTTACCATATACCCCCCTTAAAGAAATTCGGTCCCCGAATTTAAAAATCTAACTACACACACCTTCAAAAAGATGGGGATACCTCTTCCTCATCTCGCTCTCGGTCTCCCAACTGACCTCCTCTCTGCTCGGACCACGCCAAAGTACCTTGACCGACGGTATGTCCTTCGATCTCAATTTTCTTCACTTGTCGATTCAATATGGTCACCGGCTGCTCAGCATAGTGAAGGTCACGCTCAAGCTGGATCGTCGGGTGCTGAATCGCATGCGAAGGATCATGAAGATATCTACGGAGCATCGAAACGTAAAATACAGGGTGCACGTCTGGAAAACTGGACGAAAGGGCTAACCGATACGCAAACGCACCAACACACTCGAGGATTTCGAAGGGGCCCACATATCTGGGACTAAGCTTCCCCTTCTTCCCAAACCTCATCACACCTTTCATTGGGGAGACCCTCAAGAAAACATGATCACCAACAGAAAACTCAAGTCTGCGTCGATGACGGTCCGCATAAGATCTCTGCCTACTCTGGGCTGCCCTCATCCTGTCGCGAATCAACTGGATCTTCACGGTCGACTCCTCAACAATCTGCGGCCCTAAGATACTGCTCTCACTGAGCTCTGTCCAACAAGTGGGCGATCTGCATCTCCTCCCATAAAGAGCCTCAAACGGTGCCATCTGAATGGTCTCCTGGTAGCTGTTGTTGTAGGATAACTCTACTAAGGGTAAATGATGATCCCAGCTACCTCCGAAGTCTAATACGCACGCTCTGAGCATGCCCTCGAGAGTTTGAATAGTCCGCTCTGACTGTCCGTTGGTCTGCGGATGAAATGCTGTGCTGAAACTCAAGCGAGTGCCCAAAGCCTCCTGAAGTCTCTGCCATAGCCGGCTGGTAAATTGGGTGCCTTTGTCGGACACGATACATGTCGGAACTCCGTGCAGTCGTACAATCTCGTCGATGTAAATCTGAGCATATTGAGCAAATACAAAAGTCGTCTTCACCGGTAGGAAGTGAGCCGCGTTCGTCAACCGATCCACGATCACCCAGATGGAGTCATACCCTCGACTAATACTGGGTAGACTCACAATGAAGTCCATAGAAATCAGTTCACATTTCCACTCCGTAATGGGTAACGGCGGTAGCTCTCCCGCGGGCCTCTTTTGCTCAGCCTTGACTTGCTGACAAGTCAGGCATCTCGACACAAAATCGGCGATGTCTCTCTTCATTCCGTCCCACCAGTAAACACCTCTCATGTCATGGTACATCTTGGTGGAACCGGGATGAACACTATATACCGATCGATGTGCCTCCTCAAGAATCTCACGCCGCAGTCCTTCAGCATCTGGTACGCACAGTCTAGCCCCAACAGTAGTATCCCCTGATCATCGATAACGAACTTGGGAAATCTGCCCTGTCCAATCTATGCCCTGATCTCTGAACATCGGTCGTCACTGTGTTGTGTCTCATGTATACGGTCGAGCAACTGTGGGCGTGCAGGAACATGCGCAATCTGTCCTTCGATCGGCGTAAACTTGAACTGTACCCGGCTATCGCATAAGATCTGCCAATCTGCCGATGACTGCCTCTGTACTGTGCTCAAATAAGATAGACTACTCCCAGGTCTCCTGCTCAAAGCATCCGCCACTACATTAGCCCTGCCCGGGTGATACAAGATCTCACAATCATAGTCCTTCACTAACTCCATCCATCGGCGCTGTCTAAGGTTCAGGTCTCGCTGCTGGAATATATATACTTTAAGCTCTTGTGATCAGTGAATATCTGGCACGACTCGCCATATAGGTAATGTCGCCAGATCTTAAATGCAAAGAACACTGCAGCCATCTCCAAATCGTGAGTGGGGTAATTCTGTTCATGTTCTTTAATTGCCGCGAAGCATACGCGATCACCCTGTCATGCTGCATCAATACGCACCCTAGCCCCACTCGTGAAGCGTCACAGTAGACCACAAATCCGCCTGATCCTGAAGGCAACGATAGCACTGGTGTCGTAGTCAGTAGAGCCCGTAGCTGCTGAAAGCTGTGCTCACACTCCTCCGTCCAATCGAAACGAACTCCCTTCCGGGTCAACCCGGTCAAAGGTGTAGCAGCGCGAGAGAAGTCCTGCACGAATCGCCTGTAATAGCCTGCCAGCCCTAGAAGGCTGCGAACCTCCGTCACTGACGTGGGTCTAGGCCATCTCCGAACGGCCTCAATCTTCCTCGGGTCTACGCATATACCATCTCGTATAATCACGTGCCCCAAGAAGTCTACGTTGTCTAGCCACAAAGCACACTTGGAGAATTTTGGCGAAAAGCTGATGCTCCCTCAAGGTCTGCAGTGTAATCCGCAGGTGCTACTCGTGCTCCTCTCTACTCTGAGGGTACACCAAGATATCGTCAATGAATACTATGACGAAAAGATCAAAAATACGGCCGGAAAATGCGGTTCATCAAGTCCATAAATGCTGTTGGCGCGTTGGTGAGTCCGAACGACATCAACAAAAACACGTAATGGCCGTAGCGTGTGCGGAAAGCTGTCCTAGGAATGTCCTCCTGTCGAACCCGGAGCTGATGGTAGCCTGATACACAAACGCATACTGCTGTCCTTCTTCTTGACAAACAGGACTGGAGCACCCCAAGGAGAAACACTGGATCGAATAAGTCCATTATCCAGCAAATCTTGATACTGACCCTTCAATTCTCTAAGTTCCGCCGGGGCCATCCGATAAGGCGGTACAGAAAATAGGCCCCGTGCCAGGAACCAAATCAATACAGAAAGAAATATCACGCTCGGGCGGTAGCCCAGGAAGCTCGTCAGGGAACACATCAGGGAACTAGCTAACAACCGGAAACTGATCCAACGGAACCACTATAGCTCTAGTATCGCAAACATAGGCGAGAAATCCCTGACATCCCTTCCTCAAAAGTTGTCTCGCGTGAAAAGAAGAAATCACACTGTGAGGGGTGGCACCACGGTCCCCCAACACAACAAAAACCGACTCGCCGGGAAAACAAAATCTAACTGTCTTCTCGCGGCAGTCAACAGAAGCATAGCACGTGGCTAACCAATCCATGCCCAAAAGAACGTCGAAGTCCAACATCTCAAGAAGGATCAAATCGACCGGCAACTCTCTCTCGCCAATACGGACGGTACAGGATCGGAACACGTGACTAGCGACAAACGACTCTCCCACGGGAGTAATCACAACTAGCGGCTGATCAAGCAAACCGGACTCTCTACCCAAACTCGGCACAAAGTGTGTGGATACGTACGAGTACGTGGAAACATACGAGCACAAGGATCCGGATCAGACAATACGTGTGCGATAAAGGACATACTGAAAGAGTACCTGAAAGCTCTGCGTTGGACTCCCCCGCGTCCCGATGAGTCGAAGCAAAAACTTGTGCATGTCCTTCATCTGCGACTGACCGAACTCCTCCTCTACTAACCTGACCCCTCTGCGCGAACCCTCCGCATCCACGACGTCTCAGAATACGACCCTGACGTGGTGTGAAGGAACACTGCCTGATGAGGTATTGAAGGCTCCCACATCGTAAACATCTACTTGCTAGCTGCCGTCCTCCCTTGGGATGAGAGCCAAACAACTGTCCTCGTCCTAAGCCTCTGTTCTGGGCTGGTACACCAGTACGATTCCTCAACTGTTCTGGAACTCTCACGGTCTCTGGAAGATGTGTCCCGTAAACTGGGGCTGCCCCCACCGGTGCTATGCAGGGGACGGAATACTGCATGATGATCGCAAGGAACAACTGGGTAACAGGGGTGAAAACCACCTGTCGCTGCGCTCGAACGACCTCCACCAACGAGCTCATCGCCTGGCGCAAGCCCTGCATCTCTACGACTAGTCTAGCGATCTGAGCTGTCGTAGGGGGAACAATCTGTCCTGGTACAACAGGAGTACTACTCGGATCAGTCCTCATCTCGGATGAATCAACTCGAACCTCGGCTCTCACGGCCGCTCTCTGCACCCTCGTAGTCCTTGGCGGCATAATAGCTGAAAAGAAGGTAGGATTCGATGAGGATAAAGAAATCGAATCGCAAGGATGTATACAATCATGAGGGAATTTCAATCAATAAGTACTAAGGTCGCTTAGGCGGAGTACCATGTCGTGAGTATGCCGCAGAACATACACGCTACGCCATTCTGCTGCAGCTACCTACTCCATCATACCAGGGTCATCCTACACTCCGAAGGTAAAACCTACACTCTGATACCAACTTTGTCACGACCCGAAGATTGGCACGTGACTGGCACTTAACCACGTAACGTCTACAGGCGTAACGCAGCTAAGTGAACCGAAAACCCAGAAATCAAACCAGTAAAAATGTAGAGTGTTTAAGTTTTAAGTGGAAGTATTTATTAAAGTGACAAAAATTCTTAAGTAGATAATCACCAAGATAGCAATATACGACACCGTAGCGAAGATCAAGATCCACAAGTGGGAACATCACAGATAGAATAAACTGCAAGTACAGTCGGCTCACAACGAGCTCGACACCAGAAAACAATAATATACATCATCGTCCTCACACTGTCTCTAAGTAAAATACAAACATGGTAGATGGAGAATACTAGATACAACAATATACATAACTGAAAGATAAACAGATACCGCACAAAACCCACCTATCAGCAAAAGAGCTAGTACACCAACTAAGTGGGTATCTGTGTCAAAAGATGCAAAACGCAGCCTACCGCGACTACTCCGAAGGGCAACCTGCAAACACTGTGGCACATCGGGGGTGAGTTGCCAACTCATGAATAGAGATAACATATAAAGGTAATCGCGAGCATGCACGAACTGCGCTACTCTACCATATGCCAACAGATGATATCAATGTGTGAAAAGCAGTATGTGCAAAAAATCATGCAAGTGCTCTATCAGGTAATATGACTACAGGATGAGATGCAATATTGAATGCTGAGCAGGGGAATATAACATCTACACGAAATGTCAATGTGGAATATATATATATATGCACCGCAAATCCCAACAACCTAGACGCCGGCACTCCCATCGGCCCCTCCAATCCTGTACATCCCTGAGAATCACGAGTGCCCAACATCGGCATCCAAATATCATAAATACTCGTGTCTAGCATCGACACGTAAATCCTCCTATATCGGGCATCTGTCAGTCCGGGTCAGCCCTCTCTCAATATATCGGGCATCCGTCAGTCCGGGTCAGCCCTCTCTCAATATATCGGGCATCCGTCAGTCCGGGTCAGCCCTCTCTCAATATATCGGGCATCCGTCAGTCCGGGTCAGCCCTCTCTCTCATATATGCCACTCTAGCACCGAGAAAACACAGGGTGGGCGCACCGAAATATCATATCAAGGGAACCGGGTTTTTAAATGATTACATATTTGAAATAGCCACGGTTCCCAAATCTAGAAATCACATATAATCCAAACCAATATGCGAGTCAATGATTCGATGTGATATGTGCATCAAGTATGAATATCATGTCAAGTCACATAAAGATGAGCTACAACATAATGATCCGATGTGATATATGCATCAAGTGTGAATATCATGTCAAGTCACATAAAAATGAGCTACAACATAATGATCCGATGTGATATATGCATCAAGTGTGAATATCATGTCAAGTCACATAAAGATGAGCTACAACATAATGATCCGATGTGATATATGCATCAAGTATGAATATCATGTAAATTCACATAAAGATGAGCTACAACATAATGATCCGATGGAAATTCTACAGTGTGAGTGTCATGGCAATTACTAACGGTGTGTGTGTAACATGCAGGATAGTGCTCGTGCAACATGAACTGTTTGTAAGGGTGCGGTGTTCTATCAATTCTAGTTTATATACATACATCAGGAAATGTGGTATGCACTAAATAGTAGCAATGAACAGTCAATGTATGGAAATGTAGCTATAAGATCCTATCAGCCCTGATGTAGAACGCCATGCGGGCGATATCCCCATAGATGTTAGATCTACTAACCGTAGTCTCTTGCTAGGTATAGCCGACGACTTGTTCCCCTCCTTCGCGGCGCCCGTCGCACTCGCCTGTGAATCCTAGAATTTCACAATATATCACTCATAAGCTCAAAACCGTACAAACACGACATTTAAAGTCAACTAGAAACCCGTGTCGCAAACCAAGCGCGCGTGTGCGCGATACGCTAAAATGTGTGATTACGCGCCTGAAGCCACTCCGACGCGTCGCGATACACAGAAACCCCAAACCCACTCACACGTAACACGCGTGTCGCGAAAGATTAAAAATACGTGAAATAGGGTATTCTACTCCAGATTTTGATACAGAACTGATCTTATAAAAATAGATATACCAAAATACTCCACATAGCAGCAGACTCCAGTGGCCCAAACCCCAACCCCCAACTCACCCATCTGGCCGCAAATTGCGGCCAGAATGATTATTCCGGCGGCCTCTCTTGGGAAATGGGCTCCCAGGTTTGGTGTGTGCACTCAATACCCCCTGTGTATGTTACAGTAATTCCAATTTCATTCTGAAATGAACCGGGTAGCAACAGATCCAACAAAACCCTATTTCTAGTTAAAAACCCCACTTTTGCACTAAAATGAAACTTTATGGTATTTTTCTGAAATCTGAAACAAACCCAAGCCTAGAACCACACTAATATCACATAACCAAGCTAAGCAAACCTTCAAAAGTTAATTTTTAACATAACCTCACTAAAACCCCTCCTATAGCACAAAACATGCATAAAATGCGATATTTGCTAGAATTTCTACAAGTTACGAGAGAGAGTGTTAAGTGAGAGATAAATACCTTCCCAAAAACCCTATAGAACTTTATTTTTCCATCCTTCTCCCTCAAGCCACTGCTTTGACACCAAGATCCCTCAAATAGCCATTTAACCAAGGGTTTTTGTGAGTAAAAATGGGTTTTTGGTGTAGGGTTTTGTGTAGATCCAAAAGGGAAATGAAAAGAGAAGAAAAGAGGAAGAAAGAGGTGTTGTTGCTGCTGTTATTCTGCAGAATTTCCAGCAATGAGAAAAGAGAGAGAAGAGAGAAAGAAAAGGGTCAAAGAAAGTCAAGTGTTCACCTAACCACCATGCCTCATTTGTTTAATTGGATTTGAATTATTGAATGGGGTTTGTTTGGATTAAAGGGTGGGGAAAATAACAAGGAATCATACAAGGAAAGAATGGCTAACTCTTTACCCTAGGTTACAACATGTTACACTAAAAGACCTAAATCACAACATTGGCTAAGTGTGCAAGTGTACACTACAAAGGAAAATTTTCCAATTAGGGTAACCCGACTAAAATAACTAGTAATCCTATGCACACATATATAAAATAACACGCACAACTTCTAAATAACACGAACACATTCTAACAAAATTTCAAAGTGTTACAGAGCTGGAACATCTAATTTGATGAAGCTCTCAAAGTGTTTGACTTCATCAAAAATGTAGATGAACCTTGTATATATAAGAAAGATGTAGAGAGTAAGGTGGTCTTCCTCGTAATGTACGTGGATGACATACTCTTTATAGGGAATGATATTCCTATGCTACACTCGGTCAAGCTCTTATTATCACACAAGTTCTCCATGAAAGATCTGGGTGATGCCTTCTATATCCCGGGGATAAAGATCTATAGAGATAGATCTAAACAGATGTTGGGATTGTCCCAATCCAGGTACATAGACACCATACTAAAGAGGTTTAGTAAAGAAGATTCCAAGCGAGGTAATTTACCCGCTTGCTCAGGAATCACTCTATCCAAAGTGATGTCTCCCAATAATGATTTGGAGTGGGCTCGCATGCAAGGGATACCCTGTGTTTCGGCGGTAGGCTCTATAAAGTATGCAATGTTGTGTACCAAACCGGATGTAGCTTACTCACTAGGTGTAGTGGGCAGGTATCAATCAGATCCATGGGAGAAACACTGGACAGCTGTGAAGAACATTCTTAAGTACTTGAGAAGGACTAAAGAAATGTTCTTGGTGTATGGTAACGGTGAACTCCAGGTGGAGTCCTTTACCGATTCGAACTTCCAGAGTGATAAGGACGACAGTAAGTCGGTCTCATGTTTTGTCTTTACCCTCAATAGAGGGGCGGTTTGTTGGAAGAGTTCCAAGGAAGACACCGTAACAGACTCGACGATGGAGGCTGAATACATCACCGCCAACGATGCTGCCAAAAGGCGGTCTAGATGAAGAAGTTCATTACTGAGCTTGGTGTGGTTCCATCCATTGAGCATCCAATACCTGTGTATTGTGATAACAATGGAGTTGTGGTTTTGGCCAAGGAATCCAGGCCCCATCAGAGATCCAGACATATTCTGATGCGGTATCACTTGATCAGGGAGATAGTAGATCGCCGGGAAATCGAGGTCAGGAGAGTTGACACGAAGGACAACGTAGCGAATCCACTCATGAAGGCCCTTCCCCAGATCCAGTTTGAGAGACTTTTTGGGATGTTGTGTATGAGATACTACAACACATGGCCTTAGTGCATGTGGGAGATTGTTAGGAATATGTATGCCCTAGAGACCATTATTGTACATGTGATTTATATTTTAGTGGATTCTTGGACATATATATATAGAGAGAGAGGACTTTCTTGCTCGACATGATAGTATGCTATCTGGTTACTCTTTATCTTAACATGTTGACTGGTATTCTTTACAGTCTTGCTCTCACATGTTGATAAAGCCCTTAGGATATGTACTTGACTACCAGGATTATGATGAGATCATACTAGTGGGGCCAGGTGGTCCACAAGTATATCTTTTAATCAGTTCCTAGTCGAGGTAATATCGAGACTAGGGCATCAATATTCCAGAGTAGACTAGTGTGTACGTTTCTTGTCCCTTAGAGGGCGATGGTTGATCCCATAACCATTGGTGTGTGACATCAAATATTGTATACAGGTGCTCATTGAAGAATAGGTATACCGAACGGACTCGCCGAGGACTACTAGTTGGTAGTATACCTATCATGAGATTGCAGTCCTCCGGTGACACTGGTACATGTTAGTCTGTAGACCCGAGATCGTCATAGAGTCTTGTATGGCTCCCACTGTGCTTTCATTTCCTCCCTACCACGGCTCAAAGGAGTCATGCAAACAGGTGGATTTTAGGTACAGTCCCAAGTCACATGGAGGCAATGAGCGATAGGAGGGGTTTCGTCTCTCCCGGTATTAGGGGTTGATGTTGCGCTATGCTCGATTGGCTATAACTGGAAGTCCCTGGCCAGGGCTGCTGCTGTGATTTACTGATAAGAGTTATCAGTAGTTTCTCGAACCGTTATAGGCCAGACATCGGCATGACTTATCACATTACTGGGGTCTGACGTTTACCACCCTTAGACATGATATGCGACATATCAAACGAAGAGACTGGACTGTACTGTAGTGTTACTGATAGGCTTCAGGAGAGTATGGACAAGTTTGCTAGTTGATCTTCTAATCGCTCAATACCCGGGTATCCATTACGTCCAGCTAGTACCACTGATGGCTTGTAGGTGACTGATGTGATCATCACCTACTGCTGGCGTATTGACGAGTCTTTAGAGTCCCACATAGAAGTTTCCTGGTTCAAGCGAAACGAAGTAGGACACATATGATATGTGTGTGGGCCCGATTAAGTACGTGTATATGATGCCGTATTGTAATCTGGCAGTTATCTGTTATCAGTTGTCAAGATAGGTTATATGTGATATAACCAGATTATCGAATCAAGTGTTGATTTGATAATATGATACACAGATAAATGATATTAGTCAGTCATATGTGATATAACCGGATTATTAAATCAAGTGTTGATTTAATAATGTGATATAAATTATATGTGATATAATTATATCTAAACTAATATCATTAGCTCACTAATTATTGTTCATAATATATATATTAATATATATGATATATATATATATGATGTTAGTTGTATGTATGCCCTAGAGGCCAGTATTGTACAGATGATATATATTATATTGGATGCTTGGTCATATATAGAGAGGACTTTCTTGCTCGATATGATAGTATGCTATCTGGTTGCTCTTTACTTTAACATGTATACTTGTCTCTTTATACTGTCTTGTAGTTACATGTTGGTAAAGCCCTTAGGATGTGTACTTGACTACTTGGACTATGATGCAGATCATACTAGTGGGGACATGGTAGTCCATAAGTACATCCTTCAAGGTCCCTAGTCGTGGGTGTATCGAGACGGCGCATCGATATACCAGTGTAGACTAGCGTATACGCTTCTCGACCCATGAGATGGGCGATGGATGATCCCATATCCATTGGTGTTTGACATCGGAGATGGTATACGGGTGCTCAGTGGAGACTGGGTATACTGGACGGACTCGCCGAGAACTCTCAGATGGTATTATACCTCACGTCAGATGGAAGTTCTCTGGTGACACTTGTGCAGGTTAGTCTGTAGACCCGAGATCGTCATAGAGTCTTGTGTGATTCCCACTGTGCTATGATTTCCCACTTACCACGTCCATGAGGGCGTGCAAAACGGTGGTTTTTGGGTACAGTCCCGAGTCACATGGAGGCAATGAGCGATAGGAGGGGTTTCGTCTCTCCCGGTATTGGGGGTTGATGTTGCGCATTGCTCGATTGGTCGTAACAGGGAAGTCCCTGGCCAGAGCTGATTAGAGATTTAATGGTAAGTGTTACCAGTAGTTTCTCGACCCGTTATGAGCCTCACATCAGCACGACTTATCGGTTATTGGGGTCTTACGTTTACCACCCCTAGACTTGATATGCGACATATCATACGAGGATACCGGACTGTACGGGAAGTGTTACCGGCAGGCTTTTACCGGAGTTGGAGCGGGCTTTCTTGCTGATCTTCTGATCGCTCAATACCCGGGTAGCCGTTACGTCCAGCTAGTACCGCTGACGGCTTGTGGGTGCTTGATGTGATCATCACCTACTGCCGGCGTATTGACGAGTCTTTAGAGTCCTACATAGAGGTTTTACTGGCTCAAGCAAAACGAAATAGGTGCACGAATGTGATATGTGCAGGACCGAGAATAATGCGTGTATGTATACCGTATTCTATTCTCCCGACTTTATGTATCATGTAGGGTTCCTAGGCACCCTAATGAGGTCTCGCAAGGCATCGAACATGCCAATTTCAAAATTTACGGTGCCGAGAAACCCTAGACTACGGATCGTCGGCTAGAAAACTAGGCGAAAATATAATCTAGTTAACACTTAACTAAAAGTTTAACGGAAATACAACCTTTGTAGATCCGGTGCTCCACCTCCATAGCTCCGCAACGAAGTCTCCTCGCTGTCCAAGTCGAACCCCGGGCTCTAGCGTCGGCTTCATCGGAGAATGGACGGGCTAGGTCGTCGACAACGTGCCGAAGATGATCTACGTCGAGGCATCACTAGACCAAGCTCCACCTTCACCAAGCCTTGAAAACTTGTGAAGGAAACGCATTCTACTACTTGGCAAAAGGTAGAGGATGAAGAAATAGGAAGTGGGTAGACTTTAGAATTGGATTTCTCACTTTATTTCATCAATCACCATTGATGGATGCAAGGTTTTCTTCTTGAGTTCAAGGAAGAAGAAGAAGAATGTTATGATAAGTTAAGTTTAAAAATGAAAAGAATAATGAATTCTTATCATAATAGAACCATGGTTAGGTGTAGAGAATTAATTAGGGTTAAGTGGAATGGTTAGGTTTAAGCATGAGACAAAATGGTTACAAAGTCAAAGTGTTCATGAAACTTCATGAATAAAACAAAACATGCCACCATTTTCTCATTTGCTTTTCTTTTTCCAAAAGAATAAATAAATGTATAAAATGAATAAGGAAAAAGTAAACCCTAACCATTTCATTAACCAAGGTTTAATTATTTACACTTAACCAAAAGGGATGTATCATCAAACATGATACAAGCAGGTGCACAAAATCATATCGCATATGCAATGCGCACAAATCGAGCGAGAAAATCCATTTAAAGTGAACCGATACTAGTTAATGCAAAGTAATATATCAAATATATAATTATACATTAAATCATTAAATCAACACTTGATTTAACGATCCGGTCATATCGCATATAACCGACTAGTATCCAATGTATCGGCTTATCGAATCAATCCTTGATTCGATAACTAGGTTATATCGCATAAAACCATTCGATACATTCATCGCGAGAATAGAATACGGTATCACATACACGTATTATTCTCGGTCCCGCACATATCTCATATGCGCTCCTATTTCGTTTCGCTTGAGCCAGGAAACCTCTGTGTAGGACTCTAAAGACTCGTCAATACGCCGGCAGCAGATGATGATCATATCAAGCACCCACAAGCCGCAAGCGGTCTGCTAAATATAACGGCCACCCGGGTATTGATCGATCTGAAGATCGACGAGCAAGCCCGCTCACACTCCAGTGAATCCAACCAGTAACACTACCGTACAGTCCGGTCTCGTCGTCTGATATGTCGCATATCTTGCCTAGGGGTGGTAAACGTCAGACCCCAATAGCTCGATAAGTCGTGTCGATATGAGGTCTATAACAATTCGAGAAACTACCGGTAACACTTACCAGTAAATCTCAGCAACCCTGGCCAGGGATTTCCTGTTATAGCCAATCGAACACAGCGCAACATCAACCCCCTATACCGGGAGAGACGAATCCCCTCCTATCGCTCATTGCCTCCATGTGACTCGGGACTGTACCCAAAAACCACCATTTTGCACGCCCTCTTGGACGTGGTAAGATGGAAATCAAAGCACAGTGGGAACCACACAAGACTCTATGATGATCTCGGGTCAACAGACTACTCTGTACCAGTGTCACCAGAGAACTGCCATCTGACGTAAGGTATAATACCATCTGGGAGTTCTCGGCGAGTCCGTCCAGTGTACCCAGTCTCCACTGAGCACCCGTATATCATCTCTGATGTCAAACACCAATAGATATGGGATCATCCATCGCCCATCTGTATGGGTCGAGAAGGTATATGCTAGTCTACTCTGGTATATCGATGCCCCGTCTCGATATACCCTCGACTAGGGACTTTGAAGGATGTACTTATGGACTACCATGTCCCCACTAGTATGATCCGCATCATAGTCTAGGTAGTCAAGTACACATCCTAAGGGCTTTACCAACATGTAACAGAGAGACAATCAGTATACACGTTAAGGTAAAGTGTAACCAGATAGCATAATATCATGTCGAGCAAGAAAGTCCTTCCTATATACGTCCCAGCATCCACTACAATATACATCCTATGTACAGTAATGGCCTCTAGGGCATACATATAACTAATAATCTCCCACTTGCACTAGGGCCATCTGTAGCAGTGGTTGTAGTATCTCATACTCAACCATCCCATAAAAGTCTCTCTCTGGGAATAGGCCTGCGTGAGTGGATCCGCCGTGTTGTCCTCTTAGTCTGCTCTCCTAACCTTGATCACCATGGAGATCAACCATCTCCACGATCAGGTGATACTGCCTTAGAATATGTCTGGATCACTGATGGGACAGGGGTTCCCTGGCCAAAGCCACACTTCCATTGTCACACAATGGTCGGAACCTAGTTCATCTCATGAACCTATATACACCCAAACAGCCTCTTTGGTAGCATCTTAAGTAGCGATGTATCCTGCCTTTATCGTATAGTATGTCACGGTATCTAGCTTGGAACTCTTCCAACATACCGTCCCTTTACTGAGGGTAAAGACAATGCCTATGACTGACATTCAGTCGTCTTTATCACACTGGAACCCTTCCAGTGATTCTTCCCAGGATCAATTGATACCTTCTCACTACATCTAGTGAGTATCCTAACATCCATTTAGATCTATCTCATAGATTCAAAACCCAGGATTTAGGAGGTATCACTTTGATCCTATGTGGATAATCATTGTGATAAACGGAGATCGATCGAGCATAGCATAGGAAACTCCTTCCCTATCAAGAGTATGTCATCCTCGTACTCTACGAGGATCACCACCATACTCCCTACTACCTTTTTGTTTATACAAGGTTCATCTCCCATTTTGATGATGTCAACTTCTTTGACTAATCCATCAAAATAGATGTTCCAACTCCGCGATGCCTGCTTTATCCTATAAAGCATCTTGCACACGTTTCCGCTGCTCCCACTGTCTACGAGGCCCTCTGGCTGTGTACTTATAGACGCACTCTTCTAAAACATCATTTAGAAAAGCTGTCATGACACCCAACCACCAGATATCGTAGTCATGGTATGTAGCCGTGGAAAGTAGTATCTGGATGGACTTAAGCATAGGTACTGGAAAAGGTTTCATCATTATCCACGCCTGGTCGATGACGAAAACCTTTATCAAGTCTAGCTTTGAAAGTCTCAACTTTTCCATCTACACCAAGTAATCTTCTCAAGATATACTTGCTCCTGATGGGGATTTAACCCTTCAGATATAGCAACCAAAGTCCATACTTTGTTGGTGTACATGGATTCCATCTCAGATCACTAAGCATCCAGCCATTTTTACAGAGTCACACTCCTGATGGCCAGCTCGAAACTAGTTGGGTCATCATCTCATGATGCAATCCTCGCTCCCACTGTCATAGAGAAACCGAAGTATCTCTCAGGTGGGTGAGGAACCCTACTAGATCGGCGGAGAGGCTGAGGTTCGTTGGAATCTACTGAATCCTTTGGCTCTATCAAATCATCTGCAGCAGTTTGTATAGCTGGAACATTTCCAGTTGTACATAACAGACCTTGCCTCGAGCTTGTCCGGATTTTGCTTTTAGACATAGGCCGGACAACCCTAAATCTAAACTAATTTAAGACATGGGCTCTTCCATTTCCATATCACATATGAAATGGTAGGCAACTGATTTGATTGGAACCTAATTCAATAGGTATGCAACTTCATAAGTGCATAACCCCCAAGAAGGATATAGGTAACTCAGCAGTACTCATCATAGAGCACACCTTATCATATAGGGTGTGATTGCTTCGCCCCGATATACCATCGTGCTATGGTGTATACAGAGGAGTAATGCTGAGAGAGAATCTCATTCTCCTTTAGAATAGTCCAGTATTTCCGTGCTCAAGTATTCTCCTCCTTGATCACATCAAAGGACATAATACTTATACCCGTATTTTGGTTCTCTACTTCTAACTTATATTCTGTGAATATCTCAAAAGGTTCGGACTTGTGTTTCAACAGGAACATATGTCTGAATCTCGAGAGATTATCAGAGAATTTAATGAAGTATTTGTAACGTTTTGAAAATCGTTTCGGTGAAATTTCGAAAAATCGGTAAAATAAGGGGGTTTTCTGTAAAAAGTCAAAATACAAATATCTTATTATAAAAATTAAATATGCATATTCTAGCTATGTAATTGCTATTATTTGGTGTTTATTGAGCCGCTGGTGAAATTTCAAATTTTCTGAAAAAAAAATTATTTTATTATTATTTTAAGCCGTCACTAATACATTTAATTAGGGAAAATTACAAATTGGAATGAGTTGAAACAAATTTTGTGCATCATAAAACATTAAATAAAATTTTAACATGTAGTTTTTGGAACGAAATCATTTGCCAAAACGGTTTAGAAATTATTGAAGAAAAAAAGGCTTTTTTTAGCGTAAATGGATGTTTGGGATATTGTATTTATCATTTTTCATCACCCCACACCCGTACCCACACCCACACACCCCCATTCACTTATCCCCTTGAAGAATTCAGCAGCCCCCTCTTTTGTCCCTACTTGGATTTTAAAGAAAAGAAATGAAAGGAAAGAAAAGAAAAGAAAAGAGTAGAAAATGGTATAATTTGAGTTGACTTTGACTTGAACTAACTTTCCCCACCTCACTCTCTCTCCTCCCTCACCCAATCCCCCAAGATTTCTGGCCAAAACCTGAACCACAACAGCCCCAAATACTTCATCTCATTTTTCCAACAAAATCCCCAAAATTTCTATCAAAAATCCACCATTTTTCTCAAAAATTCAAAGCTAATTCTAAATCCAAGCTTTACCCATTATTCTTTAGCTATTCAAGCATGGATCTTGGAGCATGAAATCATTGTTGGAGGCTAAGATTTTTGCAAGTTTGATCTCAAGCTTGTGAGGTATAATCATAACCTTATGCTTAATTTGTTGTTAAATTACTTGAATCTAGCTATTAAGTGTTAAATTAGGGTTTTAAATTTCAAGTTTTGAAATTTAAAGAAAGGGTTTTGATTACTAAGTTAGGGTTTGTTGTGGAAATGAGTTGTGTTTGATTGTGTATGGTTTAGTGAGGTGGATTAACATATTTAGTTTTGTAGAAAACTAATTTAGTTGTTAATTACAAGTTGTTACTTGAAAAATGTCCAAATTAAGCTTTTTGTTGCAAACTAGTTTTTTTGATTTAATTCGAAATATGAGATTAAAAATATGATTAGGGTTTTGATCATATTATTAACTTTATTAAGTGTAGTTTAACACTTTAGTTCATGGAAATCCAACCTAAATTGTAGTTTGTGCATTTTTGCTATGAAATTGTTAAAAAGGGTATTTTGTAAACTAGAATATTAGGGTTTTTGAAATTTAATGAGATTAAATTTCGGAAACTGTTTCTATGACTTATTTAAGATATTTAATAAGTATATTGGCCGCTACATTCATTTAAACATCATGTTTTGTACAAAAACGGCGAATTGTGCTTGCTAGATTTGCGGAAAAATGACTTTTTAAGTGAAATTGGGGTTTTTGTGAGTTTTAACCTAGTTTATATTAAAATTAGTCTTCGTGAATGTGCAAATGAGTGTGATTGGATTTTTCTCGATGGTTTGACGTTTGTACATCGACATCGAGGATTGGTTTGACTATTCTTGCATGCGTAGGCGATAGGTTTGGACCTATGCGTGATACGCGTGCCGATTTGATTTTCGTATGCCGTTTCGATTTCGAATTTAGTTTTAATGCGATATGGTGCGTTATAATAAGTAGGTACCCCCATGTGGACTTCGAGACGACAAGCAAGCGTGTGGCGACGTCGGCACCGGCTAGTGAGGACCAGGTGAGTAGATTTATATCTACGGGGAGAAGTCGGGTGGATGGCGTATAGCACCCCCGCAGTCCGTGGTGGTGTATACGGATGCGTATACACACCAACAATTATTATATGTTATTTGGGATTAATAACGATGCTTAGGATGGATATTGGTGTGTTGGATTACTTTAGTGTTGCGAACCCTAGGGTAGTGTTGCACTACACATACACACATACATACTTGCATACATTCCTTATTTCATATGTGCGTGTATGGGAATATATATTTATGTGTTCACATGGGTATGGGACTATGTGTTCATATACTGGATTTGGAGGAAAACCGCAAAAACTTATATGAACTGATTTCTCTCTTTTTAAAATAAAAAGTGCGGTTTTCCCATGATGTATGAGTCGTCCACCATGAGTTTGCTGATGGATTTCGAGACCCGATTCGAGGAGACGGATGAACCGTTTCGGGTACATGGTGGACCCGGTAAGGTACCCCGGGGCAAGAAGCGCGTGATGATGACGATGTGAGCCTGGCAGGGGAGCACTACCTACAGGTGATATTACCCGACGCGTCGAATATCCGGAGGATACCGTCGTGGTCTTGAGATGGATGGTAGGAGCCGGTCTGGACAGACGGCGCCCTAGATATTGTGATTGAGACATTGAGATTGAGACTTGAGGTACACGAATTGTGACACAGAGATGTCGAGGTATTTGGACACTTGTTTTGTGTCGATGATGGGCACTGTTTTATGCTGATTTCATATATGGTATCTCATTTCTTTTAAAATACAGAAATCTCACTGATTTACGAAACCAGTTTTATTCAGTACATGCATTCTGTTTTATGCATTCATACATCATCCATATGATATATTGCTACCTGAGGCACTAACACGGGCACATGAGATTACACTCGGGTTAGATATTTACCCTAGCCTTGTTATAGGCTACGTGTTATTCATATATTTGAGGATATATTATGATCATTGACCTAGGATTGCGTTATTTATGCGATTTCTGTGCGTAGATATTTTTCTATTCACGAGTTGGCAACTCACCCCCGTTGTGCCCCAGTTTCTTGCAGGTTTGCCGTACAGGTTTCATTACGGCTTTGCTGGCACTATTTCCATTCCGGGTGGCTTGCTAGTAGGTGGGTTATTTGTATCTTACCCATCCTTTTATCTTGTATATTATTATTCAGTTGTATCTAGAAGTTCCATCAACCAAACATGTATTTATTTTTGAGATAGAGACCCGTGATGTTATTCTTACGACCTTAGAGTCGCGCGTTTTATTTCTGTGGATTTCTGGTGGTTTTGAGTTTCTTTTTGAGTTTTGATCCTCGCCGTTGGCGTTGTATATTATATTGCTTGTGTGGTTGTGACCGTCGTTTGACGAAGAGCTAGCTCCCGCTTGGGGATGCCTTTTTCTTGATTTCGTATACTATTCATGTTGTATCCCATTTGGGGGCCAGTATTTACAAAGGAGACTCTGCCGAAATTTTCAGTAAAATTTTGATGTTTTTAAAAAACCGCATAATTCGGCTTATGTTATTGAAACTACTTGCTTTAAGTTGGTTTTTCCTGCACTCTACTATTTTCTTGGTTTGGATTTCTGGGTTTTCGGTTTACTTAAATTACGTACGCCTCGAGACGTTCGTAGTTTAAGTGCCGGTCATGTTCCGTACTTTCGGGTCGTGACAAAGTTGGTATCAGAGCGTTAGGTTTTACCTTCGGAGCGTAGGATGTCCCTTGGTTGATGGAATAGGTGACTAAAGTAGAGTGACGTACCGTTGGTATGTTCCGCGGCATATTTACGACACGCCACTCCACTTAAGAAGCCTTAGGATGTACATTTCATTGTTCAGTATTATATTCCTTCCTGATCTAGCCTCATCGGTACCAGTTTGGTTTTGCTGCTACGGTTACGGGCAGGGAGAGCTACGGCTAGAGTTACGGTCAGCACAAGCTCGTCACGAACGAGGACTGACCAGGGCGAAATTCCGGCGACACACGATTGCAGAGATGTGTCTTTTTACTGTGTTTCCGCGCCACGAGCGTTTGGCGGATCGCCTTCATGAGGTTACTCGGAGGTGCTGATCGACACTAGAGAATTGAGCCAATGATGGAGGCCAGCCAGATTTTGATGACCGTTGGTGTGTTGCTTACTCCTGATGATTGAGGCACGGTTCAGCATGCAGACGAGTGAGCCAGTTATTGCTGCGAACGACGAGATATCGCCCCAGATGTTGGAGCTATTGCAGTATAAGTTGTACTAAGAGATGATAGAAGGTCGCTAGTCATCGAGGATGAATGACTAGGACATGTGGATCGTTCGCCTACCCCGATGCGAGGTCATCAGATAGATTGATTCCAGCTATAGACGACTTCACGCGGAGACGTTGGGAGTCGACAGAGACGATCGAATGTCAGAAACCTATTATTCCAAGTTTAAGATAGTCGGAAAGACATGCAGGCAATTCTATGGTCCCTCTAGAAGAATGAAACCCTAACTCGACTTAATGACCGTGTGAAAGCCTTTGAACCTTAGGGTTTGCGGCAGTTCTGCGGCGCCATTAGTGAGGCTTGGGTTTGCCCTTCTACGGCTGGACCACCGATGCTGTGGTATGTACTCGATACTATTAAACTGTACCCAAGATGTTGAGCTCTTAGGGGATTATGAGGTTTTGACGAATCGATTGGATGGCTCGACTTAATTCGGATGCTAGGTGGTGAGATGCATTCTTGGGAGACTCCAGATACGAGGATAGTCGTTGGAGCTCAGTCCATGCGGCCGCGACGAGACGAGTCCAAAGCAGACGATATTAGAGAAAAGTGGAGTAAGAGGTTCATACCAGATCTAGATGAGATGACGTTCCACTCCGCCGACATTAGAGATGCGATGCGCATGCCGAGGCATGGTACTTGGACTTACCTTACAGAAGGAGTCGCGATGAGTATGCAGTCATTCCAGAGCAAGATGCAGATATAGGAAAGGACAATGACTTCCGGACAGTTGGCAGAGACGAGACATGGAAGAGACCGTGAGCAGGATTCCTTCCAGGACACTGCTGCAATGATACTTGCACCCAGGATCAGATGTGTCACGTACATTCAGAGAGCCAGAGGCCGACGCCAGTAATATGCTGTCTTACGAGTGGTCGCGATGATTGACCAAGAGATGACCAGAGAAGTGCCAGAACGGAATCGTCCCCGTTAGCACACCTGACAGGGCCGATGAGCCGATGGACCGAAAGATTGGTAATTCACAGTGAAGACCTTGACCCAGGAGTGGTCATGGTTACGCATGCCAGCAGGACAGAGTTCATGATCATCGACGAGACGTCCCACTAGTGACCGCGACAGTTGGCCGAGATTCTTAGAGGATGCGCTTGAGCCGTACTATTCCGCCATTATTGATTACGATGTTTTGGGTGATTTATTCGTATGATTTGATTTTGATGATTGAGGATTTACGATCTTTGCACAGTGTTGCACTTGATATCGTTTTCGTGCTTCAGTTTCACATGTTTGTGATTTTACGATATTAAACAGTTGAGTTGGTTTTGTGCGTATGCATGCACACGATTTCGTTCCTGCACTCGGTATAGTTTATATATGCTTGCAGTGCAGTGATACGCCTTTTGTGCACTTAGATGCACTGGATTTCGATTTCGATTGTGATACCCGATTCTTGTTTTGTGCACCTTGTGCACCTGATTGATTTTGCGCACGTTCGGCGCTTGATATTGGATTTCATGATTTCGTGCACGATAGATGCACCTGATTTTGCTGTCAGGTTCACATGTTGCCTACGACAGATGTTTCGTGCACACCCGATGCACTTAAATGTTTTTTCTATGCGCATGTATGGCATATTCATGGATTTTGATTTCCGTGCGCACCAGACGCACGTAGCATTCATATGCATATTTTGGGATTTATTTCGTATAGAGCAGTACGTTTTTATGATATTGCTATGTGTTTTCGTACTGAGCAGGACTAGTCAGAGGACAGTACCTGAATATATTTTGCATGCATTGATAGTTATTGAAGGGATTTCCAAAAAGCGAGCTATAGCCTCAGTATTTACCTACGTGTCTGATATGACACGAAATGTTTAAAACAAGGAGACCCTTCTAAATTGTTTCCAAAACGGCGGAACGTACATTTCAAACAAAGGTATATATGTATATAGTTATTTCCTTATGATAGACGTCCGCCACTGTGCAGTGTTATACGCGTGCACAGCGACTTAAAGAGATTTGGCATGCATTTCCTTCAGATACTTACATATATAGATTCGATATTTACATGTATAGTTTCGAGTTATGTCATATTGGTTTTGATTTGGATTTGGCATTGATGTCTTCTCCATGACTCCGATGATTGCGGGATGCTTGACGGAGTTTTGATTTGAGTTATATGCTCATTTTTCAAGCGCATGCGCTGCGCTACGATTTGTTTTATGTAGTTACAATTTCGGAGCCCCGACGACTTGATGGTTTTTCTTAGATGTTTTTGTATTTGGGGGAGTTTGAATTTAAATTCGGGGACCGAATTTCTTTAAGGGGGGAAGATTGTAACGTTTTGAAAATCGTTTCGGTGAAATTTCGAAAAATCGGTAAAATAAGGGGGTTTTCTGTAAAAAGTCAAAATACAAATATCTTATTATAAAAATTAAATATATATATTCTAGCTATGTAATTGCTATTATTTGGTGTTTATTGAGCCGCTGGTGAAATTTCAAATTTTCTGAAAAAAATATTATTTTATTATTATTTTAAGCCGTCACTAATACATTTAATTAGGGAAACTTACAAATTGGAATGAGTTGAAACAAATTTTGTGCATCATAAAACATTAAATAAAATTTTATCATATAGTTTTTGGAACGAAATCATTTGCCAAAACGGTTTAGAAATTATTGAAGAAAAAAAAGGCTTTTTTTAGCGTAAATGGATGTTTGGGGTATTGTATTTATCATTTTTCATCACCCCACACCCGTACCCACACCCACACACCCCCATTCACTTATCCCCTTGAAGAATTCAGCAGCCCCCTCTTTTGTCCCCACTTGGATTTTAAAGAAAAGAAATGAAAGAAAAGAAAAGAAAAGAGTAGAAAATGGTATAATTTGAGTTGACTTTGACTTGAACTAACTTTCCCCACCTCACTCTCTCTCCTCCCTCACCCAATCCCCTAAGATTTCTGGCCAAAACCTGAACCACAACAGCCCCAAATACTTCATCTCATTTTTCCATCAAAATCCCCAAAATTTCTATCAAAAATCCACCCTTTTTCTCAAAAATTCAAAGCTAATTCTTAATCCAAGCTTTACCCATTATTCTTTAGCTATTCAAGCATGGATCTTGGAGCATGAAATCATTGTTGGAGGCTAAGATTTTTGCAAGTTTGATCTCAAACTTGTGAGGTATAATCATAACCTTATGCTTAATTTGTTGTTAAATTACTTGAATCTAGCTATTAGGTGTTAAATTAGGGTTTTAAATTTCAAGTTATGAAATTTAAAGAAAGGGTTTTGATTACTAAGTTAGGGTTTGTTGTGGAAATGAGTTGTGTTTGATTATGTATGGTTTAGTGAGGTGGATTAACATATTTAGTTTTGTAGAAAACTAATCTAGTTGTTAATTACAAGTTGTTACTTGAAAAATGTCCAAATTAAGCTTTTTGTTGCAAACTAGTTTTTTTGATTTAATTCGAAATATGAGATTAAAAATATGGTTAGGGTTTTGATCATATTATTAACTTTATTAAGTGTAGTTTAACACTTTAGTTCATGGAAATCCAACCTAAATTGTAGTTTGTGCATTTTTGCTATGAAATTGTTAAAAAGGGTATTTTGTAAACTAGAATATTAGGGTTTTTGAAATTTAATGAGATTAAATTCCGGAAACTGTTTCTATGACTTATTTAAGATATTTAATAAGTATATTGGCCGCTACATTCATTTAAACATCATGTTTTGTACAAAAACGGCGAATTGTGCTTGATAGATTTGCGGAAAAATGACTTTTTAAGTGAAATTGGGGTTTTTGTGAGTTTTAACCTAGTTTATATTAAAATTAGTGTTCGTGAATGTGCAAATGAGTGTGATTGGATTTTTCTCGATGGTTTGACATTTGTACATCGACATCGAGGGTTGGTTTGACTATTCTTGCATGCGTAGGCGATAGGTTTGGACCTATGCGTGATACGCGTGCCGATTTGATTTTCGTATGCCGTTTCGATTTCGAATTTAGTTTTAATGCGATATGGTGCGTTATAATATGTAGGTACCCCCATGTGGACTTCGAGACGACAAGCAAGCGCGTGGCGACGTCGGCACCGGCTAGTGAGGACCAGGTGAGTAGATTTATATCTACGGGGAGAAGTCGGGTGGATGGCGTATAGCACCCCCGCAGTCCGTGGTGGTGTATACGGATGCGTATACACACCAACAATTATTATATGTTATTTGGGATTAATAACGATGCTTAGGATGGATATTGGTGTGTTGGATTACTTTAGTGTTGCGAACCCTAGGGTAGTATTGCACTACACATACACACATACATACTTGCATACATTCCTTATTTCATATGTGCGTATATGGGAATATATATTTATGTGTTCACATGGGTATGGGACTATGTGTTCATATACTGGATTTGAGTATAGTATTTAGAATTTGAGATGAGTCGATGAGATTGGGCTTGAGGCCAGGAGATCGGTGACGTGATTTGGTTCGTATTGAGATACGACATGATGTTTTAGCGGGTCTTCTGACGTAGTAATTCTTACACCCGCATGCATACATAGATGGCATCAATATTGTACTAGACGTAGGACATTATTCCGGATCATGATATTTGATAAAGAAGATACCAAATGAATAGTGTGATTGATGTGACTTTGACCCGTACCCAGATTGGGATGCCGTACGACGGATTTACGTACGAGCTATATTGATGATTGATCCGCACTCTTGACTTGGGATGCCTGATTATGGATATGGTATCGGATATGATATTATTGAGGCGGGATCACCGACTAATATATATATACAGGTATGTATATGTATCGACTCAGATGTTAGGCGGTTTCCTTACCTGTAGTTCAGCTTGTTAGTTCAGCCGTATAGTTTAGTGTAGTTGTTAGATTAGATTAGACTTCTTACCTATTTCAAAAACTAACGAGTCGTGGGCATTTTTAAAGACAGCCCAAGGGATCCTACGGATATTTCAAAAGACGTATCTTTTCACAAAAACACCGTAGCCCCTATTTTCAAAACCCCATGATTCGTGTTATTTCAAAAGGCACCATTTGTAGGAATGATATTAGATTAATGCAGATTAGTTATAGTTGCGTCTAGTTCTCAGCTCCCGCTCATTTTTGTGGTCCGCTTCGCATCGCATGCTTATTTTATGTTTCATACTCCATTATTGATATCATGCTGTTAGGACACCAGCACCATTACCGATGATGCGTATGTACCACGTACACTTAATTGCCGGCTCACACACATCTTCATCGGTAATTGCCATGTCACGTACACCTTAGAAAATATTATTGCTTGACGTAGCCTGTTAGCTGATAGTTAGACATGATATTAGTGTACTTGCCTTATATGTTAGTTTAGACATTGTAGTTATTACCAGCTACTTCATGCATACTGTTATTCATTGTTATGCCGCATTCCTGGATTCTCATGCATATATTCACTATTTTACATGTTATTGAGGTTTTGGATTCGGATTTCCATGAGATTTTCTGGATTTGGAGGAAAACCGCAAAAACTTATATGAACTGATTTCTCTCTTTTTAAAATAAAAAGTGCGGTTTTCCCATGATGTATGAGTCGTCCACCATGAGTTTGCTGATGGATTTCGAGACCCGATTCGAGGAGACGGATGAACCGTTTCGGGTACATGGTGGATCCGGTAAGGTACCCCGGGGCAAGAAGCGCGTGATGATGACGATGTGAGCCTGGCAGGGGAGCACTACCTACCGGTGATATTACCCGAGGCGTCGGATATCCGGAGGATACCGTTGTGGTCTTGAGATGGATGGTAGGAGCCGGTCTGGACTGACGGCGCCCTAGATATTGTGATTGAGACATTGAGATTGAGACTTGAGGTACACGAATTGTGACACAGAGATGTCGAGGTATTTGGACACTTGTTTTGTGTCGATGCTGGGCACTGTTTTATGCTGATTTCATATATGGTATCTCATTTCTTTTAAAATACAGAAATCTCACTGATTTATGGAACCAATTTTATTCAGTACATGCATTCTGTTTTATGCATTCATACATCATCCATATGATATATTGCTACCTGAGGCACTGACACGGGCACATGAGATTACACTCGGGTTAGATATTTACCCTAGCCTTGTTATAGGCTACGTGTTATTCATATATTTGAGGATATATTATGATCATTGACCTAGGATTGCGTTATTTATGCGATTTCTGTGCGTAGATATTTTTCTATTCACGAGTTGGCAACTCACCCCCGTTGTGCCCCAGTTTCTTGCAGGTTTGCCGTACAGGTTTCATTACGGCTTTGCTGGCACTATTTCCATTCCGGGTGGCTTGCTAGTAGGTGGGTTATTTGTATCTTACCCATCCTTTTATCTTGTATATTATTATTCAGTTGTATCTAGAAGTTCCATCAACCAAACATGTATTTATTTTTGAGATAGAGACCCGTGATGTTATTCTTACGACCTTAGAGTCGCGCGTTTTATTTCTGTGGATTTCTGGTGGTTTTGAGTTTCCTTTTGAGTTTTGATCCTCGCCGTTGGCGTTGTATATTATATTGCTTGTGTGGTTGTGACCGTCGTTTAACGAAGAGCTAGCTCCCGCTTGGGGATTCCTTTTTCTTGATTTCGTATACTATTCATGTTGTATCCCGTTTGGGGGCCAGTATTTACAAAGGAGACTCTGCCGAAATTTTCAGTAAAATTTTCATGTTTTTAAAAAACCGCATAATTCGGCTTATGCTATTGAAACTACTTGCTTTAAGTTGGTTTTTCCTGCACTCTACTATTTTCTTGGTTTGGATTTCTGGGTTTTCGGTTTACTTAAATTACGTACGCCTCGAGACGTTCATAGTTTAAGTGCCGGTCATGTTCCGTACTTTCGGGTCGTGACAGTATTAAGAACCAATCCTGGCATGTGTAGACAGGGGACCTTACATACATCAACATGCATCAATCCCAAGAGTTCACTAACTCTTTCTCTGTTTCCAATAAACAGGGCTATGGTCATCTTCTCTTTGTGACATGACTGGCGAGTTTCACAAGATGTAAATTCAAACTGATTTAAATATACATCTAAATGTAACTTCAGCTAGTCGGGTCACATTGATCTGACCTAGTCTACAATACCTCAAGAAGGATTCGTTCATTTCTGAACTCTTCCTCTTGTGTGTGTTCTGTATACTAAGAACTGTAGTTTGATTTAGAACGTTAATGCTTTTAGACAACGTGCCTGAACCGATCAACTTTTGATATAGGAAATGTTCAAAACATTATCCAACAATACAAAATTATATCCTTTCTTTTCTAACAAAGAGAGTGATATGATTTGGTATATCAGGTTCGGTATCTAATAACATTCGTTCAGAATCAATGTATTGGTAATACATGGTGACAGTGACCGACAGACTTGGCTGCAACTCTTGCCCCGTTTTCTGTCTCATGAAACTTATCACCCGTTCTCAGTTTTTCTACCCTTTTGTAGCCCTATGTAACAGATTACATATCCTGGGATCCTGATCCGGTATCATATACCAAGGATGCGGAGGATACTGAGAAACAGTTCTGTATAATGAACACACCCGAAGATGATGCATCAGCATGCACTCTCTTCGTTTGGGCGGCACGGGAAATCTGGTATTCCCCAATTTCCTGCTCTGTCTTATAACAATTATAAGGTGGAGCGGGACCAACGTTCCCCAGCTCAGTATAACAAGCGGGTTCGGTCAATAATCCGTATTATTATCTTGATTAAGGCGTGATATGGTCGCTACCCGGAGAGAGAGAGAAGAAAACACTCAGCGTGCGCTCTTGCAAGAATAGATTGGTTATTATTTTATCTAATCAGGATGGCTCCCACTGCTTTTTATCAAATCTTCCTTCAAACCCTAAAAGGAAAGACTAGCCGGGATTAATTACACACTACAAGTTCGCCAATCTTTCAGCAAGGCCAGTGTCGGTACTTTGAGGGAGGTCCCCCGTGCTTTCGCACGAACCTAATTAATGTAAACCTCGTTTTCCCAGAGGCGTAACCCCGTTGACACCTTTCTAGACACCTACTTGATCGGCTAATTGTAATGTATAAAACTCTCCCACGAGTAACTCTTACTCGCAGCGGGTATCGGGATACAACTATCTCATAGAAGGTATGCAATCTCATTGCAAATTTCAACAATTGAAATTCCCGATAATATTTTACCCCTAGCGTCCTATGACCTTGACGGAGGCCAAACAACCCACAGTCCGCTAGTCAAGTTCAACCCGTCATTTCCTGATTGAATTAAACCCACCCGCACGGCCCTTGACAAAGGCCAACAAGGTCGCACGACTACCCTAACTCAATCTGCATCATATGCATAAGCAGATAAGCACCAGTTAGCTACCGCACACTGCGTCTTGACAAAGGCCAACAAACGCAGCACGAATACTAACTACTACTTATCTGAAATGACGGAGGGCTACGACAGGTTTTTATGAAAACCTATTGCATAATGAACTTGATATCATTGTAGGATCGAATGAATTTTGAAATGGAGTGCTTTTCAGGCTTTTCTAGTTTTGCTAAAGGAGTCACTCCCGGTGAAGGGATCGTCGGTCCTTTCCTCGTCGAATGAGGTGCGGGATATATCATATATATCACTGTGCAAAGCAAAAACTCATAAAAGCAATCAAAAGACAAACCGAGTGTGTAGCATCTGCCAGTTATTGCTAAAGGAGTCACTCCCGGTGAAGGGATCTCGGTCCTTTCCTCATCGAATAAGGTGCAGGATATATCGTATATACCGCTGTGCAAAGCAAGAACTGTAGCTACCTGTTTTATTTTTGAAATTCAATTCTACAACATCTTAGGTTTCTTTTATTTCATTAATCACATTAATGAAGTCCCATCATTTAAGTACCTAAACATCACAGATAAATACGACGTACACTTATGCCATCCGCATTCGCCTCGATGTCCCCTCATGCACCGTTAGGTTAGGTAACTAACGGCAGAGCGGGGCAGGGCTAGCGCGGGTGTAAAACATAAGTAACGTCTATATAATATATCATATATACTATATACAGTATTTATCAAAGAACATCACATGATCACATCACAGATATCGCAGCAGAAGAAACATATGAAATATTGGATATACTAGGACGTCCGTGTTTTCAATACGAGCCAGTATAAAACACGGATTCCACGGTCGTGATGAATAGCCAATCCCACACCCCTAGACCCCTACGAGAGCGGCAAGCAACCCTACCAATTCTAGGGTTAGGAGACCCGGACTCGACTCCTCGAGTTGGTCTCCCACTGGACCCCAGAACCCGGTTACTTGTGCTCCCCTCCTTGGGTCTATCCTAGTGCGGAAAAGTAAATAATATACAAAAGGTGACAACTTCCGCAACCTGGAAGTGCCCCAATAAAAGAATATTACATACAAGTTTTTACATGAATGAAAATGAAAAACACTCATCTCACATAAAAACCCCCGGCTATTCAAACACGACGATCCAATACAACATATCCAGCAACACATAACATCACATGTCATCAACGTAAGTAAATATGCGCATCCCAATTGTCGTTGACATATAGCAACGAAACCGGCGATATCACATATTACACTTACGGTCACAGAAAAGAAAGTGTAAAACTACAACAGTTGGAATCCGCAACCACCTCAGACATCGCATGCCTGACCAAATGAATTACTTAGACATCGCATGCCTAACAATTATAAACCCCGCATTTTAGTCTCATTATCGAAAACCTTTTTCAATATCAAGTCGGGCAATTCAACAGGATTCCCGACATTTTGATCGAATGCTCGTCGCAAACTTCAGTAGGCGGCCGCACCCCCGTTGCCGTCGACGAAGTGCACCAAGGCGGAACACCGCTGCCGCGAGCACCCGAACGGATGCTTTCGGCGACGGGGTTCTCCTACAGTCACTTGGTCGGGGCTATGGAGTGAGGCTGTCTATTAAGTTTACCCGGCGAGTATCCGCGTACGCTACGTGATTGCGACGGACTTTTGATCCGTGGCAACCGATCAAGTGAGACTAAACTGCTACGTTTATAATATTCATTCCGTTATCTCATAACAATTTGTGAATTCCAATTATTGTATCACATTCCGGATAAATAGAAAATGTTAAACTTTCCGATCGAACAATCGAACACCCAAGTTTTCCCGATACAGCTCAACACATGAAATAAGTCTAACAACATTCAGTTCGTGCCTCAGTACCAACGGTCCAGCCGTAGAAGGGTCAAGCCAACGCCTCACATGTGGCACGCCGTACTGTCCCAAACCCGAAGGTTCAAAGGGCAGTTCAAGACGGTCACATAATCGAGTTAAGGTTTGTTGTCTTCTAGAGGGTCCATCGCGTTACTTGCACTACTTAGAACGTCGTTAAACTACGGAAAAATCCAACAATTGGAAATTTCCCGGCAGGGGAAAAAGTGGGTATTTATATCCGGTCGAACTTTTTAACATATTCTAAAAATACCCGGAAAAGCACACCGACAAAATTAGGCAGTCCGATCGAATACACCGAGTCCCCAATACAACTCAGAAAATACAACTCTGGAATAAAATATTAAAAATCCCCAGGAAAACCAGCACAGACAGCTAAGAACTACTGTGCAAAATTGGATGCACAAAACGACAAAAGGGCCGCGGATCCGCCGCATGAGCCTCCTGCAAGGCTGCGGATCCGCGCCGCCTTTATGGAATCAATCCATCGAATTTTACAGTAATCCTTGTATCTTCCTGCTGATATTTCTGCATATTTTTAATCTACAAAAATCCACATTTTACAGAAAAGTCCAGAGAGCATTTTTCAAGTCGGGTTTTGGGTCGATCGGACTTCTGATTCCGTCGGGACTTCGCCTAAGGCTCTAGCTAGGCTCTGATACCACTGTAGGGTTCCTAGTCACCCTAATGAGGTCTCGCAAGGCATCGAACATGCCAATTTCAAAATTTACGGTGCCGAGAAACCCTAGACTACGGATCGTCGGCTAGAAAACTAGGCGAAAATATAATCTAGTTAACACTTAACTAAAAGTTTAACGGAAATACAACCTTTGTAGATCCGGTGCTCCACCTCCATAGCTCCGCAACGAAGTCTCCTCTCTGTCCAAGTCGAACCCCAGGCTCTAGCGTCGGCTTCATCGGAGAATGGACGGGCTAGGTCGTCGACAACGTGCCGAAGATGATCTACGTCGAGGCATCACTAGACCAAGCTCCACCTTCACCAAGCCTTGAAAACTTGTGAAGGAAACGCACTCTACTACTTGGCAAGAGGTAGAGGATGAAGAAATAGGAAGTGGGTAGACTTTAGAATTGGATTTCTCACTTTATTTCATCAATCACCATTGATGGATGCAAGGTTTTCTTCTTGAGTTCAAGGAAGAAGAAGAAGAATGTTATGATAAGTTAAGTTTAAAAATGAAAAGAATAATGAATTCTTATCATAATAGAACCATGGTTAGGTGTAGAGAATTAATTAGGGTTAAGTGGAATGGTTAGGTTTAAGCATGAGACAAAATGGTTACAAAGTCAAAGTGTTCATGAAACTTCATGAATAAAACAAAACATGCCACCATTTTCTCATTTGCTTTTCTTTTTCCAAAAGAATAAATAAATGTATAAAATGAATAAGGAAAAAGTAAACCCTAACCATTTCATTAACCAAGGTTTAATTCTTTACACTTAACCAAAAGGGATGTATCATCAAACATGATACAAGCAGGTGCACAAAATCATATCGCATATGCAATGCGCACAAATCGAGCGAGAAAATCCATTTAAAGTGAACCGATACTAGTTAATGCAAAGTAATATATCAAATATATAATTATACATTAAATCATTAAATCAACACTTGATTTAACGATCCGGTCATATCGCATATAACCGGCTAGTATCCAATGTATCGGCTTATCGAATCAATCCTTGATTCGATAACTAGGTTATATCGCATACAACCATTCGATACATTCATCGCGAGAATAGAATATGGTATCACATACACGTATTATTCTCGGTCCTGCACATATCTCATATGCGCTCCTATTTCGTTTCGCTTGAGCCAGGAAACCTCTGTGTAGGACTCTAAAGACTCGTCAATACGCCGGCAGCAGATGATGATCATATCAAGCACCCACAAGCCGCAAGCGGTCTGCTAAATGTAACGGCCACCCGGGTATTGATCGATCTGAAGATCGACGAGCAAGCCCGCTCACACTCCAGTGAATCCAACCAGTAACACTACCGTACAGTCCGGTCTCGTCGTCTGATATGTCGCATATCTTGCCTAGGGGTGGTAAACGTCAGACCCCAATAGCTCGATAAGTCGTGTCGATATGAGGTCTATAACAATTCGAGAAACTACCGGTAACACTTACCAGTAAATCTCAGCAACCCTGGCCAGGGATTTCCTGTTATAGCCAATCGAACACAGCGCAACATCAACCCCCTATACCGGGAGAGACGAATCCCCTCCTATCGCTCATTGCCTCCATGTGACTCGGGACTGTACCCAAAAACCACCGTTTTTCATGCCCTCTTGGACGTGGTAAGATGGAAATCAAAGCACAGTGGGAACCACACAAGACTCTATGACGATCTCGGGTCAACAGACTACTCTGTACCAGTGTCACCAGAGAACTGCCATCTGACGTAAGGTATAATACCATCTGGGAGTTCTCGGCGAGTCCGTCCAGTGTACCCAGTCTCCACTGAGCACCCGTATATCATCTCTGATGTCAAACACCAATGGATATGGGATCATCCATCGCCCATCTGTATGGGTCGAGAAGGTATACGCTAGTCTACTCTGGTATATCGATGCCCCGTTTCGATATACCCTCGACTAGGGACTTTGAAGGATGTACTTATGGACTACCATGTCCCCACTAGTATGATCCGCATCATAGTCTAGGTAGTCAAGTACACATCCTAAGGGCTTTACCAACATGTAACAGAGAGACAATCAGTATACACGTTAAGGTAAAGTGTAACCAGATAGCATACTATCATGTTGAGCAAGAAAGTCCTTCCTATATACGTCCCAGCATCCACTACAATATACATCTTATGTACAGTAATGGCCTCTAGGGCATACATATAACTAACATATCAGTCGGTTATATAAGATATAGCCGGGTTATCGAATCAATTGTTTATTCGATAAGTCGATACATTGGATGTTAGTCGGTTATATGTGATATGACCGGATTATTAAGTCGAGTGTTGATTTAATAATTAAGTGTATAATTGTATATTAGATATACTAGTTTACATTTACAAACACTTGTTCACTTTAGAGTTTTTCTCACATGAGCACAATTTTAATGTATATATGATATATGTTAAAATATGTTTTCCTTTTAGTATCATAGTTGATGATACACTTGACTTGGGTGTATGAGACTTACACCATGCTTTCTTTTATGTTGGATTTTAATATTCAAAGTAATTACAAAATTAGTAGAGGATTAGCTAAATGCTTGAAGCTTGTGGAAGCATTTGACTAATTCCACTAAATTTGTTTTTACTATGGATATTTCTTAACCCAACCATAAACTTTAGCCATGGTTATGGATTTACAAGGGTTAGTATATGATACTCACTCACCATGGTTAGCCTTCTCACTTGATCATTATCCTTATCTCTTTCTTTTCTTCTTCTTCTTTGTTCAAGAGAAAAAAGCTTGCTAGGGTTTGATCCAAAGTGAGAAAGCTTGTAAGAAATAAAATTCCAAAGAGAACCCTCTTCCTATTTCTCCATCCTCTACTAGACTAGCACTTTAGTTTAGGGTGTTTGCTTCACTAATTCTCAAGTTAGTGAAGTAGAAGCTTGAGTTGGCATCCCCTCGACATAGATCATCTTCGGCCTCGAAGACTTCAAGCAAGGACGCGTCTATCGCCTCGTGAAGCCATGCAAGGTCCGGGAGAACCACGATCGCAGCGAAGGGACTTCAACAAGGAGCTATAGAAGTGAAGGACCGATCTACAAAGGTTGTATTTCGTATTCACTTAGATGTAAACTTAGTTTACTTGCATATGAAACACTAATTTTCTAGCAACGATCTTGTTTAGTGTTATTCGGCATGGCTAAATTTTTAAACGGACATGTTTGATGCTTCCTTAAACCTTATTAGAGTGCCTAGTAACCCTACATATGAAGCATGGTATTTTCTATATTTATGAAAAATAGAAAATGAGGTTGAAAATGGAAGCATGGTTGCAAGCATGGGTTTTATTCTTTGTTTGTTCATCTTGACTCACTATTCAAGCATGGTTGCAATTTTATATTGCAAAATTCCATGCTTGAATGAGTAGGGGTCAAGTGTTGCCATTCATTCTCACTTCATTCCAACACTTAGCCATTTTTCATGCTTTCTTCTTTTTGAGCTCTCTAGCTCTCATCTTCTTCTTCCTCATATTACTTCAAAAATCCAAACCCTCACATGTGATGTGAATCATGGATTTTTAAATACATAAGTGAGTAAATCTAATCCTCTACTTCATCATTCTACACTTGACTAACTATCAAGTGTAGAGTGTTTTCTTCACCAAAGTGTTTTGTGAAGAAAGAGCTTGACCTAGTGAGCTTCGGGTGGATCATCTTCGACGCGAAGATCTACGAGGAGGTTCGTTCAACTCGAAGTGGAGTCAAGAGGACTACTACAAGGAGCTTAAGAAGAGAAGGACTTGATTCTATAGGGTATAACTCCTTAAGCTTTCTTAAGTTGTTCACATCACATAGCTAAACCCCTAAAATTCTAGCAATGATCTTGTATAGTCTAGCTTAGCACCTAAAAATTTTGATTTTGGCATGCTTGATGCCACTTGTGTAAGTGCACGGCAGCGCCCCGGCCGTCTGAACGAGGCCAAAATGCGGAAACGAAACTTTTTCAAAACTTGTAAACCGGCACTACCGCGTACTATAAACCCGGATCGGGCCATTAACCTAATCCTAGAAAACTATAAGATGGGTAGAAAGCTATACCGAGCGATCCTTATCCTTTGGTCTTCGGCCTCCACTCCGATCTCCTCGCGGAATCTCCGGTATTCATCTCCTCGTCAGAACGGGCACCACATCGCTGGGTTCTTTTACGGGCTCCCACCTCTGGACCGAGGCAACTCGGGCACGAAGTTAGCGAGCCGATGTGTCCAAGAAATGCTGTAGGCTAAGTGTAGTAGGCTATGTCTCAAGGGGTTGTGAAGTTTCCATAAAGATGTGGAGAAAAAATCTATGGAGATGAGCTTTGGAATTTTGATGCAAGCAAAGAATGAGATCATAATTTTCCCACACCCAAATGAATTCACTTTCCCTCTCTCTCTAAGTGGCCGGCCATCACCCCATGGTGGAGACAAAAAGGAATCCATAAGGGGCTGTTTGGTTGCAGGATTATGGAATTTGGATCCCAAAAATAGTACGGTTGAAATTTCTGGATTTGGTAATTTGTTGTTTGGTTGGTTTTGGATTCCTAGTATTGGATTTGTAGATCCTTGTAATCTTTGTTTGGTTGGTGGAAAAAAATGGGATTTGGATTTGAGGATTTTAGAGAGAGATAGAGAGAGAGAGGATTGTTAAATAAATAAAGTACATGGGCCCCATCGAAAAGTACATTGAATAGTGCCAAATCCTTGAGAATTCTTGAAAATTTTTAGGATTCATGAATCTTTCTTTTGTGGTGGGTCCCCCATACAAAACAAAGAAATCCTAGAAATCCTAATCTTGAAACCAAACACAAAATTGTGGAACCCTAGGATTCCATAATCCAAAATCCAAATCCAAACTAATAATCCTGCAACCAAACAACCCCTAAAGCAAGAGAAGAAATGGTATGATAATGAGAAAAAAATGTCACTCCAAAGCCATATCAATCTTATCAAAATCCATCACCATTAATGCAAAGGAAATGATGTGGAAAAAGAAAAGATGCTTGAACCATCATAATCATCCATTTACAAGAAACCCCTTCCACAATGCTAATTTGCATACTTGCAAATAACACCCTCCATCGGAAAGATCCGGCCAAGAAGGTGTTAGTTATATGTATGCCCTAGAGGCCATTACTGTACATTGGATGTATATTGTAGTGGATGCTGGGACATATATAGGAAGGACTTTCTTGCTCGACATGATAGTCGCTATCTGGTTGCACTTTATCTTAACAAGTATACTTTCTGTCTCTCTGATTACATGTTGATAAAGCCCATAGGATGTGTGCTCGACTTCCAGGACTATGATGTAGATCATACTAGTGGGGCCTGGGTAGTCCATGAGTACATCCTTGAAATGTTCCTAGTCGTGGGAATATCGAGACGGGGCATCGATATTCCAGAGTAGACTAGCGCATATCTTCTCAACCCATGCGATGGGCGATGGATGATCCCATATCCATTGGTGTTTGACATCGAAGATGGTATGCAGGTGCTCAGTGGAGACTGGGTACACTGAACGGACTCGCCGAGAACTCCCAGATGGTATTATACCTCACGTCAGATGGCAGTTCTCTGGTGACACTGGTACAGCTTAGTCTGTTGACCCGAGATCGTCATAGAGTCTTGTGTGTCTCCCACTGTGCTTTGATTTCCACCCTACCATGGCTCTACTGAGTCGTGCAAACAGGTGGTTTTTGGGTACAGTCACGATTCACATGGAGGCAATGAGCGATAGGAAGGGATTCGTCTCTCCCGGTATTGGGGGTTGATGTTGTGCTATGCTCGACTGGCCATAACAGGAAATCCCTGGCCAGGGTTGCAGTGATATACTGGTAAGTGTTATCAGTAGTTTCACGAATGTTATGGACCCTACGTCGGCATGACTTATCGAGCTATTGGGGTCTGACGTTTACCACCCCTAGGCGAGATATGCGACATATCAGACGAACAGACCGGACTGTACGGTAAGTGTTACTGGTTGGATTCACAGGAGTGTGAGCGGGCTTGCTCGTCGATCTTCTGATCGCTCAATACCCGGGTGGCCGTTACGTTTAGCAGACCGCTTGCGGCTTGTGGGTGTTTGATATGATCATCATCCGCTGCCGGCGTATTGACGAGTCTTTAGAGTCCTACACAGAGGTTTCCTGGCTCAAGCGAAACGAAATAGGAGCGCATATGAGATATGTGCGGGACCGAGAATAATGCGTGTATGTGATACCGTATTTCATTCTCGCGATGAATGTGTCGAATGGTTGTATGCGATATAACCTAGTTATCGAATCAAGGATTGATTCGATAAGCCGATACATATGATACTAGTCGGTTATATCCGATATGACCGGATCATTGAATCAAGTGTTGATTTAATGATTTAATGTATAATTATATATTTGATATATTGCTTTGCATTAACTAGTATTGGTTCACTTTAAATGGATTTTCTCACTTGAATTGTGCACATTGTATATGCGATATAGTTTTGTGCACATGTTTGTATCATGTTTGATGATACATGCTTACTTGGTTAAGTGTAAAGAATCAAACCATGGTTTAAGTTAATGATTAGGGTTTTGATTACTTATTCATTTATCTTATTTATTTATATCCATTTTGGAAAATGAAAAAGATAAATGAATGGTTGCTTATTTTGTTTTTAGTTGAAGATTCTTGAAGCTTTGACTTAGTCTTCATTCTTGTCTTATACTTAACCCTAACCATTTAACTAACCCAAGTTAATTCTCTACACTTAACTATAGTTGAAGTCATGATAAGTATTGATTTAATTATCTCATTTTTAATTAACTTATCATATCTTCTTCTTCTTTCTTCATCTTCTTCTTCAATGAAGAAAGCTTGCTACTCCAATGGCAAGTCATGAAATCTAGTGAGAAATCCAAAACTAAAGTTTACCCACTTCCTATTTCTTCATCCTCTACCTCTTTCCAAGTAGTATAGGGTGTTTCCTTCACAAGTTTTTCCGACTTGGTGACGTTGGAGCTTGTTCTAGCGATGCCTCGACGTAGATCATCTTCGGCATCGAACCGACGATCAAGCCCGCCCATTCTTCGATGATGCCGACGCTAGAGCCCAAGACATGATTTGGACAGCGAGGGAACTTCATTGCGGAGCCGTGGAGGTGGTGGACTGGATCTACAAAGGTTGTATATCCGTTCCCTTAGTTAAAATGTTAACTAGTTTGCTTGTTTCGCCTAAATATCTAGTAAACGATCCGTAGTCGGGTTTGTAGGCACCCGTAAAATTTGATTTGTGCATGTTTGATCACTTGTGAGACTTCACTAGAGTGCCTAGGAACCCTACAGTGGTATCAGAGCCTAGCTAGAGCCTTAGGCGAAGTCCCGACGGAATTTGAAGTCCGAACGACCCAAAACCCCGACTAAGAATATGCTCTCTGTACTTTTTTTAATTTCGAGGATTTTTCCGTATTAAAAATATCTAGAAATATCAGCAGGAAAATATAAGAGTAACTGTGCAATTCGTAACCCTGATTCCACAAAGTAGGCGCGGATCCGCGGCCTTAAAGAAGGCTCATGCGGCGGATCCGCGGCCACTTTGTCATTTTGTGCATCTATTTCTGCACAGTAATTCTTATTCTTCTGTGCTGATTTTCCTGGGAATTTTTAATAATTTTTCCAGAGTTGTATTTTCTGTGTTATATTGGGGACTCGGTGTATTCGATCGGACTGTCTAATTTTTGTCGGTGTGCTTTTCCGGGTATTCTTAGAATATGTTAAAAGGTTCGACCGGATATAAATACCCACTTTTTCCCCTGCCGGGAAATTTCCAATTGTTGGACTTTTCCGTAGTTTAACGACGTTCTAAGTAGTGCAAGTAACGCGATGGACCCTCTAGAAGACAACAAACCTTAACTCGATTATGTGACCGTCTTGAACTGCCCTTTGAACCTTCGGGTTTGGGACAGTACGGCGTGCCACATGTGAGGCGTTGGCTTGACCCTTCTACGGCTGGACCGTTGGTACTGAGGCACGAACTGAATGTTGTTAGACTTATTTCATGTGTTGAGTAGTATCGGGAAAACTTGGGTGTTCGATTGTTCGATCGAAAAGTTTAGCATTTTCTGTTTATCCGGAATGTGATACAATAATTGGAATTCACAAATAGTTATAAGATAACGGAATGAATGTTATAAACATAGCACTTTAGTCTCACTTGATCGGTTGCCACGGAATTTTGATGTGATCAAAAGTCCGTTGCAATCACGTGGTGTACGCGGATACTCGCCGGGTAAACTTAATAGACAGCCTCATCCCATAGCCCCGACCAAGTGACTGTAGGAGAACCTCGTCACCGAAAGCATCCGTTCGGGTGCTCCCGGTAGCGGTGTTCCGCCTTGGTGCACTTCGTCGACGGCGTCGGGGATGCGGCCGCCTACTAAAGTTTGCGACGAGCATTCGATCAGTTTTTCGGGAATCTTGTTGAATTGCCCGACTTGATATTGAAAAGTGTTTTCGATAATGAGACTGAAATGCGGGGTTTATAATTGTTAGGCATGTGATGTCTAAAGAATTCATTTGGTCAGGCATGCGATGTCTGAGGTGGTTGCGGATTCCAACTGTTGTAGTTTTACACTTTCTTTTCTGTGACCGTAAGTGTAATATGTGATATCGCCGGTTTCGTTGCTATATGTCAACGACAATTGGGATGCGCATATTTACTTACGTTGATGACATGTGATGTTATGTGTTGCTGGATATGTTATATTGGATCGTCGTGTTTGAATAGCCGGGGGTTTTTATGTGAGATGAGTGTTTTTCATTTTCTTTCATGTAAAAACTTGTATGTAATATTCTTTTATTGGGGCACTTCCAGGTTGCGGAAGTTGTCACCGTTGATGTATATTATTTACTTTTCTGCACTAGGATAGACCCAAGGAGGGGAGCATAAGTAACCGGGTTCTAGGGTCCAGTGGGAGACCATCTCGAGGAGTCGAGTCCGGGTCTCCTAACCCTAGAATTGGTAGGGTTACTTGCCGCTCTCGTAGGGTTCTAGGGGTGTGGGATTGGCTATTCATTACGACCGTGGAATCCGTGTTTTATACTGGCTCGTATTGAAAACACGGACGTCCTAGTATATCCAATATTTCATATGTTTCTTCTGCTGTGATTTATCTGAGATCATGTGATGTTCTGTGACAGATATTATATATAGTATATATGATATATTATATAGACGTTGCTTATGTTTTACACCCGCGCTAGCCCTGCCTCGCTCTGGCGTTAGTTACCTAACCTAACGGTGCAGACGGGACATCGAGGCGAATGCGGATGGCATAAGCGTACGTTATATTTATCTGTGATGGTTAGGTGGACTTAAATGATGGGATATTCATTAATGAGATTAATGAAAGAAAATAAACCTAATTGATGTTGTGGAATCGAATTTCAAAATAAAACAGGTAGCTACAGTTCTTGCTTTGCATCGCGGTGTTCATTATAGAACATCCTGCACCTTATTCGATGAGGAAAGGACCGAGATCCCTTCACCGGGAGTGACTCCTTTAGCAATAACTGGCAGAGGCTACACACTCGGTTTGTCTTTGATCACTTCTATAGTTTCCGCTTTGCACAGTGATATATATGATATATCCAGCACCTCATTCGACGAGGAAAGGGCCGACGATCCCTTCACCGGGAGTGACCCCTTTAGCAAAACTAGAAAAGCCTCGAAAACATTCCATTTAAAAACCATTTGATTCCGCAATGAGATCAAGTTCAAAGCGTTAAAGGTTTTCACAAAAACCAGCCGCAACCCTCCGTCATTTTAGGAAGTAGAGTACTTAGTATTCGTGCTGTGTTTGTTGACCATAGTCAAGGCACAGTGTACGGTAGCTAAGTGATGTCTTCCTACACCGCATATGATGCGATTAGTTAGGACAGTCGCGTGACTTTGTTGACCTTAGTTAAGGGTCATGTGGGTGGGTCTAATTAATCACGAAATGACGGGTAGAACTTGACTAGTACTTATGATTTGTTGACCATAGTTAAGGTCATAGGTCCTAGGGGTAAAAACCTTTATCGGGAGTTTCAAGTGTTGAAATTTGCAATGAGATTGCAAACCTTCTATGAGATAGTTGGATCCCGATACCCGCTGCGAGTAAGAGTTACTCCTGGGAGAGTTTTATACATTACAATTAGCCGATCAAGTAGGTGTCTAGAAAGGTGTTAACAAGGTTACGCCTCTGGGAAAACGAGGTTTACATTAATTAGGTTCGTGCGAAAGCACGGGGGACCTCCCTCAAAGTACCGACACTGGCCTAGCTGAAAGATTGGCGAACTTGTAGTGTGTAATTAATCCCGGCTAGTCTTTCCTTTTGGGGTTTGAAGGAAGATTTGATAAAAAGCAGTGGGAGCCATCCTGATTAGATAAAATAATAACCAATCTATTCTTGACAGAGCGCACGCTGAGTGTTTTCTTCTCTCTCTCTCCAGGTAGCGACCATATCACGCCTTAATCAAGATAATAATACGGAATATTGACCGAACCCGCTTGTTATACTGAGCTGGGGAACGTTGGTCCCGCTCCAACTTATAATTGTTATAAGACAAAGCAGGAAATAGGGGATTACCAGAATTCCCGTGCAGCCCAAACGAAGAGAGTGCATGCTGATGCATCATCTTCGGGTGTGTTCATTACAATGAACTGTTTCTCAGTGTCCTTTACGTCCTGGGTATGTGATACCGGATCAGGATCCCAGATATGTAATCTGTTACATAGGGCTACAGATAGGTAGAGAACTGAGAACGGGTGATAAGTTTCATGAGGCAGAAAACGGGGCAAGTGTTGCAGCCAAGTCTGTTGGTCACTGTCACCCTGTATTACGAATACATTGATTCTGAACAAATGTTATTAGATACCGAACCTGATATACAAAATCATATCTATCTCTTTATTAGTAAAGAAATGATAAAATTTTGTATTGTTGGATAATGTTTTGAACATTTCCTATATCAAAAGTTGATCGGTTCAGGCACGTTATCTAAAAGCGTTGATGTTCTAAATCAAACTACAGTTCTTAGTATACAGAACACACACAAGAGAAAGAGTTCAGAAATGAACGGATTCTTCTTGAGGTATTGTAGACTAGGTCATATCAATGCGACCCGACTAGCTAGAGTTACATATAGATGCATATTTAAATCAGTTTGAATTTACATCTTATGAAACTCGCCAGTCATGTCACAAAGATAAGATGACCATAGCCCTGTTTATTGGAAACAGAGAAAGAGTTAGTGAACTCTTGGGATGATACATGATGATGTATGTAGGTCCCCAGTCTACACATGCCAGGACCGGTTCTTTATACTTCATTACGTTCTCTGATAATCTCTCAAGATTCAGACATATGTTCCTGTTGAAACACAAGTCTGAACCTTTTGAGATATTCACAGAATATAAGTTAGAAGTAGAGAACCAAAATACGGGTATAAGTATTATGTCCTAGGATGAGATCAAGGAGGAGAATACTTGAGCACGGAAATACTGGACTATTCTAAAGGAGAATGAGATTCTCTCTCAGCATTACTCCTCCGTATACACCATTGCACGATGGTATGTCGGGGCGGAGCAAATACACCCTATATATATGGTGTGCTCTATGATGAGTACTGCTGAGTTACCTTTTTCCTTTTGGGAGTTATGCACTTAAGAAGCTGCATACCTATTGAATAGGGTTCCAATCAAATCACTGCCTACCACTCCATATGAGATATGGTATGGGAAGAACCCATCTCTTAAGCGAGTTAAGATTTGGGGTTGTCCGGCCTATGTTTAAAGCAAAATCCGGACAAGATCGAAGCAGGATCAGTTCTGTAGAACTGGAAAGGTTCCAGCTATACAAAACTGCAGTTGATGATTTGACAGAACCAAAGGATTCTATAGTCCCCGACGAACCTCAGCCTCTCCGCCGATCTAGTAGGGTTCCTCATCCGCCTGAGAGATACCTCGGTTTCTCGATGACAGTGGGAGCAAGGATTGCATCATGAGATGATGACCCAACTATTTTCGAGCAGGCCATCGAGAGTAGGGACTCTGTAAGAATGGCTGGATGCTTAGCGATCTGAGATGGAATCCATATACACCAGCAAAGTATGGACTTTAGCTGCTATATCTGAAGGGTTAAATCCCCATCAGGAGCAAGTATATCTTGAGAAGATTACTTGGTTTAGATGGAAAAGTTGAGACTTTCAAAGCTAGACTTGTTAAAGGTTTTCGTCATCGACCAGGCGTGGATAATGATGAAACCTCTTTCCAGTAGCTATGCTTAAGTCTGTCCAGATCCTACTTACCACGGCTACATACCATGACTACGATATCTGGCGGTTGGGTGCCATGACTGCTTTTCTAAATACTGATTTAGAAGAGAACGTCTATAAGAACACAGCTAGAGGTCTCGTAAACAGTGGGAGCAGCGGAAACGTGTGCAAGTTGCTTTACATAATGAAGCAGGCATCGCGGAGTTGGAACGTCTGTTTTGATGTGATAGTCAAAGTGTTTGACTTCATCAAAATGATAGACGAACCTTGTATATACAAAAAGGTAGTAGAGAGTAAGGTGGTCATCTTCGTATTGTACGTAGACAACATACTCTTAATAGGAAAAAAGTTTCCTATACTACGATCGGTCAATCTCCTATTATCACAAGGATTCTCCAAATAGGATAAAGATGATACCTCCTAAATCCTGAGATTTGGACCTATGAGATAGATCTAAAGGGATATTAGGGTTCTCACTAGGAATAGTGAGATGGTATCAATCGATCCTGGGGAGAATCACTGGAAGAGTTCCAGGGTGATAAAGATGACTGAATGTCAGTCACAGGCACTGTCTTTACCCTCAGTAAAGGGACGGTATGATTGGAAGAGTTCCAAGCTAGATACCGTGGCAAACTAGACGATAAAGGCTGGTAACATCGCTATTGAAGATACTACCAAAGAGGAAGTTTGGGTGTATATTGGTTCATAAGATGAACTAGGTTCCTGCCATTGTATGACAATGGAAGTGTGGCTTTGGCCCTGGAACCCTGGTCCCATCAGTGACCCAGACAAATTCTGAGGAAGCATCACCTGATCATGGAGATAGTTGATCTCCGGGGTGATCGAGGTTAGGAGAGTAGACTCATAGGACAACACGGCGGATCCACTCACGAAGGCCTTTTTCCCAAAGAGAGACTTTTAGGGGATGGTTGAGTATGTGATACTGCAACCACTGCTACAGATGGCCCTAGTGCAAGTGGGAGATTGTTAGTTATATGTATGACCTAGAGGCCATTACTGTACATTGGATGTATATTGTAGTGGATGCTGGGACATATATAGGAAGGACTTTCTTGCTCGACATGATAGTACACTATCTGGTTGCACTTTATCTTAACATGTATACTTTCTGTCTCTCTGATTACATGTTGATAAAGCCCATAGGATGTGTGCTCGACTTCCAGGACTATGATGTAGATCATACTAGTGGGGCCTGGGTAGTCCATGAGTACATCCTTGAAATGTTCCTAGTCGTGGGAATATCGAGACGGGGCATCGATATTCCAGAGTAGACTAGCGCATATCTTCTCGACCCATGCGATGGGCGATGGATGATCCCATATCCATTGGTGTTTGACATTGAAGATGGTATGCTGGTGCTCAGTGGAGACTGGGTACACTGAACGGACTCGCCGAGAACTCCTAGATGGTATTATACCTCACGTCAGATGGCAGTTCTCTGGTGACACTGGTACAGCTTAGTCTGTTGACCCGAGATCGTCATAGAGTCTTGTGTGTCTCCCACTGTGCTTTGATTTCCACCCTACCACGGCTCTACTGAGGCGTGCAAACAGGTGGTTTTTGGGTACAGTCATGATTCACATGGAGGCAATGAGCGATAGGAGGGGATTCGTCTCTCCCGGTATTGGGGGTTGATGTTGTGCTATGCTCGACTGGCCATAACAGGAAATCCCTGGCCAGGGTTGCAGTGATATACTGGTAAGTGTTATCAGTAGTTTCACGAATGTTATGGACCCTACGTCGGCATGACATATCGAGCTATTGGGGTCTGACGTTTACCACCCCTAGGCGAGATATGCGACATATCAGACGAACAGACCGGACTGTACGGTAAGTGTTACTGGTTGGATTCACAGGAGTGTGAGCGGGCTTGCTCGTCGATCTTCTGATCGCTCAATACCCGGGTGGCCGTTACGTTTAGCAGACTGCTTGCAGCTTGTGGGTGTTTGATATGATTATCATCCGCTGCCGGCGTATTGACGAGTCTTTAGAGCCCTACACAGAGGTTTCCTGGCTCAAGCGAAACGAAATAGGAGCGCATATGAGATATGTGCGGGACCGAGAATAATGCGTGTATGTGATACCGTATTTCATTCTCGCGATGAATGTGTCGAATGGTTGTATGCGATATAACCTAGTTATCGAATCAAGGATTGATTCGATAAGCCGATACATATGATACTAGTCGGTTATATCCGATATGACCGGATCATTGAATCAAGTGTTTATTTAATGATTTAATGTATAATTATATATTTGATGTATTGCTTTGCATTAACTAGTATTGGTTCACTTTAAATGGATTTTCTCACTTGAATTGTGCACATTGTATATGCGATATAGTTTTGTGCACATGTTTGTATCATGTTTGATGATACATGCTTACTTGGTTAAGTGTAAAGAATCAAACCATGGTTTAAGTTAATGATTAGGGTTTTGATTACTTATTCATTTATCTTATTTATTTATATCCATTTTGGAAAATGAAAAAGATAAATGAATGGTTGCTTATTTTGTTTTTAGTTGAAGATTCTTGAAGCTTTGACTTAGTCTTCATTCTTGTCTTATACTTAACCCTAACCATTTAACTAACCCAAGTTAATTCTCTACACTTAACTATAGTTGAAGTCATGATAAGTATTGATTTAATTATCTCATTTTTAATTAACTTATCATATCTTCTTCTTCTTTCTTCATCTTCTTCTTCAATGAAGAAAGCTTGCTACTCCAATGGCAAGTCATGAAATCTAGTGAGAAATCCAAAACTAAAGTTTACCCACTTTCTATTTCTTCATCCTCTACCTCTTGCCAAGAAGTATAGGGTGTTTCCTTCACAAGTTTTTCCGACTTGGTGAAGTTGGAGCTTGTTCTAGCGATGCCTCGACGTAGATCATCTTCGGCATCGAACCGACGATCAAGCCCGCCCATTCTTCGATGATGCCGACGCTAGAGCCCAAGACATGATTTGGACAGCGAGGGAACTTCATTGCGGAGCCGTGGAGGTGGTGGACCGGATCTACAAAGGTTGTATATCCGTTCCCTTAGTTAAAATGTTAACTAGTTTGCTTGTTTCGCCTAAATATCTAGTAAACGATCCGTAGTCGGGTTTGTAGGCACCCGTAAAATTTGATTTGTGCATGTTTGATCACTTGTGAGACTTCACTAGAGTGCCTAGGAACCCTACAGAAGGAACAAAGGAAAACTGGCCGAAACAGAATACAAACTGGCAACTTCAGAAAACTGATCCTGTAATAAATTACAGGAAAACCCCACGACTGTATATACATACCCGAATTTGTATTCCAACCGAATACAAATGCAAAAAGACAAAATCTACAATGTACTATACTAGGATCCAGCTTAAACCAAAGCCCGCTAGTATTATCTGTCCGATCATGATCCGTGCAATACCGCACGTATCTGATCGAACCCTGCCATATCTCCATACGGCCTCCACAGCGTTTCGCCCGAAACATGAAAAAACGGTCTGTGGGGGACTCTAAAGACTCGTCAACACCTTGGTTGTGGTTTAACCACTAGCACGTCAGAGATATTAGCCATACGTAACGGGCTACCAGGTATTGACCAAAAGGGACGTCGGTGAGCAAACTCATCCTGACACCCTATTGAGCCTGTCTGTGACAATATCCGTACAGTCCGGTCCATTCATCTATGAGCATCGCATGGCGGGCCAAGGGGGTTGGTAAAAGTCAGACCCCCAAAAGCGGTACAAGTCGTGTCGGAGTGTAGTCCAGAACACCCTGAGATACTACTGGAATACCTACCAGTAAATCTCCTACCTTGGCCAAGGACTTCGTGTAATGGCTCTCCTAGACACAGCGCGACCTCACCCCCAATACCGTGAGAGACGAACCCCTGCAGATCCGCTCACTGCCTCCATGTGGCTCAGGATTGTACCCAACTAAAACCTGTTTGCACGTCTCCTTTGAGCGTGGTAGGGTAGTAATCAAAGTACAGTGGGAACTCACACGAGACAAATGACGATCTCAGGTCAATGAACTAACCTGTACACATGTCACCAGGGAACTGCTATCTGACATCAGGTATAATACCAACTAGCATGTTCCCGGAGAGTCCTGTCCGGTGTGCTCATAACCCAATGAGCACCTGTATACATCTTAGGTGAACCAACTGACACCAGTGGCTTGTGAGACCGGCCACCGCCCCTCGTCTGGGTCTCGACTGTATACACTAGTCTACTCTGGAGTATCTATGCCCTGTCTCGAAACTCCCACGACTAGGGACCTTTTAAGGATGTGCTTATAGACCCCAGCTCCAACGTATATGATCGCCCTCATACTAATGGCAGTCAAGAAAGAATCATAGGGGCTCTATCAACGTGTAATAGCGACTCGTAAGGTCACCTAAAGAAGTACACGATGATAAAGATAAACCAGATAGCATACTATCATCTTGAGTAAGACTGTCCTACCGGTATAAGTCCTCCCTCAATCATTGCAATCACGTGCCTGTGATCCAATAATTGACTCTGAGGGCACTATCTCCAACAATCTCCCACTTGCACTCAAGGCTAATTATTGCGATGTCGCATACTCACAGCCCGTGTGATACCGAACACCCAACTCCTCTACTAGTCAGTCTTACAAAGCTCGTTTGCGAAACTATTGCGTTCGAGGAATAGCCTCAGTGAGTGGATCCGCCCTGATGCTTCTTTCTATGTCTCTCTTTATCTCAAGTCCGCTGAGAAACCCATTTCTCGAAATGAGCAATACCTGTCTTAGAATATGTTTGGATGTCTGATGGGACCTAGTTCATAAGTGAACTCCAAATCCAAATTTCTTAGACTGTATCGTCAGCTGAACTTAATCAGTATCATGCGCCATGCCTCCCTCAGTATCTGCTTGGACCTCCTGTCCAAACTACTGCTCCTCGTCAGAGGGAAAACTATAACTCCGACAGCCACTCTGTCATCCAGGTCACCTTGGAAGCCTTGAATGATAACCGTCTCCTAAAGGAGGCAGCCGTTATAATATCCCTAGAACATCCACTTATGTTCTAAAACTGCTTCCGATCGTTTCTCCAGGATAGGATTAATATCAACTTATTGCATCTACTGCAAAAACAACATCTGGTGTGGTACTTGACATCTCATGATTGACTCAATTGCCTAAGCAAGTGATCTGCCAATCATGCACATCCCTCTCCCCTTTAGTCTATAAGACACCTTTAGAGAGGGTGACTCCATCACCTGCAGCTATACTACCGTGCCACGAGTCGTCCATTCTAAAACACCTTTAGAATGCTGTCTAAGTACCCAAATTAGGACACTTCCCAAATCTATATCTAAAACCATAGATCCAGTAACCAGAATGTCTGATATTATATCTATATCCTTATGTGGAGAAACCACTGTGTGACAACCAAAGTATAACCGACCGTAGTATAAGAATTTCACTTCCAACTCTGTGTATGTCATCCAAATAACAGGACATCACACCCTACTACCTTCTTAACAGATCCATCCCCTATTCTGATGAAGTCAAACCTATGACTGTCACATCAGAAATAGATGATTTATCTTTGCTATATCTGCTTAAGTCTATGAATAGACATAAGCCACTTGTCCACTATGCTTCCGCTGCTGCCATTGACTACGACAACCCTTTGGCAGAGTCATATACACGTACACTTCTAAAGCTAGTTTAGAACGACGCTATAGTCATCCTCCTGCCGGGTCTCACAGTCTAGAACAACAGCAATGGCAAGTCTGGGTAAACAAGAACCTCCCTGTCACCGTCCTTGAGGCTACCGAAGTAACTCTCGGGTGTCTGAGGTTACCCACCATATCTACGGAGTGGCTAATGGGATGTCAAACCAGATTGAATCTATATGTTCTTATCAAATTTTCAGTAATCGTTTGCGGTTCTGGAATCACTTCCAGTTCTACCATACTCCCACTACTGTTTTCTGAAAAAATCCATTTTTATTAAAACTGTGGCGAGTCTAGAACAATGTCACTATTGATCATCCAGATGGTAGAAAGTCAACCCTCGTCATAGCCCGGGTCAACCCACAAACAGCCATTATAGAAACGTGCCTTGAGTTATCCAGAGTCTAGTTTTAAGCATAAGCCGGACAACTCCCCGTACCTTAACAATGTCAAGATATGAACTGTTCTATATCCAATACAGAAACTGTAAGCCCGCGGGGGCGCCCCGGCCGTCGATCCGACGCCGGAAACGCGGAAAACAAAAACTTTGCGAACTTTGCAAAACGGCACCACCGCGGACTTTTTACCCGGATCGGGCCATTAACCTAGCTAGCTAGCAAAAAAGAAAAGAGTAGAGAAGTTATACCAAGCGATCCGTGTCCTTCGGTCTTCGTCTCCACTCCGATCTCCCGCGGAATCTCCGTCACCTCCTCGCTCGTCGGAAAGGGCACCACGTAGCCGGAATCTTTTACGGGCTCCCGCCTCTTGACCGAGGCAACTCGGGCGCGAAGTTGGCTAGCCGACGCGTCCAAGGCTTGCTATAGAATAGTGTAGTGAGTTGTCTCTTTAGGGTTTATGGAAGTTGCCTTGATGGAGGGATTTGAGGAGGAGAGTGAATGAAGGAGAGAAGCTTGGGATTTTTCAAGCATCAAAGCATGAAATGAGATGAAGAATAATCCACCACTAGAAAAATGATCCTCTCATCTCACTCCCTCAAGAATGGCCGGCCCTCTCTCTCTAGAATGAGATTGGAGAGAGAAAAAAAATTCTCCAAGAATTATCAAGTGAAAAAGAAATGATAAATCAACAAAAAGGTTCACATCAATGCCAATCCAAATCAAATCCTCATCTAATCTCATCATCACAAAACCATCACATGAAAAGCTAAGAAAGGGACAAGAAAGGCATCTCATGATTATGAAGCCACACTTATGCAAAGAAACCCCTCACATAATGTTAATTGCGAACTTGCAATTAACACCCTCCATCACAAAGCCCGGCCGAGAAGGAATGAAAGAAAACCGGCTGGAACGGAATGCAAACTGGCAACTTCAGAAAACCGATCCCGTAATAAATTACAGGAAAACCCCACTACTGCAAATACATGCCCGCATTTGTATTCCCACTGAACACAAATGCAAAGAGACAAAACTACACTATCAAATACTAGAATCCGGCTTAAGCCAAAGCCGACTAGTAAAATCTGTCCGATCACGATCCGTGCAATACCGCACGTATCTGATCGAACCCTGCCATATCTCCATACGGCCTCTACAGCGTTTCGCCCGAAACTTGAGTAACTGTCGGTGTGGTGGACTCTAAAGACTCGTCAATACTTTGGCTGTGGATTTAACCACTAGCACGTCAGAGGTATAAGCCAATACGTGACGGGCCACCAGGTATTGACCAAAAGGGACGTCGATGAGCGAACTTATCCTGACACCCTACTGAGCCTGTCAGTGACAATATCCGTACAGTCCGGTCCGTTCGTCTATGAGTATCGCATGGCGGGCCTAGGGGGTTGGTAAAAGTCAGACCCCCAAAAGCGGTACAAGTCGTGTCGGAGTGTAGCCCAGAACACCCTGAGATACTACTGGAATACCTACCAGCAAATCTCCTGCCTTGGCCAAGGACTTTTCATGTTCTGGCTCTCCTAGACACAGCACGACCTCACCCCCAATACCGGGAGAGACGAACCCCTGCAGATCCGCTCACTGCCTCCATGTGGCTCGGGACTGTACCCAACTAAAACCTGTTTGCACGACTCCTTTGAGCCGTGGTAGGGTAGTAATCAAAGTACAGTGGGAACTCACACGAGACAAATGACGATCCCAGGTCGATGAACTAACCTGTACACATGTCACCTGGGAACTGCTATCTGACGTCTGGTATATCCCAACTAGCAGGTTCCCGGCGAGTCCTGTCCGGTGTACTCATAACCCAATGAGCACCTGTATACATCTTAGGTGAATCAACTGACACCAGTGGCTTGTGAGACCGGCCACCGCCCCTCGTCGGGGTCTCGACTGTATACACTAGTCTACTGTGGAGAATCGATGCCCTGTCTCGAAACTCCCTCGACTAGGGACCATTTAAGGATGTGCTTATAGACCCCAGCTCCCACTTATATGATCGCCCTCATACTGCTGGAAGTCAAGCAAGAATCCTAGGGGCTTTATCAACGTGTAATAGCGACTCGTAAGGTCATCTAAAGCAGTACACGATGATAAAGATAAACCAGATAGCATACTATCATCTCGAGTAAGACTGTCCTACCGGGATAGGTCCTCCCCTCAATCATTGCAATCACGTGCCTGTGATCCAATAATTGACTCTGAGGGCACTATCTCCAACAATCTCCCACTTGCACTCGAGGCTAATTATTGCGATGTCGCATACTCACAGCCCGTGTGATACCGAACACCCAACTCCTCCACTAGTCAGTCTCACAAAGCTCGTTTGCGAAACTATTGCGTTCGAGGAATAGCCTCAGTGAGTGGATCCGCCTTGATGTTTCTTTCTATGTCTCTCTATATCTCATGTTCGCAGAGAAAACTATCTCCCGAAATGAGCAATACCTGCCTTAGAATGTCTGGATGTCTGATGGGACCTAGCTCATAAGTGAACTCCAAATCCAAACTTCTTAGACTGTATCGACAACTGAACTTAATCAGTATCCTGCGCCATACCTTCCCTCTGTATCCACCTGGACCACCTGTCCAAAATACTGCCCCTCGTCAGAGGGAAAACTATAACTCTGACAACCTCCTTGTCGTCCATGTCACCTTGGAAGCCTGGAATGATAACCGTCTCGTAAAGGAGGCTGCCGTTATCAATTCCCTAGAACATCAACTTATGTTCTAAAACTTCTTCCGACTGTTTCTCCAAGATTGGATTAATATCAACTTATTGCACCTACTGCAAGAACAACATCTGGTGTGGTACTTTGACATCTCATGATTGACTCAGTTGCCTAAGCAAGTGATCTGTCAATTATGCGTGTCCCTCTCCCCTTTAGTCTGTAAGACACCTTTAGAGAGGGTGACTCCATTACCTGCAGGTACACTACCGTGCCAGGAGTCGTCCATTCTAAATACTTATAGAATGCTGTCAAAGTACCCTGATTGGGAAACCACCCAAATCTAGATCTAAAACCATAGATCTAGTAACCAGAATGTCTGATATAATGTCCAAGTTCTATGTGGAGAAACTACCGTGTGACGACCAAAGTATAACCGATCGTAGTATAGGAATATCACTTCCTACTCTGTGTATGTCATCAAATACCAGGACATCACACCCTACTACCTTCTTAACAGATCCATCCCCTATTCTGATGAAGTCAAACCTATGACTGTCACATCAGAAATAGATGATCTATCTCCGTTATATCTGCTTGAGTCTATAAATAGACATAAGCCTGATATCCACCAATACTTCCGCTGCTCCCACTGACTACGACAACTCTCTGGCAGAGTCATATACACGTACACTTCTAAAGCAAGTTTAGAACGACGCTATACTCATCCTCCCGCCGGGTCTCGCAGCCTGGAACAACAGCAATGGCAAGTCTGGGTAAACAAGAACCTCCCTGCCACCGTCCTTGAGCATACCGAAGTACCTCTCGGGTGCTTGAGGTTACCCATCTTATCTGCGGAGTGGCCAATGGAATGTCAAACCAGATTGAATCTTTAGGTTCTTATGAAATCTTCAGTAATCGTTTGTGGTTCTGGAATCACTTCCAGTTCTACCATACTCCCACTACTGTTTTCTGAAAAAATCCATTTTTGATAAAACTGTGGCGAGTCAAGAACAATATCACTATTGATCTTCCAGATGGTAGAAAATCAACCCTCGTCATAGCCCGGGTCAACCCACAAACAGCCACTACTGAAACGTGCCTTGAGTTGTCCAGAGTCTGGTTTTAAGCATAAGCCAGACAACTCCCCGTATCTTAACAATGTCAAGATATGAACTGTTCTATATCCAAGAACCAGAGGCACTGATTTAATTGAACCAGATTCAAATCATGCAGCTGTCTCCAGTGCATGTCAAGTAAATGGAAGAGAGGCCGATCAGCGTTACTCAACTTAGGAGTACTTCCAATTATGAGTAACCTGAAAGAGAAGCTAGTTCTCTTAATCATTACTATCAACTGAATACCATTCATAAGTATCTACATCTTCGATCTCCTTGAAGAATCCCGATACTTGCAATACCTGGTTCTCTACTGTATTCTTATACCTATAACTCCTCAAAACTTAGACCCTGTGTTTCTACGAAACACATGTCTAAGAACTAGAGAAGTTAAAAGTAAACAGAATATAGTACGAGGACCTACCCCTCTGTCCTAATGGACATTGGACAATATACAATACTCTGCATAAGTCCTTTGAGTCTGGTGACTCATTCACTGTGTGTCGTAGGTTGAAAACTGTACTTTTGGTTAAGAAGAATTACACCGCTGTTCAATGCTCCTTACCTAACCATCCACTGGTATAGGTAAATGTCATAGACATAATTTCAAAAAAATATGTCTCACTCTATAAAAATAGACGTACAGATATATCAATTTGAAATTGGTGCACAACAACGGATATTCAAAACCAAATATTTGCCGACCGGCAAACAACCCAGGTGACTTCCTCAAATATCATCAATTCCAACGAATCCCGATATAATGAGGATGGTCACCTAATTCCCAACAACTTACTCCCACTCATCATCTGTAAAACCATACAGATGTGAGAATCATACCTGGTAAATACATACCCTGGAGCAAGTGCCTAATTGGGAAATCAGCTTTCTTTTAACAGTACACAGTGAAACTGAAACATTGAAATGTTTCGATGGGGTATGCTGGTATTCCTAGTAATGCCTCTTCCATTATCCAGATTCACAACTATAACTGTATAATTCTTTGCCACCTCTCCAAATCCCTTTACATGTCTTTAGTCATTACCTTCTGTACACCCCTTTAGGCCAAATGGTTTTCTTCCTTCCCTACCGTTCGGCACCAGCCTATGGTTTGGAAGAAGACTATCCAATAAGCATAAAGGGTGTACTGTCCTAATCCTAGGAGCACTCGCAACGCGAGAGAAGGTGAAGATAAAAGACACCTGAATGAACTTAATTCATAGGTGATTTAGGATTGACAAAGAAGTACATGGTTTGGTCGTGAATAGCAGTCGCAATTTACTTTGCCCTCTAACTAATCCCTTGCTTTGTCTGAACTTAATACCTTCTGTACACCGTTTAGGCTAATTGGTTTTCTTCATTCCCCACCGTTCGGCACCAGCCTAAGGTTTGGAAGAAGACTTTCCAATTTGCGTAATAGGTGTACTATCTCCTAAACCAAGGAGTACTCGCAACCTGAGAGAAGGTAGAAGGAAAAGACAACTGAATAGTCCTATTCGTTTTCTCCAGAACCGGAAACCATCCTCGAAGTCCTTCGAGTTCGTATATAACCATACGATGGTTTTGTCCAATGGAAGTGGACGTTCGTAGTAATACGGGGTGTCCCGGAGAAAAGAGTAAAAGTAGGAGTGGCAAAGAGGTCTGCAACTCTGACAATCCAAAAGCCAGTGTTAAGAAGGTTCGGTCAACTTGGTCACTGAGTCATAGTCTAGGGTGGGTCAATGGTCGCTGCCAGAGAGAGAGAGAAAAGAAACACTCAGCGTGCACTCTAACCTAGATCAGAATGGTTATCACTTTATCTAATCTGGAAACCTCCCACTGTAACGTCAAATTCTTCCCCAAACCTGAAAGAAGAATTAGCCGGGATAACCCGAGGAGTAAACCAACTCATCAGTGGGAATCGGGATCCAACTCTCATCGCATGATAACGTGACGGAATCCGCTCACGTTATCACACTCCAGAAGGTATGCGCATATCTGGCAAGTTTCAGTACTTTTGAAACTCCCGATGTGGATTTTTGCCCCATGCTCTTATGACCTTGGCGTGAGGTCAAAATATCATAAGTCACATGTCAAGTTCTACCCGTCATTATCCTGGTTAATTTGAACCCACCCGTACATACCCTTGACGTAGGCCAAAATAGTAGTACGACTGTCCCAAACCAACGCATCTATCTATGCAACAGATAAATACCCGGCAGCTACCAAACACTATGCCTTGGCGTGAGGTCAAAATACATAGCTTGAATACTACCAAATATTTAACTGAAATGACGGAGGGCTACGAATGGTTTCTGGCGAAAACCTTTAACGTAATGAACTTGATATTGTTGAAGGAACTGATAGCTTTTAAAAAATATAGTTATGAAAACCTTTGCTAAAGAGGTCACTCCCGGTGAAGGGATCTCGGCTCTTTCCCCGTAGAATGAGGTGCAGGATATTCCAACTGAATACCACGGTGCAAAGCAAAAGTAATCGGCTATAGTGAAGTTAATGCCCTGACGCAAACTTTTGTCCAAGGGGTCACTCCCGGTGAAGGGATCTCGGCCCTTGCCTCGTCGACTGAGGAGCAGGATATTCCAACTGAATACCACTGTGCAAAACAAAAGAGAACGCCCTTGCAATAACAGCTTTTTGAAAAAGTGTTCCAACAACATCAGAATAGGTTTGTTTAACTTGCATTGATCCGAATCAATGCAGTCCCATCAATTGATCACACCACAAAGAACGAAAATATACTGACGTACGTATATGCCATCCGCATTCGCCACTGGGTCCCGTCATCACCCGTTAGGTTAGCTAACTAACGACAGAGCGGGGACTGGACTAGCGCGGATGAAAAACATATACAACATCTACTAATATATATACCAATATATAATTTTCGCTCATGGCGTGATAAAAGCAACACAGAAATGTATAGCAACACAGATCAATACAGATATCTGGGATCCCCGGGTTTCACAGAGCCGCTGAAACCCGACGTTCCCCTGGTCGTGTGGATAGCCTGTGCAATGAAAATCCTAGACCCCTACGGGCGCGGCAAGTCACCCGCCAAAACCTGAAGCGAGGCAGCCCCCTTCAGCTACGTGAATGGACCACCCAGCACTTCACGGAATCCGGTAACTTGGGCACCCCTCCTGGGTCAACCCTATACCCCCTACGAGTGCGGCGAATAGCCCGCCAATTCTAGAGTGAAGCCCCCTCCGTCTCAATGCCATGAGATGCGGGCTTGTTGCCCTCTAGAACCCGGCTATCCGTGCACCCCTCCGCGGGGTAAACCTAGTACAGAAAGTAAAATATACATACAACGGGTACATCGACCGCAACCAGGTCGTGCCCCAAAAGAATAATACAAACAGGCAGTGACGGCAGTCCACATGTCGGACGCTCGCCCCGCAATATCAAATGTACATAATACAACAAAACTGTACTACCACTGCAACCAGGCTATCCCCCACGACCGATCCGCAACAACACAGTACAATCACAGAACATCAACGTGAAAGTCACGTTCGCAAATCCGTCTAACCGGGCTATAGCAGTTAAACGGGATTTACCGATCAAATGACATTCACGGTCGCAGATATAATGTAAAAACTGTGAACTGGCATGTTTAAAATATCCGATCGAACAAATATATCAAAGTGGGCCCCAAAAACTACTGTAGCACTTACAGAAAAACTGGGCCCAAATAAAATATCCCAAAAGCCCTAAAATAATCCCACAAGCCCACTGAAAAAATTTGACACTGTGAAGACTCCAGAGTGCGGCGGAAGCGCGGCCCAAGGGGGGGTTTCGCCGCGCTTCCGCGCTCGTGTAGTCGACTGAAGTTGTCGAATTTTCTCAGATGTCTTATAATTATGTGTACATGTCTCTGAAATCACCAGAAAAATTTTAGGAGCTCAAAAAATTTCAACAGAGAACACATGCATGGAAAATACGGATTTTGGGGATTTTGTTCGATCGGGTTTTAAACACACTAGACCATGCTAGGCTAAGTTAATGGCGTGGCTCTGATACTATTGTAAGCCCGCGGGGGCGCCCCGGCCGTCGATCCGACGCCGGAAACGCGGAAAACAAAAACTTTGCGAACTTTGCAAAACGGCACCACCGCGGACTTTTTACCTGGATCGGGCCATTAACCTAGCTAGCTAGCAAAAAAGAAAAGAGTAGAGAAGTTATACCAAGCGATCCGTGTCCTTCGGTCTTCGTCTCCACTCCGATCTCCCGCGGAATCTCCGTCACCTCCTCGCTCGTCGGAAAGGGCACCACGTAGCCGGAATCTTTTACGGGCTCCCGCCTCTTGACCGAGGCAACTCGGGCGCGAAGTTGGCTAGCCGACGCGTCCAAGGCTTGCTATAGAATAGTGTAGTGAGTTGTCTCTTTAGGGTTTATGGAAGTTGCCTTGATGGAGGGATTTGAGGAGGAGAGTGAATGAAGGAGAGAAGCTTGGGATTTTTCAAGCATCAAAGCATGAAATGAGATGAAGAATAATCCACCACTAGAAAAATGATCCTCTCATCTCACTCCCTCAAGAATGGCCGGCCCTCTCTCTCTAGAATGAGATTGGAGAGAGAAAAAAATTCTCCAAGAATTATCAAGTGAAAAAGAAATGATAAATCAACAAAAAGGTTCACATCAATGCCAATCCAAATCAAATCCTCATCTAATCTCATCATCACAAAACCATCACATGAAAAGCTAAGAAAGGGACAAGAAAGGCATCTCATGATTATGAAGCCACACTTATGCAAAGAAACCCCTCACATAATGTTAATTGCGAACTTGCAATTAACACCCTCCATCACAAAGCCCGGCCGAGAAGGAATGAAAGAAAACCGGCCGGAACGGAATGCAAACTGGCAACTTCAGAAAACCGATCCCGTAATAAATTACAGGAAAACCCCACTACTGCAAATACATGCCCGCATTTGTATTCCCACTGAACACAAATGCAAAGAGACAAAACTACACTATCAAATACTAGAATCCGGCTTAAGCCAAAGCCGACTAGTAAAATCTGTCCGATCACGATCCGTGCAATACCGCACGTATCTGATCGAACCCTGCCATATCTCCATACGGCCTCTACAGCGTTTCGCCCGAAACTTGAGTAACTGTCTGTGTGGTGGACTCTAAAGACTCGTCAATACTTTGGCTGTGGATTTAACCACTAGCACGTCAGAGGTATAAGCCAATACGTGACGGGCCACCAGGTATTGACCAAAAGGGACGTCGATGAGCGAACTCATCCTGACACCCTACTGAGCCTGTCAGTGACAATATCCGTACAGTCCGGTCCGTTCGTCTATGAGTATCGCATGGCGGGCCTAGGGGGTTGGTAAAAGTCAGACCCCCAAAAGCGGTACAAGTCGTGTCGGAGTGTAGCCCAGAACACCCTGAGATACTACTGGAATACCTACCAGCAAATCTCCTGCCTTGGCCAAGGACTTTTCATGTTCTGGCTCTCCTAGACACAGCACGACCTCACCCCCAATACCGGGAGAGACGAACCCCTGCAGATCCGCTCACTGCCTCCATGTGGCTCGGGACTGTACCCAACTAAAACCTGTTTGCACGACTCCTTTGAGCCGTGGTAGGGTAGTAATCAAAGTACAGTGGGAACTCACACGAGACAAATGACGATCCCAGGTCGATGAACTAACCTGTACACATGTCACCTGGGAACTGCTATCTGACGTCTGGTATATCCCAACTAGCAGGTTCCCGGCGAGTCCTGTCCGGTGTACTCATAACCCAATGAGCACCTGTATACATCTTAGGTGAATCAACTGACACCAGTGGCTTGTGAGACCGGCCACCGCCCCTCGTCGGGGTCTCGACTGTATACACTAGTCTACTGTGGAGAATCGATGCCCTGTCTCGAAACTCCCTCGACTAGGGACCATTTAAGGATGTGCTTATAGACCCCAGCTCCCACTTATATGATCGCCCTCATACTGCTGGAAGTCAAGCAAGAATCCTAGGGGCTTTATCAACGTGTAATAGCGACTCGTAAGGTCACCTAAAGCAGTACACGATGATAAAGATAAACCAGATAGCATACTATCATCTCGAGTAAGACTGTCCTACCGGGATAGGTCCTCCCCTCAATCATTGCAATCACGTGCCTGTGATCCAATAATTGACTCTGAGGGCACTATCTCCAACAGAAACAGAGGCACTGATTTAATTGAACCAGATTCAAATCATGCAGCTGTCTCTAGTGCATGTCAACTAAATGGAAAGAGGCCGATCAGCATTACTCAACTTAGGAGTGCTTCCAATTATGAGTAACCTGAAAGAGAAGCAAGTTCTCTTAAACATTACTATCAACTGAACACCATACACAAATATCTACATCTTCGATCACCTTGAAGAATCCAGATACTTGCAACACCTGGTTCTCTACTTTATTCATATACCTATAACTTCTCAAAACTTGGACCTTGTGTTTCTACGAAACACTTGTCTAAGAACAAGAGAAGTCATAAGTAAACGGAATATAGTACAAGGACCAACCCCATTCTCCTCACGGACACTGGACAACATATAATACTCTGTATAAGTCTCTTGAGTCTAATAACTCCCTGTGTGTCGTAGGTTGAAAACTGTACTTATGGTTAAGAAGAATTACACCGCTGTTCAATGCTCCTTACCTAACCATCTACTGATATAGGTAAATGTCATAGACATAATTTCAAAAAGTTATATCTCACTCTATAAAAATAGACGTACAGATATATCAATTTGAAATTGGTGCATAACAACGGATATTCAAAACCAAATATTTGCCGTCCGGCAAACAACCCAGGTGATTTACTCAAATATCACCAATTACAACGAATCCCGATATAATGAGGATGATCACCCAATTCCCAATAACCTACTCACACTCATCATCTGTAAAACCATACAGATGTGAGAATCATACCTGGTAAATACATACCCTGGAGCAAGTGTCTAATTGGGAAATCAGTTTTCTTTTAACAGTACACAGTGAAACTGAAACATTGAAATGTTTCGATAGGGTATCCGGGTATTCCTAGCAATGCATCTTCCATTATCCAGATTCACAACTGCAACCGTATAATTCTTTTCCATCTCTCCAAATCCCTTTATATGTCTTTAGTCATTACATTATGTTTAGGCTAAATGGTTTTCTTCCTTCCCTACCGTTCGGCACCAGCCTATGGTTTGGAAGAAGACTATCCAATAAGCATAATGGGTGTACTGTCTTAATCCTAGGAGCACTCGCAATGCGAGAGAAGGTGAAGATAAAAGACAACCAAATAAACCTTATTCCTATTTCTCCCGAACCAGAATCCATCCCCGAACTGAAACAAGTTCCTTCGAGTTCGTATATAACCATACGATGGAGTATCCAAATAAACTGTGGATCTTCGTAGTGATACGGAGTGTTGTGGAGAAATACAAAGGTGATTTAGGATTGGCGAAGAAATACTTGGTTTGGTCATGAATAGCAGTCGCAGTTTACTTTGCCCTCTTACTAATCCCTTTATTTGTCTTTACTTAATACCTTCTTAACACCGTTTAGGCTAATTGGTTTTCTTCATTCCCTACCGGTCGGCACATGCCTATGGTTTGGAAGAAGATTATCCAATTTGCGTAATAGGTGTACTGTCCTAATCCAAGGAACACTCGCAACCTGAGAAAAGGTAAGAGGAAAAGACAACTAAATAGTCCTATTCGTTTTCTCCAGAACCGGAAACCATCCTCGAATAAATTCCTTCAAGTTCGTATATAACCATACGATGGTTTTGTCCAATGGATGTGGACATTCGTAGTAATACGGGGTGTCCTGGAGAAAAGGGTAAAAGTAAGAGTGGCAATGAGATATGCAACTATGACAATCCAAAAGCCAGTGTTTAAGAAGGTTCGGCTAAGTTTGGTCACCGAGTCATAGTCTAGGGTCGGGTCATGGTCGCTGCCAAAGAGAGAGAGAAAAGAAACACTCAGCGTGCACTCTAACCTAGATCAGAATAGTTATCAATTTATCTAATCAGGAAACCTCCCACTGTAACGTCAAATTCTTCCCCAAACCTGAAAGAAGAATTAGTCGGGATCACCCGAGGAGTAAACCAACTCATCAGTGGGAATCGGGATCCAACTATCATCACATGATAACGTGACGAAATCTGCTCACGTTATCACTCTCCAGAAGGTATGCGCATATCTGGCAAGTTTCAGTTTCTTTAGAAACTCCCGATGTGATTTTTGCCCCATGCTCTTATGACCTTGACTAAGGCCAACAAATCATAAGTCATATGTCAAGTTCTACCCGTCATTGTCCAGGTTAATTTGAACTCACCCGTACAAGCCCTTGACTAGGGCCAACAAGGCTATACGACTGTCCCAAACCAACGCATCTATCTATGCAATAGAAAGGTAACAAGCAGCTACCATACACTATGCCTTGACTAAGGCCAACAAACATAGCATGAATACTACGTGCTACCTGTCTGAAATGACGGAGGGCTACGAATGGTTTTTGGCGAAAAACCTTTAACGTAATGAACTTGATATCGTTGAAGGAACTGGATAGCTTTTATAAAAATATAGTGGCGAAAACCTTTGCTAAAGAGGTCACTCCCGGTGAAGGGATTTCGGCTCTTTCACCGTAGAATGAGGTGTAGGATATTCCAACTGAATACCACGATGCAAAGCAAAAGTAAACGACTATAGTGAAGTTATTGTCCTGACGCAAATTTCTGTCCAAGGGGTCACTCCCGGTGAAGGGATCTCGGCCCTTGCCTCGTCGACTGAGGTGCTGGATATTCATAACCGAATACCACTGTCTAAAACAAAAGAGAACGTCCTTGCAATAACAGCTTTTTGAAAAATGTTCCAACAACATCAAATAGGTTTGTTTAGCTTGCATTGATCCGAATCAATGCAGTCCCATCAATTGATCACACCAATAAAGAACGAAAATAATGATGTACGTATATGCCATCCGCATTCGCCACTGGGTCCCGTCATCACCCGTTAGGTTACTTAACTAACGACAGAGCGGGGACTGGACTAGCGCGGATGCAAAACATATACAACATCTGCTAGTATATATATCAATATATAATATTCGCTCAAGGCATGATAAAATGCAACATCACATAAATGTAATAAGCATCACAGAACAATACAGATATCTGGGATCCCCGGGTTTCACAGAGACGAAACTGAAACCCGACGTTCCCCTGGTCGTATGGATAGCCTGTGCAATGAAATCCTAGACCCCTATGGGCGCGGCAAGTTACTCACCAAAATCTGAAGCGAGGAAGCCCCCTTCAACAACGTGAATGGACCACCCAGTACTTCACGGAATCCGGTAACTTGGGCACCCCTCCTTGGCTCAGCCTATACCCCCTACGAGTACGACGAATAGCCCGCCAATTCTAGAGTAAAGCCCCTCCATCTCAACTCCATGAGATGCGGGCCCGTTGCCCTCTAGAACCCGGCTATCCGTGCACCCCTCCTTGGGGTAATCCTAGTACAGAAAGTAAAATATACATACAACGGGTACATCGACCTCAGCCCGGTCGTGCCCCAAAAGAATAATATACAAACAGGCAGTGACGGTAGTCCACATGTCGGACGCTCGCCCCGCAATATCAAATGTACATAATACAACCAAGCTGTACTACCATTGCATCCAGGCTATCCCCACGACAAATCCGCAACATCACAGCACAATACAGAACATCAACGTGAATGTCACGTTCGCAAATCTGTCTGAAAGGGCTATAGCAGTTAGACAGGATTTACCGATCAAATGACATTCACGGTCGCAGATATAATGTAAATACTGTGAACTAACATATTTAAAATTTTCGATTGACTAAATTTTCCGGAGTGGGCCCCAAGCAAAACTGTAGCACTCAAAATAAATCTGTGCCCAAACAGAACATACCAAAAACCCTATTTCCATGTCAGAGAGCCACTGTAGAAATTTGGTGAACTGAAGCTACAGTACGGCCGCAGATCCGCCGCCAAAACATGGTTTTGGCCGCGGATCCGCCACGCTACAGTAACATCAGCCTACCAAATTTTCACAGAATTCATAAAAAACCCTGCACGTAATTTTCCAAAGTACCAAATAATTTTTAGAGCACAGAAAAATGCGACAGAAAGTACGACATGAAAACGCGGTTTTTGGAAAATCCGTTCGATCGAACTTGTAAACACGTTAGAGCAAGCTAGACTAGGTTAATGGCGTGGCTCTGATGCCAGTGTCAGTGCACGGCAGTGCCTCGGCCGTCTGAACGAGGCCAAAATGCGGAAACGAAACTTTTTCAAAACTTGTAAACCGGCACTACCGCGCACTATAAACCCGGATCGGGCCATTAACCTAATCCTCGCAAACTAGAAGATGGGTAGAAAGCTATACTCCTTCGGTCTTCGGCCTCCACTCCGATCTCCTCGTGGAATCTCCGGTCTTCATCTCCTCGTCGGAACGGGCACCACATCACCGGGTTCTTTTACGGGCTCCCATATCTGGACCGAGGCAACTCGGGTACGAAGTTGGCGAGCCGACGTGTCCAAGAAATGCTGTAGGCTAAGTGTAGTAGGCTATGTCTCAAGGAGTTGTGAAGTTGCCATAAAGATGTGGAGGAAAAATCTATGGAGATGAGCTTTGGAATTTTGAAGCAAGCAAAGAATGAGATCATAATTTTCCCACACCCAAATGAATTCACTCTCCCTCTCTCTCTAAGTGGCCGGCCATCACCCCATGGTGGAGGGAAAAAGGAATCCATAAAGCAAGAGAAGAAATGGTATGATAATGAGAAAAAAGGGTCACTCCAAAGCCATATCAATCTTATCAAAATCCATCACCATTAATGCAAAGGAAATGATGTGGAAAAAGAAAAGATGCTTGAACCATCATAATCATCCATTTATAAGAAACCCCCTCCACAATGCTAATTTGCATACTTGCAAATTGTAGGGTTACAAGGAACTCTAACAAGGGTTAAGGAAGGATCAAACATGCCCATTTAAAATTTTAGCCGTGCCGAATAACCCTAAATAAGATCGTTGCTAGAAAATTAGGGTTTCAAATGCTAGTAAACTAAGTTTACAACTAAGTGAATACGAAATACAACCTTTGTAGATCGGTCCTTCACTTCTATAGCTCCTTGTTAAAGTCCCTTCGCTGCGATCGTGGTTCTCCCGGACCCTTGCATGGCTTCACGAGGCGAAAGACGCGTCCTTGCTTGAAGTCTTCAAGGCTGAAGATGATCTACGTCGAGAGGATGCCAACTCAAGCTTCTACTTCACTAACTTGAGAATTAGTGAAGCAAACACCCTAAACTAAAGTACTAGTCTAGTAGAGGATGGAGAAATAAAAAGTGGGTTCTCTTTAGAATTTTATTTCTCACTATCTTTCTCACTTTAGATCAAACCCTAGCAAGCTTTCTCTTTTTAGCAATGAAGAAGAAAATGAACAAAAGAAAGAGATGAGGATAATCATCAAGTGAGAAGGCTAACCATGGTGAGTGAGTATCATATACTAACTCTTGTAAAGACTTAACCCATGGCTAATCCTTATAGTTGGGTTAAGAAATATCCATAGTAAAAACAAATTTAGTGGAATTAGTCAAATGCTTCCACAAGCTTCAAGCATTTAGCTAATCCTCCCCTAATTTTGTAATTACTTTGAATAATAAAATCCAACATAAAATATAGCATGGTGTAAGTCTCATACACCCAAGTCATGTGTATCATCAACCATGATGCAAAAAGGAAAACACATTTTAATATATATCATATATACATTAAAGTTGTGATCATGTGAGTAAAACCCTAAAGTGAGCAAGTGTTAGTTAATGTAAACTAGTATATCAAATACACAATTATACAATAAATTATTAAATCAACACTTGACTTAATAATCCGGTCATATCACATATAACCGACTAACATCCAATGTATCGACTTATCGAATCAACACTTGATTCGATAACCCGACTATATCATATATAACCGATCGATACAATAAGTCACGAGAATAGAATATGGTATCACATACTCGCATTATTCTCGGTCCCGCACATATCACATATGCGCTCCTATTTCGTTTTGCCTGAGCCAGTAAAACCTTTATGTACGACTCTAAAGACTCGTCAATACGCCGGCAGTAGGTGATGATCACATCAAGCACCCACAAGCCGTCAACGGTACAAGCTGGACGTAACGGCTACCCGAGTATTGAGCGATCAGAAGATCAGCAAGCAAGCCCGCTCCAACTCCTGTAAAAGCCTGCCGGTAACACTTCCCGTACAGTCCGGTCTCCTCGTCTGATATGTCGCATATCAAGTCTAGGGGTGGTAAACGTCAGACCCCAATAACCGATAAGTCGTGCCGATGTGAGGCTCATAACGGGTCGAGGAACTACTGGTAACACTTACCAATAAATCTCTAATCAGCCTTGGCCAGGGACTTCCCTGTTACGGCCAATCGAGCACAGCGCAACATCAACCCCGAATACCGGGAGAGACGAAACCCCTCCTATCGCTCATTGCCTCCATGTGACTCGGGACTGTACCCAAAAACCACCGTTTTGCATGCCCTCATAGACGTAGTAAGGTGGAAATCAAAGCACAGTGGGAATCACACAAGACTCTATGACAATCTCGGGTCTACAGACTAACCTGCACAAGTGTCACCAGAGAATTGCCATCTGACGTGAGGTATAATACCATCTGGGAGTTCTCGGCGAGTCCGTTCAGTGTACCCAGTCTCCACCGAGCACTCGTATACCATCTCTGATGTCAAACACCAATGGATATGGGTTCATGCATCGCCCATCTCATGGTTCGAGAAGCGTATACGCTATTCTACTCTGGAATATCGATGCCCCGTCTCGATACACCCACGACTAGGGACCTTGAAGGATGTACTTATGGACTACCATGTCCCCACTAGTATGATCCGCATCATAGTCCAGGTAGTCAAGTACACATCGTAAGGGCTTTACCAACATGTAATGATAAAACAGTATGAAGAGACAAGTATACATGTTAAAGTAAAGAACAAACAGATAGCATACTATTATATCGAGCAAGAAAGTCCTCTCTATATATGTCCAAGCATCCAATATAATATATATCATTTGTACAATACTGGCCTCTAGGGCATACATACAACTAATAATCTCCCACTTGCACTAGGGCCAGCTGTTGTAGTATCGCATACCAAGCATCCCGAAGAGTCTCTCAAACTGTATCTGGAGAATGGTCTTCGTGAGTGGATCCGCAGTGTTGTTCTTCGTGTCAACCCTCCTGACCACGATCTCTCGGCGATCAACTATCTCCCGGATCAGGTGATACCGTCTCAGAATATGCCTGGATCGCTGATGGGATCTGGGTTCCTTGGCCAAAGCCACCGCTCCATTGTTATCGCAATACAAAGGTATTGGATGCTCAATGGATGGAACCAATCCAAGTTCAGTAATGAACTTCTTGATCCAGACAGCCTCTTTGGCAGCATCGTTGGCAGCCATGTATTTTGCCTCCATCGTCGAGTCTGCCATGGTTTCCTGCTTGGAACTCTTCCAGCTAACCGCCCCTCCGTAAAGGGTAAAGACAAATCCCGACCGCGACTTAGAGTCATCCTTATCACTATGGAAGCTCGAATCGGTAAAGGACTCCACTTGGAGTTCTCCGTTACCATACACCAAGAGCATCTCTTTAGTCCTTCGCAAGTACTTGAGAATGCTCTTCACAGCTGTCCAGTGACTCTCTCCAGGATCAGCTTGATACCTGCTCACTACACTTAGTGAGTATGCTACATCGGGTCTGGTACATAGCATCGCGTACATGATAGAGCCTACAGCCGAAGCATAGGGTATCCCTTGCATGCGAGCTCTCTCCAAATCAGTCTTGGGAGACATCTCTTTGAAGAGAGTGAGCCCTGAGATCGTCGGTAAAAACCCACGTTTGGACTCTTCCATACTAAACCTCTTTATTATGGTGTCAATGTACCTGGATTGGGACAATCCTAATATCCTTTTAGATCTATCTCTATAGATCATAATTCCCAATATGCAGGAGGCATCACCAAGATCTTTCATTGAGAATCTTTGTGATAAGAATAGCTTGACCGATTGCAGCATAGGAATGTCATTTCTTATCAAGAGTATGTCGTCTACTTACAATACGAGGAAGACAACCTTACTCTCTGCCACCTTCTTATAGATACAAGGTTCATCAACGTTTTTGACGAAATCAAACACTTTGATAACGACGTCAAAGCAGATATTCCAACTCCGCGATGCTTGCTTTAATCCATAAATGGATTTAAGCAGCTTGCACACCTTCCCGCTGCTCCCACTATCTACGAAGCCCTCTGGCCGAGTCATGTACACGCACTCTTCTAAATCACCGTTTAGAAAGGCGGTCTTAACATCCATTTGCCAGATTTCGTAGTCATGATATGCAGCGATGGCAAGCATGATCCGGATGGATTTAAGCATAGCCACTGGAGAAAAGGTTTCGTCATAGTCCACACCTGGTCTTTGACGAAAACCCTTTGCAACAAGTCTAGGTTTGAAAGTCTCCACTTTCCCATCTACACCAAGTTTTTTCTTGAAGATCCACTTGCTCCCAATGGGTTTTACTCCTTCAGGAGCAACTTCTAAAGTCCATACTTTGTTGGTGTATAAGGATTCCATCTCAGATCGCTAAGCATCCAGCCATTCTTACAGAGTCCCACTCCTGATGGCCAGCTCGAAACTAGTTGGTGTTGGAGATAGTGCCCTCAGAGTCAATTATTGGATCACAGGCACGTGATTGCAATGATTGAGGGAGGACCTATCCCGGTAGAGCAGTCTTACTCGAGATGATAGTATGCTATCTGGTTTACCTTTATCATCGTGTACTGTTTCAGGTGACCTTACAGGTCGCTATTACACGTTGATAGAGCCCCTAGGATTCTTGCTTGACGACCAGCAGTATGATGGCGATCATATACGTGGGAGCTGGGGTCTATAAGCACATCCTTAAATGGTCCCTAGTCGTGGGAGTTTCGAGACTGGGCATCGATACTCCATTAGTAGACTAGTGTATACAGTCGAGACCCCGACGAGGGGCGGTGGCCGGTCTCACAAGCCACTGGTGTCAGTTGGTTCACCTAAGATGTATACAGGTGCTCATTGGGTTATGAGTACACCGGACAGGACTCGCCGGGAACCTGCTAGTTGGGATTATACCAGACGTCAGATAGCAGTTCCCAGGTGACATGTGTACAGGTTAGTTCATCGACCTGGGATCGTCATTTGTCTCGTGTGAGTTCCCACTGTGCTTTGATTACTACCCTACCACGGCTCAAAGGAGTCGTGCAAACAGGTTTTAGTTGGGTACAGTCCCGAGCCACATGGAGGCAGTGAGCGGATCTGCAGGGGTTCGTCTCTCCCGGTATTGGGGGTGAGGTCGCGCTGTGTCTAGGAGAGCCATTACGCAAAGCCCTCGGCCGAGGCAGGAGATTTACTGGTAGGTATTCCAGTAGTATCTCAGGGCGTTCTGGGCTACACTCCGACACGACTTGTACCGCCTTTGGGGGTCTGACTTTTACCAACCCCCTAGGCCCGCCATGCGATGCTCATAGACGAACGGACCGGACTGTACGGATATTTGCACTAACAGGCTCAGTAGGGTGTCAGGATGAGTTCGCTCATCGACGTCCCTTTTGGTCAATAGCTGGTGGCCCGTCACGTATTGGCTAATACCTCTGACGTGCTAGTGGTTAAATCCACAGCCATAGTATTGACGAGTCTTTAGAGTCCACCACACTTTCAGTTACTCAAGCTTTCGGGCGAAACGCTGTAGAGGCCGTATGGAGATATGGCAGGGTCCGATCAGATACGTGCGGTATTGCACGGATCAGGATCGGACAGTTTGTACTAGTGACCGTATAGTTATATGGCAGGGTTCGATCTGATACGTACGGTATTGCACGGATCAGGATCGGACGAACATTACTAGCCGGCTTTGGTTTAAGCCGGATCCTAGTTTAGTACAGTGTAGATTTTGTCTCATTGCATTTGTATCCGGTCGGAATACAGATGCGGGTGTGTATGCACAGTGTCGGGGTTTTCCTGTAATTATTTACGGGACCAGTTTTCTGGAGTTGCCAGTTTGCATTCCGTTCCGGTCGGTTTTTCTTTGTTCTTTCCCGGCCGGACTTTTCCGATGGAGGGGGTCTTTTGCAGTTTTGCAAATTACTTTTGTGGAGGGGGTTTCTTGCAAATGTATTCATTATGATAGGATTAGATTCTTTCATCCATGATGGTGCAATTAATGAGATTAGAAAGGGTATGGGTTTGATGTAAGTTTGAAATGATAATGTTTATGATGTGGTCACCTCTTCTCTTTATCCTACACTCACCTCCCTTAGTTGTTTTCCCCCCCACCATTTCCTACTTGATATTGGCCGGCCACTATGGTTGGGATGTGAGAAATTTTTCCATTTTTGGTTGTGACACAAATTTCTTCATCTCATTCTTCTAGTTTTGGAAAAATGAAAGCACCATTTTTCCTTAACCTTATTCCTCCATCAAAGGCAACTACAAACCCCAAATGAGACAAGCATCATCTACACTACATTCTACAGCAAAGCTTGGGCACGTCGACTAGCCAGCTTCGTGCCCGAGTTGCCTCGGTATTGAGGTGGGAGGCCGTAAAAGATGCAGACGATGTGGTGCCCTTCCGGCAAGAAGGCGACGACCGGAGTTTCCGCGGGAGATCGGGACGACGACGAGAAGACCGGAGGACTCGGATCACTCGGTATATCTCTCACCCTTTCTTTTGTTAGCTAGTATCGGTTAATGGTTACGATCCGGGTATATTGTCCGCGGTAGCGCCAGTTTAAAAGTTAAGAAAATTTTGATTCCGCATTTTGGCCTCGGATAGACGGCCGGGGCGCTGCCGTGGCGCAACATGGTATCAGAGACAGGCCATTGACCTAGCCTAGCTTTTTCTAATGCGTTTTACTTATCCGATCGACCAAAATTCCAAAATCCGCGTTTTTGTTAGCATCAGTTTCTGTTGAAATTTTTTGGTCTCCAAAAATTTTTCAGGTTGTCTCAGAATGATGTGCAGGGAGTTCTAAGAACACTGGGAAAATTCGACAACATAATCCCTCAGTAAGAGCGCGGATCCGCGGCCATTAACCTTTCTCAGGCCGCGGATCCGCCGCAGTAATGAGGGATCATGTCGTCGTTTTTCTGCAGTGGGCTTGTGGGCTATTTTTTGGGGTTTTGGAATATTAATATTGGGCCCAGATTTTCTGTGAGTGCTACAGTATTTCTTGGGGGCCCACTTGTTAATTTTTGATTGATCGGATATTCTAAACACATTTTTTTCACAGTATTTACATTATATCTGCGACCGTGAATGTCACTCGATCGGTAAATCCGGTCTAACTGCTATAGCCCGGTTAGACGGATTTGCGAACGTGACTTTCACGTTGATGTTCTGTGTTTTGCTATGTTGTTGCGGATCGGTCGTGGGGGTAGCCTGGATGCAATGCTAGTACAGTTTTGTTGTATTATGTACATTTGATATTGCGGGGCGAGCGTCCGACATGTGGACTGCCGTCACTGCCTGTTTGTATTATTCTTTTGGGGCACGACCTGGTTGCGGTCGATGTACCCGGTGTATGTATATTTTTACTTTCTGTACTAGGGTTACCCCGCTGGAGGGGTGCACGGATAGCCGGGTTCTAGAAGGCAACGGGCCCGCATCTCAGGGCATTGAGACGGAGGGGGCTCCACTCTAGGATTGGCGGGCTGTTCGCCGCACTCGTAGGGGGTACAGGTTGACCCAGGAGGGGTGCCCAAGTTACCGGATTCCGTGAAGTGCTGGGTGGTCCATTCACGGTGCTGAAGGGGGCTGCCTCGCTTCAGGTTTTGGCGGGTGACTTGCCGCGCCCGTAGGGGTCTAGGTTTTCATTGCACAGGCTATCCACACGACCAGGGGAACGTCGGGTTTCAGCAGAGGCTCTGTGAAACCCGGGGCTTCCAGATATCTGTATTGTTCTGTGATGCTGTACATTTCTGTGATGTTGCATTTTATCACGCCTTGAGCGAAATACTATATATTGGTATATATATTAGTAGATGTTGTATATGTTTTTCATCCGCGCTAGTCCAGTCCCCGCTCTGCCGTTAGTTAGCTAACCTAACGGGTGATGACGGGACCCAGTGGCGAATGCAGATGGCATAGACGTACGTCAGTATATTTTCGTTCTTTGTGGTGTGATCAATTGATGGGACTGCGTTGATTCGGATCAATGCAAGATAAACAAACCTATTCTGATGTTGTTGGAACACTTTTCAAAAAGCTGTTATTGCAAGGACGTTCACTTTTATTTTGCATCGTGGTATTCATTTGGAATATCCTGCTCCTCAGTCGACGAGGCAAGGGCCGAGATCCCTTCACCGGGAGTGACCCCTTGGACAGAAGTTTGCGTCAGGGCATTAACTTCACTATAGCCGATTACTTTTGCTTTGCATCGTGGTATTCAGTTGGAATATCCTGCACCTCATTCTACGGGGAAAGAGCCGAGATCCCTTCACCGGGAGTGACCTCTTTAGCAAAGGTTTTTGTCACTATATTTTTATAAAAGGCTATGCAGTTCCTTCAACGATATCAAGTTCATTACGCTAAAGGTTTTTCGCCAAAAACCAGTCGTGGCCCTCCGTCATTTCTTACAAGTATTACTTAGTATTCGTGCTGCGTTTGTTGACTGTGTCAAGGCGTAGTGTGCGGTAGCTAAGTAGTGTTTGTTTGCAGCATATTAATGGGATTGGTTAGGACAGTCATGCGGCCTTGTTGACTGTGTCAAGGGCTCGTACGGGTGGGTTTAATGCAATCCAAGATAATGACGGGCTGAACTTGACTAGGACTCTTTGATTTGTTGACTGTGTCAAGGTCACTTGGGTCCTAGGGGTAAAAATTACATCGGGAGTTTCAAAAGAACTGAAACTTGCCAGATATGCGCATACCTTCTGGAGTGTGGTGACTTGAGTGGATTCCGTCAAGCTATCATGCGATGATAGTTGGATCCCGATTCCCACTGATGAGTTGGTTTACTCCTCGGGTGATCCCGACTAATTCTTCTTTCAGGTTTGGAGGAGAATTTGAGGTACAGTGGGAGGTTTTCCAGATTAGATAAAGTGATAACCATTCAGATCTTGGGTAGAGTGCACGCTGAGTGTTTCTTTTCTCTCTCTCTGGCAGCGACCATTGACCCGACCCTGGACTATGACTCAGTGACCAAGTTGACCGAACCTTCTTAACACTGGCTTTTGGATTGTCAGAGTTGCAGACCTCATTGCCACTCCTACTTTTACCCTTTTCTCCAGGACACCCCGTATTACTACGAACGTCCACTTCCATTGGACAAAACCATCGTATGGTTATATACGAACTCGAAGGACTTCGAGGATGGTTTCTGGTTCTGGAGAAAATGAATAGGATTATTCAGTTGTCTTTTCTTTTCACCTTCTCTCATTGTGAGTACTCCTTGGTTTAGGAGATAGTACACCTATTATGCAAATTGGATAATCTTCTTCCAAACCTTAGGCTGGTGCCGAACGGCGGGGAATGAAGAAAACCAATTAGCATAACGATGGTGTGCAGAAGGTATTAAGTTAAGACAAAGCAAGGGATTAGTAAGAGGGCAAAGTAAATTGCGACTGCTATTCACGACCAAACCGAGTATATCTTCGCCAAACCTAAATCACCTTTGTATTTCTCCAGGACACTCCGTATCACTACGAAGATCCACAGTTTATTTGGATACTCCATCGTATGGTTATATACGAACTCGAAAGGAACTTGTTCCAGTTCGGGGATGGATTCTGGTCCAGGAGAAATAGGAATAAGGTTTATTCGGTTGTCTTTTATCTTCACCTTCTCTCGCATTGCGAGTGCTCCTAGGATTAGGACAGTACACCCATTATGCTTATTGGATAGTCTTCTTCCAAACCATAGGCTGGTGCCAAACGGTAGGGAAGGAAGAAAACCATTTGGCCTAAAGGGGTGTGCATACGGTAATGACTAAAGACATATAAAGGGATTTGGACAGATGGCAAAGAGATATACGGTTACAGTTGTGAATCTGGATAATGGTAGAGGCATTACTAGGAATACCAGGATACCCTACCGAAACATTTCAATGTTTCAGTTTCACTGTGTAATGTTAAAAGAAAACTGATTTCCCGATTAGATACTTACTCCAGGGTATGTATTTACCAGGTATGATTCTCACATCTGTATGGTTTTACAGATGATGAGTGGGAGTAAGTTATTGGGAATAGGGTGATCATCCTCATTATATCGGGATTCGTTGTAATCGGTGATATTTGAGGAGATCATCTGGTCTATTTGCCGGTCGGCAAATATTTGGTTTTGAATATCCGCTGTTGTGCACCAATTTCAAATTGATATATCTGTACGTCTATTTTAATAGAGTGAGATATACCTTTTGATATTATGTCGATGACATTTACCTATGTCAGTGGATGGTTAGGTAAGGAGCATTAAACAGCGGTGTAATTCTTCTTAACCATAAGTACAGTTTTCAACTTACGACGCACAGTGAAAGAGTTGTTAGACTCAGCGGACTTATACAGAGTATTGTATGTTGTCCAGTGTCCATTAGGACAGAGGGGTTGGTCCTCTTACTATATTCTGTTTACTTTTAACTTCTCAAGTTCTTAGACATGTGTTTCGTAGAAACACAGGGTCTAAGTTTTGAGGAGTTATAGGTATTTGAATAGAGTAGAGAAACAGGTATAGCAAGTATCGGGATTCTTCAAAGTAATCGAAGATGTAGATACTTGTGTATGGTATTCAGTTGATAGTAATGATAAAGAGAAATTGCTTCTCTTTCAGGTTACTCATAATTGGAAGCATTCCTAAGTTGAGTAACGCTGAACGGCCTCCTTCCATTTAGTTGACATGCACTGGAGATAGCTGCATGATTTGAATCTGGTTCATTTAAATCAGTGCCTCTGGTTCTATATTGGATATAGAACAGTTCATATCTTAACGATGTTAAGGTACGGGGAGTTGTCCGGCTTATGATTAAAACCAGACACTGGACAACTCAAGGCACGTTTTGTAAGTGCACGGCGGCGCCCCGGCCGTCACACCGACGGCCAAATGCGGAAGCGGTGATAAACTTTAAATTTCTTAGACTGGCAAACCGCCGCGCACTAATACCCGGATCGAACCACTAACTAGTCCTAGCTATCTACAAGAAAGGGAATAGAGATATACCGACGATCCAAGTCCTCCGGTCTTCTCGTCATGGTCCCGATCTCCTGCGGAAAAGTCCCGTCTCCTCCTTGTCGCCGGAAGTGCACCACATCGCCTACTTTGTTTACGGGCTCCCACCTCAATGCCGAGGCAACTCGGGCACGAAGCCGGCTACTCGACGTGCCCAAGATTTACTGTAGAATCTATAGTAGAGCTTGTGTCTCACTTTTGGGGTTGTGGAATTGCCTTTTGGTGGAGGTATGAAACATGAACTTTTGTGGAGGAGCTAGGGGATAATTTTGGAGCACCAAATGAACCAAAATTCCCACACTAGAAAAATGGGCAGCCCCCCAATTAGAATGGCCGGCCATGCACTCTCAAGAATGGAGAGAATGAGAGGGTGAGCTCAAAGAATGGGGGGGAAACTCTATCATGCAAGAGAGAGGAAAAGACAATCATGTGAACCAATGATAGCAAGGTGAAAACCACACTCTTCTATCACTCATCAACCATGATGATATCCAAAGTCAATCCATCATGAAGTATGAAGTCAAGCAAGTCAATGAAAAGATGTCATGATAAAACAATATGCAAAGATCCCCTCCACAAAAGTCTATTTGCAACAATGCAAATAAATCCTCCTCCACCAAACATCGGCCAATGAACGATACAAAAGAAATTGGCCGAAACGGAAAGCAAACTGGCAACTCCAGAAAACTGGTCCCGTAATAAATTACAGGAAAAACCCCGATACTGTGCATACACACCCACATTTGTATTTCGACTGAAATACAAATGCAATGAGACAAAGTCTACACTGTACTATACTAGGATCCGGCTTAAACCAAAGCCGGCTAGTAATATCCGTTCGATCCTGATCCGTGCAATACCGCACGTATCTGATCGAACCCTGCCATATAACCATACGGCCTATAGTACAAACTGTCCGATCCTGATCCGTGCAATACCGCACGTATCTGATCGGACCTTGCCATATCTCCATACGGTCTCTACAGCCTTTCGCCCGAAAGCTGAGTAACTGAATGTGGGGGACTCTAAAGACCCGTCAACACCTCGGTTGTGGATTTAACCACTAGCACGTCAGAGGTATAAGCCAATACGTAACGGGCTACCAAGTATTGACTAAAAGGGACGTCTGTGAGTGAACTCAGCCTGACAACCCTACTGAGCCTGTCAGTGACAATATCCGTACAGTCCGGTCCGTTCGTCTATGAGTATCGCATGGCGGGCCTAGGGGGTTGGTAAAAGTCAGACCCCCAAAAGCGGTACAAGTCGTGTCGGAGTGTAGCCCAGAACACCCTGAGATACTACTGGAAAACCTACCAGTAAATCTCCTTGCCTTGGCCAAGGACTTTATGTAATGGCTCTCCTAGACACAGCACGACCTCACCCCCAATACCGGGAGAGACGAACCCCTGAAGATACGCTCACTGCCTCCATGTGGCTCGGGACTGTACCCAACTAAAACCTGTTTGCACGACTCCTTTGAGCCGTGGTAGGGTAGTAATCAAAGTACAGTGGGAACTCACACGAGAAAAATGACGATCCCCAGGTCGATGAACTAACCTGCACACATGTCACCAGGGAACTGCCATCTGACGTCTGGTATATGACCAACTAGCATTTTCCCGGCGAGTCCTGTCCGGTGTACTCATAACCCAATGAGCACCTGTATACATCTTAGGTGATCCAACTGACACCAGTGGCTTGTGAGACCGGCCACCGCCCCTCGTCGGGGTCTCGACTGTATACACTAGTCTACTATGGAGAATCGATGCCCTGTCTCGAAACTCTTACGACTAGGGACCTTTTAAGGGTAAGCTTATAGACCCCCAGCTCCCACTTATATGATCGCCCTCATACTGCTGGTGGTCAAGCAAGAATCCTAGGGGCTCTATCAACGTGTAATAGCGACGTGTCAGGTCACCTAAAGCAGTACACGATGATAAAGGTAAACCAGATAGCATACTATCATCTCGAGTAAGACTGTCCTACCGGGATAGGTCCTCCCTCAATCATTACAATCACGTACCTGTGACCTAATAATTGACTCTGAGGGCACTATCTCCAACAATCTCCCACTTGCACTCAAGGCTAATTATTGCGATGTCGCATACTCACAGCCCGTGTGATACCGAACATCCAACTCCTCTACTAGTCAGTCTCACAAAGCTCGTTTGCGGAACTATTGCGTTCGAGGAATAGCCTCAGTGAGTGGATCCGCTTAGTTGTTTCTTTCTATGTCTCTCTATATCTCAAGTTCGCGGAGAAAGCCATCTCCCGAAAAGAGCAATACCTGTCTCAGAATACGTCTGGATGTCTGATGGGACATAGCTCATAAATGAACTCCAAATCCAAACTTCTTAGACTGTATCGTCAACTGAACTTAATCAGTATCCTGCGCCATGCCTCCCTCAGTATTGCCTTGGACCAACTGTCCAAAATACTGCCCCTCGTCAGAAGGAAAAACTATAACTCTGACAACCTCCTTGTCGTCCATGTCACATTGGAAGCCTGGAATGATAACAGTTTCCCGAATGAGGCTGTCGTTATCATATCCCTAGAACATCCACTTATGTTCTAAAACTGCTTCGGACCGTTTCTCCAGGATTGGATCAATGTCAACTTATTGCATCTAGTGCAAGAACAACATCTGGTGTGGTACTTGACATCTCATGATTAACTCAATTGCCTAAGCAAGTGATCTGCCAATCATGCACATCCCTCTCCCCTTTAGTCTGTAAGACAGCTTCAGAGAGGGTGACTCCATCACCTGCAGGTATACTACCGTGCCAGGAGTCGTCCATCCTAAATACTCTTAGAATGCTGTCAAGTACCCTGATTGGGAAACCACCCAAATCTAGATCTAAAACCATAGATCTAGTAACCAGTATGTCTGATATAAAATCCATTTCCTTTGTGGAGAAACCACTGTGTGACGACCAAAGTATAACCGATCGTAGTATAGGAGTTTCTTTTCCTACTCTGTGTATGTCATCCAAATACCAGGACATCACACCCTACTACCTTCTCAACAGATCCATCCCCTATTCTGATGAAGTCAAACCCATGACTTTCACGTCAGAAATAGATGATCTATCTCCGCTACATCTGCTTTAGTCTATAAATAGACATAAGCTACCTTTCCACCAATGCTTCCGCTGCTCCCACTGACTACGACAACCCTCTGGCAGAGTCATATAGACGTACACTTCTAAAACGAGTTCAGAACGACGCTATACTCATCCTCCCGCCGGGTCTCGCAGCCTGGAACAACAGCAATGGTAATTTTGGGTAAACAAGAACTTCCCTGTCACCGTCCTTGAGGCTACCGTAGTACCTCTCGGGTGCCTGAAGTTACCCACCTCATCTGCGGAGTGGCCAATGGAATGTCAATCCAGATTGAATCTTTAGGTTCCTTATCAAATCTTCAGTAATCGTTTGTGGTTCTGGAATCACTTCCAGTTCTACCATACTCCCACTACTGTTTTTCTGAAAAAATCCATTTTTATTAAAACTGTGGCGAGTCTAGAACAATATTGCTATTGTTCATCCAGATGGTAGAAAATGAACCCCCGTCATAGCCTGGGTCAACCCACAAACAGCCATTACAGAAACGTGCCTTGAGTTGTCCAGTGTCTGGTTTTAAGCATAAGCCGGACAACTCCCCGTACCTTAACATCGTTAAGATACGAACTGTTCTATATCCCATATAGGACCAGAGGCACTGATTTAATTGAACCAGATCCAAATCATGCAACTGTCTCCAGTGCATGTCAACTAAATGGAAGGAGGCGGATCAGCGTTACTCAACTTAGGAATGCTTCCAATTATGAGTAACCTGAAAAAGAAGCAATTTCTCTTAATCACTACTATCAACTGAATACCATATACAAGTATCTACATCTTCGATCACTTTGAAGAATCCCGATACTTGCTACACCTGGTTCTCTACTCTATTCAAATACCTGTAACTTCTCAAAATTCGGACCCTGTGTTTCCACGAAACACCTGTCTAAAAACTAGAGAAGTCATAAGTAAACCGAATATAGTAAGAGGACCTACCCCTCTGTCCTAATGGACCCTGGACAACATACAATCCTTTGTATAAGTCCCTTGAGTCTGATAACTCATTCACTGTGTGTCGTAGGTTGAAAACTGTACTTATGGTTAAGAAGAATTACACCGCTGTTTAATGCTCCTTACCTAACCATCCACTGATATAGGTAAATGTCCTAGACATAATTTCAGAAAGGTATATCTCACTCTATGAAAATAGACGTACAGATATATCAATTTGAAATTGGTGCATAACAGCGGATATTCAAAACCAAATATTTGCCGACCGGCAAACAGCCCAGGTGATTTCCTCAAATATCACCGATTACAACGAATCCCGACATAATGAGGATAATCACCCAATTCCCAATAACTTACTCCCACTCATCATCTGTAAAACCATACAGATGTGAGAATCGTACCTGGTAAATACATACCCTGGAGTAAGTATCTAATCGGGAAATCAGTTTTCCTTTAACATTACACAGTGAAACTGAAACATTGAAATGTTCCGATGGGGTATTCGGGTATTCCTAGTAATGCCTCTTCCAGATTCACGACTGTAACCGTATAGTTCTTTGCCACCTCTCCAAATCCCTTCATATGTCTTTAGTCTTTACCTTCTGCACACCCTTTTAGGCTAAATGGTTTTCTTCCTTCCCTACCGTTCGGCACCAGCCTATGGTTTGGAAGAAGACTATCCAATAAGCATAATGGGTGTACTGTCCCAATCCTAGGAACACTCGCAATGAGAGAGGGTGAAGATAAAAGACAACTGAATAAACCTTATTCCTATTTCTCCTGAACCAGAATCCATCGCCGAACTGGAACCAGTTCCATTCGAGTTCGTATATAACCATACGATGGAGTATCCAAATAAACTGTGGATCTTCGTAGCGATACGGAGTGTCCTGGAGAAATACAAAGGAGATGTGGGAGTGGTAACGAAATATTTGGTTTGGTCGTGAATATCTGTTGCAATTTACTTTTCCCTCTTACTAATCCCTTGCTTTGTCTTAACTTAATACCTTCTGCACACCATCGTTATGCTAATTGGTTTTCTTCATTCCCTACCGGTCGGCACCAGCCTAAGGTTTGGAAGAAGACAATCCAATTTGCGTAATAGGTGTACTACCCCTAAACCAAGGAGTACTCGTAACCTGAGAGAGGGTAAAATGGAAAAGACAACTGAATAATCCTATCCGTTTTCTCCAGAACCGGAAACCATCCTCGAATAAATTCTTTCGAGTTCGTATCTAACCATACGATGGTTTTGTCCAATGGAAGTGGACGTTCGTAGTAAAACGGGGTGTCCTGGAGAAAAGGGTAAAAGTAGGAGTGGCAATGAGGTTTGCAACTCTGACAATCCAAAAGCCGGTGTTAAGAAGGTTCGGTCAACTTGGTCACTGAGTCATAGTCTTAGGGTCAGGTCAATGGTCGCTGCCAAAGAGAGAGAGAAAAGAAACACTCAGCGTGCACTCTAACCTAGATCAGAATGGTTACCAATTTATCTAATCTGGAAACCTCCCACTGTACCTCAAATTCTCCTCCAAACCTGAAAGAAGAATTAGTCGGGGTCACCCGAGGAGTAAACTAACTCATCAGTGGGAATCGGGATCCAACTATCATTGCATGATAACGTGACGGAATCCGCTCACGCTATCACACTCCAGAAGGTATGCGCATATCTGGCAAGTTTCAGTTCTTTTGAAACTCCCGATGTGATTTCTGTCCCATGCTCTTATGACCTTGGCGAAGGTCAACAAATCATAAGTCACATGTCAAGTTCTACCCGTCATTATCCAGGTTAATTTGAATCCACCCGTACAAGCCCTTGACGAAGGTCAACAAGGCTATACGACTGTCCCAAACCAACGCATCTATCTATGCAGCAGAAAGGTAACAAGCAGCTACCATACACTATGCCTTGACGAAAGTCAACAAACACAGCATGAATACTACGTGCTACCCGTCTGAAACGACGGAGGGCTACGAATGGTTTCTGGCGAAAACCTTTAACGTAAAGAACTTGATATCGTTGAAGGAACTGATAGCTTTTAAAAATATAGTGACGAAAACCGTTGCTAAAGAGGTCACTCCCTGTGAAGGGATCTCGGCTCTTTCCCCGTAGAATGGGGTGCAGGATATTCCAACTGAATACCACGGTGCAAAGCAAAAGTAATCGGCTATAGTGAAGTTAATGCCCTGACGCAAACTTTTTGTCCAAGGGGTCACTCCCGGTGAAGGGATCTCGGCCCTTGCCTCGTCGATTGAGGAGCAGGATATTCCAATGAATACCACGATGCAAAACAAAAGTAAACGTCCTTGCAATAACAGCTTTTTGAAAAGTGTTCCAACAACATCAGATTAGGTTTGTTTTAACTTGCATTGATCCGAATCAATGCAGTCCCATCAATTGATCACACCAAAAAGAACGAAAATATACTGATGTACGTATATGCCATCCGCATTCGCCACTGGGTCCCGTCATTACCCGTTAGGTTAGCTAACTAACGACAGAGCGGGGACTGGACTAGCGCGGATGCAAAACATATACAACATCTACTAATATATATACCAATATATAGTATTCGCTCAAGGCGTGAATAAAAAGCAACATCACAGAAATGTACAGCATCACAGAAACAATACAGATATCTGGGATCCCCGGGTTTCACAGAGCCGCTGAAACCCGACGTTCCCCTGGTCGTGTGGATAGCCTGTGCAATGAAATCCTAGACCCCTACGGGCGCGGCAAGTTACCCGCCAAAACCTGAAGCGAGGCAGCCCCCTTCAGCAACGTGAATGGACCACCCAGCACTTCACGGAATCCGGTAACTTGGGCACCCTTCCTGGGTCAACCTGTACCCCCTACGAGTGCGGCGAATAGCCCGCCAATCCTAGAGTGAAGCCCCCTCCGTCCCAATGCCATGAGATGCGGGCTTGTTGCCCTCCAGAACCCGGCTATCCGTGCACCCCTCCGCGGGGCAATCCTAGTACAGAAAGTAAAATATACATACAACGGGTACATCGACCGCAACCAGGTCGTGCCCCAAAATAATAATACAAACAGGCAGTGACGGCAGTCCACATGTCGGACGCTCGCCCCGCAATATCAAATGTACATAATACAACAAAACTGTACTAGCATTGCATCCAGGCTATCCCCCACGACCGATCCGCAACATCACAGCAAAAACAAAACATCAACGTGAAAGTCACGTTCGCAAATCCGTCTAACCGGGCTATAGCAGTTAGACCGGATTTACCGATCAAGTGACATTCACGGTCGCAGATATAATGTAAATACTGTGAAAAATGTGTTTAAAATATCCGATCGATCAAAAATTAACAAGTGGGCCCCCAATCAAAACTGTAGCACTCACAGAAATCCTGGGCCCAATTTTAATATTCCAAAACCCATATTTTAAGCCCAGAAGGCCTCTGTAAAAAAATGGTGAAGTGATCTCCACAGTGTGCGGCGGAAGGGCGGCGGGAAGGGGGTTTTCGCGGCGGTTCCGCGCTCCCACTGTGGAGTTACTTCGTCGAATTTTTACAGAGCTCTTAGATTTTCCAGTTCATCAATATTTTACAACCTGAAAAAATTTTCGAGACCAAAAATTTTCAACAGAAACTGATGCGAACTAAAATGCAGTTTTTGGAACATTCGATCTATCGAAACAGAAAAACACATTACACCAAGCTAGACTATGTTAATGGCGAGGCTCTGATACCACTGTAAGTGCACGGCGGCGCCCCGGCCGTCACACCGACGGCCAAATGCGGAAGCGGTGATAAACTTTAAATTTCTTAGACTGGCAAACCGCCGCGCACTAATACCCGGATCGAACCACTAACTAGTCCTAGCTATCTACAAGAAAGGGAATAGAGATATACCGACGATCCAAGTCCTCCGGTCTTCTCGTCATGGTCCCGATCTCCTGCGGAAAAGTCCCGTCTCCTCCTCGTCGCCGGAAGTGCACCACATCGCCTACTTTGTTTACGGGCTCCCACCTCAATGCCGAGGCAACTCGGGCACGAAGCCGGCTACTCGACGTGCCCAAGATTTACTGTAGAATCTATAGTAGAGCTTGTGTCTCACTTTTGGGGTTGTGGAATTGCCTTTTGGTGGAGGTATGAAACATGAACTTTTGTGGAGGAGCTAGGGGATAATTTTGGAGCACCAAATGAACCAAAATTCCCACACTAGAAAAATGGGCAGCCCCCCAATTAGAATGGCCGGCCATGCACTCTCAAGAATGGAGAGAATGAGAGGGTGAGCTCAAAGAATGGGGGGGAAACTCTATCATCCAAGAGAGAGGAAAAGACAATCATGTGAACCAATGATAGCAAGGTGAAAACCACACTCTTCTATCACTCATCAACCATGATGATATCCAAAGTCAATCCATCATGAAGTATGAAGTCAAGCAAGTCAATGAAAAGATGTCATGATAAAACAATATGCAAAGATCCCCTCCACAAAAGTCTATTTGCAACAATGCAAATAAACCCTCCTCCACCAAACATCGGCCAATGAACGATACAAAAGAAATTGGCCGAAACGGAAAGCAAACTGGCAACTCCAGAAAACTGGTCCCGTAATAAATTACAGAAAAACCCGATACTGTGCATACACACCCGCATTTGTATTTCGACTGAAATACAAATGCAATGAGACAAAGTCTACACTGTACTATACTAGGATCCGGCTTAAACCAAAGCCGGCTAGTAATATCCGTTCGATCCTGATCCGTGCAATACCGCACGTATCTGATCGAACCCTGCCATATAACCATACGGCCTATAGTACAAACTGTCCGATCCTGATCCGTGCAATACCGCACGTATCTGATCGGACCTTGCCATATCTCCATACGGCCTCTACAGCCTTTCGCCCGAAAGCTGAGTAACTGAATGTGGGGGACTCTAAAGACCCGTCAACACCTCGGTTGTGGATTTAACCACTAGCACGTCAGAGGTATAAGCCAATACGTAACGGGCTACCAAGTATTGACTAAAAGGACGTCTGTGAGTGAACTCAGCCTGACAACCCTACTGAGCCTGTCAGTGACAATATCCGTACAGTCCGGTCCGTTCGTCTATGAGTATCGCATGGCGGGCCTAGGGGGTTGGTAAAAGTCAGACCCCCAAAAGCGGTACAAGTCATGTCGGAGTGTAGCCCAGAACACCCTGAGATACTACTGGAATACCTACCAGTAAATCTCCTTGCCTTGGCCAAGGACTTTGTGTAATGGCTCTCCTAGACACAGCACGACCTCACCCCCAATACCGGGAGAGACGAACCCCTGAAGATACGCTCACTGCCTCCATGTGGCTCGGGACTGTACCCAACTAAAACCTGTTTGCACGACTTCTTTGAGCCGTGGTAGGGTAGTAATCAAAGTACAGTGGGAACTCACACGAGAAAAATGACGATCCCCACGTCGATGAACTAACCTGCACACATGTCACCAGGGAACTGCCATCTGACGTCTGGTATATGACCAACTAGCATGTTCCCCGGCGAGTCCTGTCCGGTGTACTCATAACCCAATGAGCACCTGTATACATCTTAGGTGATCCAACTGACACCAGTGGCTTGTGAGACCGGCCACCGCCCCTCGTCGGGGTCTCGACTATATACACTAGTCTACTATGGAGAATCGATGCCCTGTCTCGAAACTCTTACGACTAGGGACCTTTTAAGGATAAGCTTATAGACCCCCAGCTCCCACTTATATGATCGCCCTCATACTGCTGGTGGTCAAGCAAGAATCCTAGGGGCTCTATCAACGTGTAATAGCGACGTGTCAGGTCACCTAAAGCAGTACACGATGATAAAGGTAAACCATATAGCATACTATCATCTCGAGTAAGACTGTCCTACCGGGATAGGTCCTCCCTCAATCATTACAATCACGTACCTGTGACCTAATAATTGACTCTGAGGGCACTATCTCCAAAACGTTTCTGTAATGCTGTTTGTGGGTTGACCCAGGCTATGACGAGGGTTGACTTTCTACCATCTGGAAGATCAATAGTGATATTGTTCTTAACTTGCCACATTTTAAAAAGAAATGGTTATTTTTCAGAAAACAGTAGTGGGAGTATGGTAGAACTGGAAGCGATTCCAGAACCGCAAACGATTACTGAAGATTTGATAAGGAACCTAAAGATTCAATCTGATTTGACATTCCATTGGCCACTCCGCAGATATGGTGGGTAACCTCAGGCACTCGAGAGGTACTTCGATATGCTCAAGGACGGTGGCAGGGAGGTTCTTGTTTACCCAGACTTACCATTGCTGTTGTTCCAGACTGTGAGACCCGGCAGGAGGATGAGTATAGCGTCGTTCTAAACTAGCTTTAGAAGTGTACGTCTATATGACTCTGCCAGAGGGTTGTCGTAGTCAGTGGGAGCAGCGGAAGCATTGGTGGACAGGTGGCTTATGTCTATTTATAGACTAAAGCAAATATAGCGGAGATAGATCATCTATTTCTGATGTGACAGTCATAGGTTTGACGTCATCAGAATAGGGGATGGATCTGTTGAGAAGGTAGTAGGGTGTGATATCCGGGTTTTGGATGACATACACAAAGTAGGAAGTGACATTCCTATACTACGATCGGTTATACTTTGGTCGTCACACAGTGGTTTCTCCACAAGGGACTTGGACATTATATCAGACATACTGGTTACTAGATCTATGGTTTTAGATCTAGATTTGGGTGGTTTCCCAATCAGGGTACTTTGACAGCATTCTAAGAGTATTTAGAATGGACGACTCCTGGCATGGTAGTGTACCTGCAGGTAATGGAGTCACCCTCTCTAAAGGTGTCTTATAGACTAAAGTAGAGAGGGGTGTGCATGATTGGCAGATCACTTGCTTAGGCAATTGAGTCAATCATGAGATGTCAAGTACCACACCAGATGTTGTTCTTGCACTAGATGCAATAAGTTGATATTGATCCAATCCTGGAGGAACAGTCGGAAGCAGTTTTAGAACATAAGTGAATGTTCTAGGGATATGATAACGGCAGCCTCCTTTATGAGACGGTTATCATTCCAGGCTTCCAAGGTGACCTGGACGACAAGGAGGTTGTCAGAGTTATAGTTTTCCCTCTGACGAGGGACAGTATTTTGGACAGGTGATCCAAGGCAATACTGAGGGAGGCATGGCGCAGAATACTGATTAAGTTCAGTTGACGATACAGTCTAAGAAGTTTTGATTTGGAGTTCATTTATGAACTAGGTCCCATCAGACATCCAGACATTCCAAGACAGGTATTGCTTATTTCGGGAGATGGTTTTCTCTACGAACTTGAGATATAGAGAGACATAGAAAGGAACATCTAAGCGGATCCACTCACTGAGGCTTTTCCTCGAACGCAATAGTTTCGCAAACAGGCTTTGTGCGACTGACTAGTAGAGGAGTTGGGTGTTCGGTATCACACGGGCTGTGAGTATGCGACATCGCAATAATTAGCCTTGAGTGCAAGTGGGAGAATGTTGGAGATAGTGCCCTCAGAGTCAATTATTGGATCACAGGCACGTGATTGCAATGATTGAGGGAGGACCTATCCCGGTAGAACAGTCTTACTCGAGATGATAGTATGCTATCTGGTTTACCTTTATCATCGTGTACTGTTTCAGGTGACCTTACAGGTCGCTATTACACGTTGATAGAGCCCCTAGGATTCTTGCTTGACGACCAGCAGTATGATGGCGATCATATACGTGGGAGCTGGGGTCTATAAGCACATCCTTAAATGGTCCCTAGTCGTGGGAGTTTCGAGACTGGGCATCGATACTCCATTAGTAGACTAGTGTATACAGTCGAGACCCCCGACGAGGGGCGGTGGCCGGTCTCACAAGCCACTGGTGTCAGTTGGTTCACCTAAGATGTATACAGGTGCTCATTGGTTATGAGTACACCGGACAGGACTCGCCGGGAACCTGCTAGTTGGGATTATACCAGACGTCAGATAGCAGTTCCCAGGTGACATGTGTACAGGTTAGTTCATCGACCTGGGATCATCATTTGTCTCGTGTGAGTTCCCACTGTGCTTTGATTACTACCCTACCACGGCTCAAAGGAGTCGTGCAAACAGGTTTTAGTTGGGTACAGTCCCGAGCCACATGGAGGCAGTGAGCGGATCTGCAGGGTTTCGTCTCTCCCGGTATTGGGGGTGAGGTCGCGCTGTGTCTAGGAGAGCCATTACGCAAAGCCCTCGGCCGAGGCAGGAGATTTACTGGTAGGTATTCCAGTAGTATCTCAGGGCGTTCTGGGCTACACTCCGACACGACTTGTACCGCCTTTGGGGGGTCTGACTTTTACCAACCCCCTAGGCCCGCCATGCGATGCTCATAGACGAACGGACCGGACTGTACGGATATTGTCACTGATAGGCTCAGTAGGGTGTCTGGATGAGTTCGCTCATCGACGTCCCTTTTGGTCAATAGCTGGTGGCCCGTCACGTATTGGCTAATACCTCTGACGTGCTAGTGGTTAAATCCACAGCCATAGTATTGACGAGTCTTTATAGTCCACCACACTTTCAGTTACTCAAGCTTTAGGGCGAAACGCTGTAGAGGCCGTATGGAGATATGGCAGGGTCCGATCAGATACGTGCGGTATTGCACGGATCAGGATCGGACAGTTTGTACTAGTGGCCGTATAGTTATATGGCAGGGTTCGATCTGATACGTGCGGTATTGCACGGATCAGGATCGGACGAACATTACTAGCCGGCTTTGGTTTAAGCCGGATCCTAGTTTAGTACAGTGTAGATTTTGTCTCATTGCATTTGTATCCGGTCGGAATACAGATGCGGGTGTGTATGCACAGTGTCGGGGTTTTCCTGTAATTATTTACGGGACCAGTTTTCTGGAGTTGCCAGTTTGCATTCCGTTCCGGTCGGTTTTTCTTTGTTCTTTCCCGGCCGGACTTTTCCGATGGAGGGGGTCTTTTGCAGTTTTGCAAATTACTTTTGTGGAGGGGGTTTCTTGCAAATGTATTCATTATGATAGGATTAGATTCTTTCATCCATGATGGTGCATTTAATGAGATTAGAAAGGGTATGGGTTTGATGTAAGTTTGAAATGATAATGTTTATGATGTGGTCACCTCTTCTTTTTATCCTACACTCACCTCCCTTAGTTGTTTTTCCCCCCACCATTTCCTACTTGATATTGGCCGGCCACTATGGTTGGGATGTGAGAAATTTTTCCATTTTTGGTTGTGACACAAATTTCTTCATCTCATTCTTCTAGTTTTGGAAAAATGAAAGCACCATTTTTCCTTAACCTTATTCCTCCATCAAAGGCAACTACAAACCCCAAATGAGACAAGCATCATCTACACTACATTCTACAGCAAAGCTTGGGCACGTCGACTAGCCAGCTTCGTGCCCGAGTTACCTCGGTATTGAGGTGGGAGCCCGTAAAAGATGCAGACGATGTGGTGCCCTTCCGGCAAGAAGGCGACGACCGGAGTTTCCGCGGGAGATCGGGACGACGACGAGAAGACCGGAGGACTCGGATCACTCGGTATATCTCTCACCCTTTCTTTTGTTAGCTAGTATCGGTTAATGGTTACGATCCGGGTATATTGTCCGCGGTAGCGCCAGTTTAAAAGTTAAGAAAATTTTGATTCCGCATTTTGGCCTCGGATAGACGGCCGGGGCGCTGCCGTGGCGCAACAGTTGGGTCATCATCTTATGATGCAATCCTCACTCCCACTGTCAATACGCCGGCAGTAGGTGATGATCACATCAAGCACCCACAAGCCGTCAGCGGTACTAGCTGGACGTAATAGCTACCCGGGTATTGAGAGATCAGAAGATCAGCAAGAAAGCCCGCTCCAACTCCTGTAAAAGCCTGCCGGTAACACTTCCCGTACAGTCCGGTCTCCTCGTCTGATATGTCGCATATCAAGTCTAAGGATGGTAAACGTCAGACCCCAATAACCGATAAGTCGTGCCGATATGAGGCTCATAACGGGTCGAGAAACTACTGGTAACACTTACCAGTAAATCTCTAATCAGCCCTGGCCAGGGACTTCCCTGTTATGGCCAATCGAGCACGGCACAACATCAACCCCCAATACCGGGAGAGACGAAACACCTCCTATCGCTCATTGCCTCCATGTGACTCGGTACTGTACCCAAAAACCACCGTTTTGCACGCCCTCATGGACGTGGTAAGGTGGAAATCAAAGCACAGTAGGAATCACACAAGACTCTATGACAATCTCGGGTCTACAGACTAACCTGCACAAGTGTCACCAGAGAACTGCCATCTGACATGAGGTATAATACCATCTGGGAGTTCCCGGCGAGTCCGTCCAGTGTACCCAGTCTCTACTGAGCACTCGTATACCATCTCTGATGTCAAACAGCAATGTATATAGGATCATCCATCGCTCATCTCATAGGTCGAGAAGCGTATACGCTAGTCTACTCTGGTATATCGATGCCCCGTCTCGATACACCCACGACTAGGGACCTTGAAAGATGTACTTATGGACTACCATGTCCCCACTAGTATGATCCGCATCATAGTCCAGGTAGTCAAGTACACATCCTAAGGGCTTTACCAACATGTAACGATAAAACAGTATAAAGAGACAAGTATACATGTTAAAGTAAAGAACAACCAGATAGAATACTATCATATCGAGCAAGAAAGTCCTCTCTATATATGTCCAAGCATCCAATATAATATACATCATCTGTACAATACTGGCCTCTAGGGCATACATACAACTAACACAAATAACCCCCTCCATCGGAAAAATCCGGCCAAGAAGGAACAAAGGAAAACTGGCCGAAACGGAATACAAACTGGCAACTTCAGAAAACTGATCCTGTAATAAATTACAGGAAAACCCCGCGATTGTATATACATACCCGCATTTGTATTCCAACCGAATACAAATGCAAAGAGACAAAATCAACACTGTACAATACTAGGATCGAGCTTAAACCAAAACCCGCTAGTATTATCCGTCCGATCATGATCCGTGCAATACCACACGTATCAGATCGAACCCTGCCATATCTCTATACGGCCTCTACAGCGTTTCGCCCGAAACTTGAGAAAACGATCCGTGGGGGACTCTAAAGACTCGTCAACACCTTGGTTGTGGATTTAACCACTAGCACGTCAGAGGTATTAGCCATACGTAACGGGCTACCAGGTACTGACCAAAAAGGATGTCGGTGAGCGAACTCATCCTGACACCCTACTGAGCCTGTCAGTGACAATATCCGTACAGTCCGGTACGTTCGTCTATGAACATCGCATGGCGGGCCTAGGGGGTTGGTAAAATTCAGACCCCCAAAAACGGTACAAGTCGTGTCGGAGTGTTGTCCAGAACACCCTGAGATACTACTTGAATACCTATCAGTAATTCTCATGCCTTGGCCAAGGACTTCGTGTAATGGCTCTCCTAGACACAGCGCAACCTCACCCCCAATATCGGAAAAGACGAACCCCTGCAGATCCGCTCACTGCTTCCATTTGGCTCGGGACTGTACCCAACTAAAACCTGTTTGCACGTCTCCTTTGAGCGTGGTAGGGTAGTAATCAAAGTACAGTGGGAACTCACACGAGACAAATGACGATCTCAGGTCGATGAACTAACCTGTACACATGTCACCAAGGAACTGCTATCTGACATAAGGTATAATACCAACTAGCATGTTCCCGGCGAGTCCTGTTCGGTGTACTCATAACCCAATGAGCACCTGTATACATCTTAGGTGAACCAACTGACACCAGTGGCTTGTGAGACCGGCCAACACCCCTCGTCGGGGTCTCGACTGTATACACTAGTCTACTATGGAGTATCGATGCCCTGTCTCGAAACTCCCACGACTAGCGACCTTTTAAGGATGTGCTTATAGACCCCAGCTCCCACGTATATGATCGCCCTCATACTGCTGGCAGTCAAGCAAGAATCCTAGGGGCTCTATCAACGTGTAATAGCGACTCGTAAGGTCACCTAAAGCAGTACACGATGATAAAGATAAACCAGATAGCATACTATCATCTTGAGTAAGACTGTCCTACCGGTATAGGTCCTCCCTCAATCATTGCAATCACGTGCCTGTGATCCAATAATTGACTCTGAGGGCACTATCTTCAACAACTTGGAACCCCTTGACGGTGGTAGGGTAGACTTTCAGAGAATACTTGTGTAGCATTTCAAAAAAAATAAAATATTATTTTTGAGAATTTTTATAATTTAATATTATTTTATTTAATATTATAATATTTTGGTATTATTAAATACAAATTAATGGGAAAAATTTTGGAAAAATTATGGAAAATTCTAAAATTGGGTATTTTATGGAATTATGCCATTTTTAAGTTTTTATGATTAGTTATATGCTAATTTAGTGCTAATCGCGATTAAAAATCGCTAATCGGTTTTTTAGCTTTTTTGTGCAAAACATGCACATATCATTTTTCTTACACTTGTGCATTTTTCCACCATGTTTCTTTTGGGGTTACTATTCTAGTGAGAAGGTTTTTAGAGAGGAAAGAAAAGGAAAAGAAAAAGAAATGGAAAAGGATTTTTATAAGAGGTATGGTGTGAGAGAGAGAGGTATGGGCTTCTTTGACCAAAGACTTAGCCATTCTCTTCATTCTTCCTCTCATTTTCTCTCTCCCTCTTTCCCTTCTCCTGCTGCTGCTGCTCCTTCATCTCCCTCCCCTCTTCAAGCCCTAAATCATCTCACAAACATCACCAAAACCCTACCTCCATTTCATAAAAAGTGTGCACAAGCTCAAGATCTACACATTGGACCAAGAAAGCAAGGATTTTGGCCACTAGGGGCAACTCAAGAAAATTCTTGAGTTGTAAAATGAGGTAATTTCTTGATCATTAGCTTAGTTTATGCATTACTTATACCCCATATTTTGATTGAACCGATATTGTGTGTTTTGTGGACTTAAGGAAAACCAAGTTAGGGTTTGAGGGAATTTTGTGTTGTAATGTGAAATTGTGCTAAGTAGAGGTTATATACACACCCTAGTGCTGGAATTTAGACCCAAACTTGAGACTTAAGACCCGGAATATGGATTTAGAAACCGATATCGGAGAATTTGTGAAATCTGTGAAGGTTACATTGAATCTGCTTTCACCCCGAGACTCGGAAAATTTAATTGATTGGACAGTGGTATGTGCAGGCATCCAGGAAGCTATCACCAAGACCCTAGCCCCTACTTCCCTTTCCCGGCCGCAAATTAATTCCCTTTGGCCAAAAATTGCGGTCAGACCTGCACCAAATTGGGTCGTTTTGGTTCTGCAGCTCCTACATGTGTAGATTAGGCCCCTGGCATGTATAGATTTGTCTAATTTGACCTAGGTGAAATCTGGAGCCTATTTCCTTTGTTGCTGTTTTGGATTCGTGTTTCCGTATTCCGTATTTTTATTTCTGAATTTATGTGTTGTGTTTTACCTCGACTAATTGGCGTTTATACGACGATATCGAGGATTGATTGTTGGTTTTGGAGGTGTACCCATAGGTCCTAACCTATAGGCCCCATAGCATATCGTTTTGGTTTTCGTGTGTCGTTTTAGCTTTGATTTGGTTTTAATGCGCATATATGATACTTTGATATGTAGGTATCCCATGAAGACTTCGGGACGACAAGCAAGTGCATGGCGACGTCGACAAATGAAGACGCAAAGTGAGTAGATTATATCTACGGGGGAAGTCGGGTGGATGGCGTATAGCACCCCCGCAGTCCGTAGTTGATATAATGTATATATATTATATATAATAGTTATAGTGTGTCGTGGATATTGTGTTAGGTGTATTATGGATAGTTTAGGGGTTAGAAGCAACTAGTGTAGTTCATAGTCGCGAACCCTAGAATAAATTTACACCTACACGTACACCCATGCATATTCATTATACTTGCACTATGTTTGATGATATTGGACGACATTGGAGATGAGTCAATGATATTTGGCATTGTGCCGCGAGATCGGTGATTTGATATGATTCGTATTTTGGATACGACATGTGATCTCTAGCGGGCCTTTGGACGTGTGTTTACACACGCAGTCATATTGATGGTATCAGTTGTACTAGACTTAGATTAGTACCCCAGATTATGTGATATGATGATAAGGATACCAAATAATTGATGAGTTGATTGTGATATTGACCCGTACCCATCTATTGGGATATCGTACGACGATTTACCGTACGAGCTTTATACCGATGATAGATCCACACTCATGACTTGAGGATGTCATATGATATACTGTATCGTACGTGATACTACTGAGGCGGGATCACCAACTACTATACATACATATCGACTCAGATTTAGGTGGTTTCCATACCCCTCCCGATTGACTTGATACTTGGATCTGTAGTTTGCAGAGTAGATTCTTTACTGTGGTGTTGATTATTTGATTTCCGCATATTCATGCTATTCACATTGCTTTGCATATGTTTATTGCTATATTACTATCATGTTGCTAGGACACCGGCACCATTATCGATGATGCGTATGTTCCACGTACACTTGCTTGCCGGCTCACACACTTCATCATCGATAATTTCCATGTCACTATACAGTAGTATTATTGCATCAGGATATGACCTTGTATGTGCATACTATTATTCCATGTTGCATGATATACTGTTATACTTGCATTTCATTTATATGTCACATACATTATTCTTTATGATTATGCGCATTGAGACATTTGTTGTTTCTATGATATTTCTGGATTTGGGAACCGTGGGTATTTCAAAAAGATTATGTAAATGTTTTAAAAACCCGGTTACCCTTGGTATGATATTTCAGCTTCCACCATGAGTTTTATCGGTTTTGATATATATATATATATACCCCATGCGAGGAGGCGTAGAGGCCGTATGAGGATACATGGTGGGGCCCGGAGGTACCTGGGGCGAGAACGGATCGCTGGATTTATTAGATGGTGAGCCTGTCAGGGGAACCATACCGTCCGGTGACATTACCTTTTTCTCGGCGGTTATCTTGGGGATACCGACCGGAGCTATGTACGTTTAATACGTCGAAATTTAAGGGTCGAAGCTGGGCACTCCGGTTTCGAGGGAGCATATGATACGTACCTATCAGGGCTAATCTTGGTGACAGTGCCTGATAGATGAGGATTTGCATGCCGATGCTAGGCACAGGTTTCATGATGTTTTCCATGATTTTGATTATATCCTCATATTTGCTTGCATGATGCTTATTGTCATTGGGTGACGGGTGGACGGGATCCACGTTTATACAGACGTTGATTTCATACAGACTTGATTTACATTGATCATACTTCATTTGTATATATAACAGGGTATGAGGGCGCTGTTACATATACCCTTACACCAATATTAGTGGAATGGGACGCTAATATATGTGTATTGATATCCATTTTGACACTTCATCATATTTACTTCATGCATACATACCTTATATTTTATGACATGTTATTACCTGAGGCACTGGCACGGGTACTTGGCACTACATACACGATTAGATGTTACATTGCCACCTTATAATGCTTCAGACTTACTCTTGAGGTTTATGTTATATCTGATCGTATTGACCTAGGATTAGGTCATGCATTCGGTTTCTGCTTGTAGATAATTTCTATTCACGAGTTGGCAACTCACCCCCGTTGTGCCACAGTTCTTGCAGGGTTTTGCCGTACAGGTTCCGTAGCGGCATTTCTGGCACACTGCTTCCATATGGGTGACTTGCTTGGGTAGGTGGGTTCTTTTGTATCAGGACCACCCTTGTTGATGTATTATTCTTTTGTATCTAGAAATTCCATCAACCAAAACTTGTATATTGTTTCAGACTTAGACACTAGTGATGTATTATTTCGACCTTAGAGTCGCGTGTAGCAGTAATACGGTTTTCATGTTATTACGAGTTTCTTTTGAGTTTTGATCATCGCCATTCGGCGTTGTATATTATATTGTTTGTGTGGTTGTGACCGTCGATTGACGAAGAGCTAGCTCCCGCTTGGGGATGCCTTTTATCACTGCATATATATATTATTCTCGTTGTACCCCATACGGGGTCAGTTTTTACAAAGGAAACTCTGCCGGAATTTTCAGAAAAGACTACACATTTTAAAAATGCATTTCGGCTTAGTTATTTAAAAATCTTTGATTTACAAAATATGTTCTTGCTTATTAAAAACCAGTTTTCTTTATTTACTCTTAAAATGGTTTTAGATTTCTGGGCTTTTGGATTACTTGGATCAGATGGAGTCCTATAGACTTCATATGGTTCAAGGGCCAGTCACGTGCTCTTTCGGGTCGTGACAAAGTTGGTATCAGAGCGCTAGGTTAACCTTGGTTCGAGTCTAAGTTTGACTATGTGGAGCCTAGGGCATCTATATATATACGGAACTTAGGCTTGACCTTACGGAACTTAGACTTAGTCGAGGGGGTATTAGACCCGAACTTTCGTCGCATAGGATGACCCTTGGTTGATGGAATAGGTGACTAAAGTAGAGTGGCGTACCGTGGGTATGTTCCGCGGTATACTAACGATACGCTACTCTTCTTAAGGAGCCTTAGGTTGTACATTTCCTTGCACAGTATTAAATTCATTCCTATGATCTATCCTAATCGATACTGGTTATGATTTTGCTGCCACGATTGCACGGGTAGAGAGTGCTACAACTAGAGTTTCGTCAGCATGAGCTCGTCGCAGACGAGGACTGACCAAGGCATGATTCCAAAGACATACGATTGCATATAGAGGCGTTGTCTTATTGTGTTTTCGCGCCATGAGCGTTTGACAGATCGCATTATGAGATTTCTCGAACGTGCCGATTGGTACCAGAGGATCAGGCTACTGCTAGAGGCCAGCCAGATGTGATGACCATTGATTTGTCGCTTACTCATGATGATGAGGCGCTGTTCAGTGTATAGAAGAATGAGCCAGTGGTTGCTGCAAATAACGAGATGTCACCCAGATGATTGGAGCTACTGCAGCATGAATATATACTTAGAGATATGTTGGAAGGTCGCTAGTCACCCGAGAACGAATGACTAGGACATGTAGTTCGTTCGCTTACCACGATGCGAGGTCATCAGATAGATTGGTTCCAGCTAGAGACGACTTCACGTAGATTCGTTGAGAGTCGATTGAGACGATCGAATGTGAGGAGCCCATTTTCCAAGTTTAAAGTATTCGGAAAGACATGCAAGCGATTCCATTGACCCTCTAGAAGAATGAAACCCTAAATCGACTTAATGACCGTGTGAAAGCCTTTGAACCTTAGGGTTTGCGGCAGTTCCGCGGTGCCATTAGTGAGGCTTGGGTTTGCTCTTCTACGGCTGGACCACCGACGCTGTGGCATGTTCTCGATACTATTAAACTGTACTCAAGATGTTAATCTCTTGGGGGATTATGAGGTTCTGACGAGTCGATCGGACGATTGGACATCATTCGGATATCATGTGATGGTACACCGCTTGGGAGACTCCAGATACAAGCATAACCGTTGCAGCGCAGTCCGTGCAGTCACGATGAGACGAGTCTGAATCAGTCGACATTGAAGCAGAGTGAAGTAAAGAGTTCGCAAGAGATTTCGAAGAGATGACGTTCCCCTCCGCTGACATCAGAGATGCGATACGCACGCAGAGGCATTGTTTATGGATATATCTTCCAGAAAAAGGCACGATGAGTATGCAGCCGTTCCGGAACAAGAATTAGCTTCAGCAATGGACGATGACTTCCGAGCAATTCGCCAGAGAAGAGATTATGCGAGAGTACCAGCCTCCGTACAGATCGGCATAGGCAAGATCGGAAGAGACCTTAAGCGGGATTCCTTCCAGGACACTGCTGCATTGACATTTGCATCCAGGATCAGATGTGTGATGTGCATTCAGAGAATCAGAGGCCGATGCCAGTGATGTGCTGCTTTCCGAGTGGCCGTGAGGATCGACCGAGAGATGACCAGAGAAGTGCCAGAACGGAATCGTCCCCGTTATCACACCTGACAGGGCCAATGAGCCGATTAATTGTGAGTTAGGTATTCCGTAGAGAAGATAAGGACCCAGAGACAGAGGACGCCAGACCGTGAGCAAGTGGCAAGTAGATATCTTGCGCTGCTAGAATTGGATGCACCGACACCTTCTCGACTTTGAAAGAGGGACTACCGATGACGGTATTTATGATTTGTGATTTTGTGATTCGATTATCACGAATCCGTCACTTTGGATTTCGGTATTTTGGGCGTTCTGTTTTCATGATTTAATCTTGATGGTTGAGTTTCATGATATTTGTTTTTATGCACCATGGTTGCACCCACTGGGTATTTATATTTTGCGCATAGTTATTACATTTGAGGTATTGATTGTGATTTCATGCCTATTTTATGCCAATGATTTGATTTACGCTTCCGGCATAGTTTCCGTGCACCTTCAGTGTTTTGATTTGATTTGTGCACGCTGATGCACATAGTTATGAGCTTATACACCACGGTATACCTGATTTTGAGTGAGCCGTATTGTATACCGTCAATTTCGAATCTGATATTGATATTGATTTCTTGCACTATGCATTTGATTTTTGATTTTCGCGCATGTTGGGCGCAGGTTTTGATACGATTTTGGTGCACACCAGATGCGCTAAATCGGGATTCCTTATGCATGACAGATACACCTGATTTTGCTGTCAGGTATACACGTTACCTATGACAGATGTTTCGTGCACACCAGTTGCACCTAGATGTTGTTTTTGTGCACATGTATGGCACATATATGGATTTTGATTTCCGTGCGCACCAGACGCACCGGATATTCATATATACATTTTGAGATTTATTCCTTATAGAGCATTACGTTTCATGATATTGCTATTTATTTTCATACTGAGCGGGACTAGTCAGAGGACAGTACCCGCATACTTTTGCATGCATTTACTTAGTTATTTACATATATAGCTTTCATATATACATGTATAATTTTGACGTACATCATACTGGTTTTGTTTTGGATTTGGCATTTATGTCTTTACCATGACTCCGATAATTGCAGGATGCTTGATGGAGTTTCGATTTTGAGTTATCTGCACATTACTTATGTGCATGTATTGCGCTATGATGTGTTTTATGTATTGATGATTTCGGAGCCCCGACAATTTGGATTTTTTCTGAAATGTTTTAGTACTTGGGGGTTTAAATTTAAATTCGGGGACCGAATTTATTTAGGGAGGGAAGATTGTAACATTTCAAAAAAAATAAAATATTATTTTTGGGAATTTTTATAATTTAATATTATTTTATTGAATATTTTAATATTTTGGTATTATTAAATACAAATAAATGGGAAAATTTTTGGAAAAATTATATAAAATTCTAAAATAGGGTATTTTATGGAATTATGCCATTTTAAAGTTTTTATGATTAGTTATATGCTAATTTAGTGCTAATCGCGATTAAAAATCGCTAATCGGTTTTTTAGCTTTTTTGTGCAAAACATGCACATATCATTTTTCTTACACTTGTGCATTTTGCCACCATGTTTCTTTTGGGGTTACTATTCTAGTGAGAAGGTTTTTAGAGAGGAAAGAAAAGGAAAAGAAAAAGAAATGGAAAAGGATTTTTATATGAGGTATGGTGTGAGAGAGAGAGAGGTATGGGCTTCTTTGACCAAAGACTTAGCCATTCTCTTCATTCTTCCTCTCATTTTCTCTCTCCCTCTTCCCCTCCTCCTGTTGTTGCTGCTCCCTCATCTCCCACCCCTCTTCAAGCCCCAAATCATCTCACAAACATCACCAAAACCCTACCTCCATTTCATAAAAAGTGTGCACAAGCTCAAGATTTACACATTGGACCAAGAAAGCAAGGATTTTGGCCACTAGGGGCAACTCAAGAAAATTCTTCAGTTGCCAAATGAGGTAATTTCTGGATCATTACCTTAGTTTATGCATTACTTATACCCCGTATTTAGATAGAACCGATATTGAGTATTTTGTGGACTTAAGGAAAACCTAGTTAGGGTTTGAGGGAATTTTGTGTTGTAATGTGAAATTGAGCTCAGTAGAGGTTATATAAACACCATAGTGCTGGAATTTAGACCCAAACCTGATAATTAAGACCCAGAATACGGATTTAGAAACCGATATTTGAGAATTTGTGAAATCTGTGAAGGTTACATTGAATCTGCTTTCACCCCGAGACTCTGAAAATTTAATTGATTGGACAGTGGTATGTGCAGGCATCCAGGAAGCTATCACCAAGACCCTAGCCCCTACTTCCCTTTCCCGGCCGCAAATTAATTCCCTCTGGCTGCAAATTGCGGCCAGACCTGCACCAAATTGGGTCGTTTTGGTTCTGCAGCTCCTACATGTGTAGATTAGGCCCCTGGCATGTATAGATTTGTCTAATTTGACCTAGGATGAAATCTGGAGCCTATTTCCTTTGTTGCTGTTTTGGATTCGTGTTTTCGTATTCCGTATTTTTATTTCTGAATTTACGTATTGTGTTTTACCTCGACTATTTGGCGTTTATACTGTTAGTGAATATGCCCCAGGGGCCATTATTGTATCATACTAGTTTGTATATTACTTAATGGAAGCTTGGGATATTCACATGTATATAACAGTCTTGCTAAACATGGTAGTATGCTACTTGGTTTTTCTATCTTAATATGTGAGTATACGTATTGATAGAGCTCTTAGGATCTTGCTTGACTACCAGCGTTGAGATGGCAGTCACATTAGTGGGGGCTGGGTAGTCTACAAGCACATCCTTATTCAGGTCCCTAGTCATTGGATTATCGAGACAGGGCATCGATACTCTGGAGTAGACTAGTGTGTACGCTTCTCATCCCAGTTGGGGAGATGGTCTGTCCCACAGCCGTCAGTACGTCGTACTGGAGATAGTATGCAGGTGCTCCTTAGGTTACGGGTACACCGGACAGGACTCACAGGGAACTGTTGGTTGGTTTTATACCAGTCATCAGTGAACAGTTCCCAGGTGACATGAGTACAGCTTAGTCCGCAGACTTGACACTGCTACTTCGCCTCGAGTGTGTCCCACTGTTCTTAGATTGCTACCCTACCACGGCTCAAAGGAGTCGTGCAAAAAGGTAGCAGTTGGGTGCAGTCCCGAGCACTTGGAGGCAGTAACGGTAGACAGGATTCGTCTCTCCCGGTATTGGGGGTTGATATCGCGCTGTGTTAAAGAGCCATTACGCAAAGTCCCTGGCCAGGGAAAGCGAGATTTGCTGGTAGGTTCCAGTAGTTTCTCAGGGTGTAATGGGCTTCGCTCCGACACGACTTATACCGCTATTAGGGGACTGACGCTTGCCGCCCCCTAGGCCCGATATGATATAGTCTTAGACGAACAGACCGGACTGTACGGAGATTGTCACATCAGACTCAGTAGGAGTTCGGATGGGTTTCCTCTTCGGCCTTCTTATCGACATCTACCTGGAGACCGTTACGTACAGCTAGTGCCGCTTGCAGTCTGTGGTTAAACCCACTGCCAGCATAGTAGTCGAGTCTCTAGAGTCCCACACAGAGAGTTTGTTAGTGTATATGCCCTAAAGGCCATTACTGTATCATACTAGTTTGTATATTACTTAATGGAAGCTTGGGATATTCACCTTGTATATACAATCTTGCTCAAAATAGTAGTATGCTACTTGGTTTGTTTTTACTTCAATGTGTACTTGTGTTTATTTTATTATATCACCCATACACATTAGTGGAGCCCTTAGGATCTTTGCTTGATTACCGGTGTTGTGATGGCAGTCACACTAGTGGGGGCTGGGTAATCTATAAGCACATCCTTATGCAGGTCCCTAGTCGCAGGACTATCGAGACAGGGCATCGATACTCCGGAGTAGACTAGCGCATGCGCTTCTCATCCCAGTGTGGGAGACGGTCTATCCCACAGCCGTTGGTACGTCGTACTGGAGATAGTATGCGGGTGCTCGTTCGGTTACGAGTACATTGGACAGGACTCGTCGGGAACTGACCGGTTGGTATTATACCTATCGTCAGTTATCAATTCCTAGGTGACATGAGTACAGCTTAGTCCGTTGACTTGACACTGTCACTTCGCCTCGAGTGTGTTCCCACTGTACTTTGATTACTACCCTACCACGGCTCAAAGGAGTCGTGCAAACAGGTAGTAGTTGGGTGCAATCTCGAAGCACTTAGAGGCAGTGACGGTTAGACAGGATTCGTCTCTCCCAGTATTGGGGGTTGACATCGCGCTGTGTCTAGGAGAGCCATTACACGAGTAGTCTCTGGCCAGGGCAAGCGAGATATACTGGTAGGCTTCCAGTGTTATCTCAGGGTGTATTGGGCTTCACTCCGACACGACTTGTACCGCTATTAGGGGACTGACGTTTACCGCCCCCTAGGCCCGCCATGCGATGTATCAGACGAACAGACCGGACTGTACGGAGACTGTCACATTCAGGCTCAGTAGGAGTTCAGATGGGTGTCACCTCGTCAGTCTTCTTGTCGGCATCTACCTAGGGACCGTTACGCACAGCTAGTGCCGCTTGCAGTCTGTGGTTAAACCCACTGCCAGCGTAGTGTCGAGTCTTTAGAGTCCCACACAGAAAGCTATTCGCCTTTAGGCAAAAGAGTAGAGGTCGCATGGTTTTGCGACAGGTCGCATGGTTTTGCGACAGGTTCCGGTCACATCCGTGCACTTCTGCTCGTACAGTGTCCGGACAGTTAACACTAGCGGGCTTTAGTTTAAGCCAGATCCTAGTGTACGTTTTGGGATTGGTTTTATCCAGTATGTATTCGTGTTCCTCGGAACGCGGATGCGGGTGTGTATGCACAGTTGACGGAGAGACAGAGGCAGAGGATTCTCATTAGGGTTGTTGACCGTTGACTGTTGACTATTGACTTTTTGCTCAACACTAATGAGAATATGATATGTAATTAACAATGATATTAATTAAGTATTATAGTGACATGGTTGTTGAGGGGTTGACTTTGTTGACTTGTTGACTTTGTTGACCGGTTGACTAGGTTGGACTAGTTGACCATCATGATGACAATGGCTATTATTTCATGGCAAAGACTTTTGTTTGCTTGTTCTCTTGTGCAAAATGAGTGCATGAAATGATATGACTATTGTAGCTTAAACCATCACTAATACTTGATTGCTATTATTGGTTATGATGGTTTTGGATTATGAGAGCCAAGGGAGAAAAGTCTTGCCCATTCTTTCATTTCCTTTCTCTCTCTTGTGTTCTTGAGCTCTCATCTCCTTCCTCTTGCTCTCCCACTCTTTAGTCTATGGTGCACTTGTCTTATGTGTTGAGAACCAAGAACCATAGAGAAAATCCCAACACACTCTCCTCTACTCACTCTAGTTCACAAGGTTTAGCAAACCGAGTGAACTAGTTTCTTCAAAGCTCGAAAAAGAAGCCAAAGGTAGAAGCTTTCAGGTGGATCGATCTTCGGCGCAAGGAGACGACGGGGTGAAGCCGATCCGGACAACCATCGAGGCTTGAAGACGAAGGAGTTCAAGAAATAAAGGTATAACCCCCTAACCGAGTAGTTAACAACTCCTAGTTAGGTTGTTAGTTAGATATTTAACAAAGATCCGGTTTTGAGTCCATGTTACCGCATCTAGAAAATTGTTTTTCACCAAATTCCGCATGCCCGAAAGTATCGGGAGAGGTAGCATGGACTTACAGTGGTATCAGAGCCTAGTTAAACTCTATCTAACATGTTAGCAAAGCAACTAGAAGATCGATCAAAGAAAAAGTCACGAAACGAACCCGATATGTCAAGTTTCTGCCGATTTTTTTCTGTTCAAAAATTAATAAATTTCATCTTAAAAATCGGCTCAGGCTTTTTATTGAATAACCACAAAATTTGGACCCACGAACCGATCAAAGAGCCGCGGAAACGCGGCGGGAGCACGCTCCCGCCGCGGTTCCGCGGCCGAGTTGACTCGGCCGAGGTCCAAACTTTGTGCAGTGTATTTCTGGGGTTGTTTTGGGATTTTTGAAATATGTCTTTTCAGCCCAGATTTTCCAGAATGAAAATTTTGTGTTTGGGGCCTAAAAATCCGTATTTTTGATCGAACTTCTAAAGACTTAAGCTGACGGGTTTTTATCTGTGATGTGATATTTTTATTGAACGTCTGCTAATCGCTATATGTCGATTAGTGGGAGTTATACAGATCTGTGATCTGTAATGTCATTGGAATGTGTATATGAATTCATTGGATTGTCGCGGGTGAATAGCCGGGGGTTGTGAGACGAGAGTTTTCTTTTATTTCAATTCATGTAAATTTGTAAATTGATGTAATTATTATTTGTATGGCCGCACAACCGGGTCGGGGTTGTAGCCGTCATTGTATAATTTCTTTTTACTGTTTTTGCTCCTAGGATAGACCCATGGAAGGGGTGCACAAACTACCGGGTATCCCGAAGTGCCGAGTGGCCTACTCACAGAGTTGAGGGAGGTTGCTTCGCTTCGGGTACTTGGCGGGTAATTTGCCGCACCCGTAGGGGTCTTGGGTGGGGTTTTGGCTATTCACCGCGACCGTGTAATCTGCTTTTCGTTACAGGCTCTACGAATTGCGGGTTCCTAGTATATCCAATGTGTTCATCTGTGATCTGAAATGGTTATCATTGCAATATATCTATATATGATATTATTTAGGCGTTGCTTATGTTTTACAGCCGTGCTAGCCCAGCCCCCGCTTTGTCGTTAGTTAAGTAACCTAACGGGTAATGACGGGGCCCCGTGGCGAATGCGAATGGCATAAGCGTACGTCATATTTTGGTTGTTTTCTGCAATGGTAGGATTAAATGACGGGACGCATTAAAAGAACTAATGCAAGAATATCACGCATTAAAAGAACTAATGCAAGAAAAATAAACCAAGTAAAAGTCGTTGGAACACTTTCGAAAAACCACTCGGTTCTTTTCAAAACCAACTTTTAAATGCGGAGCTTGAGCCACTCCTTTTAAAAGCTATCTCGTTCCATCGATTATATCAAGTTCACTACGTTCACGGTTTCGCCAAAACCATTCGTAGCCCTCCGTCATTTCACATGAATAGTCAATAGTATTAAAGCTATGTTTGTTGGCTAAAGTCAAGGCATAGTGATTGGTAGCTATTGGGTATTCATGTGCAGCATAGATAGATGCGTTGGTTTGGAACAGTCGTACTGCCTTGTTGGTCAAAGTCAAGGGTAGGTGCGGGTGGATTCAAATTAACCTGGAGAACGACGGGTAGAACTTGACATGTGACTTATGATTTGTTGGCCAAAGTCAAGGTCATAAGAGCATGGTGAAAAAATCCACATCGGGAGTTTCAAAAGAACTGAAACTTGCTAGTGTTGCATACCATTTAGAGTGTGATGATTCTGGTAGGATTCCTTCAGTTTCGTCACGCGATAATATTTGGATCCCGATCCTACTGTGAGTATATGCTACTCCTCGGGAAATTTCTCACTTAACGATCAATGCTATAAACCAAGTAGGTGTCTAGAAAGGTGTTAGCGGGGCTACGCCCACAGGAAAAAGAGGTTATTTAATTAAGGAACTTCGCGAAAGCGTTGGAAAACCTCCCTCGAAGTACCAACACTGGCCTGGCTGAACGGTTAAGCAAGAATTGTACGGTGAGATTGATCCTGACTAATTCTTCCTTTTTGGTTTGAGGAGGGATTCGAGAAACAGTGGGAGCCATCCTGTTTAGACAAACTAAAAACCATTCTAAACTTGCAAGAGCATCATGCTGAGTGTTTCTTCTCTCTCTCCTAATTGCAGCGACCAATCCACATGACTGGACTTAAGTTACTTCTAGATAAAAACATACTGACAGGACCAAACTATAAAGATTGGCTCAGGAATGTCAAGATGGAAATCACTTACGACAAACTGGGGTATCTTCTTACCACCAAAGCTCCCCCTGTCCCAGGTCCCAAAACCAGCGTCGCGGATAAGGAAATCCGTAAGACCTGGGAAATCGATTGCGCGAAGGCCAAGTGCCTCGTGCTTGCCTCTATGGACAACGAACATCAGAGGAGGCACGAGAATATGGACCTCGAATCCATATTTCTCCATACAAAAGAACTGTATGGAGAGCAGTCTCGTATCGCAAGATACGAAGTGTCGAAGAAGTTATTTTCGGCAAGGTTGGCCGTCGGATCATCGGTAGCGGAACACGTGCTTAAGATGATTGGCTACTTAGAAGAGCTCGCGGACCTTGGGACCACGTTGGAGAATGAGCTCTATACGGACTTGATTCTCCAGTCCCTTCCTTCCACTTACGCCCAGTTTATCCTGAACTTCAACTTACAAGAAAAGGAAGTTGAACTTTCAGAACTCCTCAACATGCTGAGGAGCGCAGAGGGCACCCTACAGAAAGGTAGAGAAACATCCACTTTGTTTGTAGGAGGATCTTCCTCTTCTAGGTCCAAGGCGAAAGCCAAGGGAAAGAAGAAGAATGCCCCCGCCAAACCAAGAGGCGGTGTTAGTAAAGTGGATACGAAGGGAAACGCAAAAGCAACAAAGAAAGTGGGAAAGCTTGTGGATAAAGAAGAATGCTTCTATTGTCATAAGAAGGGACACTGGAAGAATGATTACAGGGCTTGGAAAGCCAGAACACAGGAACTGAAGCAGGTTGCGGCTTCAGCTTCAGGTGTGTATGTTATTGATAACCGTCTTTCAATAAACTCTACTTCCGGGGTATTGGATACCGGATCAGGATCTCATATCTGTAATTCTTTGCAGACGTTGAGAAATCGTAGGTTTTTGAAGGCAGGTGACATGACCCTCAAAGTTGCAAATGGAGCTAGCATGGATGCTAAGGCCGTGGGGGACTATCACCTGGGAATGTCAGATGGACATGTTTTGGTTTTGCGTAATTGCTTTTTTGTACCCAACGCAACTTGTAATATCATTTCTGTATCTTTGGTTTCTAAAGAAGGTTATGAATTTGCGTTTGTAAGCAATGTTGTAAACATTCACCTTAATCAAGTTATGATTGGGTCAGGTACATTAAGCAATGGTATATACGTATTAAACCAACCATAGATTTTCAATGTCCAGAATACACACAAAAGAAAGTCTCCAGAAATCAATCAGACTTTCTTGTGGCATTGTAGACTGGGTCACATCAATGAGAGAAGGTTGATGAAGTTACATACAGAAGGATATTTGAATCCGTTCGAATATCAATCGTATGCCACTTGTCAATCCTGTCTCAAAGGAAAGATGACAAAGACTCCGTTCACTGGACACGGAGTAAGGGCGAGCGAGCTCTTGGGACTCGTACACAGCGACGTGTGCGGTCCAATGTCTACACATGCGCGAAGCGGTTATTCTTACTTCATTACTTTTACGGATGACTTTTCAAGGTACGGTTATGTCTTCTTAATGAAACATAAGTCCGAAGCCTTTGGAAAATTCCAGGAATATAAGAATGAAGTAGAAAAACAAACCGGCAAAAGTATCAAGATTCTAAGATTGGATCGAGGTGGAGAATACTTAAGTGCCGAGTTCCTGGACTATTTAAAAGAGAACGGAATTCTCTCTCAGCTTACTCCTCCATACACTCCGCAACATAACGGTGTATCGGAGAAACGGAACCGAACCCTATTGGATATGGTACGGTCTATGATGAGTAACGCTGAGTTACCGCGATCATTCTGGGGGTATGCGCTAGAATCAGCTGCATACCTTTTAAACCGAGTTCCCACTAAGACTGTGCCTACCACACCATATGAGATGTGGTGTGGGAAGAAACCCTATCTTAAGCACATTAAGACATGGGGATGTCCAGCTTTTGTTAAAAAGCAGCATGCAGACAAGCTCGAGGCACGCTCAGTACAGTGCAAGTTCGTGGGATATCCAAAGAACTCCAAGGGATATTTCTTCTACTGCGAAGAGGAACAAAAGGTTTTTGTTTCTCGTCATGCCTACTTCTTGGAAACTGAGTTTTTGGAAACCCAGATAAGTGGGAACACAGAAGAACTGGAAGAAATTCCAGAACCACGAGCAATTACTGAAAGCTTAGTGGAACCAGAGGGTTCAAAAGAACGGGACATTCCTACACCGCTCCGCAGGAGTAGTAGGCAGTCTCATCCGCCCGAGAGATACTACGGTTTTCTCATAGACGGGGATAGAGAGGATTGCATCATAGATTATGATGAGCCTACTAGCTTCCAGCAGGCCGTTCAGAGCATTGACTCGGTAAAATGGCTGGATGCAATGCGGACCGAAATGGAGTCCATGTACACCAACAAAGTATGGACGTTGGACATTGCTCCAGACGGGGTAAAACCCGTAGGATGCAAGTGGATCTTCAAAAGGAAGATTGGTGTAGATGGACAGGTTGAGACCTATAAATCTAGACTTGTTGCAAAGGGTTTTCGTCAAAGACCTGGTTTGGACTATGACGAAACCTTTTCTCCAGTGGCTATGCTGAAATCCATTCGGATCCTTCTTGCCATTGCTGCATTCCACGATTATGAGATTTGGCAGATGGACGTAAAGACCGCTTTTCTAAATGGAAATTTAGAGGAGTGTGTCTATATGGACCAGCCAGAGGGTTTCATTCAGAGTGGGAGCAGCGGAAAGGTGTGCAAGTTGCTTAAGTCCATCTATGGACTAAAGCAAGCATCGCGGAGTTGGAACATCTGTTTTGATGAGACGGTCAAGGAATTTGGCTTTATCAAAAATCCAGATGAACCATGCATCTATAGTAGATTTGTAGCGAGAACTGTAGTTTTCCTCGTTTTATACGTGGATGACATTCTCTTAATTGGAAATGACATTCCTATGCTACAATCTGTCAAGGGGTTCTTGTCACACAGGTTCTCCATGAAAGACCTGGGTGATGCCTCATACATCCTGGGAATCCGGATCCATTGTGATAGATCCAAGAGGATATTAGGACTTTCACAGTCGAGGTACATCGACACCATACTGAAGAGATTCAGTATGGAAGATTCCAAGCGCGGTAACCTTCCGGCTTGTCACGGGATCACCCTCTCTAAAAAGATGTCTCCCAAGACTGATTTGGAGAGGGATCGCATGTTTATTATACCCTACGCTTCTGCGGTAGGCTCTATAATATATGCGATGTTGTGTACCAGACCGGATGTAGCTTCTGCACTGAGTGTGGTAAGCCGGTATCAGTCAAACCCTGGGGAGAAACACTGGATAGCGGTAAAGAACATTCTCAAGTACCTGAGAAGGACTAAGGAGATGTTTTTGGTGTATGGCGGAAAAGACCTCCAGATCGAGGCCTTTGCTGACTCCAGCTTCCAGAGTGACAAGGATGATTCCAAGTCCATGTCGGGTTTTGTCTTTACCCTCAATGGAGGGGCGGTGTGTTGGAAGAGTTCCAAACAGGAAACCGTTGCAGACTCGACGATGGAAGCGGAATACATCGCTGCATCTGATGCCGCAAAAGAAGCTGTCTGGATGAGAATGTTCTTGAAAGAACATCAGGTGGTTCCGTCCATTGTTGATCCAATACCTCTGTATTGCGACAACAACGGGGCTATAGCTTTAGCGAAGGAACCCAGGTCCCATCAGAGATCCAGACACATCTTGAGGCGGTATCACCTGATCAGGGAGATCGTGGATCGCCAGGATATCGAGGTTCGGAGGGTTACTTCAGAAGATAACACTGCAGATCCAATCACCAAGGCCTTGCCCCAGACTCAGTTCGAGCGGCTGATCGAGATGATAGGTCTTCGATACGCCAGTACATGGCCTTAGTGCAAATGGGAGATTGTTAGTGTATATGCCCTAGAGGCCATTACTGTATCATACTAGTTTGTATATTACTTAATGGAAGCTTGGGATATTCACCTTGTATATACAATCTTGCTCAAAATAATAGTATGATACTTGGTTTGTTTCTACTTCAATGTGTACTTGTGTTTATTTTAGTATATCACCTATACACATTAGTGGAGCCCTTAGGATCTTTGCTTGATTACCAGCGTTGTGATGGCAGTCACACTAAAGGGGGCTGGGTAATCTATAAGCACATCCTTATGCAGGTCCCTAGTCGCAGGACTATCGAGACAGGGCATCGATACTCCGGAGTAGACTAGCGCATGCGCTTCTCATCCCAGTGTGGGAGACGGTCTGTCCTACAGCCGTTGGTATGTCGTACTGGAGATAGTATGCGGGTGCTCGTTAGGTTACGAGTACACTGGACAGGACTCGTCGGGAACTGACCGGTTGGTATTATACCTATCGTCAGTTATCAGTTCCCAGGTGACATGAGTACAGCTTAGTCCGCTGACTTGACACCGTCACATCGCCTCGAGTGTGTTCCCACTGTACTTTGATTACTACCCTACCACGGCTCAAAGGAGTCGTGCAAACAGGAAGTAGTTGGGTGCAGTCCCGAAGCACTTGGAGGCAGTGACAGTTAGACAGGATTCGTCTCTCCCGGTATTGGGGGTTGACATCGCGCTGTGTCTAGGAGAGCCATTACACGAGTAGTCCCTGGCCAGGGCAAGCGAGATATACTGGTAGGCTTCCAGTGTTATCTCATGGTGTATTGGGCTTCACTCCGACACGACTTGTACCGCTATTAGGAGACTGACGTTTACCGCCCCCTAGGCCCGCCATGCGATGTATCAGACGAACAGACCGGACTGTACGGAGACTGTCACATTCAGCCTCAGTAGGAGTTCAGATGGGATTCACCTCTTCAGTCTTCTTGTCGGCATCTACCTGGGGACCGTTACGCACAGCTAGTGCCGCTTGCGGTCTGTGGTTAAACCCACTGCCAGCGTAGTGTCGAGTCTTTAGAGTCCCACACAGAAAGCTATTCGCCTTTAGGCAAAAGAGTAGAGGTCGCATGGTTTTGCGACAGGTCGCATGGTTTTGCGACAGGGTCCGGTCACATATGTGCACTTCTGCACGTACAGTGTCCGGACAGTTAACACTAGCGGGCTTTGGTTTAAGCCAGATCCTAGTGTACGTTTTGGGATTGGTTTTATCCAGTATGTATTCGTGTTCCTCGGAACGCGGATGCGGGTGTGTATGCACAGTTGACGGAGAGACAGAGGCAGAGGATTCTCATTAGGGTTGTTGACCGTTGACTGTTGACTATTGACTTTTTGCTCAACCCTAATAAGAATATGATATGTAATTAAAAATGATATTAATTAAGTATTATAGTGACATGGTTGTTGAGGGGTTGACTCTATTGACTTGTTGACTTTGTTGACCGGTTGACTAGGTTGGACTAGTTGACCATCATGATGACAATGGCTATCATTTCATGGCAAAGACTTTTGCTTGCTTGTTCTCTTGTGAAAAATGAGTGCATGAAATGATATGACTATTGTAGCTTAAACCATCACTAATACTTGATTGCTATTATTGGTTATGATGGTTTTGGATTATGAGAGCCAAGGGAGAAAAGTCTTGCTCATTCTTTCATTTCCTTTCTCTCTCTTGTGTTCTTGAGCTCTCATCTCCTTCCTCTTGCTCTCCCTCTCTTAAGTCTATGGTTCACTTGTCTCATGTGTTGAGAACCAAGAACCATAGAGAAAATCCCAACACACTCTCCTCTACTCACTCTAGTTCACAAGGTTTAGCAAACCGAGTGAACTAGTTTCTTCAAAGCTTGAAGAAGAAGCCAAAGGTTGAAGCTTTCAGGTGGATTGATCTTCGGCGCAAGGAGACGACGGGGTGAAGCCGATCCGTACAACCTTCGAGGCTTGAAGACGAAGGAGTTCAAGAAAGAAAGGTATAACCACCTAACCGAGTAGTTAACAACTCCTAGTTAGGTTGTTAGTTAGATGTTTAACAAAGATCCAGTTTTGAGTCCATGTTACCGCCTCTAGAAGAGTTTCCCTACTCCAGGCGAAACGATATAGAGGTCGTATGGTTTTACGACAAGGGTTCGGACGCTTACGTATGTTTACGCACGTACGACTTTCGGACAGTTTTTACTAGTCGGCTTTGGTTTAAGCCAGTTACTAGTATCCGGTTATTGGATTTATACAGTCTAAAGTTTTTCCGTGTTTTCACGGATAGGAGGGGCGTTCGCGTAATTACGCGAGAGGCTTCTAGAAGATGGTGACTAAGGAGGTTTAGGTGGCATATACATTGAATGAGATTAGTGAGTCATATGGATGATTCATCCATGTCATTAATGCTTCATAATTGCTTAATGACTCATGGAGATGAATCACCATAAGATATTTATCAAGCATGGTTGTAAATCATTTTCTTCTCTTTTCTTGATAAATAAAAATGCTTGATATATACTATGATAACTCATTTTCTCTTCTCATTATTATGTTCATCTTCTCTCTCCTCAAGCTCTCTCTCTTCAAACCCTAATCCTCCCCTCTCATGTATTGAGTACAAGGATTAGTTAGACTACTTAATCCATAACCATACTCTATTTCATCTAGGTACTTTGATTAGCACTTAAAGATACCTAGTTGCCTCAAGTTTAGAGGCAAAGCTTGGAGTTTAGCTCTCGTGGTGGATCGTCTACTACTTGGAGAAGGCCGAGGAGGAGGTAGAGTTCGTAAAGACGAAGGACACGGTTCTTTAGGTATAATCCCTTTACATAGTAGTCATTAACTTCTATGTTTTATGTTAGTTATCGTTTAGCTTCGACTCATGCGGTTAGTCGATGTTTAAGCAAAGAACAAGATCGTTTTTCATATTTCCGCCTCCCCGCAAGTCGTGGGGTGTTGCAAATCGACTTACAGTGGTATCAGAGCCTCGCTAAACAATAAATAACTCACTTGCAAAATTGTATGAATTTCGAACGGAAAAAAACAAAACCGGAAAACCCCGATATCATGAGTTTCTGTCGATTTTTAAATGAAGTCTAAATTTTTTTCAGGCAGGTTCAGAAAGCCCTAAATGATAGTATTAGAACACCCAAGAAAACTGGGCTCATGAATCGGCTAAAGCGCCGCGGAACCGCGGCGGATCCCACCGATCCGCCGCGATTCGGCCGCCGAGTTGCCGATTCATCTGCCCAATTTTCCTGTGTTGGTTCTCTGTGATATTTGGTATTTTCTGGAATTTTCAATTTTTGCTCAGGTTTCAGATTTACAGAGAAGTATTGGAGCAAAATTAAATGTGTTTAATCGATCGAAATTATACGGTATTTGCTTGTTGGATTATATCTGTGTTTGTATAATGTGTTCGTAAACCTCCCCTAACTGCTAGTATGTCGGTTGGCAGGGGGTTGCACATTTCTGTAATGGTTTTTACTGTTTGTGGATGTGAACTGTGTTGGACTGTTGTGATGTATAGCCGGGGTTATGTGATGGGTTATTATTAAATCATTTGATATAAATGTAATTTGTTGTAATATTATTTTGCGGGGCACATCCAGGTTGCGGTTGTAGCCACCGTTGTATTATTTCATTTTACTGTTTTTGCTCCTAGGATAGACCCAAGGTGGGGTGCACAAACTACCGGGTACTTTGAAGTATTTAGTGGCCTACTCATTTTGTTGAGGGAGACCGCTTCACTTCGGGTATTTGGCGGGTAGTTTGCCGTACCCGTAGGGGTCTAGGGTGGGGTAATGGCTATTCATCACAACTGTGTAATCCGTCTTTTGTTGCAGGCTCTAAACAAACGCGGATTGCTTGCAAATCCAATAAAGTTCATATGAGATCTGGAATGCCTATTATTGCATCTGACGAATGTACAATATCTATATATGATAGCTATTTAGACGTCAATTATGTTTTACACCCGCGCTAGCCCAGACCCCGCTCTGTCGTTAGTTAAGTAACCTAACGGGTGATGACGGGACCCCGTGGCGAATGCGGATGGCATAAGAGGACGTTGTATTTTCGTTGTTTTCTGCAATGATAGGTTAATGATGGGACGCATTATTTATAAGGCAAAGAAAATAAACCAAAAGTTTAATCGTTGGAACAATTTAAAAGAAACCACTAGGTTAATTTTAAAAACAGATATTTTTAAATGCGGAGCTTTAACCACTCCTTTTAAAAGCTATCAGGTTCCTTCGGTTATATCAAGTTCACTACGTTCACGGTTTCGCCAAAACCATTCGTAGCCCTCCGTCATTTCATTTGGGTATTCAGTTGTAGCGTTTTGAAAATCGTTTCGGTGAAATTTCGGAAAATCGGTAAAATAAGGGGGGTTTCTGTAAAAAGTCAAAATGCAAATATCTTATTATAAAAATTAAATATACATATTCTAGCTATGTAATTGCTAGTATTTGGTGTTTATTGAGCCACTGGTGAAATTTCAAATTTTCTGAAAAAAATTTATTTTATTATTATTTTAAGCCATCACTAATACATTTAATTAGAGAAAATTATAAATTGGAATGAGTTGAAACAAATTTTGTGCATCATAAAACTTTAAATAAAATTTTATCATGTGGTTTTTGAAACGAAATCGTTTGCCAAAACGGTTTAGAAAATATCGAAGAAAAAGGCTTTTTTCGGTGAAATTAGTGTAAATGGTTGTTTGGGGTATAACATTTATCTTTTTCTCCCACACCCACACCCACACTCACTCACCCCCATTCCCATGTGGCTGAATTCAGCAGCACATCCCCCCCATTTCCCCACTCCATTCCACACAAAAAAGAAAAGAAAAGAAAAAGGGAAATGAAAGAAAGTCAAAAGGGGGTGTAGACTTTGTCTTTTTCTCCCCATTTTTCTCCACCTCCCTCTCTCTCCTCCCCCACTCCCTTTCTGGCCGAAAATTCCTGCACAAACAGCTCTCTTTCTCCCCCAATTGTTCCATCTCTTTTGCTTCCAAAAATTCATCAAATACCCATCAAAAAAAATCCCAAAATCTAAATCTAGTTCTTACCCATTTTAGTGTAGCCTTAGATGCATGGATCTTGGTGCAAGGATTTCATTTTGGAGGTCTAGATTTCATGTTTGATCATAGATTTGTGAGGTATAAATTTTTGTGCCCCATGGTTGTTTGTTGATTAGTTGCTTATATGATTTTGTTTATAAGTGTTAAATTGGTTGTTGTGGTTTGTGTGATGAAAATTCAAGAGAAGAACTTGAATGCAAGTTAGGGTTTTGTGAAATTGGTGTATGGTTGTGTAATGTGTTTAAGCTCTTATGACATGTTAAAACAAGTTAGTAGCTAGTTGTTGATTTTTAGTTTAAAAATTGTGATAATTACACTAATTTGCTATCTAGGTTTTTGGAAATGGTTAAATAATTGGGTTTAAAATTATAATTAGTTTTTTTATGACTTCATTAACATTATTAAGTGTGGTTTAATGTCTTTAGTTCATGAAAATCCTAGCTAAATTGTTGTTTGTGCATTTTTGCTAAAAATGGTTGAAATTTGGGTAAAATTGCAAACTAGTTTTTTTGAACGTATATAGTTTGATGAGATTAAATTGTGGTTATAGGTTATATGACTTATTTAAGTTATTTAATAAGTATTATGGCCGCTAGAATTGTTTAAACGTCGAGTTTTGTACTAAAACGGGTAATTTTGCTTGCTAGTTTTTCGGAAAAACGGCTTTTAAAGTGAATTTGGGGTTTTTGTGAGTTTTAACCTATTTTATATTAAAATTAGTGTTCGTGAATGTGCAAATGAGTGTATTTGGGTTTTTCTCGATGGTCTGGCGTTTGTACGCCGACGTCGAGGGTTTTTGGGTTCATTTGTGGAAGCAACCATAGGTTTTGACCTATGTGGGATTCGTGTGTCGTTTTGGTCATGAGTCGGATTTTAATGCGATACGATGCGTTCTGATATGTAGGTACCCCCATGTTGACTTCGAGACGGCAAGCAAGCGCGTGGCGACGTCGGCACCGGCGAGCGAGGACCAGGTGAGTAGATTTATATCTACGGGGAGAAGTCGGGTGGATGGCGTATAACACCCCCGCAGTCCGTGGTGGTGTATACGGATGCGTATACACACCAACAATTATTATATGTTATTTGGGATTAATAACGATGTTTAGGATGGATATTGGTGTGTTGGATTATTTTAGTGTCGCGAACCCTAAGGTAGTGTTGCACTACACATACACACATACATACTTGCATACATTCCTATTTATATGTGCTCATGGGATTCTTTATAGTTATGTGTTCACATGGGTATGGGACTATGTGTTCACATACGGATTTGAGGATGATACTTGGGATTGAGCTGAGTCGATGAGATTTGTTTGTGGCTGTGATATCGGTGATATGGCAGGATTCGTACTTGAGGTACGTCCTGGTGTTATAGCGGATCTTGGGGCGGCGATACGGGTGAATAGTGTTATAAATAAAATGGTCAACATGTGATCATGATATGAGGCATGATATGCTAGGATATTGATATTAGGCCGTATCGGGCGATGTATACCCCTTGATGATGATATGTGCTGACGATATCGGTTTGTACGAGATTGTCGATCAGTAGTCAGATCATGAGTATATTGAGGATATTAGTATTGTACTAGACATAGGTCAGTACCCTAGACTATGATCTTGGATAAAGAGGATACCAGAGGAATAGTGTGAGGAATATGATATTGACCCATACCCAGATTTGGGGATGCCGTACGACGGATTTACGTACGAGCTATATCTTGATGATTGATCCGCACTCTTGACTTGGGATGTCTGATTATAGATATGGTATCGGATATGATATTATTGAGGCAGGATCACCGACTAATATATATACAGGTATGTATATGTATCGACTCAGATGTTAGGCGGTTTCCTTACCTGTAGTCTAGCTTGTAGCTTAGCCCTTTAGTTTAGTTAGTTGTTAGATTAGATTCGGTTCCTACCTATTTCAAAGCTTACGAATCGTGCGTATTTTAAAAGACAAGTCAAGCGATTCTACGGATATTTCAAAAAAAACGTACCTTTTTCTTAAAAACACCGTAGCCCCTATTTTCAAAACCCTACGATTCGTGTTATTTCAAAAGGCACCATTGTAGGACTTATATTAGGTTAAAGCAGATTAGTTATCGTTGCGTCTAGTATTCAGCTCCCGCTCATTATTGTTGTTTGCTCCGCATCACATGTTTATTTTATGCTTCATATTCTACTGTTGATATCTTGTGGTTAGGACACCAGCACCATTACCGATGATACGTATGTACCACGTACACTTACTTGCCGGCTCACACACATCTTCATCGGTAATTGCCATGTCTCGTACACCTTAGAAAATATTATTGCTTGACATAGCCTGTTAGCTAATAGTTTAGACATGATATTAGTGTACTTGCCTTATATGTTAGTTTAGACATTGTAGTTATTACCTGCTACATCATGCATACTATTATTCATTGTTATGCCGCATTCATGGATTCTCATACATATATTCACTTTTTACGTGTTATTGAGGTTTTGGATTCGGATTTCCATGAGATTTTCTGGATTTGGGGAAAACCGCAAAACATATACAAACTTCTTCTTTCTCTTTTTAAATAAAAAGCGCGGTTTTTCCCATGATGTATGAGTCGTCCACCATGAGTTGCTGATGGATTTCGAGACCCGATTCGAGGAGTTGGATGAACCGTTTTGGGTACATGGTGGACACGGTAAGGTACCCCGGGGCAAGAAGCTCGTGGTGATGACGATGAGCCCGGCAGGGGAGCACTACCGACCGGTGATATTACCCGACGCGTCGGATATCCGGAGGATACCGTCGTGGTCTTGAGATAGATGGTAGGGGCCGGTCTGGATTGACGGCGCCGTAGATATTGTGATTGGGATATTGAGATTTTGAGATATTGAGGTACAGAGATTGTGATACAGAGATATCGAGATATTTGGACACTTTTTTTGTGTCGATGCTGGGCACTGTTTTATGCTGATTTCATTTATGGTACCTCCCTTTTTAAATACAGAAATCTCACTGATTTATGAAAGCAGTTTCCTTCAGTACATGCATTCTGTTTCATGCATTCATACATTGCTACCTGAGGTACTGACACGGCACATGGATTTACACGTGGGTTTGATATTTGCCCTAACTATTGTTGGGTTGCTGGTTATTTATTTGAGGATATTTTATGATCATTGATCTAGGATTGCGTGATTTATGTGATTTCTTTTCGTAGATGTTTTTCTATTCACGAGTTGGCAACTCACCCTCGTTGTGCCCCAGTTCTTGCAGGTTTGCCGTACAGGTTTCATTACGGCTTTGCGGGCATAGTTTCCTTCGGGTGATTTGCTAGTAGGTGGGTTTACTTGTATCGTACCCCCATTATATACCTTGCATATCATTATTCTGTTGTATTTAGAAGTTCCATCAACCTAACATGTATTTATTTTTGAGATAGAGACCAGTGATGTTATTGTTTCGACCTTAGAGTCGCGCGTTATATTTCTGTGGTTTTCGTGTGGCTGTGAGTTTCCTTTTGAGTTTTGATCCTCGCCCTTGGCATTGTATATTATATTGCTTGTGTGGTTGTGACCGTCAATTGACGAAGAGCTAGCTCTCGCTTGGGGATGCCTTTTTATTGTTTTCGTATACTATTCATGTTGTATCCCGTTTGGGGGCCGGTATTTACAAAGGAGACTCTGCCGAAATTTTCAGGAATTATTTGATGTTTTTAAAAAAACGCATAATTCGGCTTATGCTATTAAAACTACTTGATTTAAATTGGTTTTCCTTCACTCTACTACTTTTCTTGGTTTGGATTTCTGGGTTTTCAGCTTACTTAGATTACGTACGCCTCGAGGCGTTCGTAGTTTAAGTGCCGGTCATATTCCGTACTTTCGGGACGTGACAAAGTTGGTATCAGAGCGTTAGGTTTTACCTTCGGAGCGTAGGATGACCCTTGGTTGATGGAATAGGTGACTAAAGTAGAGTGACGTACCGTAGGTATGTTCCGCGGCATATTTACGATACGCTACTCCACTTAAGAAGCCTTAGGATGTACATTTCTTTGCTCAGTATTATATTCATTCCGATCTAGCATCATCAGTACCAGTTATGGTTTTGCTGCCACGATTACGGGCAGGGAGAGCTACGGCTAGAGTTGCGGTCAGCATGAGCTCGTCAAGAACGAGGACTGACCAGGGCATGATTCCGGCGACACACGATTGCAGAGATGTGTCTTTTCATTGTGTCTTCACGCCACGAGCGTTTGATGGATCGCTGTATGAGATTACTTGGACGTGCCGATCAGCACTAGAGGATTGAGCCACTGACAGAGGCCAGTCAGATTTTGATGACCGTTGGTGTATTGCTTACTCATGATGATTGAGGCACTGTTCAGCGTACAGACGAGTGAGCAAGTTGTTGCTGCGAGTGACGAGATATCGCCCCATATGTTGGAGCTATTGCGGGACGAGTTGTACTAATAGATGCTAGAAGGTCGCTAGTCACCCGATGATGAATGACTAGGACAGGTGGTTCGTTCGCCTACCCCGATGCGAGGTCATCAGATAGATTGATTCCAGCTAGAGACGACTTCACGCGGAGACGTTGAGAGTCGACAGAGATGATCGAATGTCAGAAACCTATTATTCCAAGTTTAAAGTAGTCGATAAGACATGCAGGCAATTCTATGGTCCCTCTAGAAGAATGAAACCCTAACTCGACTTAATGACCGTGTGAAAGCCTTGGAACCTTCGGGTTTGCAGCTGTTCTGCGGCGCCATTAGTGAGGCTTGGGTTTGCCCTTCTACGGCTGGACCACCGATGCTGTGGTATGTACTCGATACTATTAAACTGTGCCCAAGATGTTGAGCTCTTGGGGGATTATGAGGTTTTGACGACTCGATCGAATGGCTCGACTTAATTCGGATGTTAGGTGGTGAGATGCATTCTTGGGAGACTCCAGATACGAGGATAGTCGTTGGAGCTCAGTCCATGCAGCCACGACGAGACGAGTCCAGAGCAGTCGACATTAGAAAAGTGGAGTAAGAGGTTCGTACGAGATCTTGATGAAACGACGTTCCACTCCGCCGACATCAGAGATGCGATACGCATGCCGAGGCATTGTGCATGGATATACCTTCCAGAAGGAGTCACGATGAGTATGCAGCCGTTCCCGAACAAGAAACAGATATAGTAAAGGACGATGACTTCCGGACGGTTCGGCAGAGACGAAATTTGGGAGAGATCTCAATAAGGCCTTTCTGGAATGAATTACGAGAAGACTAGGACCCAGGAGTGGTCATGTTGCGCACACCGGCAGGCCAGAGTTCAGGATCGTCGACAAGATATGCTATGAGTGACCCCGACAGTTGGCCAGAGATTCTTGGAGAATGTTCTTGAGCGGGACTATTCCGCCATACTTGATTTTGGTATTTTGAGCCATATATTCGCATGATTTGGTTTTGATGATTGAGTTTCATGATATCATTTTCATGCGCCATGGTTGCACCTACTGAGTATTTATGATTTCTGCACAGTGTTGCACTTGATATCGTTTTCGTGCCTTGGTTTCTCATGTTTATGATTTTATGGGTTTCATACAGTTGAGTTGATTTTGTGCGCATGTCCGTACACGATTTGGTTTTTGCACTCGGTATAGTTTATATATGCTTGCAGTGCAGTGATACGCATTTTGTGCACGTAGATGCACTGGACTTCGATTTCGATGGTGATGTTCGATATTTGTTTGGTGCACCTTGTGCACCCGATTTGATTTTGCGCATGTTCGGCGCTTGATATTGGATTTCATGATTTCGTGCATGATAGATGCACCTGCCTTGGATTTTCGCGCATGTTGGGCGCATGTTATGAGATATGATTTTAGTGCACACCAGATGCACTAAATCGAGATTCTTCGTGCGTGTCAGACGCACCTGTCCTTGCTGTCAGGCACACACGTTGCCTATGACAGATGTTGTGTGCACAACCGATGCACTTAGATGTTGTTTCTGTGCGCTTGTATGGCACGTATATGGATTTTGATTTCCGTGCGCACCAGACGCACGTAGTATTCATATGCGTATTTTGGGATTGATTTAACCTATAGAGCAGTACGTTTTTGTGATATTTGCTATGTGTTTTCGTACTGGGCAGGACTAGCCAGAGGACAGTACCTGAATATATTTGGCATTCATTTTCTTCAGATATTTACATATATAGATTCGATAATTACATGTATAGTTTCGAGTTATATCATATTGGTTTTGCTTTGGATTTGGCATTGGTGTCTTCCCCATGACTCCGATGATTGCGGGATGCTTGACGGAGTTTTGATTTGAGTTATATGCTCATTTTTCATGCGCATGCGCTGCGCTAAGATTTGTTTTATGTATTTACAATTTCGCAGCCCCGACGACTTGATGGTTTTGGTTTAGACGTTTTAGTATTTGGGAGGAGTTTTACTTTAAATTCGGGGACCGAATTTTTTTAAGGGGGTAAGATTGTAGCGTTTTGAAAATCGTTTCGGTGAAATTTCGGAAAATCGGTAAAATAAGGGGGTTTTCTGTAAAAAGTCAAAATGCAAATATCTTATTATAAAAATTAAATATACATATTCTAGCTATGTAATTGCTAGTATTTGGTGTTTATTGAGCCACTGGTGAAATTTCAAATTTTCTGAAAAAAATTTTATTTTATTATTATTTTAAGCCGTCACTAATACATTTAATTAGGGAAAATTACAAATTGGAATGAGTTGAAACAAATTTTGTGCATCATAAAACTTTAAATTAAATTTTATCATGTGGTTTTTGAAACGAAATCGTTTGCCAAAACGGTTTAGAAAATATCGAAGAAAAAGGCTTTTTTCGGTGAAATTAGTGTAAATGGTTGTCTGGGGTATAACATTTATCTTTTTCCCCCACACCCACACCCACACTCACTCACCCCCATTCCCATGTGGCTGAATTCAGCAGCACATCCCCCCCATTTCCCCACTCCATTCCACACAAAAAAGAAAAGAAAAGAAAAAGGGAAATGAAAAAAAGTCAAAAGGGGGTGTAGACTTTGTCTTTTTCTCCCCATTTTTGTCCACCTCCCTCTCTCTCCTCCCCCACTCCCTTTCTGGCCGAAAATTCCTGCACAAACAGCCCTCTTTCTCCCCCCATTGTTCCATCTCTTTTGCTTCCAAAAATTCATCAAATACCCATCAAAAAAATCCCAAAATCTAAATCTAGTTCTTACCCATTTTAGTGTAGCCTTAGATGCATGGATCTTGGTGCAAGGATTTCATTTTGGAGGTCTAGATTTCATGTTTGATCATAGATTTGTGAGGTATAAATTTTTATGCCCCATGGTTGTTTGTTGATTAGTTGCTTATATGATTTTGTTTATAAGTGTTAAATTGGTTGTTGTGGTTTGTGTGATGAAAATTCAAGAGAAGAACTTGAATGCAAGTTAGGGTTTTGTGAAATTGGTGTATGGTTGTGTAATGTGTTTAAGCTCTTATGACATGTTAAAACAAGTTAGTAGCTAGTTGTTAATTTTTAGTTTAAAAATTGTGATAATTACACTAATTTGCTATCTAGGTTTTTGGAAATGGTTAAATAATTGGGTTTAAAATTATAATTAGTTTTTTTATGACTTCATTAACATTATTAAGTGTGGTTTAATGTCTTTAGTTCATGAAAATCCTAGCTAAATTGTTGTCTGTGCATTTTTGCTAAAATGGTTGAAATTTGGGTAAAATTGCAAACTAGTTTTTTTGAACGTATATAGTTTGATGAGATTAAATTGTGGTTATAGGTTATATGACTTATTTAAGTTATTTAATAAGTATTATGGCCGCTAGAATTGCTTAAACGTCGAGTTTTGTACTAAAACGGGTAATTTTGCTTGCTAGTTTTTCGGAAAAACGGCTTTTAAAGTGAATTTGGGGTTTTTGTGAGTTTTAACCTATTTTATATTAAAATTAGTGTTCGTGAATGTGCAAATGAGTGTATTTGGGTTTTTCTCGATGGTCTGGCGTTTGTACGCCGACGTCGAGGGTTTTTGGGTTGATTTGTGGAAGCAACCATAGGTTTTGACCTATGTGGGATTCGTGTGTCGTTTTGGTCATGAGTCAGATTTTAATGCGATACGATGCGTTCTGATATGTAGGTACCCCCATGTTGACTTCGAGATGGCAAGCAAGCACGTGGCGACGTCGGCACCGGCGAGCGAGGACCAGGTGAGTAGATTTATATCTACGGGGAGAAGTCGGGTGGATGGCGTATAGCACCCCCGCAGTCCGTGGTGGTGTATACGGATGCGTATACACACCAACAATTATTATATGTTATTTGGGATTAATAACGATGTTTAGGATGGATATTGGTGTGTTGGATTATTTTAGTGTCGCGAACCCTAAGGTAGTGTTGCACTATACATACACACATACATACTTGCATACATTCCTATTTATATGTGCTCATGGGATTCTTTATAGTTATGTGTTCACATGGGTATGGGACTATGTGTTCACATACGGATTTGAGGATGATACTTGGGATTGAGCTGAGTCCATGAGATTTGTTTGTGGTTGTGATATCGGTGATATGGCAGGATTCGTACTTGAGGTACGTCCTGGTGTTATAGCGGATCTTGGGGCGGCGATACGGGTGAATAGTGTTATAAATAAAATGGTCAACATGTGATCGTGATATGAGGCATAATATGCTAGGATATTGATATTAGGCCGTATCGGGCGATGTATACCCCTTGATGATGATATGTGCTGACGATATCGGTTTGTACGAGATTGTCGATCAGTAGTCAGATCATGAGTATATTGAGGATATTAGTATTGTACTAGACATAGGTCAGTACCCTAGACTATGATCTTGGATAAAGAGGATACCAGAGGAATAGTGTGAGGAATATGATATTGACCCATACCCAGATTTGGGGATGCCGTACGACGGATTTACGTACGAGCTATATCTTGATGATTGATCCGCACTCTTGACTTGGGATGTCTGATTATAGATATGGTATCGGATATGATATTATTGAGGCGGGATCACCGACTAATATATATACAGGTATGTATATGTATCGACTCAGATGTTAGGCGGTTTCCTTACATGTAGTCTAGCTTGTAGCTTAGCCCTTTAGTTTAGTTAGTTGTTAGATTAGATTCGGTTCCTACCTATTTCAAAGTTTACGAATCGTGCGTATTTTAAAAGACAAGTAAAGCGATTCTACGGATCTTTCAAAAAAAAACGTACCTTTTCTTAAAAACACCGTAGCCCCTATTGTCAAAACCCTACGATTCGTGTTATTTCAAAAGGCACCATTGTTGGACTTATATTAGGTTAAAGCAGATTAGTTATTGTTGCGTCTAGTATTCAGCTCCCGCTCATTATTGTTGTTTGCTCCGCATCACATGCTTATTTTATGCTTCATATTCTACTGTTGATATCTTGTGGTTAGGACACCAGCACCATTACCGATGATACGTATGTACCACGTACACTTACTTGCCGGCTCACATACATCTTCATCGGTAATTGCCATGTCACGTACACCTTAGAAAATATTATTGCTTGACATAGCCTGTTAGCTAATAGTTTAGACATGATATTAGTGTACTTGCCTTATATGTTAGTTTAGACATTGTAGTTATTACCAGCTACTTCATGCATACTATTATTCATTGTTATGCCGTATTCATGGATTCTCATACATATATTCACTTTTTACGTGTTATTGAGGTTTTGGATTCGGATTTCCATGAGATTTTCTGGATTTGGGGAAAACCGCAAAACATATACAAACTTCTTCTTTCTCTTTTTAAATAAAAAGCGCGGTTTTTCCTATGATGTATGAGTCGTCCACCATGAGTTGCTGATGGATTTCGAGACCCGATTCGAGGAGTTGGATGAACCGTTTCGGGTACATGGTCGACCCGGTAAGGTACCCCGGAGCAAGAAGCTCGTGGTGATGATGATGATCCCGGCAGGGGAGCACTACCGACCGGTGATATTACCCGACGCGTCGGATATCCGGAGGATACCGTCGTGGTCTTGAGATAGATGGTAGGGGCCGGTCTGGATTGACGGCGCCGTAGATATTGTGATTGAGATATTGAGATTTTGAGATATTGAGGTACAGAGATTGTGATACAGAGATATCGAGATATTTGGACACTTGTTTTGTGTCGATGCTGGGCACTGTTTTATGCTGATTTCATTTATGGTACCTCCCTTTTTAAATACAGAAATCTCATTGATTTATGAAAGCAGTTTCCTTCAGTACATGCATTCTGTTTCATCCATTCATACATTGCTACCTGAGGTACTGACACGGCACATGGATTTACACGTGGGTTTGATATTTGCCCTAACTATTGTTGGGTTGCTGGTTATTTATTTGAGGATATTTTATGATCATTGATCTAGGATTGCGTGATTTATGCAATTTCTTTTCGTAGATGTTTTTCTATTCACGAGTTGGCAACTCACCCTCGTTGTGCCCCAGTTCTTGCAGGTTTGCTGTACAGGTTTCATTACGGCTTTGCGGGCATAGTTTCCTTCGGGTGATTTGCTAGTAGGTGGGTTTACTTGTATCGTACCCCCATTATATACCTTGTATATCATTATTCTGTTGTATCTAGAAGTTCTATCAACCTAACATGTATTTATTTTTGAGATAGAGACCAGTGATGTTATTCTTTCGACCTTAGAGTCGCGCGCTATATTTCTGTGGTTTTCTTGTGGCTTTGAGTTTCCTTTTGAGTTTTGATCCTCGCCCTTGGTGTTGTATATTATATTGCTTGTGTGGTTGTGACCGTCGATTGACGAAGAGCTAGCTCTCGCTTGGGGATGCCTTTTTATTGTTTTCGTATACTATTCATGTTGTATCCCGTTTGGGGGCCGGTATTTACAAAGGAGACTCTGCCGAAATTTTCAGGAATATTTGATGTTTTTAAAAAAACGCATAATTCGGCTTATGCTATTAAAACTACTTGATTTAAATTGGTTTTCCTTCACTCTACTACTTTTCTTGGTTTCGATTTCTGGGTTTTCGGCTTATTTAGATTACGTACGCCTCGAGACGTTCGTAGTTTAAGTGCCGGTCATATTCCATACTTTCGGGACGTGACATCAGTAGTATTCAAGCTATGCATTTTGGCCAAAGTCAAGGCATAGTGTTTGGTAGCTGCTGGGTTTTCATTTGTTGCATAAGATAGATGAGTTGGTTTGGGACAGTCGTATTATCATTTGACCAAAGTCAGGGGTTTATACGGATGGGTTCAAATTGACAAGATAATGACGGGTAGAACTTGACATGTGACTTATGACATTTTGACCAAAGCCAAGGTCATAAGAGCATGGGGCAAAAACTTATATCGGGAATTTCTAAAGAAACTGAAATTTGCAAAGAGATGCATACCATTTGGAGTTTGATGAATGTTGGTAGCATTCCTTCAACATTATCATACGATGATATTTGGATCCCGATCCTACTGTGAGTATATGCTACTTATCAGGATATTCGTTACTTAACGATCAATGCTATAAACTAAGTAGGTGTCATGAAAGGTGTCAGCGGGGTTACGCCCCCAGAGAAAAGAGGTTCTTTAATTAAGGAACTTCGCGAAAGCGTTGGAAAACCTCCCTCGAAGTATCGACACTAGCCTGGCTGAACGGTTAAGCAAGAATTGTACAGTGAAAATAGTCCTGGCTAATTCTTGTTTTATGGTTTGAGGAAGGATTCGAGAAACAGTAGGAGCCATCCAGTTTAGATAAACTAAAAACCACTCTAAACTTGCAAGAGCATCATGCTAAAGAGTTTTCTTCTCTCTCTCCTAATTGCAGCGACCCTGAAAATGACTGGACTTAAGTTACTTTTAGAGAAAAATATACTGACAGGGCCAAACTATAAAGATTGGCCGCGGAATGTCAAAATGGCCTTGACTTATGACAAATTGGGGTATGTCCTCACCACTAAGGCACCTGAAGTCCCTGGTCCTAAATCCAGTAATGCGGATAAGGAAATCCGCAAAACCTGGGATTTAGATTGCGCGAAAGCCAAGTGCACCGTGCTTGCCTCGATGAATAATGAACATCAGAGGAGGCACGAGGATATGGATCTTGACTCCATATTTCTCCATACAAAAGATCTGTATGGGGAGCAATCTCGTATAGCAAGATACGAGACCTCAAAGAACTTGTTTCGAGCGAGGTTGGCTGTCGGGTCATCGGTAGGAGAACATGTCCTAAAGATGATCGGCTATATAGAAGAGCTCGCAGACCTTGGGACGACTTTGGATAATAAGCTCTATACAGACCTTATTCTCCAGTCCCTTCCTCCCACCTACGCCCAGTTTATCCTGAACTTCAACATTCAAAGAAAAGAAGTTGAACTTCCGGAACGCCTGAACTTGTTAAGGAGTGCAGAGGGCACCTTGCAGAAGGCAAGGGAAACACCCGCTATGTTTGTTAGCGGTACTTCTTCTTCCGGGTCTAAGGCTAGGGCCAAAGGAAGGAAAAAGAAAGCCGCCCCCAGACCTAGAGGAGGTGTAAGTAAGGTGGGAGGGAAGGGAAAGAAAAAGTGTCCGGTACCGGTAGTGGGCCAGGATGAGTGCTTCCATTGTCACAGGAAAGGGCACTGGAAAAAGGATTGCAAGGCGTGGAACGCCAAGAACCAGGAACCGAAGCAAGCTGTGGATTCGACTTCAGGTGTGTTTGTAATTGAGAATTGTCTGTCAATCAACTCTGCTTCCTGGGTATTGGACACCGGATCAGGATCTCATATTTGCAATTCATTGCAGGCACTGAGAAACCGTAGAGTGCTGAAGGAAGGTGATATGACCCTAAAGGTTGCTAACGGAGCTAGCGTGGGAGCTGCGTCCGTCGGGGATTATCACCTGGGATTGACAAGTGGACACATTTTGGTTTTACATAACTGTTTTTTTGTACCAAACTTAACGTGTAATATCATATCAATTTCCTTGTTATCAAATAAAGGTTATGATTTCACATTTGTAAGAGATGTTGTTAACATCCACCTTAATCATGGTTTGATTGGGTCCGGTACACTAAATAACGGTATAAATGTTTTAAACCAACTCCAAATTTTCATTGTCCAGAACACACTAAAAAGAAAGTCTCCAGATTTAAATAAAGCTTTCTTATGGCATTGTAGACTGGGTCACATCAATGAGAGAAGGTTGACTAAGTTGTATAGAGAAGGATATTTGGACTCATTCGAATATCAAACTTATGACACTTGTCAATCTTGTCTCAAAGGAAAGATGACAAAGACTCCATTTACTGGACATGGAATAATAGCGAGCGAGCTCTTAGGACTCATACACAGCGATGTATGTGGTCCAATGTCTACACATGCAAGAGGTGGTTTTTCCTATTTCATTACTTTCACGGATGATTACTCAAGATACGGATTCATTTATCTGATGAAACATAAATCCGAGGCTTTTGAGAAATTCCAAGAGTATAAGAATGAAGTAGAAAACCAAACCGGCAAAAGTATCAAGACACTTAGATCTGATCGAGGTGGTGAATACTTGAGTGCCGAGTTCCTAGGTTACCTAAAAGAGAAAGGAATTCTCTCTCAGCTTACTCCTCCATACACACCACAGCATAACGGTGTATCGGAGAGACGGAATCGAACCCTATTGGATATGGTACGATCCATGATGAGTAATGCTGAGTTACCGCGATCTTTTTGGGGATATGCGCTAGAATCAGCAGCATATCTTCTGAACAGGGCTCCTACCAAAACTGTGCCTACCATCCCATATCAGATGTGGAGTGGGAAGAAACTCCATCTTCAGCATATGAAGATTTGGGGATGTCCAGCTTTTGTTAAAAAGCAGCATGTGGACAAGCTCGAGGCACGATCAGTAAAATGTAAGTTTGTGGGATATCCAAAGAACTCCAAGGGATATTATTTCTATTACGCAGAGGAACAAAAGGTTTTTGTTTCTCGTAATGCCCATTTTCTGGAACAGCAGTTTTTAGAAAAGGAAATAAGTGGGAGCGAAATAGAACTGGAAGAAATTCCAGAACCACAAACTAATACTGAAAGTTTGGTAGAACAAGTAATTCAAGAAGAACAGGACATTTCCGCACCCCTCCGTAGGAGTAGTAGGCCGTCTCATCCGCCTGAGAGATACTACGGTTTTCTTATAGATGGGGATAGAGAGGATTGCATCATAGATGATGATGAATCTACTGGCTTCCAGCAGGCCATCCAGAGCGGTGACTCGGTACGATGGCTAGATGCAATGCGGACCGAAATGGAGTCCATGTACACCAACAAAGTATGGACTTTGGACTTTGCTCCAGATGGGGTAAAACCCATAGGATGCAAATGGATCTTCAAGAAAAAGATTGGTGTAGATGGACAGGTGGAAACCTATAAGGCTAGACTTGTTGCAAAGGGTTTTCGTCAAAGACCTGGTTTGGACTATGACGAAACTTTTTCTACAGTGGCTATGCTCAAATCCATTCGGGTCCTTCTTGCTATTGCTGCCTTCCATGATTATGAAATCTGGCAGATGGACGTAAAGACGGCTTTTCTGAATGGAAATTTAGAAGAGTGCGTCTATATGGATCAGCCAGAGGGTTTCAATCTGAGTGGGAGCAGCGGGAAAGTATGCAAGCTGCTTAAGTCCATTTATGGACTAAAGCAGGCATCGCGGAGTTGGAACATCTGTTCTGATGAGACAGTCAAAAAATATGACTTTATCAAAAATCCAGATGAACCGTGCATATATAGTAAAGTTGTAGCCAGAAGTGTTGTATTCCTCGTCTTTTACGTGGATGACATTCTATTGATAGGAAATGACATTCCTATGCTACAATCTGTCAAAGGATTCTTGTCACACAGGTTCTCCATGAAAGACCTGGGTGATGCCTCTTACATTCTGGGGATCCGGATCTATCATGATAGATCCAAGAGGATGTTGGGACTTTCGCAGTCCAGGTATATCGACACTGTACTGAAAAGATTCAGTATGGAAGATTCTAAGCACGGTAATTTACCGGCTTGTCACGGAATCAACCTCTCCAAAGAGATGTCTCCCAAGATTGATTTGGAAAGGGAACGCATGTCTATTATACTCTACGCTTCTGCGGTAGGCTCTATAATGTATGCGATGTTGTGCACCAGACCAGATGTAGCTTACGCACTGAGCGTGGTAAGCCGGTATCAGTCAAACCCAGGGGAGAAGTACTGGATAGCAGTAAAGAACATTCTCAAGTACCTGAGAAGGACTAAGGAGATGTTCTTGGTTTACGGCGGAAAAGACCTCAGGTTGGAGGCCTTTGCTGATTCCGGCTACCAGAGTGATAAGGACGATTCCAAGTCCATGTCGGGTTATGTCTTTACCCTCAATGGAGGGGCGGTGTGCTGGAAGAGATCCAAGCAGGACACCGTTGCTGACTCGACGATGGAAGCGGAGTATATAGCTGCTTGCGATGCCGCAAAAGAAGCAGTCTGGATGAAGAAGTTCCTAACAGAACTTCAGGTGGTTCCTACCATAGTTGATCCAATACCTCTGTATTGCGACAACAATGGAGCTATAGCTTTAGCGAAGGAACCAAGGTCCCATCAGAAGTCCAGACATATCTTAAGGCGGTATCACCTGATCAGGGAGATCATTGATCGTCGGGAGATCGAGGTTCGGAGAGTTGCTTCTGAAGAGAACATTGCTGATCCATTCACAAAGGCCCTACCTCAGATTCAGTTCGAGAGGCTACTCGAGATCATCGGTCTTCGATATGCCAGTACATGGCCCTAGTGCAAGTGGGAGATTGTTAGTGTATATGCCCTAGGAGCCATTATTGTATCATACTAGTTTGTATATTACTTAATGGAAGCTTGGGATATTCACATGTATATAACAGTCTTGCTAAACATGGTAGTATGCTACTTGGTTTTTCTATCTTAATATGTGAGTATACGTATTGATAGAGCTCTTAGGATCTTGCTTGACTACCAGCGTTGTGATGGCAGTCACACTAGTGGGGGCCGGGTAGTCTACAAGCACATCCTTATTCAGGTCCCTAGTCGTTGGATTATCGAGACAGGACATCGATACTCCGGAGTAGACTAGTGTGTACGCTTCTCATCCCAGTTGGGGAGATGGTCTGTCCCACAGCCGTCAGTACGTCGTACTGGAGATAGTATGCAGTGCTCGTTAGGTTACGGGTACACCGGACAGGACTCACAGGGAACTGTTGGTTGGTTTTATACCAGTCGTCAGTGAACAGTTCCTAGGTGACATGAGTACAGCTTAGTCCGCAGACTTGACACTGCTACTTCGCCTCGAGTGTGTCCCACTGTTCTTAGATTGCTACCCTACCACGGCTCAAATTAGTCGTGCAAACAGGTAGCAGTTGGGTGCAGTCCCGAGCACTTGGAGGCAGTAGCGGTTAGAAAGGATTCGTCTCTCCCGGTATTGGGGGTTGATATCGCGCTGTGTCAGAGAGCCATTATGCAAACTCCCTGGCAAGGGCAAGCGAGATTTGCAGGTAGGTTCCAGTAGTTTCTCAGGGTGTAATGGGCTTCGCTCCGACACGACTTATACCGCTATTAGGGGACTGACGCTTGCCGCCCCCTAGGCCCGATATGCGATAGTCTTAGACGAACAGACCGAACTGTACGGAGATTGTCACATCAGACTCAGTAGGAGTTCGGATGGGTTTCCTCATCGGCCTTCTTATCGACATCTACCTGGGGACCGTTACGTACAGCTAGTGCCGCTTGCGGTCTGTGGTTAAACCCACTACCAGCGTAGTAGTCGATTCTCTAGAGTCCCACACAGAGAGTTTCCCTACTCCAGGCGAAACGATATAGAGGTCGTATGGTTTTACGACAAGGGTTCGGACGCATACGTGTGTTTACGCACGTACGACTTTCGGACAGTTTTTACTAGTCGGCTTTAGTTTAAGCCAGTTACTAGTATCCGGTTATTGGATTTATACAGTCTAAAGTTTTTCCGTGTTTTCACGGATAGAAGGGGCGTTCTCGTAATTACGCGAGAAGCTTCTAGAAGATGGTGACTAAGGAGGTTTAGGTGGCATATACATTGAATGAGATTAGTGAGTCATATGGATGATTCATCCATGTCATTAATGCTTCATAATTGCTTAATGACTCATGGAGATGATTCACCATAAGATATTTATCAAGCATGGTTGTAAATCATTTTCTTTTCTTTTCTTGATAAATAAAAATGCTTGATATATATTATTATAACTCATTTTCTCTTCTCATTATTATGTTCATCTTCTCTCTCCTCAAGCTCTCTCTCTTCAAACCCTAATCCTCCCCTCTCATGTGTTGAGTACAAGGATTAGTTAGACTACTTAATCCATAACCATACTCTATTTCATCTAGGTACTTTGATTAGCACTTAAAGATACCTAGTTGCCTCAAGCTTGGAGTTTAGCTCTCGTGGTGGATCGCCTACTACTTGGAGAAGGCCGAGGAAGAGGTGGAGTTCGTAAAGACGAAGGACACGGTTCTTTAGGTATAATCCATTTACATAGTAGTTGTTAACTTCTATGTTTGATGTTAGTTATCGTTTAGCTTCGATTCATGCGGTTAGTCGATGTTTAAGCGAAGAACAAGATCGTTTTTCATATTTCCGCCTCCCCGCAAGTCGTGGGGTGTTGCACATCGACTTACATATACGACGATATCGAGGATTGATTGTTGGTTTTGGAGGCATACCCATAGGTTCTAACCTATAGGCCCCATAGCGTATCGTTTTGGTTTTCATGTGTCGTTTTAGCTTTGATTTGGTTTTAATGCGCATATACGATACTTTGATATGTAGGTACCCCATGAAGACTTCGGGACGACAAGCAAGCGCGTGGCGACGTCGACAAATGAAGACGCAAGGTGAGTAGATTATATCTACGGGGGAAGTCGGGTGGATGGCGTATAGCACCCCCGCAGTCCGTAGTTGATATAATGTATATATTATATATAATAGTTATAGTGTGTCGTGGATATTGTGTTAGGTGTAGGGTTAGAAGCAACTAGTGTAGTTCATAGTCGCGAACCCTAGAATAGATTTACACCTACACGTACACCCTTGCATATTCATTATACTTGCACTGTGATTGATGATATTGGACGACATTGGAGATGAGTCGATGATATTGGGCATTGTGCCGCGAGATCGGTGATTTGATATGATTCGTATTTGGGATACAACATGTGATCTCTAGCGGGCCTTTGGACGTGTGCTTACACACGCAGTCATATTGATGGTATCAGTTGTACTAGACTTAGATCAGTACCCCAGATTATGTGATATGATGATGAGGATACCAAATAATTGATGAGTTGATTGTGATATTGACCCGTACCCATCTATTGGGATGTCGTACGACGATTTACCATACGAGCTTTATATTGATGATAGATCCGCACTCATGACTTGAGGATGTCATATGATATACTGTATCGTACGCGATACTACTGAGGCGGGATCACCGACTACTATACATACATATTGACTCAGATTTAGGTGGTTTCCATACCCCTCCCGATTGACTTGATACTTGGATCTGTAGTTTGCATAGTAGATTCTTTATTGTGGTGTTGATTATTTGATTTCCGCATATTCATGCTATTCACATTGCTTTGCATATGTTTATTGCTATATTACTATCATGTAGCTAGGACACCAGCACCATTATCGATGATGCGTATGTTCCACGTACACTTGCTTGCCGGCTCACACACTTCATCATCGATAATTGCCATGTCACTACACAGTAGTATTATTGCATCAGGATATGACCTTGTATGTGCATACTATTATTCCATGTTGCATGATATACTGTTATACTTGCATTTCATTTATATGTCACATACATTATGCTTTATGATTATGCGCATTGAGACATTTGTTGTTTCTATGATATTTCTGGATTTGGGAACCGTTGGTATTTCAAAAAGATTATGTAAATGTTTTAAAAACCCGGTTACCCTTGGTATGATATTTCAGCTTCCGCCATGAGTTTTATCGGTTCTGATATATATATATATATATATATATATATGTACCCCATGCGAGGAAGCGTAGAGGCCGTATGAGGGTACATGGTGGGGCCCGGAGGTACCCCGGGGCGAGAACGGATCGCTGGATTTGTTAGACGGTGAGCCTATCAGGGGAACCATACCGTCCGGTGACATCACCATTTTCTCGGCGGTTATCTTGGGGATACCGACCGGAGCTATGTGCGTATGATACGTCGAAATTCGAGGGTCGAAACTGGGCACTCGGGTTTCGAGGGAGCATATGATACGTACCTATCAGGGCTAGTCATGGTGACAGTGCCTGATAGATCAGGATTTACGTGCCGATGCTAGGCACAGGTTTCATGATGTTTTCCATGATTTTGATTATATCCTCATATTTGCATGCATGATGCTTATTTTCATTGGGTGACGGGTGGACGGGATCCACGTTTATAGAGACTTGGATTTACATTGATCATACTTTATTTGTACATATAACAGGGTATGAGGGCGCTGTTATATATACCCTTACACCAATATTAGTGGAATGGGACGTTAATATATGTGTATTGATATCCATTTTGATACTTCATCATATTTACTTCATGCAGACATACCTTATATTTTATGACATGTTATTACCTGAGGCACTGGCACGGGTACTTGGCACTACATACACGATTAGATGTTACATTGCCACCTTATCATGTTTCAGACTTACTCTTGAGGTTTATGTTATATCTGATCGTATTGACCTAGGATTAGGTCATGCATTCGGTTTCTGCTTGTAGATATTTTCTATTCATGAGTTGGCAACTCACCCCCTTTGTGCCACAGTTCTTGCAGGGTTTTGCCGTACAGGTTCCGTAGCGGCATTTCTGGCAGACTGCTTCCATATGGGTGACTTGCTAGGGTAGGTGGGTTCTTTTTTATCAGGACCACCCTTGTTGATGTAATATTATTTTGTATCTAGAAATTCCATCAACCAAAACTTGTATATTGTTTCAGACTTAGAAACTAGTGATGTATTATTTCGACCTTAGAGTCGCGTGTAGCAGTAATACGGTTTTCATGTTATTGCGAGTTTCTTTTGAGTTTTGATCCTCGCCATTCGGCGTTGTATAATATATTGTTTGTGTGGTTGTGACCGTCGATTGACGAAGAGCTAGCTCTCGCTTGGGGATGCCTTTTATCACTGCATATATATATTATTCTCGTTGTACCCCATACGGGGTCAGTTTTTACAAAGGAAACTCTGCCGGAATATTCAGAAAAGACTACACATTTTAAAAATGCATTTCGGCTTAGTTATTTAAAAATCATTGATTTACAAAATATGTTCTTGCTTATTAAAAACCAGTTTTCTTTATTTACTCTTAAAATGGTTTTAGATTTCTTGGCTTTTGGCTTACTTGGATCAGATGGAGTCCTATAGACTTCATATGGTTCAAGAGCCAGTCACGTGCTCTTTCGGGTCGTGACAACTTGAGCACGGAATTCTGTGATTATCTAAAAGAGAATGGGATTCTCTCTCAGCTTACTCTTCCGTATACACCACAGCACAACAGTGTATCAGAGCGGAGGAACTGCACCCTATTAGATATGGTGCGCTCTATAATGAGTACCGCTGAGCTGCCTGTTTCCTTTTTGGGTTATGCGCTGGAAACAGCTGCATATCTATTGAATAGAGTTTCGACCAAATCTGTACCTACCACTCTATATGAGATATAGAATGGGAAGAGACCATGACTAAATTTCAATAAGATATGGGGTTGTCCGGCCTATGTCAAAAAGCAAAATTCGGACAAGTTCGAGGCAAGGTCAGTTTTGTGCAAGTTTGTACGATATCCCGAACATTCGCGAGGGCATATCTTCTACCACACTGAGAAACAAAAAGTGTTTGTTGCTCAACATGCCACCTTTTTAGAAAAGGAATTCCTTGTAAAAGAAATTAGTGGCAATGAGGTTGAACTGGAAGAAGTTACAGCAGCACAGACTACAACTGGCGATTTGGTGGAACCGGAGAATCCAATAGTACCCAACGAACCCCAGCCACTCTGCAGATCTAGTAGGGTTCCTCATCCACATGAGAGATACTACGGTTTTCTCATAGACGGTGGAACCGAGGATTGCATCTTGGAAGATGATGAGCCGACTAGTTTCGAGCAGGCCATCACAAGTGGAGACTCTGTGAAATGGCTGGATGCTATGAGATCCGAGATGGAATCCATGTACACCAACCAAGTATGGACTTTGGAAGTTGCTCCTGAAGGGGTAAAACCTATTGGGAGCAAGTGAATCTTCAAAAAGAAGATAGGTGTAGATGGAAAAGTTAAGACTTTCAAAGCTATACTTATAGCAAAAGGCTTTCGTCAACGACCTGGCGTCGACTATGATGAAACCTTTTCTCATGTCGCTGTGCTTAAGTCCATCAGGATCCTACTTGCCATTGCTGCATACCATGACTACGAAATCTGGCAGATGGATGTCAAGACCACTTTTCTAAATGGTGGTTTAGAAAGAGCGTGTACATGACACAGCCAGAGGGCTTCATAGACAGTGGGAGCAGCGGAAAGGTGTGCAAGCTGCTTAAATCCATCTACGGATTAAAGCAGGCATCGCGAAGTTGGAACATCTGTTTTGATGAAGCTATTAAAGAGTTTGACTTCATCAAAAATGTAGATGAACCTTGTATATATAAGAAGGCAGTAGAGAGTAAGGTGGTCTTCCTCGTATTGTACGTGGATGACATAATCTTGATAGGAAACGATGTTCCTATGCTACACTCGGTCAAGCTCTTCTTATCACTCAAGTTCTCCATGAAAGATCTTGGTGATGCCTCCTATATCCTAGGGATAAAGATCTATAGAGATAGATCTAAACGGATTTTAGGATTGTCCCAATCCAGGTACATAGACACCATACTAAAGAGGTTTAGTATGAAAGATTCCAAGCGAGGTAATGTACCCTCTTGTTCAGGAATCACTCTATCCAAAGAGATGTCTCTCAAGACTGATTTGGAGAGGGCTCACATGAAAGGAATACCTTATGCTTCGACAGTAGGCTCTATCATTTATGCGATGTTATGTACCAGACCGGATGTAGCTTACTCACTAAGTGTAGTGAGCAGATATCAATCAGATCCTGGGGAAAACCACTGGACAGCTGTGAAGAACATTCTTAAGTACTTGAGAAGGACTAAAGAAATGTTCTTGGTGTATGGTAACGGTGGAGTCCTTTACCGATTCGAGTTTCCAGAGTGATAAGGACAACAGTAAGTCGGTCTCGGGTTTTGTCTTTACCCTCAACGGAGGGGCGGTGTGTTGGAAGAGTTCCAAGAAAGACACCGTTGCAAACTCGACGATGGAGGCTGAATACATCGCTGCCAAAGAGGTTGTCTGGATGAAGAAGTTCATTGCTGAGCTTTGTGCGGTTCCGTCCATTGAGCATCCAATACCTGTGTATTGTGATAACAATAGAGCGGTGCCTTTGGCCAAGGACCCTGGTCCCATCAGAGATCCAGACATATTCTGAGGCGATATCACCTGATCAGGGAGATAGTAGATCGCCGAGAGATCGAGGTCAAGAAAGTTGACACGAAGGACAATGTAGCGGATCCACTCATGAAGGCCCTCCCCAGATACAGTTTGAGAGTCTTTTTGGGATGTTGGGTATGAGATACTACAACACATGGCCTTAGTGTAAGTGGGAGATTGTTAGGAATATGTATGCCTTAGAGGCCATTATTGTACATATGATGTATATTATAGTGGATGCTTGGACATATATATAGAGGGCTTTCTTGCTCGACAAGATAATATGCTATCTGGCTACTCATTATCTTAACATGTTGACTGGTATTCATTACTGTCTTGCTCTCACATGTTGATAAAGCCCTTAGGATATGTACTTAACTACCAGGATTATGATGAGATCATACTAGTGGGGACAGGGTGGTCCAAAAGTACATCCTTTAATCCGTTCCTAGTCATGGGAATATCGAGACTAAGGCATCGATATTCCAGAGTAGACTAGTGTGTACGTTTCTTGTCCCTTAGAGGGCGATGGTTGATCGCACAACCATTGGTGTGTGACATCAAAGATTGTACACAGATGCACATTGGAGAATGGGTACATCGAACAGGACACGCCGAGAACTCCTGGATGGTTATGTACCTAACGTCAGATATCAGTTCTATGGTGACACTGGTACAGGTTAGTCTGTAGACCCAAGATCGTCATAGAGTCTTGTGTGGCTCCCACTGTGCTTTGATTTCCTCCCTACCACGGCTCAAAAGAGTCGTGCAAACAGGTGGATTTTGGGTACAGTCCCAAGACACATTGAGGCAATGAGCGATTGGAGGGGTTTCGTCTCTCCCGGTATAGGGAGTTGATGTAGCGCTATGCTCGATTGGGTATAACTGAAAATCCCTGGCCAGGGTTGCTGAGATTTACTGATAAGAGTTATCAGTAGTTTCTCAAACTGTTATAAGCCAAACATCGGCATGACTTATCACGTTACTGGGGTCTGACGTTTACTAACCCTAGACATGATATGCGACATATCAGACGAAGAGACCGGGCTGTACAGTAGTGTTACTGATAGGCTTCATGGAGAGTATAGAAGAGCTTTCTTGTTGATCTTCATATCGCTCAATACCCGGGTAGCCGTTACGTCCACCTAGTACTGCTGGCAGCTTGTAGGTGACTGATGTGATCATCACCTACTGCTGGCGTATTGACGAGTCTTTAGAGTCCCACACAGAAGTTTCCTGGTTCAAGCAAAACGAAGTAGGGCACATATGTGATATGTGCGTGGGCCTGATTAAATATGTGTATGTGATGCCGTATTGTAATCTGGCAATTATCTGGTATCGGTTAGGTTATATGTGATATAACCAGTTTATCGAATCAAGTGTTGATTTGATAATGTGATAAACAGATAAATGATATTAGCTGGTCATATGTGATATAACCAGGTTATTAAATCAAATGTTGATTTAATAATTTGATATAAATTATATTTGATATAATTATATATTAACTAATATCTTTAGCTCACTAATTGCTTTATTTATATATATATGTTAATATATATATTTGATATATATATGTTAATATATATATTTGATATATATATTATATTAAGCATGGCTTTATTTTCTATTTTATGAAAATAGAAAATGAGGTGTAAATTGTGGAGATATTTGTGGTATGGTTTGAGGCATGGGTTTATATGATTTTATATTATTCTTGACTCACTATTCAAGCATGGTTGCAATTTAGAATTGCATTTTAATTCCATGCTTGAATAAGTGAGGAGAGAGGTAGCCATTTGACATTACTCTCTTATTTTTCTTCACTTGGCTTATGGTTCATGCCTTAGCTTTTCTTGAGTTGCTCATTTGCTCTCTTGATCTCTACAATTTTCTTCACTTCATCTCCAAACTCAAAACCTTCACATGTGATGTGAATCATTGAGTTTGTGAGATCAAAAGTGAGCTTCCAAATCCCCTACTTCATCATTCTACACTTGACTAGCTATCAAGTGTAGTGTGTTATCTTCACCGAAGTGTTTAGTGAAGAAATAGGTTGACCTAGTGAGCTTCGGGTGGATCATCTTCGACGCGAAGATCTACGAGGAGGTTCGTTCAACTCGAAGTGGAGTCTAGTGGAGTCAAGAGGACTACTACAAAGAGATTAAGAAGAGAAGGACTTGATCTTATAGGGTATAACTCTTTAATCTCTAGTTGTTCACATCACCAATCTAAACCCTAATAATCTAGCAAAGATCTTGATAGTCTAGCTTAGCACCTATTAAAATTAAAATTTGGCATGGTTGATGCCTCTAGAACATCATGGTGGTGCTAAAGTCGACTTTCATGGTATCATAGCCAAACTAGAACGTTAGGGTAGCTTGTAGCGATGTTAGAAATCCGCCGTTTTTGTCGCGCAAAACTGCCGATAAAAACAGTTTTCAAAATTGATGTTTTGAGTTGTTTGCACACCCCGCGGGCGCACGGTTTGAACCGAGAAGCCGCGGAGTGGAGCGTACGCACCCCGGGGACACCTCGGGGGGGACCAGAGGCCGGACCCACACCCTAAGACCATCACTTGGTGGCCTTGGGGGTGGGTGACCCGAGAGCACCCCCGCATCAAGTGTTGATTTGATAATGTGATAAACAGATAAATGATATTAGCCGGTCATATGTGATATAACCGGGTTATTAAATCAAATGTTGATTTAATAATTTGATATAAATTATATTTGATATAATTATGTATTAACTAATATCATTAGCTCACTAATTACTTTATTTATATATATGTTAATATATATATATATATATATTTGATATATATATATATATATATTATATGAAGCATGGCTTTATTTTCTATTTTATGAAAATAGAAAATGAGGTGTAAATTGTGAAGATATTTGTGGTATGGTTTGAGGCATGAGTTTATATGATTTTATATTACTCTTGACTCACTATTCAAGCATGGTTGCAATTTAGAATTGCATTTTAATTCCATGCTTGAATAAGTGAGGAGAGAGGTAGCCATTTGACATTACTCTCTTATTTTTCTTCACTTGGCTCATGGTTCATGCCTTAGCTTTTCTTGAGTTGCTCATTTGCTCTCTTGATCTCTACAATTTTCTTCACCTCATCTCCAAACTCAAAACACTCACATGTGATGTGAATCATTGAGTTTGTGAGATCACAAGTGATCTTCCAAATCCCCTACTTCATCATTCTACACTTGACTAGCTATCAAGTGTAGTGTGTTATCTTCACTGAAGTGTTTAGTGAAGAGATAGCTTGACCTAGTGAGCTTTGGGTAGATCATCTTCGACGCGAAGATCTACGAGGTGGCTCGTTCTACTCGAAGTGGAGTCTAGAGGAGTCAAGAAGACTACTACAAGGAGCTTAAGAAGAGAAGGAATTGATCCTATAGGGTATAACTCTTTAATCTCTATTTGTTCACATCACCAATCTAAACCCTAATAATCTAGCAAAGATCTTGTTAGTCTAGCTTAGCACCTAATTAAATTAAAATTTGGCATGCTTAATGCTTATAGAACCTCATGGTGATGCTAAGGTCGACTTTCAGGTACATAGACACCATACTAAAAAGGTTTAGTATGGAAGATTCTAAGCGTGGTAATTTACCCGTGAAAGTCTACCCTCGCACCACCATGAGGTCCAAGTAACATCAAAATTCAAATTTTTATAGGTGTTAAGCTAGACTATCCAAGATCTTTAGCTAGTTGATTAGGGTTTTAGTTTTGATATCTACTAAAATATATGAAATGAAAGATGGCTATACCCTCGTAGATCGAGTCCTTCACTTCACATGCTCCGTATAGTAGTCCCGTGACTCCACTCGGCTCCACTTGAGGTTTTGGACGAGCTTCCTTCGATGACCTTCGTGCCGAAGATGATCCATGTGAAGTCCTTCCAACTCAAGCTACCTCTACAATAAACTCTTTAGCGTAGTAAACACGCAACACTCGATCGCTAGTCAAGTGTAGAATGGAAAAGTAGGGGATGTTAAAGCTCACAAGTTTGTATTCAAGCTTCATGGTTCACATCACATGTGAGGGTTGAAGCTTGAACCATGACATTGAGGAAGAAGAAGAAGCTAGAGAGCATGAGAGCAAAAATGGGAGCAACTCAAGAAAATGGCTGTGTTAGAATGAACAAGTGAATGGCTAACCCCTTGACCACACTCATTCAAGCATGGAATTATTGCAATATAAAATTGCACCAATGCTTGAATAGTGAGTCAAGCTGAATAAACAATGATAAAAGCCCATGCTTGCAACCATGCTCCCAAAGTCTTCCCATTTTCCACCTCATTTTTATTTTCATAAAATAGAAATTTATGTTATGCTACATATATATATTTATATGTATATCATATATATATATATATATATATATATATTAATATATATAATAAAATATTTAGTGAGCAAATGATATTAGTTAAGATATAATCATATCAAATATAATATATATCACATTATTAAATCAACACTTGATTTAATAATCCAGTTATATCACATATGACCGACTAATATCATTTATCTGTATATCACATTATCAAATCAACACTTGATTCGACATTCTGGTTATATCTGCCAGATTACAATACGGTATCAAATACACGTATTTAATCGGGCCTACACACATATCACATATGTGTCCTACTTCGTTTCGCTTGAACCGGGGAACTTCTGTGTGGGACTCTAAAGACTCAACAATACACCAGCAGTAGGTGATGATCACATCAGTCACCTATAAGCCGTCAGCGGTACTAGATGGACGTAACGGCTACCGAGTATTGAGCGATATGAAGATCAACAAGCAAGCTTGTCCTTAGTCTCCATGAAGCCTATCAGTAACTCTACCGTACAGTTTGGTCTCTTCATCTGATATGTCGTATATCATGTCTAGGGGTGGTAAATGTCAGACCCCGGTAACGTGATAAGTCATGCCGATGTCTGGCCTATAACGGTTCGAGAAACTACTGATAACTCTTATCAGTAAATCTCGGCAGCATCCCTGGCCAGGGACTTCCGGTTATAGCCAATCGAGCATAGCGCAACATCAACCCCTAATATCGGGAGAGATGAAACCCCTCCTATCGCTCATTGCCTCCATGCGACTCGGGACTGTACCCAAAATCCACCTGTTTGCACGTCTCCTTTGAGCGTGGTAGGGAGGAAATCAAAGCACAGTAGGAGCCACATAAGACTCTATGACGATCTCGGGTCCACAGACTAACCTGTACCAGTGTCACCAGAGGACTGCTATCTGACAATAGGTATACTGCCAACTAGGAGTCATCGGCGAGTCCGTTCGGTGTACCCATTCTCCAATGAGCACCTGTGTACAATCTTTGATTTCACAGACCAATGGTTATGGGATCAACCATCGCCCTCTAAGGGACAAGAAACGTACACACTAGTCTACTCTGGAATATCGATGCCCTAGTCTCGATATTCCCTCGACTAGGAACTGATTAAAGGATGTACTTTTGGACCACCCTGGCCCCACTAGTATGATCTCATCATAATCCTGTTAGTCAAGTACATATCCTAAGGGCTTTATCATTATGTAAGAGACAGACAATATAAATACCAGTCTACATGTTAAGATAAAGGTAACCTGATAGCATACTATCATGTCGAGCAAGAAAGTCCTCTATATATATGTCCAAGCATCCACTATATCATCAATAATGGCCTCTAGGGCATACATATTCCTAACAACCCGCTTGTTTAGGAATCACTCACTCCAAAGAGATGTCTCCCAAGACTGATTTGGAGAGGGCTCGCATGAACGTGATACCCTATGCTTTTGCAGTTGGGTCTATCATGTATGTGATGTTATGCACCAGACCGGATGTAGCTTACGCACTTTGTATAGTAAGTAGGTATCAATCAGACCCATGGGAGAAACAATGGATAGCTATGAAGAACATTTTTAAGTATTTGAGAAGGGCTAAAGAGATATTCTTGGTGTATGGTAACGGATAACTCCAAGTGGAGTTCATTACCGATTCGAGCTTCCAAAGTGATAAGGATGACAGCAAGTCTGTCTCGGGATTTGTCTTCACCCTCAATAGATGGGCAGTATGTTTGAAGAGTTCCAAGCAAGATACCGTTGCAGACTCGACAATGGAGGCTGAATACATCGCTGCCAACGATGCTGCCAAAGAGGCTGTCTGGATGAAGAAGTTCATTATTGAACTTGGTGCGGTTCCATCCATTGTGGATCCAATACCTTTGTATTGTGATAACAACGGAGCTGTGGCTTTGGCCAAGGAACCCCGATCCCATCAGCGATCCAGACATATTCTGAGGTGGTATCACCTGATCCGGGAGATAGTTGATCGCCTCGAGATCAAGGTCAGGAGAGTAGACACGAAGGACAACACAGCGGATCCACTCACGAAGGCCCTTCCTCAGACACAGTTCGAGAGACCTTTTGGGATGTTAGGTATGCGATACTACAACAACTGGCCTTAATGCAAGTGGGAGATTGTTAAGAATATGCATGCCCTAGAGGCCATTATTGTATATTATAGTGGATGCTTGGACATATATATATAGGACTTTTTTTCTCGACATGATAGTATGTTATCTGGTTGCTCTTTATCTTAACATGTGCACTTGTTTTAGTTTACTATCTTATTGATACATGTTGATAAAGCCCTTTGAATGTTGGCTTGACTACCAGGACTATGATGCAGATCATAGTACTAGGGCTTTTGTAGTCCACAAGCACATCCTAAACAGTTCCTAGTCGAGGGAGTATGGAGACAGGGCATCGATATTCCAGAATAGACTAGTGTGTATGTTTCTTGACCCTGTATGGGGCGATGGTTGATCCCACAGATATTGGTGTTTGACATTAATGATTGTACACATCTGCTCATTAGAGAATGAGTACACCAAACAGGACTCGCCTAGAACCCCTAGATGGTACGATACCTATCGTCAGATAGAAATTCTTTGGTGACACTTGTAGATGTTAGTCTGTAGACCCGAGATCGTCATAGTGTCTTGTGTAGTTCCCACTGTGCTTTGATTTCCTCCCTACCACGGCTCAAATGAGTCATGCAAACAGGTGGTTTTTGGATATAGTCCCGAGTCACATGGAGGCAGTGAGCGATAGGACGGGTTTCGTCTCTCTCGGTATTGTGAGTTGATGTTGCGCTATGCTCGATTGGCTATAGCAGCAACTCCTTGGCCAGGGCTGATGAGATTTACTGATAAATGTTATCGGTAGTTTCTCGAAAGCTTATATGCCACACATCGGCATGACTTATCAAGTTATTGGGATCTGACGATTCCACTCCCAGACTCGATATGCGACATATCAGACAAAATGACCGGACTGTACGGTAAGTGTTACTTATAGGCTCTACGGGAGTTTGGACAATTTTCTTGTTGATCTTCAATTCGTTCAATACCTGGGTAGGCGTTACGACCAGCTAGTACCGCTGACGGCTTGTAGGTCTTTGATGTGATCATTACCTACTGCTGGCGTATTGACGATTCTTTAGAGTCCCATATATAGGTTTCCTAGCTCAAGCGAAACGAAGTAGGGCACGTATGGAGATATGTGCGGGAGCATGATTAAATACGAGTATATGATACCGTATTCTAATCTAGCGATATTTGATATCAGCCGGGTTATATATGATATAACTGGATTATTGAATCAAGTATTGATTCAATGATTTGATTTATATATATGTTTATATATTTGATAATAGCCGGATTATATATGATATAACCAAAATTATTGAATCAAGTGTTGATTTAATAATTTTATATATATATTAACTAATATTAAATAATAGCCGGTTATATGTGATATAACCGGATTATTGAATCAAGTGTTGATTTAATGATTTGATATACATATATATATTTGATATTAGCTGGGTTATATATGATATAACCAGATTATTGAATCAAATGTTGATTTAATAATTTGATATATATATATATATAATCTAATATATACCTCACTTAAGATTTTCTTCTCTTTATTTATATGTGTGTGTGTGTGTAATTATATTGTATCATGGTTGATGATACATTGAACATGGATGTATGAGAATCACACAAGAGTTAAAGATGAGATAATGATTTATATTTAAAAGAAAAAAGAAAAGAAGAATGAGTCATGGCTTTGGATGCTTGGAGAAGCATTGAGAAGCCATGAGTCATCTTCAATTCTTGTTTTACTCTTAGATATTTATCATTCTCATCTCATATCATTAACGCTCAATGGTTTACTCTCTCACTTCCAAGTTCATCTTCATCTTTATCTCTTCATTAGATTTTTCAGAGGTTGAGAAAAAGAAAAGAAAAGAAATATTTTTAGTGAGCAAAATTTCTACTTCATCAACCTACACTACTCTAGCCCATTAGTATTGGTTGTTAACTTCGCTAATAACTTGATCAGTGAAGTATGAGCTTGTCACGACCCGGAATTGGCACGTGACCGGCACTTGAATCACGTGAAGTCTATAAGACTCCACCGTAATCCAAGTAAGCCGAAATCCCAGAAATCTAAACCTTTTTAGGAAAATAACAGAGGTGAAGTTTTGAAATAAAGGTATAATGAAATCAAGTTCTTCTTTAAAAGTCTAAGTAATGTTATATGAAAATACAAGTGGGTTGTATACTATAGTTAAAAACCTTTTCGTCATTTGAAATTTGGGCACCACCTCCTTTGTAAATTTTGATCCAAAACCAATACATAACAATAATATAGGCATCCCCAATCGAAAGCTAGCTCTTCTCCAATTGGCGGAATCATAACCACACAAATAAAAATATACGACGCCCAAGATGAAGATCAAACACAGAAAAGAAAGTAAAGAAACCAAAACATTATCAAACCCAGAATAAAGAATAATACACACATCTAGCTCTAAGTCTGAAAGAATATACAAGCCTTGAAAGTATGTCTTAGCACCTCTACTATGTTTCTATGAGCATCAAATATGCAATTTTTTAAAAATTAGAGGTCTAAGTACTAAACAAGAATCGAACTAGAGAATTAGGGTTTTAAAGATAGCAAACTATGTTCTAATCTAAGTGAAGAGAGTCAACAACCATTGTAGTCCAGTCCTTCACTTCTAAAGCTCCAAGTAGTAGTCCCTAGAACTCTTTTTTGACTACACTTGAAGAATGGAACGAGATTGCTTGTAGTCTTCGTCGTCGAAGATGATCCACCTTGAGGCAACTCTCACTCAAGCTCACACTTCACTAATCAGGGTATTAGTGAAGTTAACAACCTATACTAATGAGCTAGAGTAGTGTAGGTTGATGAAGTAGGAATTTTGCTCACTAAAAATATTTCTTTCTCTTTTTCTTTTTCTCATCCTACAAAACTAGTGAGGAGATAATGAAGAAGCTGAACTTGGATGAGTTGTGAACCATTTTCACAAGAGATAATATGAGATTGAGAATGATAAATATCAATGAATAAAACAAAAGAGAAGAGGTGAGTCATGGCTTCTCAATGCTTCCATGAAACAATGACTCATTTCTCTTTTCATTAATTCATATATATTAACCATTATCTTCTCAGCTTCACCTTATGTATGATTCTCATACATCCTAGTTCTATGTACCATCAACCATGATACAATATAAATACATATACATACATATATATATAAATATATAAATACATATATATATACATATAGATATATATATATATAAATACATATACATACATATATATATAAATACATATACAGATATATATATATAAATACATATACATACATACATATTTATATATATATGTATGTATATGTATTTATATATATATGTATGTATATGTATATATATATATGTATTTATATGTGTATATATACATACATACATACATATCTATATACATACATACATACATATATATATATATATAAGCTTCACCTTATGTATGATTCTCATACATCCTAGTTCTATGTACCATCAACCGTGATATAATATAAATACATATACATACATACATACATACATACATATATATATATATGTATATGTATGTATGTATGTATATATATGTATATGTATGTATGTATATGTATTTATATGTATATGTATTTATATATATATGTATATATATACATATATATCACACAGACATATAAATATATATAAAGAGAAGAAAATCTTAAGTGAGCTTAATATTAGTTAATATATATATATATATATATATATATCAAATATATATATATGAGAATAATGGAGGAAAGAGGCCATAGGAGGGAATTTCCTCCAATGGCGTCGAAAAAATACGCCCTTCGTCATGTTTTCCGACGATCGGCACCCATTATCTTCATCGTTATCGTTTAAGATATGGGTACACCAAATTTCATGTGATTCCACAACTTTTTCACCGTTGAATTAGTGGGTTCAAAATTAACGGTTTACCGACAATAGAACTTTTTACATTGCTAAATCAACGGTGAAAAGGTTGTAGAATCACATGAAATTTGGTGTACCGATATCTTAGATGATAACGATGAAGATGATGGGTGCCGATCGTCGGAAAACACGACGGAGGGCGTATTTTTTCGACGCCATAGGAGGAAATTCCCTCCTATGGCCACTTTCTTCTATTATTCTCCCCCCCTCTCTCTATATATATTTGATATATATATATATATATTTGATATATATATATATATATATTAAATTATTAAATCAACACATGATTCAATAATCCGGTTATATCATATATAACCCGGTTAATATCATATAACGCTGGATTATAATACGGTATCATATACGTGTATTTAATCAAGCTCCCGCACATTTCTCCATATGCGCCCTACTTCATTTCGCTTGAGCTAGGAAATCTCTATGTGATGTTGTCTATAGTGCCATCAATTCAATTATTGGATCGCAGGCACGTGATTGCAATGATTGAGGGAGGACCTATACCGGTAGAACAGTCTTACTCGAGATGATAGTATGCTATCTGGTTTGTCTTTATCATCGTGTACATGCTTCAGGTGACTTTATAAATCACTATTACATGTTGATAGAGCCCATAGGATTCTTGCTTAACTGTCAGCGGTATGATGGCGATCCTATACGTGAGAGTTGGGTGGTCTATAAGCACATCCTAAAAGTGTCCCTGGTCATGGGAGTTTCGAGACTGGGCATCGATACTCCAAGAGTAGACTAGTGTATACGGATCGAGACCCCGACGAGGGGTGATGGCCGGTCACAAAAGCCATCGGTGTTAGTTGGTTCACCTAAGATGTATACAGGTGCTCATTAGGTTATGAGTACACCGGACGGACTCACCGGGAACATGCTATTTGGTATCATACCTATTGTCAGATAGCAGTTCCCTGGTGACATGTGTACAGGTTAGTCTATCGGCCTGAGATCGTCATTTTTCTCGTGTGAGTTCCCACTATGCTTTGATTACTACCCTACCACGGCTCAAAGGAGTCGTGCAAACAGGTTTTAGTTGGGTACAGTCCCGAGCCACATGGAGGCAGTGAGAGGATCGTCAGGGGATTCTTCTCTCTCGGTATTGGGGGTTGATGTCGCGTTGTGCACGGATGGCCATCACCAGAAATTCTCGGCCGGGGTAGACGAGAATTACTGATCTAGGATCGGTAGTTTCTCAGGTAGTGATAGGGCTTCATACAGACACTAAATGTCAAGTTATTAAGAGTCTGACTTTATCCACCCCCTAGACTCGATATGCGATACTCATAGACGAACGGACCGGACTGTACGGATATTATCACTGTCAGGTTCGGTAAGGGTTTCAGGATGAGTTTGCTCGTCGGCCTCCTTTTTGCTCAATACCTAGGTAGCCGTTACGTACAGCTAGTGCCACCGACGTGCTTCTGGTTAAACCCACTGCCAGCGTATTGACGAGTCTTTAGAGTCCCACACAGAGGGTTTCCCTGGTTCGGGTGAAACGTTGTAGAGGCCGATGGTTTTATGGCAGGGTTCGATCATATACGTGCACTTGTGCACGGATCATGATCGGACGGATAATACTAGTGGGCTATGGTTTAAGCCGGATCCTAGTATTATATTATTGGATTACTTTCATCTCGTTGTTTTCGTATTCAGTCGGAATAAGGATGTGGGTATGTATATACAGATGAGGGTTATTCTTGTAATTCGTTACAAGATAATTTTAGGGTTGCCGGTTCATTTCTTTTTCTTTTATTAAACATTTAAGGTTTTTTAAATGTTTAATATTGTTGTGATGGAAAGTGTGAGTGCAAGTCTTGTCCTTGAGCTTTGAATATGGCATGTGCAATTTGTGACTCATGGTGTCAGGTCTTGTGTGATTCATGGTGCATTGATGATTCTTGGTGGTTGGTGTGAGATATTTGTGAGATCTTTTCTTGTGCTGGAGATTTTCTTTAGTTTCTCACAAATACTTCACAACACTCACAAAGAAAAACAACAGACCCTTCTTTTCTTCACTTAGCCAAAAATTCTTGAGCTCACACTTTTCTTCACTTGGCAACTTCTTTAACCTCCACCCAAACCATCTCATGAGTTGAGAATTCTTGGGTGTTTTAAGACAAAGTATTCACACACACTCTCTACTTCATCTTGGGAATCTAGGCTAGCAAACTGGATGGCCGAGTTGCTTCGGTTTTGATGCGGGAGCCCGTATTACTAATCCTCGACGTGGATCCTCTTCGATATGGGGACACCGGAGATCGAACTTCATCGAGGCAGCCGCGAGGAGCTTGGGACAGAGGTTGAAGACCGAAGGACATGGATCGATCGGTATAACCTCTCTAAACTCTTTTCATAGAACTAGCATAGGGTTAATGGTACGATCCGTCGATTAGGGTTCCGTTAGCGGCGGTTTTTTAAAGTTTTTGTTCCGCGTTTAGCCACGGATTGATGGCCGGGGCACTGGCATAGCCCTACATGGTATCATAGCCAGCCCATTAACCACATACTAGTTAGTTTAGACGATGTTAAAGTATCGAAACCGAAACAAATCCGAAATATTACTCGATGTATTCTAGTTTCTGTCAAAATTTTCCGAGTCTTCTAAAATATTTTAGTAACTGCAGAAGACTACTATGATGACCACTAGACTGCACCCCAAATACGTGCCACTTCCACCCTATTTGACCAGAGCACATATGCATAAAATCTGAGCTGGCCGGCCAGATGAGGGAATTGGGGTTTCGTATTTTAGGTGTGTGCTAGTCTCTGGAATATTGGTTCAGTAGTATTGCTTAATTAGCCCAGTTTGGATATGGTTTTATCTATTTGTTTTGGGCTATTCGGGGTTATTTCGAAGTCGATATTTCTAACATTGTTTAAAGTTTACAGTACATACATTTCTATCTGCGACCGTGAATGCCATTAGATCGGTAAAACTTGTCTAATTGCTATAGTTCTTTTAGACGGGTTTGCGAACGTGACATTCACGTAGATGTTTTGTGTTGTGCTGTGTTTGTTGCGGATTCATCGTGGTGGATAGCTTAGATGCAATGACAGTACTGTTTAGTTTCATTCGTACATTTGATATCGCGGGGCGAGCGTCCGACATGTGGACTGCCGTCACTGCCTATTTGTATATTATTTGTTTCGGGCATGACGGGGTTGAGGTCGATGTCACCGTTGTACATATTTTCTTTTCTGTACTAGGATTACCCGCGGTGGAGTGCACGGATAGCCGGGATCTAGAGGGCAACGGGCCCACATCTCATGCCGTTGAGATGGAGGGGGCATCACTCTAGAATTGACCTATTCGCCGTCCTCGTAGGGGGTATAGGTTGACCCAAGGAGGGATGCTCAAGTTACCGGATTCTGTGAAGTGCCGGGTGGCCCATTCACTTTGATGGAGGGGGCTGCCTCACTTCTGGTTTTGGCGGGTAACTTGCCGCACCCGTAGGGGTCTAGGTTTCATTGCACAGGCTATCCACACGACCAGGGGAACGTCGGGTTTCACTTGCGGCTCAAAGGAAACCCGGGGCTCCCAGATTATCTGTATTGTTCTGTGATGCTTATCGCTTATCTGTGATGTTGCATTTATCATGCCTGGAGCGATTATTATATATTGTAATATATATACTAGTAGATGTTGTATATATTTTTTACCCGCGCTAGACCAGTCCCCGCTCTGTCGTTAGTTAAGTAACCTAACGAGTGATGACGGGACCCAGTGGCGAATGCGGATGGCATATACGTACATCATATTTTCGTTCTTTTCTGGTGTGATTAATTGATGGGACTGCGTTGATTCAGATCAATGAGGAAAACAAACCTATTCGATGTTGTTGGAACAAATTTTCAAAAGCTGTTATTACGAGGACGTTTTCTTTTTTTTTTTTGCACAGTGGTATTCAGTTATGAATATCCAGCACCTCATTCGACGAGGCAAGGGCCGAGATCCCTTCACCGGGAGTGATCTTTTGGGCAGAATTTTACGTCAGGGTAATAACATCACTATAGTCGATTACTTTTTACTTTGCATCGCGATATTCAGTCTGGAATATCCTGCACCTCATTCCACGAGGAAAGAGCCGAGATCCCTTCACCGGGAGTGACCTCTTAGCAAAGGTTTTCGCCACTATATATTTGTAAAGCTATCTGAATCCTTCAATGATATCAAGTTCATTACGTTAAAGATTTTTCGCCAAAAACCATTCAGCCCTTCGTCATTTCAGACGGGTAGCACATAGTATTCATGCTATGTATGTTGGCCTTCGTCAAGGCATAGTGTATGGTAGTTAGTTGTTACTTTTCTGTTGCATAGATAGATGCGTTGGTTTGGGACAGTCATACTACTATTTTGGCCTTCGTCAAGGGTATGTATGGGTGGGTTCAAATTAACCTGGAAAATGACGGGTAGAACTTGACATGTGACTGATGATATGTTGTCCTTCGTCAAGGTCATAAGAACATGGGGTAAAAATCACATCGGGAGTTTCAAACATACAGGAAACTTGCCAGCCATGCGCATACCTTTTGGAGTGTGATAACTTGAGTGGATTCCATCAAGTTATCATGCGATGATAGTTGGATCTCGATTCTTACTGATGAGTTGGTTTACTCCTCAGGTGATTTTAGATGATCCCGACTAATTCTTCTTTTGGGTTTGGAGGAGAATTTGAGGATACAGTGGGAGACATCCTGATTAGATAAAGTGATTAACCATTCTGATCTAGATTAGAGTGAACGTTGAGTGTTTCTTTTCTCTCTCTCTTTGGCAGCGACCATGTCCCGACCCTAGAGTAGAACTCATAAACCATGTTAATCGAACTTTCTTAAAATACTGGCTTTTGGATTGTCAAAGTTGCATACTTCATTGCCAAACCTACTTTTACCCTTTGCATTTCTCCTGAACATTCCGTATTACTACGAAGATCCTCTTTTATTGGATATGACCATCGTATAGTTACATACGAACTCGAAGAAACTTGTATCAGATTCGAGAATGGTTTCCGGTTCTGGAGAAATTGAATAGGACTATTCAGTTGTCTTTTCCTTTTACCTTCTCTCAGGTTATGAGGGCTCCTAGGATTAAGAGAGGGTACACCTATTGCGCTTATTGGATAGTCTTCTTCCAAACCATAGGCAGGTGCCGAAAGGTGGGGAAGGAAGAAAACCAATTAGCCTAAGTGTGGTGTACAAAAGGTAATAAGTAAAGACAAATAAAGATGCGACTGCTATCATTCACGTCCAAACTGTGTAGCTCATCGCCACTCCTACTTCCTTTGCATTTCTCCGGTTCAGGAGAAATTGAATAGGATTATTCAGGTTGTCTTTTATCATTACATTCTCTCAGGTTGAGAGGGCTCCTTAAATTAGGAAGGTACACCTATTACGTTTATTAGATAGTCTTCTTCCAAACCATAGGCTGGTGCCGAACGGTAGGGAAGGAAGAAAACCATTTTGCCTAAGGATGGTGTACAGAAGATAACGAGTAAAGACAAATAAAGGGATTTGGAGAGACGACAAAGAAATATACGGTTACAGTCATGAACAGGATAATGGAAGAGGCATTACTAGGAATACCCAGATACCCCTTCGAAACATTTTCATGTTTCAGTTTCACTGTGCATTGTTAATTGAAAACTGATTTCCCAATTAAATCCTGTTAATATGATATGCCCTAGAGGCCATTATTGTATAGTACTAGTTTGTATATTACATTTTGGAAGCTTAGGATATATACACGGATTTATGACAGTCTTGCTAGATATAGTAGTATGCTACTTGGTTTGTATCTATCTTAATATGTGTATATGTTTCTTTTAACATATCGCTAGTACATATTGATAGAGCCCTTAGGATCTTTGCTTGACTACCAGCGTTGTGATGGCAGTCACACTAGTGGGGACTGGGTAGTCTACAAGCACATCCTTATACAAGTCCCTAGTCATAGGATTATCAAGACAGGGCATCGATACTCCAGAGTAGACTAGTGTATACGTTTCTCATCCCAGCAGGAGAGATGGTATGTCCCACAGCCATAAGTACGTCGTACTGGAAATAGTATGCAGGTGCTCATTGGGTTATGAGGTACACTGGACGAACTCGTGGGGTACTGTTGGTTGGTTCTATACCAATCATCAGGAAGCATCTCCCAGGTGACATGAGTACAGCTTAGTCCGTTGACTTGACGCTGCTATTTCGCCTCAAGTGTGTTCCCACTGTCCTTCGATTGCTACCCTACCATGGTTCTATTGAGTCGTGCAAACAGGTAGTAGTTGGGTGCAGTCCTGAAGCACTTGGAGGCAGTGGCGGTTAGATAGGATTTGTCTCTCCCGGTATTGGGGGTTGATGTCGCGTTGTGTTCGGAACGCCATTACACAAAGTCCCTGGTCAGGGCAAGTGAGATTTACTTGTAGGTACTCAGTAGTTTCTCAGGGTGTTTTGGACTGTACTCCAACACGACTTATACCGCTATTAGGGGTCTGACATTTACCATCCCCCTAGGTCCGATATGCGATACTCTTAGACGAACAGACCGGACTGTACGGAGATTGCCTGTAACGTTTTGAAAATCGTTTCGGTGAAATTTCGGAAAATCGGTAAAATAAGGGGTTTTCTGTAAAAAGTCAAAATACAAATATCTTTATTACAAAATTAAATATATATATTCTAGCTATGTAATTGCTAGTATTTGGTATTTATTGAGCCACTTGTGAAATTTCAATTTTTCTGAAAAAAAAATTATTTTAATATTATTTTAAGCCGTCACTAATACATTTAATTAGGGAAAATTACAAATTGGAATGGGTTGATACAAATTTTATAATTCATGACACACTAAAGTGACTTGTAAAATATTGTTTCTGAAACGAAATCGTTTGCCAAAACGGTTTAGAAATTATTGAAGAAGAAAGGGTTTTTTAGTGAATTTAGTGTAAATGGTTGTTTGGGGTATAATATTTATCATTTTCCCTCACCCCACACACTCACACACACCCACTTGCCATCTTGGCCGAGCCTTGCTGCCTCAAACCCTTTTTGGCCCACTTCATATCTCACAAAACAAAGAAATAAAAAGAATTGAAGTGTAGATTATTATATAGTAATTGAGGTATGGGTTTATATACTTAATGTATGGTTCTTGACTTGGTCAAACTCCCCACACCCTCTCTCTCCTCTCCCCACCTGCATTTGGCCGAGCCCCGCATTTAGAACAGCCCCTTCACTTCTTCATCTCACATTCTCTTCAAAAAATCCACAAAAATGCTTAAAAATCCACAAAATTTCACAGAAAAATCCAAATCCAACTCCTACCCATTATTTCTTTGCCATAGCTAACATGGATCTTGGAGCTAGAGAGCAAGTTGGGAGGCCATGTTTGCATGGGAGATCTCTAAAATTGTGGAGGTAAATCCTAACCCTAGTGTTTAGTTGTAGGTTAATTTCTTTGAATCAACTTAATTAAGTGTTTAATTTAGGTTTTTAAATTGCAAGTTTAAATTATAGAAAAGGGTTTAATTTTTTTATTAGGGTTGCTATCATTAAATTGTGGTCTTAATGAGTTGATTAACATGTTATTGTTATGTAAAACTTAACCTTGTTGCATCTTGCTAATTGCTACTTTTAAATTGTCCAAATTGCATAATATTGCAAACTAGGTTTTAAAAATTAAGTTAAATTGTTAGATAAAAATTCTAATTATGGTTTCATAGAATTTGGGGTTTTTGTGAGTTTTAACCTATTTTATATTAAAATTAGTGTTCGTGAATGTGCAAATGAGTGTATTTGGGTTTTTATTGATGGTCTGGCGTTTGTACACCGACGTCGAGGGTTTTTGGGTTGATTCGTGAAAGCAACCATAGGTTTTGACTTATGTGGGATTCGTGTGTCGTTTTGGTCATGAGTCGGATTTTAATGCGATACGATGCGTTGTGATATGTAGGTACCCCCATGTGGACTTCGAGACGACAAGCAAGCGCGTGGCGACGTCGGCACCGGCGAGCGAGGACCAGGTGAGTAGATTTATATCTACGGGGAGAAGTCGGGTGGATGGCGTATAGCACCCCCGCAGTCCGTAGTGTAGCTCATATATATATGTTTATATAGGTGTTTTATGATACGAGAATGTTCATTCATGTTATGGTTATGAGTTCATGGAGTACCTTTGGGTTAGTTGCGAAACCCTAGAGTAGTTGTTATACCCACATACGCACACACAGACTTGCATACTTTACTTTCTTATGCACAGATTGGGATGTGTATATATGTATATATGCGTGGGTATGAGACTATGCATATGTACATTCATATACGCATGCATGGATAATGAGGATAGTACTTGGGATTTAAGATTAGTCGATGAGATTTGATTTGAGACTGTGAGATCGGTGATATAGCAGGGTTCGTATTTGTGATACGACATGACGTTGTAGCGGGTCCTTGACGTAGTGTTTCACACACGTCCATGCATACTTAGGTGGCATCAGTATTGTACTAGATGTAGATCAGTACCCTGATCATGATATTTGATAAAGAGGATACCAGGTGAATAGTATGATGAATGTGATATTGACCCGTACCCAGATTTGGGGATGCCGTACGACGGATTTACGTACGAGCTATATTTTGATGATTGATCCGCACTCTTGACTTGGGATGTCTGGTTATAGATATGGTATCGGGTATGATATTATTGAGGCGGGATCACCGACTAATATATATACAGGTATGTATATGTATCGACTCAGATGTTAGGCGGTTTTCTTACCTGTAGTCTAGCTTGTAGCTTAGCCCTTTAGTTTAGTTAGTTGTTAGATCAGATTCGGTTCCTACCTATTTCAAAGCTTACGAATCGTGCGTATTTTAAAAGACAGGTCAAGGGATTCTACAGATATTTCAAAAAAATGTATCTTTTCTTAAAAACACCGTAGCGCCTATTTTCAAAACCCCATGATTCGTGTTATTTCAAAAGGCACCATTTGTAGGATTTATATTAGGGTAATGCAGATTAGTTATCGTTGTATTTAGTATTTAGCTCCCGCTCATTATTACTGTTCGCTCCGCATCGCATACTTATATTATAATTTCTTATTGCATTGTTGATATCATACTGTTAGGACACCAGCACCATTACCGATGATGCGTATGTACCACGTACACTTACTTGCCGGCTCACACACATCTTCATCGGTAATTGCCATGTCACGTACACCTTAGAAAATATTATTGCTTGACATAGCCTGTTAGCTAATAGTTTAGACATGATATTAGTGTACTTGCCTTATATGTTAGTTTAGACATTGTAGTTATTACCTGCTACTTCATGCATACTGTTATTCATTGTTATGCTGCATTCAGGGATTCTCATGCATATATTCACATTTTACGTGCTGTTGAGGTTTTGGATTCGGATTTCCATGAGATTTTCTGGATTTGGGGAAAACCGCAAAAAACTATACAAACTTCTTCTTTCTCTTTTTAAATGAAAAGCGCGGTTTTTCCCATGATGTATGAGTCGTCCACCATGAGTTTGCTGATGGATTTCGAGACCCGATTCGAGGAGTTGGATGAACCGTTTCGGGTACATGGTGGACCCGGTAAGGTACCCCGGGGCAAGAAGCTCGTGGTGATGACGATGAGCCTGGCAGGGGGAGACTACCTACCGGTGATATTACCCGACGCGTCGGATATCCGGAGGATACCGTCGTGGTCTTGAGATGGATCGTAGGGGCCGGTCTGGACTGACGGCGCTCTAGATATTGAGATTGAGACATTGAGATTTCGAGATATTGAGGTGCTGAGATTTGATGATACAGGCTAGTCCGGATAGCCGGAGCCTGAGATTTTGAGACATTGAGATTTATGTTTTGTGTCGATGCTAGACATTGTTGATGCTGATTTCATTATGATACCTCATTTTAAAAATACAAAAGAAATCTCACTAAATTATGAAAACAGTTTCTTCATTTACATATATTCTGTTTTCATGCATTCATACCTCATTCATATGATATATTGCTACCTGAGGCACTGACACGGGCACATGAGATTACACTCGGGTTAGATATTACCCTAGCCATTGTTATAGGCTGCATGTTATACATATATTTGAGGTTATATTATGATCATTGACCTAGGATTGCGTTATTTATGCGATTTCTATTCGTAGATATTTTTCTATTCACGAGTTGGCAACTCACCCCCGTTCTGCCCCAGTTTCTTGCAGGTTTGCCGTACAGGTTTCATTACGGCTTGCGGGCATAGTTTCCTTCGGGTGATTTGCTAGTAGGTGGGTTTACTTGTACCGTACCCTGCATTATATATCTTGTATATCATTATTCTGTTGTATCTAGAAGTTCCATCAACCAAACATGTATTTATTTTGAGATAGAGACCAGAGATGTTATTCTTTCGACCTTAGAGTCGCGCGTTATATTTCTGTGGAATTCTTGTTGTTTGAGTTTCCTTTTGAGTTTTGATCCTCGCCCTTGGCGTTGTATATTATATTGCTTGTGTGGTTGTGACCGTCGATTGACGAAGAGCTAGCTCCCGCTTGGGGATGCCTTTTTATTGATTTCGTATACTATTCATGTTGTATCCCGTTTGGGGGCCAGTATTTACAAAGGAGACTCTGCCGAAATTTTCAGGAAATTTTTAATGTTTTTTTAAAACCCGCATAATTCGGCTTATGCTATTGAAACTTCTTGTTTTAAATTGGTTTTCCTTCGCTCTACTACTTTTCTTGGTTTGGATTTCTGGGTTTTCGGTTTTCTTAGATTACGTACGCCTCGAGACGTTCGTAGTTTAAGTGCCGGTCTTGTTCCGTACTTTCGGGACGTGACAAAGTTGGTATCAGAGCGTTAGGTTTTACCTTCGGAGCGTAGGATGACCCTTGGTTGATGGAATAGGTGACTAAAGTAGAGTGACGTACCGTGGGTATATTCCGCTGCATACTTACGATACGCTACTCCACTTAAGAAGCCCTAGGATGTACATTTCTTTGTTCAGTATTATATTCATTCATGATTTTGCCTCATCAGTACCAGTTATAGTTTTGCTGCCACGATTACGGGCAGGGAGAGCTACAGCTAGAGTTGCGGTCAGCATGAGCTCGTCACGAACGAGGACTGACCAGGGCGAAATTCCGGTGACACACGATTGCGGAGATGTGTCTTTTTACTGTGTTTCCGCGCCACGAGCGTTTGGCGGATCGCCTTTATGAGGTTACTCGGATATGCTGATCGACATTAGAGGATTGAGCCAATGATAGAGGCCAACCAGATTTTGATGACCGTTGGTGTGTTGCTTATTCATGATGGTCGAGGCACTGTTCAGCGTGCAGACGAGCGAGCCAGTTATTGCTGCGAACGACGAGATATTGCCCCAGATGCTGGAGTTAGTGCAGAACGAGTTGTACTAAGAGATGATAGAAGGTCGCTAGTCATCGAGGATGAATGACTAGGACATCTGGATCATTCGCCTACCCCGATGCGAGGTCATCAGATAGATTGATTCCAGCTAGAGACGACTTCACGCGGAGACGTTGGGAGTCGACAGAGACGATCGAATGTCAGAAACCTATTATTCCAAGTTTAAAATAGTCGGAAAGACATGCAGGCAATTCTATGGTCCCTCTAGAAGAATGAAACCCTAACTCGACTTAATGACCGTGTGAAAGCCTTTGAACCTTTGGGTTTGCGGCAGTTCCACGGCGCCATTAGTGAGGCTTGGGTTTGCCCTTCTACGGCTGGACCACCGATGCTGTGGTATGTACTCGATACTATTAAACTGTGCCCAAGATGTTGAGCCCTTGGGGGATTATGAGGTTTTGACAATCGATTGGATGGTTCGACTTAATTCGGATGCTAGGTGGTGAGATGCATTTTTGGGAGACTCCAGATACGAGGATAGCTGTAGGAACTCAGTCCATGCAGCCACGACGAGACGAGTTCGACATTAGAGAAAGTGGAGTAAGAGGTTCATACGCGATCTTGATGAGACGAAGTCCCACTCCGCCGACATCAGAGATGCGATACGCATACCGAGGCATTGTACTGGGATGTACCATCCGGAAGGAGTCGCGATGAGTATGCAGCCGTTCCGGAACAAGAAACAGATGTAGTAAAGGACGATGAATTCCGGACAGTTCGGCAGAGACGAGATTTAGGATAGACCTCGATAGGACTTTTCTGGAATAAATTACGAGAAGACTCGGACCCAGGAGTGGTCATGTTACGCACACCAGCAGGCCAGATTTCAGGATCGTCGACGAGATATGCTATGAGTGACCACGGCAGTTGGCCAGAGATTCTTGGAGGATGTACTTGAGCGGGACTATTCCGCCATACTTGATTTTGGTATTTTGAGCGATCTATTCGCATGATTTGGTTTTGATGATTGAGTTTCATGATATCGTTTTCATGCACCATGGTTGCACCTACTGAGTATTTACGATTTTTGCACAGTTGTTGCACTTGAGATAGTTTTCGTGCCTTGGTTCCTCATGTTTGTGATTATATGGATTTCATACAGTTGAGTTGATTTTGTGCATATGTACGCACACAATTTGATTCTTGCACTCGGTATAGTTCACATATGCTTGCAGTGCAGTGATTCGCATTTTGTGCACTTAGATGCACTGGACTTCGATTTCGATTGTGATGTTCGATATTTGTTTTGTGCACCTTGTGCACCTGATTGGATTTTGCGCATGTTCGGCGCTTGATATTGGATTTCATGATTTCGTGCACGATGGATGCACCTGATTTGGATTTTCGCGCATGTTGGGCGCATGTTATGAGATACGATTTTGGTGCACTCCAGATGCACTAAATCGAGATTCTTCGTGCATGTCAGATGCACCTGTTTTGCTGTCAGGCACACCTGTTGCCCTTGACAGATGTTTCGTGCACACCCGATGCACTTAGATGTTGTTTCTGTGCATATGTATAGCACATTCATGGATTTTTTGTTAGTTATATGTATGCCCTAGAGGCCATTACTGTACATAGGATGTATATTGTAGTGGATGCTGGGACATATATAGGGAGGACTTTCTTGCTCGACATGATAGTATGCTATCTGGTTGAACTTTACCTTAACGTGTATACTGATTGTCTCTCTGTTACATGTTGGTAAAGCCCTTAGGATGTGCGCTTGACTACCTGGACTATGATGCGGATCATACTAGTGGGGACAGATAGTCTATAAGTACATCCTTCAAAGTCCCTAGTCGTGGGTATATCGAGACGGGGCATCGATATACCAGAGTAGACTAGCGTGTACCTTCTCGACCCATACAGATGGGCGATGGATGATCCCATATCCATCGGTGTTTGACATCAGAGATGATATACGGGTGCTCAGTAGAGACTGGGTACACTGGACGGACTCGCCGAGAACTCCCAGATGGTATTATACCTCACGTCAGATGGCAGTTCTCTGGTGACACTGGTACAGAGTAGTCTGTTGACCCGAGATCGTCATAGAGTCTTGTGTGGTTCCCACTGTGGTTTGATTTCCATCTTACCACGTCCAAGAGGGCGTGCAAAACGGTGGTTTTTGGGTACAGTCCCGAGTCACATGGAGGCAATGAGCGATAGGAGGGGATTCGTCTCTCCCGGTATAGGGAGTTGATGTTGCGCTGTGTTCGATTGGCTATAACAGGAAATCCCTGGCCAGGGTTGCTGAGATTTACTGGTAAGTGTTACCAGTAGTTTCTCGAACAGTTATAGACCTCATATCGACACGACTTATTGAGCTATTGGGGTCTGACGTTTACCACCCCTAGGCGAGATATGCGACATATTAGACGATCAGACCGGACTGTACGGTAGTGTTACTGGTCGGATTCACTGGAGTGTGAGCGGGCTTGCTCGTCGATCTTCAGATCGCTCAATACCCGGGTGGCCGTTACGTTTAGCAGACCGCTTGCGGCTTGTGGATGCTTGATATGATCATCATCTGCTGCCGGCGTATTGACGAGTCTTTAGAGTCCTACACAGAGGTTTCCTGGCTCAAGCGAAACGAAATAGGAGCGCATATGAGATATGTGCGGGACCGAGAATAATGCGTGTATGTGATACCGTATTTCATTCTCGCGATGAATGTATCGATTAGGTTATATGCGATATACCCTAGTTATCGAATCAAGGGTTGATTCGATAAACCGATGCATTGCATACTAGTCGGTTATATACTTTATGACCGGATCGTTAAATCAAGTGTTGATTTAATGATTTGATGCATAATTATATATTTGATATATTACTTTGCATTAACTAGTATCGGTTCACTTTAAATGGATTTTCTCGCTCGGATGTGCGCATTAAATATGCGATATGATTTTGTGCACATGTTTGTATCATGTTTGATGATGCATGGTTTTTGATTAAGTGTATAGAATTAAACAAAGGTTAAGATGATGGTTAGGGTTTATTATTTGTTATTCATTTATCTTATTTAATTATCCTTTTATTTTTGATAAATGAATAAAAGAAAAGAGAAAAGAATGGTGGCTAATTTTGTTCTTTAGTTGAAGCTTCATGAAGCTTTGTTCTAGTCAACCATTCTTATCTCATTCTTAACCCTAACCATTCCCACTAACCATGATTCATTCTCTACACTTGACTAGAGTTAATATTATGATAAGTATTGTTTTTCTATTGTTTTTTAATTAACTTATCATATATCATCTTCTTCTTCTTCTATTTTCTTCAAGTGAAGAAAGGTTGCCCCATCAATGGCAAGTGATGGAAATGAGTGAGAAATCCAAAACTAAAGTCTACCCACTTCCTATTTCTTCATCCTCTACCTCTTGCCAAGTAGTAGAGTGTGTTTACTTCACAAGTTTCTAGACTTGGTGAAGTTGTGAGCTTGATCTAGCGATGCCTCGACGTAGATCATCTTCGGCATGGACATCGACGACCTAGCTCCCTTTTTCTCCGACGAAGCCGACTCTAGAGCCCGGATTTGATTTGGACAGCGGAGAGGACCTCGTTGCGGAGCCGTGGAGGTGGAGGACCGGATCTACAAAGGTTGTATTTCCGTATTCTCATTAGTTAATTGGTTAACTAGTTCTTTTTCGCCTAGACATCTAGTTATCGATCCGTAGTTTAGGGTTTGTAGGCACCGTAGAATTTGAAAATGGCATGTTCGATGCCTTGTGAGACCTCTTGGGAGTGCCTAGGAACCCTACAGTGGTATCAGAGCCTAGCTAGAGCCTTAGGCGAAGTCCAGACGGAATTCGAAGTCCGAACGAACCCGGAACCCCAAAACAAATTTGCTCTCTGTACTTTTTCCGAGAATGCGGATTTTTGTGAATTAAAAATTTCTAGAAAATACATAAAATAAAACTAAGAATTACGGTGCAAACTCAGGTGAGTAATTCGTTTGAACGGCGGCGGAACGGCGGCATAAGCACTGCTTATGCGGCGGTTCCGCGCTATATTGGTGACGTCATCGTACCTGCTCTGCACAGTAATTCCTATTATTTTATGCTGAGTTTTCTTGGAATATTTAAAACTTATTCCAGAGTTGAATTTTCTGGGTTTGTTTTGGGGGACTCGGTGTATTCGATCGGACTGTCTAATTTTGTCGGTGTGCTTTTCCGGGTATTTTTAGAATATGTTAAAAAGTTCGACCGGATATAAATACCCAATTTTTCCCCTGTCGGGAAATTTCCAAGTGTTGGATTTTTCCGTAGTTTGACAACGTTCTAAGTAGTGCAAGTAACGCGATGGTCCCTCTAGAAGACAACAAACCTTAACTCGATTATGTGACCGTCTTGAACTGCCCTTTGAACCTTCGGGTTTGGGGCAGTACGGCGTGCCACATGTGAGGCGTTGGCTTGACCCTTCTACGGCTGGACCGTTGGTACTGAGGTACGAACTGAATGTTGTTAGACTAGTTTCATGTGTTGATCTGTATCGGAAAAACTTGGGTGTTAGAATGTTCGATCGGAAAGTTTAACATTTTCTATTTATCTGGAATGGGATACAATAATTGGAATTCACAATAGTTATGAGATAACTGAATGAATGTTATAAACATAGCAGTTTAGTCTCACTTGATCGTTTGCCACGGAATTTTGATGTGATCAAAAGTCCGTCGCAATCACGTAGCGTACGCGGATACTCGCCGGGTAAACTTAATAGACAGCCTCACGCCATTGCCCCGACCAAGTGACTGTAGGAGAACCCCGTCGCCGAAAGCATCCGTCCGGGTGCTCGCGGTGGCGGTGTTCCGCCTTGGTGCACTTCGTCGACGGTATCGGGGGTGCGGCCGCCTACTGAAGTTTGCGACGAGCATTCGATCAGGATGTCGGGAATCTTGTTGAATTGCCCGACTTGATATTGAAAAGAGTTTTCGATTTTGAGACTAAAATGCGGGGTTTATAATTGTTAGGCATGCGATGTCTAAAGAATTCATTTGGTCAGGCATGCGATGTCTGAAGAGATTGCGGATTCCAACTGTTGTAGTTTTACACTTTCTTTTCTGTGACCGTAAGTGTAATATGTGATATCGCCGGTTTCGTTGCTATATGTCAACGACAATTGGGATGCGCATGTTTACTTACGTTGATGACATGTGATATTATGTGTTGCTGGATATGTTATATTGGATCGTCGTGTTTGAATAGCCGGGGGTTTTTATGTGAGATGAGTGTTTTTCATTTTCATTCATGTAAAAACTTGTATGTAATATTCTTTTATTGGGGCGCTTCCAGGTTGCGGAAGTAGTCACCGTTTGTATATTATTTACTTTTCCGCACTAGGATAGACCCAAGGAGGAGGGCACAAGTAACCGGGTTCTGGAGTCCAGTGGGGACCAACTCGAGGAGTCGAGTCCGGGTCTCCTAACTCTAGAATTGGTAGGGTTGCTTGCCGCTCTCGTAGGGGTCTAGGGGTGTGGGTTTGGCTATTCATCACGACCGTGGAATCCGTGTTTTATACTGGCTCGTATTGAAAACACGGACGTCCTAGTATATCCAATATTTCATATGATTCTTCTGCTGCGATATCTGTGATGTGATCATGTGATGTTCTGTGATAGATACAGTATATAGTATATATGATATATTATATAGGCGTTACTTATGTTTTACACCCGCGCTAGCCCTGCCCCGCTCTGCCGTTAGTTACCTAACCTAACGGTGCACGAGGGGACATCGAGGCGAATGCGGATGGCATAAGTGTACGTCGTATTTATCTGTGATGTTTAGGTACTTACATGATGGGACTTCATTAATGTGATTAATGAAATAAAAGAAACCTAAGATGTTGTAGAATCGAATTTCAAAATAAAACAGGTAGCTACAGTTCTTGCTTTGCACAGCGGTATATGTGATATATCCTGCACCTCATTCGACGAGGAAAGGACCGAGATCCCTTCACCGGGAGTGACTCCTTTAGCAATAACTGGTCGATGCTACGCCCTCGGTTTGTCTTTTGATTGCTTTTAAGAGTTCTGCTTTGCACAATGATATATACGATATATCCCGCACCTCATTCGACGAGGAAAGGACCGACGATCCCTTCACCGGGAGTGACTCCTTTAGCAAAACTAGAAAAGCCTCAAAAACACTCCATTTTAAAATCATTCGATCCTACAACGATATCAAGTTCATTACGCAAAAGGTTTTCAGAAAAACCTGTCGTAGACCTCCGTCATTTCAGATAAGTAGTAGTTAGTATTCGTGCTACGTTTATTGGCCTGCGTCAAGGCTTAGTGTGCGGTAGCTAACTGCTGCTTATCTGCATAAGCATATGATGTGATTGGATTAGGGTAGTCGTGCGACTTTGTTGGCCTGCGTCAAGGGTCGTGTGGGTGGGTTTAATTCAATCAGGAAATGACGGGTTGAACTTGACTAGCGGACTATGGTTTGTTGGCCTGCGTCAAGGTCATAGGACGCTAGGGGCAAAATATTATCGGGAATTTCAAGTGTTGAAATTTGCAATGAGATTGCATACCTTCTATGAGATAGTTGGATCCCGATACCCGCTGCGAGTAAGTGTTACTCCTGGGAGAGTTTTATACATTACAACTAGCCGATCAAGTAGGTGTCTAGAAAGGTGTTAACGAGGTTACGCCTCTGGGAAAACGAGGTTTATATTAATTAGGTTCGTGCGAAAGCACGGGGGACCTCCCTCAAAGTACCGACACTGGCCTGGCTGAAAGATTGGCGAACTTGTAGTGTGTAATTAATCCCGGCTAGTCTTTCCTTTTAGGGTTTGAAGGAAGATTTGATAAAAAGCAGTGGGAGCCATCCTGATTAGATAAAATAATAACCAATCTATTCTTGACAGAGCGCACGCTGAGTGTTTTCTTCTCTCTCTCTCCAGGTAGCGACCATATCACGCCTTAATCAAGATAATAATACGGAATATTGACCGAACCCGCTTGTTATACTGAGCTGGGGAACGTTGGTCCCGCTCCACCTTATAATTGTTATAAGACAGAGCAGGAAATAGGGGATTACCAGAATTCCCGTGCCGCCCAAACGAAGAGAGTGCATGCTGATGCATCATCTTCGGGTGTGTTCATTATACAGAATTGTTTCTCAGTATCCTTTACGTCCTGGGTATGTGATACCAGATCAGGATCCCAGATATGTAATATGTTACATAGGGCTACAGAAAGGTAGAGAACTGAGAACGGGTGATAAGTTTCATGAGACAGAAAACGGGGCAAGTGTTGCAGCCAAGTCTGTTGGTCACTGTCACCCTGTATTACAAATACATTGATTGTGAACGAATGTTATTAGATACCGAACCTGATATACAAAATCATATCAGTCTCTTTATTAGTAAAGAAATGATAAAATTTTGTATTGTTGGATAATGTTTTGAACATTTCCTATATCAAAAGTTGATCGGTTCAGGCACGTTATCTAAAAGCATTAATGTTCTAAATCAAACTACAGTTCTTAGTATACGGAACACACATAAGAGGAAGAGTTCAGAAATGAACGGATCCTTCTTAAGGTATTGTAGACTAGGTCAGATCAATGTGACCCGACTAGCTAGAGTTACATATAGATGCATATTTAAATCAGTTTGAATTTACATCTTGTGAAACTCGCCAGTCATGTCACAAAGATAAGATGACCATAGCTCCGTTTAATGGAAACAGAGAAAGAGTTAGTGAACTCTTGGGATGATACATGTTGATGTATGTGAGGTCCCCTGTCTACACATGCCAGGACTGGTTCTTTGTACTTCATTACATTCTCTGATAATCTCTCAAGATTCAGTCATATGTTCCTGTTGAAATACAAATCCGAACCTTTTGAGATATTCACAGAATATGATTTAGAAGTAGAGAACCATTACGGGTATAAGTATTATGTCCTTTGATGAGATCAAGGAGGAGAATACTTGAGCACGGAAATCCTGGACTATTCTAAAGGAGAATGAGATTCTCTCTCAGCATTACTCCTTCGTATACACCATAGCACGATGGTATATCGGGGTGGAGCAATTACACCCTATGTGATAAGGTGTGCTCTATGATGAGTAGTACTGAGTTACCTATTTCCTTTTTGGGAGTTATGCACTTGAGAAGCTGCATACTTATTGAATAGGGTTCGAATCAAATCAGTTGCCTACCACTCTATATGAGATATGGAAAGGGAAGAGCCCATGTCTTAAGCTAGTTAAGATTTGGGGTTGTTCGGCCTATGTCTGAAAGCAAAATCCGGACAAGCTCGAGGCAAGGTCTGTTATGCAGAACTGGAAGTGTTCCAGCTATACAAACTACAGCATGATTTGGTACAACCAGAGGATTCAGTGGAAACCAACGAACCTCAGCCTCTCCGCCGATCTAGTAGGGTTCCTCACCCACCTGAGAGATACTTCGGTTTCTCTATGACAGTGGGAGCGAGGAATGCATCATGAGATGATGACCCAACTAGTTTCGAGCTGGCCATCACGAGTAAGACTCTGTAAGAATGGCTGGATGCTTAGTGATCTGAGATGGAATCCTTATACACCAGCAAAGTATGGACTTTAGCTGCTATATCTGAAGGGTTAAATCCCCATCAGGAGCAAGTATATCTTGAGAAGATTACTTGGTGTACATGGAAAAGTTGAGACTTTCAAAGCTAGACTTGTTAAAAGTTTGCATCATTGACCAGGCGAGGATAATGATGAAACCTTTTCAAGTGGCTATGCTTAAGTCCATCCAGATCCTACTTGCCACGGCTACATACCATGACTACGATATCTGGTGGTTGGGTGTCATGACTGCTTTTCTAAATGATGTTTTAGAAGAGTGCGTCTATAAGTACACAGCCAGAGGGCTTCGTAGACAGTGGGAGCAGCGGAAACGTGTGCAAGATGCTTTATAGGATAAAGCAGGCATCGCGGAGTTGGAACATCTGTTTTGATGGATTAATCAAAGAGTTTGACATCATTAAAATGGTGGATGAACCTTGTATAAACAAAAAGGTAGTAGGGAGTATGGTGGTGATCCTCGTAGAGTACGTGGATGACATACTCTTGATAAGAAAGGGGTTTCTTATGCTACGCTCGATCAATCTCCGATTATCACAATGATTCTCCATATAGGATCAGAGTGATACCTCCTAAATCCTGAGTTTTGGATCTATGAGATAGATTTAATTGGATGTTGGGATTCTCACTAGTTGTAGTGAGATAGTATCAATTGATCCTAGGGAGAATCACTGGAAGTGTTCCAGGGTGATAAAGACGACTGAATGTCAGTCACAGGCATTGTCTTTTCCCTCAGTAAAGGGACGGTATGTTGGAAGAGTTCCAAGCTAGATACCGTGACATACTAGACGATAAAGGCAGGATAGATCGCTACTTAAGATGCTACCAAAGAGGCTGTTTGGGTGTATATTGGTTCATGAGATGAACTACGTTCCAACCATTGTGAGACAATGGAGTTGTGGCTTATGCCAAGGAACGTCCGTCCCATCAGTGATCCAGACATATTCTAAGGCAGTATCACTTGATCATGGAGATGGTTGATCTCCAGGGAGATCGAGGTTAGGAGAGTAGACTCAGAGGACAACACAGCGGATCCACTCATAAAGGCCTGTTCCCAGAGAGAGACTTTTATGGGATGGTTGAGTATGAGATACTACAACCACTGCTATCAGATGGCCCTAGTGCAAGTGGGAGATTGTTAGTTATATGTATGCCCTAGAGGCCATTACTGTACATAGGATGTATATTGTAGTGGATGCTGGGACATATATAGGGAGGACTTTCTTGCTCGACATGATAGTATGCTATCTGGTTGAACTTTACCTTAACGTGTATACTGTTTGTCTCTCTGTTACATGTTGGTAAAGCCCTTAGGATGTGTGCTTGACTACCTGGACTATGATGCGGATCATACTAGTGGGGACAGATAGTCTATAAGTACATCCTTCAAAGTCCCTAGTCGTGGGTATATCGAGACGGGGCATCGATATACCAGAGTAGACTAGCGTGTACCTTCTCGACCCATACAGATGGGCGATGGATGATCCCATATCCATCGGTGTTTGACATCAGAGATGATATACGGGTGCTCAGTAGAGACTGGGTACACTGGACGGACTCGCCGAGAACTCCCAGATGGTATTATACCTCACGTCAGATGGCAGTTCTCTGGTGACACTGGTACAGAGTAGTCTGTTGACCCGAGATCGTCATAGAGTCTTGTGTGGTTCCCACTGTGCTTTGATTTCCATCTTACCACGTCCAAGAGGGCGTGCAAAACGGTGGTTTTTGGGTACAGTCCCGAGTCACATGGAGGCAATGAGCGATAGGAGGGGATTCGTCTCTCCCGGTATAGGGAGTTGATGTTGCGCTGTGTTCGATTGGCTATAACAGGAAATCCCTGGCCAGGGTTGCTGAGATTTACTGGTAAGTGTTACCAGTAGTTTCTCGAACAGTTATAGACCTCATATCGACACGACTTATTGAGCTATTGGGGTCTGACGTTTACCACCCCTAGGCGAGATATGCGACATATTAGACGATCAGACCGGACTGTACGGTAGTGTTACTGGTCGGATTCACTGGAGTGTGAGCGGGCTTGCTCGTCGATCTTCAGATCGCTCAATACCCGGGTGGCCGTTACGTTTAGCAGACCGCTTGCGGCTTGTGGATGCTTGATATGATCATCATCTGCTGCCGGCGTATTGACGAGTCTTTAGAGTCCTACACAGAGGTTTCCTGGCTCAAGCGAAACGAAATAGGAGCGCATATGAGATATGTGCGGGACCGAGAATAATGCGTGTATGTGATACCGTATTTCATTCTCGCGATGAATGTATCGATTAGGTTATATGCGATATACCCTAGTTATCGAATCAAGGGTTGATTCGATAAACCGATGCATTGCATACTAGTCGGTTATATACGATATGACCGGATCGTTAAATCAAGTGTTGATTTAATGATTTGATGCATAATTATATATTTGATATATTACTTTGCATTAACTAGTATCGGTTCACTTTAAATGGATTTTCTCGCTCGGATGTGCGCATTAAATATGCGATATGATTTTGTGCACATGTTTGTATCATGTTTGATGATGCATGGTTTTTGATTAAGTGTATAGAATTAAACAAAGGTTAAGATGATGGTTAGGGTTTATTATTTGTTATTCATTTATCTTATTTAATTATCCTTTTATTTTTGATAAATGAATAAAAGAAAAGAGAAAAGAATGGTAGCTAATTTTGTTCTTTAGTTGAAGCTTCATGAAGCTTTGTTCTAGTCAACCATTCTTATCTCATTCTTAACCCTAACCATTCCCACTAACCATGATTCATTCTATACACTTGACTAGAGTTAATATTATGATAAGTATTGTTTTTCTATTGTTTTTTAATTAACTTATCATATATCATCTTCTTCTTCTTCCATTTTCTTCAAGTGAAGAAAGCTTGCCCCATCAATGGCAAGTGATGGAAATGAGTGAGAAATCCAAAACTAAAGTCTACCCACTTCCTATTTCTTCATCCTCTACCTCTTGCCAAGTAGTAGAGTGTGTTTACTTCACAAGTTTCTAGACTTGGTGAAGTTGTGAGCTTGATCTAGCGATGCCTCGACGTAGATCATCTTCGGCATGGACATCGACGACCTAGCTCCCTTTTTCTCCGACAAAGCCGACTCTAGAGCCCGGATTTGATTTGGACAGCGGATAGGACCTCGTTGCGGAGCCGTGGAGGTGGAGGACCGGATCTACAAAGGTTGTATTTCCGTATTCTCATTAGTTAATTGGTTAACTAGTTCTTTTTCGCCTAGACATCTAGTTATCGATCCGTAGTTTAGGGTTTGTAGGCACCGTAGAATTTGAAAATGGCATGTTCGATGCCTTGTGAGACCTCTTGGGAGTGCCTAGGAACCCTACATTTTGATTTCTGTGCGCACCAGACGCACGTAGTATTCATATGCATATTTTGGGTTTGATTTCTTATAGAGTAGTATGTTTTTATGATATTTGCTATGTGCTTTCGTATTGAGCAGGACTATTTACAGGACAGTACCTGAATATATTTTGCATCCATTGATAGTTATTGAAGGGATTTCCAAAAAGCGAGCTATAGTCTCAGTATTTACCTACGTGTCTGATATGACACGAAATGTTTAAAACAAGGAGACCCTTCTAAATTGTTTCCAAAATGGCGGAACGTACATATTAAACAAATGATATATATATATATATATGTAGTTATTTTCTTACAATAGACGTCCGCCACTGTGCAGTGCTGCGAGCACGCACAGCGATTTGAAGAAGATTTGGCATGCATTGCTTCCAGATGTTTTAATGATGTATATCATATTGATTTTCATTTTGGATTTAGACATTGTGTCTTCACCATGACTCCAATGATTGCGGGATGCTTGACGGAGTTTTGATTTTGAGTTATATGCTCATTTTTCATGCGCCCGCGCTGCGCTACGATTTATTTTATGTATTTATGATTTCAGAGCCCCGACGACTTGATGGTTTTGCTTAGATATTTTAGTATTTGGAGGGAGTTTTAATTTAAATTCGGGAACCGAATTTCTTTAAGGAGGGAAAATTGTAACGTTTTGAAAATCGTTTCGGTGAAATTTCGGAAAATCGGTAAAATAAGGGGGTTTTCTGTAAAAATCCAAAATACAAATATCTTTAATATAAAATTAAATATACATATTCTAGCTATGTAATTGCTAGTATTTGGTGTTTATTGAGCCACTGGTGAAATTTCAAATTTTCTGAAAAAAAAAATATTTTAATATTATTTTAAGCCGTCACTAATACATTTAATTAGGGAAAATTACAAATTGGAATGGGTTGATACAAATTTTATAATTCATGACACACTAAAGTGACTTGTAAAATATTGTTTCTAAAACGAAATCGTTTGCCAAAACGGGTAAGAAATTAATGAAGAAGAAAGGCTTTTTTAGTGAATTTAGTGTAAATGGTTGTTTGGGGTATAATATTTATCATTTTCCCTCACCCCACACACTCACACACACCCACTTTCCATCTTGGCCGAGCCTTGCTGCCTCAAACCCTTTTTGGCCCACTTCATATCTCACAAAACAAAGAAATAAAAAGAATTGAAGTGTAGATTATTATATAGTAATTGAGGTATGGGTTTATAAACTAAATGTATGGTTCTTGACTTGGTCAAACTCCCCACACCCTCTCTCTCCTCTCCCCACCTGCATTTGGCCGAGCCCCCCATTTAGAACAGCCCCTTCACTTCTTCATCTCACATTCTCTTCAAAAAATCCACAAAAATGCTTAAAAATCCACAAAATTTCAAAGCAAAATCCATATCCAACTCCTACCCATTATTTCTTTGCCTTAGCTAACATGGATCTTGGAGCTAGAGAGCAAGTTGGGAGGCCATGTTTGCATGGGAGATCTCTAAAATTGTGGAGGTAAATCCTAACCCTAGTGTTTAGTTGTAGGTTAATTTCTTTGAATCAACTTAATTAAGTGTTTAATTTAGGTTTTTAAATTGCAAGTTTAAATTGTAGAAAAGGGTTTAATTTTTTTATTAGGGTTGCTATCATTAAATTGTGGTCTTAATGAGTTGATTAACAAGTTATTGTTATGTAAAACTTAACCTTGTTGCATCTTGCTAATTGCTACTTTTAAATTGTCCAAATTGCATAATATTGCAAACTAGGTTTTAAAAATTAAGTTAAATTGTTAGATAAAAATTCTAATTATGGTTTCATAGAATTTGGGGTTTTTGTGAGTTTTAACCTATTTTATATTAAAATTAGTGTTCGTGAATGTGCAAATGAGTGTATTTGGGTTTTTATCGATGGTCTGGCGTTTGTACACAGACGTCGAGGGTTTTTGGGTTGATTCGTGAAAGCAACCATAGGTTTTGACTTATGTGGGATTCGTGTGTCGTTTTGGTCATGAGTCGGATTTTAATGCGATACGATGCGTTGTGATATGTAGGTACCCCCATGTGGACTTCGAGACGACAAGCAAGCGCGTGGCAACGTCGGCACCGGCGAGCGAGGACCAGGTGAGTAGATTTATATCTACGGGGAGAAGTCGGGTGGATGGCGTATAGCACCCCCGCAGTCCGTAGTGTAGCTCATATATATATGTTTATATAGGTGTTTTATGATACGAGAATGTTCATTCATGTTATGGTTATGAGTTCATGGAGTACCTTTGGGTTAGTTGCGAAACCCTAGAGTAGTTGTTATACCCACATACGCACACACAAACTTGCATACTTTACTTTCTTGTGCACAGATTGGGATGTGTATATATGTATATATGCGTGGGTATGGGACTATGCATATGTACATTCATATACCCATGCATGGATAATGAGAATAGTACTTGGGATTTAAGATGAGTCGATGAGTCGATGAGATTTGATTTGAGGCTCTGAGATCGGTGATATAGCGGGGTTCGTATTTGAGATACGACATGACGTTGTAGCGGGTCCTTGACGTAGTGTTTCACACACGTCCATGCATACTTAGGTGGCATCAGTATTGTACTAGACGTAGATCAGTATCCCGATCATGATATTTGATAAAGAGGATACCAGGTGAATAGTATGATGAATGTGATATTGACCCGTACCCAGATTTGGGGATGCCGTACGACGGATTTACGTACGAGCTATATTTTGATGATTGTTCCGCACTCTTGACTTGGGATGTCTTGTTATAGATATGGTATCGGGTATGATATTATTGAGGCGGGATCACCGACTAATATATATACAGGTATGTATATGTATCGACTCAGATGTTAGGCGGTTTTCTTACCTGTAGTCTAGCTTGTAGCTTAGCCCTTTAGTTTAGTTAGTTGTTAGATTAGATTCGGTTCCTACCTATTTCAAAGCTTACGAATCGTGTGTATTTTAAAAGACAGGTCAAGGGATTCTACGGATATTTCAAAAAAACGTATCTTTTCTTAAAAACACCGTAGCCCCTATTTTCAAAACCCCATGATTCGTGTTATTTCAAAAGGCACCATTTGTAGGATTTATATTAGGATAAAGCAGATTAGTTATCGTTGTGTTTAGTATTTAGCTCCCGCTCATTATTACTGTTCGCTCCGCATCGCATACTTATATTATAATTTCTTATTGCATTGTTGATATCATACTGTTAGGACACCAGCACCATTACCGATGATGCGTATGTACCACGTACACTTACTTGCCGGCTCACACACATCTTCATCGGTAATTGCCATGTCACGTACACCTTAGAAAATATTATTGCTTGACATAGCCTGTTAGCTAATAGTTTAGACATGATATTAGTGTACTTGCCTTATATGTTAGTTTAGACATTGTAGTTATTACCTGCTACTGCATGCATACTGTTATTCATTGTTATGCTGCATTCATGGATTCTCATGCATATATTCACTTTTTACGTGCTATTGAGGTTTTGGATTCGGATTTCCATGAGATTTTCTGGATTTGGGGAAAACCGCAAAAAACTATACAAACATCTTCTTTCTCTTTTTAAATGAAAAGCGCGGTTTTTCCCATGATGTATGAGTCGTCCACCATGAGTTTGCTGATGGATTTCGAGACCCGATTCGAGGAGTTGGATGAACCGTTTCGGGTACATGGTGGACCCAGTAAGGTACCCCGGGGCAAGAAGCTCGTGGTGATGACGATGAGCCTGGCAAGGGGAGACTACCTACCGGTGATATTACCCGACGCGTCGGATATCCGGAGGATACCGTTGTGGTCTTGAGATGGATGGTAGGGGCCGGTCTGGACTGACGGCGCCCTAGATATTGAGATTGAGACATTGAGATTTCGAGATATTGAGGTACTGAGATTTGATGATACAGGCTAGTCCGGATAGCCGGAGCCTTAGATTTTGAGACATTGAGATTTATGTTTTGTGTCGATGCTAGACACTGTTGATGCTGATTTCATTATGATACCTCATTTTAAAAATACAAAGGAAATCTCACTAAATTATGAAAACAGTTTCTTCATTTACATATATTCTGTTTTCATGCATTCATACCTCATTCATATGATATATTGCTACCTGAGGCACTGATACGGGCACATGAGATTACACCCGGGTTAGATATTACCCTAGCCATTGTTATAGGCTGCATGTTATACATATATTTGAGGTTATATTATGATCATTGACCTAGGATTGCGTTATTTATGCGATTTCTATTCATAGATATTTTTCTATTCACGAGTTGGCAACTCACCCCCGTTGTGCCCCAGTTTCTTGCAGGTTTGCCGTACAGGTTTCATTACGGCTTGCGGGCATAGTTTCCTTCGGGTGATTTGCTAGTAGGTGGGTTTACTTGTACCGTACCCCCCATTATATATCTTGTATATCATTATTCTGTTGTATCTAGAAGTTCCATCAACCAAACATGTATTTATTTTGAGATAGAGACCAGAGATGTTATTCTTTCGACCTTAGAGTCGCGCGTTATATTTCTGTGGAATTCTTGTTGTTTGAGTTTCCTATTGAGTTTTGATCCTCGCCCTTGGCGTTGTATATCATATTGCTTGTGTGGTTGTGACCGTCGATTGACGAAGAGCTAGCTCCCGCTTGGGGATGCATTTTTATTGATTTCGTATACTATTCATATTGTATCCCGTTTGGGGGCCAGTATTTACAAAGGAGACTCTGCCGAAATTTTCAGGAAATTTTTAATGTTTTTTTAAAACCCGCATAATTCGGTTTATGCTATTGAAACTTCTTGTTTTAAATTGGTTTTCCTTCGCTCTACTACTTTTCTTGGTTTGGATTTCTGGGTTTTCGATTTACTTAGATTATGTACGCCTCGAGACGTTCGTAGTTTAAGTGCCGGTCTTGTTCCGTACTTTTGGGACGTGACATTGCCACAGACAGGCTCAGTTAGGGTACGGATGAGTTTCCTCGTCGACCTTCTTATCGACAGATACCTGGGTAGCCATTATGTACAGCTAGTGCAGCTGACGTGCTTGTGGTTAAACCCACTGCCAGAGTACCGTCGTGTCTTTAGAGTCCCACACAGAGGGTTTCCCAGCTTCGGGCGAAACGGTGTAGAGGTCGTATGGTTTTACGACAGGGTTCGATCATATACGTGTACTTGTGCACGTGTGATGTTCGAGCGGACAATACTAGTGGGCTTTGGTTTAAGCCGGATCCTAGTATTTGATTATTGGATTAGCTTTGTCTCATTGTATTCGTGTTTCTCGGAACACGGATGCGGGTATGTATATACAGATGAGAGGGGGTATAGAAGGAGACACCTCATTAGGGTTTTGACCATTGACTTGGTCAAAACAAATATGAGGTGGAGAAAAGTCTTTGTTATTTTTGATAAATGGTAATTTTGTGTCATGGCTACTTGGGTTGACCATTTGACTTGGATTGACTTTTTGACTCTAGATATTTTGATGAGATATTTTTGACCTAGATATTTTGATGAGATATTTTCCATGCCATGTTTGTGGTAATATAAAAGTTAGCCATTCTATTTTTTATTATCATTATCAAAAATACATTCTCTTTCCTTAAGCTTGCTCTCTCCTTCTTCCTCTCAAAACCCTAGTGTCTCATGAGTTGAGAATCAAGGGATTGGTGAGACTAAGCTACCCAAAAGCACACTTTACTCATTCTAGGTTACTTAGTTTAGCACACCAAGTGATCTAGTTGCCTCAACTTGGAGGTTTAGCTCAAGGTTGGAACTCTCGGGTGGATCTTCTACTACTTCGAAAAGCCGACGAGGAGGTGCCATCCATTTCCACTCCCAGGAGCTCGCGAGGTGAAAGAGGACAGCAAGAGGAGAAGAAGGACTTGAAACTTTAGGTATAATCTTCTTACATAGTAGATAAAACCTCTAGTTAGTTTGTTAGTTATGGTTTAGCTAAGATCTTGGTGTTAAAGTCGATGTTACCTTGTTTGTAAAAATCGTTTTTTACCCGTTCCGCCTCCCCGCAAAACCCGTGGGGTGTGTAACGTCGACTTACAGTGGTATCAGAGACGACTAAACCATAGCTAACAGTTTAAACGACAAGTAAAACTACGAAACCGAAATAACCCGAAAACATCGAAGCGTAGATTCAAGTTTCTGTCGATTTTTCATGAGACACTAAAAATTATTTTAGCAACTGCAGAGTACTCTTTGAACTGTAAAATGACCACTCACCAAAAACGAGACAATTCCCTCAATTTTTGGTCGGCCACAATGACCAAAAATCCGAGCTCACCGGTTCGTTTGCAAGGGATCGCTTCATGTTTTGGTATGTGGCTTTGTGGCTTGGATCTAAGGCTTCAGAAGTTGTTTGTTATTGCCAATTTTGATTATACTGTAAATTCTTTACTGTGGCAATACCGGGTGTTTCGAAGTCGCAGTTTAACGTCGTTTAAAGTTTTCAAGTTGTGATTAATGTGTTTGTAAACTTCCGCTAATTGTTATACGTCAGTTAGTTGGGGGTTGCACATTTCTGTGATGATTATATTGGTTTGTGTATATGAACTTGTTGGATCGTCGTGATGAATAGCCGGGGATGTGAGATGAGGGTTTTCATTCTTTCATTCGATGTAAAATTTATAAAATGATGTAATATTATTTTTGTGGGGCACATCCGGGTTGAGGTTGTAGCCATCGTTGTATTATTTCTTTTACTGTTTTCTGCTCCTAGGATAGACCCAAGGTGGGGTGCACAAACTACCGGATAATTTGAAGTGCCGAGTGGCCTACTCACTTTGTTGAGGGAGGTTGCTTCACTTCGGGTATTTGGCGGGTAGTTTGTCGCACCCATAAGAGTCTAGGGTAGGGTTTGGCTATTCATCACGACCGTGGAATCCGTCTCTCGTTACAGGCTCAAATGAATCGCAGAATTCCTAGTATATCCAATGTGTTCATCTGTCATCTGGAATGCCTATCATTGCGTCTGACGAATGTATATATCTATATATGATATCTAGTAGACGTTGCTTATGTTTTGCATCTACGCTAGTCCAGCCCCCGCTCTGTCGTTAGTTAAGTAACCTAACGGGTGATGACGGGGCCCTGTGGCGAATGCGGATGGCATAAGCGTACGTTATATTTTCGTTGTTTTCTGCAATGGTAGGATTAATTGATGGGACTGCATTACATTAATGCAAAGCAAACAAACGAAAGTTGAATCGTTGGAACAAATTTCAAAACCACTCGGTTTTTTCAAAACAGCAAAACTTTTTAATGCGGAGCTTAAACCACTCCTTTTAAAAGCTATCAGGTTCCTTCGATTATATCAAGTTCACTACATTCACGGTTTCGCCAAAACCATTCGTAGCCCTCCGTCATTTCAGTTGGATATTCAGTAGTATTCAAGCTATGTATTTTGACCTTCGCCAAGGCATTGTGATTGGTAGCTGCTGAATATTCATCTGTAGCATAGATAGATGCGTTGGTTTGGGACAGTCGTACTGCTATTTTGGCATTCGTCAAGGGTATGTACGGGTGGGTTCAAATTAACCTGGATAATGACGGGTAGAACTTGACATGTGACTTATGATATGTTGGCCTTCTTCAAGGTCATAAGAGCATGGGGCAAAAATCCACATTGGGAGTTTCTAAAGAAACTGAAACTTGCTAGTGTTGCATACCATTTGGAGTGTGATAATTTTGGTAGGATTCCTTCAACTTTATCACACAATGATATTTGGATCCCGATCCAACTGTGAGTATATCTACTCTTCGGGAGATTTTTTCACTTAACGATCAATGTTATAAACAAAGTAGGTGTCTAGAAAAGTGTTAGCGGGGCTATGCCCCTAGGGAAAAGAGGTTATTTAATTAAGGAACTTCGCGAAAGCGTCGTAAAACCTCCCTCGAAGTACCGACACTGGCCCGGCTGAACGGTTAAGCAAGTATTGTACGGTGAGATTAATCCTGACTAATTCTTCTTTTATGGTTTGAGGAAGGATTCGAGAAACAGTGGGAACCATCCTGTTTAGATAAACTAAAATCCAATCTAAATTTGCAAGAGCATTATGCTAAAGTGTTTCTTCTCTCTCCCCTAATTGCAGCGACCAAAACATGACGGGCCTTAAGTTACTATTAGATAAAAATATATTGACAGGGCCAAACTATAAAGATTCGTTCTGGAATGTCAAGATGGCAATCACTTATGAAAAATTGGGGTATCTCCTTACTACTAAAGCCCCCGCCGTCCCAGGTCCAGAATCCAGTGTCGCGGATAAGGAAATCCATAAGACCTGGAAGATTGACTGTGCGAAGGCCAAGTGCCTCATGCTGGACTCTATGGATAATGAGCACCAGAGGCGGCACGAGAATAGGGATCTTGAATCCATATTCCTCCATACCAAGGAATTATATGGAGAGCAATATCGTATATCAAGATACGAGACCTCGAAGTAGCTATTTCAGGCGAGGTTGGCCGTCGGATCATCTGTAGGGAAACACGTCCTTAAGATGATTGGCTACATTGAGGAGCTCGCGGACCTCTGGACCACGTTAGAGAACGAGCTATATACAGACTTGATTCTCCAGTCCCTTACTTCCACCTATGACCAGTTTATCTTGAATTTTAATATTCAAGGTAAGGAAGTTGAACTTCCGGAACTCCTCAACATGTTGAGGAGTGCAGAGGGAACCCTGCAGAAAGCCAGGGAAACACCCGCTCTGTTTGTTGGTGGTGCTTCCTCATCTAGATCCAAGGCGAAAGCCAAAAGAAAGAAGAAGAAGGCCCCCACCAAATCGAGAGGCAGTGTTAGTAGGGTGGAAGCAAAGGGAAAGGCTAAAATGGAAGGGCCGACAGTAAGAAAGGAAGAATGCTTCTACTGTTATAAGAAGGGCCATTGGAAGAAAGATTGCAGGGCTTGGAAGGCCAAGAACCAAGACCCGAAGCAAGTTGTGGCTTCGGCTTCAGGTGTGTTTGTAATTGAAAACAGTCTGTCAATCAACTCTACTTCCTGGGTATTGGATACCGGATCATGATCTCATATATGAAATTCTTTGTAGGCACTGAGAAGCCGTATGGTTCTGAGGACCGGTGATATGACCCTCAGGGTTGCTAACGGAGCGAGCGTGGATGCTGTGTCCGTAGGGGAATATCACCTTGGATTGACTAGTGGACATATTTTGGTTTTTCCCAACTGTTTTTGTGTACCTAGTTTGACCTGTAATATCATTTCTGTATCTTTGTTATCAAAAGAAGGTTATGATTTTACATTTGTAAGCGATGTCGTAAACATCCACCTTAATCATGGTCTGATTGGGTCAGGTACTCTAAACAACGGTATATACGTATTAAACAAACTACAAGTTTTCAATGTCCAGAACACACATAAAAGAAAGACTCTAGAATTAAATCAAGCTTTCTTATGGCATTGTAGACTAGGTCACATCAATGAGACAAGGTTAACCAAGTTACATAAAGAAGAATATTTGGATCCGTTCGAATATCAATCTTATGCAACTTGTTAATCATGTCTCAAAGGAAAGATGACAAAAACTCCGTTCACTGGATAAGGAGTAAGAGCGAGTGAGCTCTTGGGACTCATACACAGCGACGTGTGTGGTCCAATGTCTACGCATGCAAGAAGTGGTTATTCATTACTTTTACAGATGATTTCTCTAGGTATGGACATATTTTCTTGATGAAACATAAATCCGAGGCCTTTGAGAAATTCTGAGAATATAAGAATGAAGTGGAAAAAAAACCGGCAAAAGTATCAAGACACTGAGATCTGATCGAGGTGGTGAATACTTAAGTGCCGAGTTCCTGGATTACCTAAAAGAGAATGGAATTCTCTCTTAGCTTACTCCTCCATACACACCTCAGCACAACGATGTATCGGAGAGACGGAACCGAACCCTATTGGATATGGTACAATCCATGATGAGTAACGCTGAGTTACCGCGATCATTCTGGGGCTATGAACTAGAATCAGCTGCATATCTTTTGAACAAGGTTCCTACCAAGACTGTGCCTACCACACCATATCAGATATGGAGTGGGAAGAAACCCTATCTTCAGAATCTGAAGATATGGGGATGTCCAGCTTTTGTTAAAAAGAAGCATGCGCACAAACTCAAGGCACGCTCAGTACTGTGTAAGTTTGTGGGATACACAAAGAACTCCAGGGGGTATCTTTTCTATTATGTAGAGGAACAAAAGGTTTTTGTTTCTCGTCATGCCCACTTTTTGGAACATCAATTTTTAGAAAAAGAAACTAGTGGGAGCGCAATAGAAGTGGAAGAAATTTCAGAACCACAAGCTATTACCGGAAGCTTGGTGGAACCAGAAGTTTCAAAAGAACAGGACATTCCCGCACCACTCCGCAGGAGTTGTAGGCTGTCTCGTCCGCCTGAGAGATACTGCGGTTTTCTCGTAGACGAGCATAGAGAGAATTGCATCATTGATAATGATGAGCCGACTAACTCCAGCAAGCCATTCAGAGCATTGACTCGGTAAAATGGCTGGATGCAATGCGGACCGAGATGGAGCCCCTGTACACCAACAAAGTATGGACTTTGGACATTGCTCCAGAAGGGGTAAAACCCGTAGGCTGCAAATGGATATTCAGAAAGAAGATTGGTGTAGATGGACAGGTTGAAACCTATAAGGGTAGACTTGTTGCAAAAGGATTTCGTCAAAGACCTGGTTTGGATTATGATGAAACCTTTTCTCCAGTGGTTAAGCTCAAATCCATTCAGATCCTTCTTGCCATTGCTGCCTTCCACGATTATGAGATTTGGCAGATGGACGTAAAGACCGCTTTTCTAAATGGACATTTGGAAGAATGTGTCTATATGGACCAGCCAGAGGGTTTCATTCAAAGTGGGAGCAGCGGGAAAGTGTCCAAGTTTCTTAAGTCCATTTATGGACTAAAGCAGGCATCACGGAGTTGGAACATCTGTTTTGATGAGACAGTCAAAGAATTTGACATTATCAAAAATCCAGATGAGCCATGCATTTATAGAAAGAATGTAGCACGAACTGTTGTATTCCTCATCTTGTACGTGGATGACATTCTCTTGATAGGAAATGACATTTCTATGCTACAATCTGTCAAAGGATTCTTATCACACAGGTTCTCCATGAAAGACCTGGGTGATGCCTCTTACATTCTGAGGATCCAGATCTATCGTGATAGATCTAAGAGGATGTTGGGACTTTCGCAGTCCAGGTACATCGACACCATACTGAAAAGATTCAGTATGGAAGATTCTAAGCGCGGTAATTTATCGTCTTGTCACGGAATCACCCTCTCCAAAGAGATGTCTCCCAAGACTGATTTGGAAAGGGATTGCATGTCTATTATACCCTACGCTTCTGCGGTAGACTCTATAATGTATGCGATGTTGTGTACCAGACCAGATGTTGCTTGCGCGCTGAGCGTGGTAAGCCGGTATCAGTCAAACCCTTGGGAGAAGTACTGGATAGCAGTAAAGAACACTCTCAAGTACCTGAGAACGACTAAGGAAATGTTCTTGGTTTACGCGGAAAAGACCTCCAGATTGAGGCCTTTGCTGACTCCAGCTTCCAGATTGGCAAGGATGACTCCAAGTCCATGTCAGGTTATGTCTTTACCCTCAATGGAGGGGCGGTCTTTTGGTAGAGTTCCAAGCAGGACACCGTTGCTGACTCGACGATGGAAGCAGAGTATATCGCAGCTTCTGATGCCGCAAAAGAAGCAGTCTGGATGAGAAAGTTCTTAACAGAACTTCAGGTGGTTCCGTCTATTATTGATCCAATACCTCTGTATTGTGACAACAACGGGGCTATAGCTTTAGAAAAGGAACCCAGGTGCCATCAGAAGTCCAGACACATCTTGAGGCGGTATCACCTGATTAGGGAGATCATGGATCGCCGGGAGATTGAGGTTCGGAGAGTTGCTACTGAGGAAAACACTGCAGATCCATTAACAAAGGCCATTCCTCAGACGCAGTTCGAGAGGCTATTCGAGATGCTAGGTCTGCGATATGCCAGCACATGGCTTTAGTGCAAGTGGAAGATTGTTAATGTGATATGCCCTAGAGACCATTATTGTATATTACTAGTTTCTACATTACATTTTGGAAGCTTAGGATATATACACGGATTTATGACAGTCTTGCTCGATATAGTAGATGCTACTTTGTTTGTATCTATCTATCTTAATATGTGTATATATTTCTTTTAACATATCGCTAGTACATATTGATAGAGCCCTTAGGATCTTTGCTTGACTACAAGCGTTGTGATGGCAGTCATACTAGTGGGGGCTGGATAGTCTACAAGGACATCCTTATATAAGTCCCTAGTGATAGGATTATCGAAACAGGGCATCGATACTCTAGAGTAGACTAGTGTATACGCTTCTCACCCAAGCAGGGGAGATGGTGTCACGTCCCGAAAGTACGGAACATGACCGGCACTTAAACTACGAAACGTCTCGAGGCGTACGTAATCTAAGTAAACCGAAAACCCAGAAATCCAAACCAAGAAAAGAAGTAGAGTGAAGAAAAACCAATATAAAACAAGTAGTTTTAATAGCATAAGCCGAATTATGCGGTTTTTAAGAACATCAAAATTTACTGAAAATTTCGGCAGAGTCTCCTTTGTAAATACTGGCTCCCAAACGGGATACAACATAAATAGTATACGAAATCAATAAAAAGGCATCCCCAAGCGGGAGCTAGCTCTTCGTCAATCGACGGTCACAACCATACAAGCAATAATATACAACACCAACGGCGAGGATCAAAACTCAAAAGGAAACTCAAAACCACCAGAAATATAACGAGCGACTCAAAGGTCGAAAGAATAAACAACACTGGTCTCTATCTCAAAAAATACATGTTTGGTTGATGGAATTTACTAGATACAACGGAATAATATTATACAAGGTAATATGATGGGTACAATACTAGAAAAACCCACCTACTAGCAAGTCACCCGAATGAAACTGAGCCCGCAAAGCCGTAATGAAACCTGTACGGCAAACCTGCAAGAATCTGGGGCACAACGGGGTGAGTTGCCAACTCGTGAATAGAAAACTATCTACGCACAGAAATCGCAAAAATAACGCAACCTAGGTCAATGATCATAATATGTCCTCAAATATATGAATAACACATAGCCTATAACAAGGCTAGGGTAAATATCTAACCCGAGTGTAATCTCATGTGCCCGTGTCAGTGCCTCAGGTAGCAATATATCATATGAATGAGGTATGAATGCATGAAAACAGAATACATGTAAATGAAGAACTGTTTCCATAATTTAGTGAGATTTCCTTTGTATTTTTAAAATGAGGTATCATAATGAAATCAGCATAAAACAGTGCCTAGCATCGGCACAAAACGTAATCCCAATATCTCGATATCTCTGTATCACAGTCTCTGTACCTCAATATCTCGAAATCTCAATGTCTCAATCACAATATCTAGGGCGCCGTCAGTCCAGACCGGCCCCAACCATCCATCTCAAGACCACGACGGTATCCTCCGGATATCCGACGCGTCGGGTAAAATCACCGGTAGGTAGTGCTCCCCTGCCAGGCTCACATCGTCATCATCACGCGCTTCTTGCCCCGGGGTACATTACCGGGTCCACCATGTACCTGAAACGGTTCATCCGCCTCCTCGAATCGGGTCTCGAAATCCATCAGCAAACTCATGGTGGAAGACTCATACATCATGGGAAAACCGCACTTTTTATTTTAAAAGAGAGAAAACAGTTTATATATGTTTTGCGGTTTTCCTCCAAATCCAGAAAATATCATGGAAATCCGAATCATCAATAGGATGTAAAACCATGAATATAAGCATGAGAATCCATGAATACGGCATAACAATGAATAGCAGTATGCATGAAGCGACAAGTAATAACTACAATGTCTAATATGGCATATAAGGGAAGTACACTAATATCATGTCAAAACTACTAGCTAACAAGCTAAGTCAAGCAAATATATTATCTAAAGTGTACGTGACATGGCAATTACCGATGAAGATGTGTGTGAGCCGGCAAGTAGGTGTACGTGGTACATACGCATCATCGGTAATGGTGCTGGTGTCCTAACAGCATGATATCAATGATGGAATATGCAGCAAAATAAGTATGCGAGGCAGAGCGAACAGCAATAATGAGCGGAAGCTGAAAACTAGACGCAACTATAACTAATCTGCATTAATCTAATATAAGTCCTACAAATGGTGCCTTTTGAAATAACACGAATCATGGGGTTTTGAAAATAGGGGCTACAGTGTTTTTATGAAAAGATACGTCTTTTGAAATCTCCGTAGGATCCCTTGGGCTGTCTTTTAAAGTACCCACGATTCGTTAGTTTTTGAAATAGGTAAGAATCGAATCTAATCTAACAACTAAACTAAACTAAAGGGCTAAGCTAACCAGCTGGACTACAGGTAAGGAAACCGCCTAACATCTGAGTCGATGTATATACATACCTGTATATATATTAGTCGGTGATCCCGCCTCAATAATATCATATCCGATACCATATCTATAATCAGACATCCCAAGTCAAGAGTGTGGATCAATCATCAATATATAGCTCGTACGTAAATCCGTCGTACGGCATCCCCAAATCTGGGTACGGGTCAAAGTCACATCAATCACACTATTCATTTGGTATCTTCTTTATCAAATATCATGATCCGGAATAATGTCCTACGTCTAGTACAATATTGATGCCATATATGTATGCATGCGGGTGTAAGAATTACTACGTCAGAAGACCCGCTAAAACATCATGTCGTATCTCAATACGAACCAAATCACATCACCGATCTCCTGGCCTCAAGCCCAATCTCATCGACTCATCTCAAATTCCAAATACTGTCCTCAATTCCAGTATATGAACACATAGTCCTATACCCATGTGAACCCATAACTATAAAGAATCCCATGAGCACATATCAATAGGAATGTATGCAAGTATGTATGTGTGTATGTGTAGTGCAACACTACCCTAGGGTTCGCAACACTAAAGTAATCCAACACACCAATATCCATCCTAAGCATCGTTATTAATCCCAAATAATATATAATAATTGTTGGTGTGTATACGCATCCGTATACACCACCACGGACTGCGGGGGTGCTATACGCCATCCACCCGACTTCTCCCCATAGATAGAAATCTACTCACCTGGTCCTCGCTCGCCGGTGCCGACGTCGCCACGCGCTTGCTTGTCATCTCGAAGTCCGCATGGGGTACCTACATATCATAACACACCGTATCGCATTAAAACTAAATTCGAAATCGAAACGGCATACGAAAATCAAATCGGCACGCGTATCACGCATAGGTCCAAACCTATCGCCTACGCATGCAAGAATAGTCAAACCAACCCTCGAAGTCGATGTACAAACGTCAAACCATCGAGAAAAATCCAATCACACTCATTTGCACATTCACGAACACTAATTTTAATATAAACTAGGTTAAAACTCACAAAAACCCCAACTTTACTTAAAAAGTCACTTTTCCGAAAATCTAGCAAGCACAATTCGCCGTTTTTGTACAAAACAGGATGTTCAAATGAATGTAGCAGCCAATATATTTATTAAATATCTTAAATAAGTCAGAGAAACAATTTCCGGAATTTAATCTCATTAAATTCCAAAAACCCTAATATTCTAGTTTACAAAATACCCTTTTTTTTTAACAATTTCATAGCAAAAAAAAATGCGCAAACTACAATTTAGGTTGGATTTCCATGAAATAAAGTGTTAAACTACACTTAATAAAGTTAATAATATGATAAAAACCCTAACCATATTTTTAATCTCACATATAAATGCATTTCATAAAACCCTAGTTTGCACAAAAAAACTTAATTTGGACATTTTTCAAGTAACAACTTGTAATATGCAACTAAATAAATTTTAACAATTTTTCAAGATGTTAGCTCACATCACAAACCATGCACAAGTGATCACAACCCAATTTCAAAACAAAACCCTAACTAGAATTCCTTAATCATACAATTGAACCCACATAAAACCAAATTAACACTTAAATAAGCTAACTACAAGCAATTAACAACAATTTAAGCAAAAGGGTTAGAATTTACCCAAACAAATTGAAGATCCCACAAGCACACATAGCCCTCCAAAATGCTCCCTTGTCACCAAAATCCATGCTATACGGGCTAAGCTAAAATGGGTAGGAGTCGGATTTTGATTTGGATTTTTGCTTGATTTTTAGTGGATTTTTCTTTGGATTTTCTTTGATGGAACAAAGAGAGGAGAAGAGGAAAAAGGGGGCTGTTGGGGGTTGCTGGTTTCGGCCAGGTTGTGGGGGGTTTGGGTGAGGGAGGAGAGAGAGTGAGGTGGAGAAAGTTAGTTCAAGTCAAAGTCAACTCAAATTATATCATTTTCTACTCTTTTCTTTACTTTTCTTTCATTTCATTTCCTTTGAAATCCAAGTGGGGACAAAAGAGGGGGCTGCTGAATTCTTTAAGGGGATAAGTGAATGGGGGTGTGTGGGTGTGGGTACGGGTGTGGGGTGATGAAAAATGATAAATACAATACCCCAAACATCCATTTACGCTAAAAAAAAGCCTTTTTTCTTCAATAATTTCTAAACCGTTTTGGCAAATGATTTCGTTCCAAAAACCATATGATAAAATTTTGTTTAAAGTTTTATGATGCACAAAATTTGTTTCAACTCATTCCAATTTGTAATTTTTCCTAATTAAAAATATTAGCGACAGCTTAAAATAATAATAAAATAATATTTTTTTCAGAAAATTTGAAATTTCACCCGCGGCTCAATAAACCCCAAATAATAGCAATTTCATAGCTAGAATATGTATGTTTAATTTTTATAATAAGATATTTGTATTTTGACTTTTTACAGAAAACCCCCTTATTTTACCGATTTTTCCGAAATTTCACCGAAACGATTTTCAAAACGTTACAATCTTCCCCCCTTAAAGAAATTCGGTCCCCGAATTTAAATTCAAACTCCCCCAAATACTAAAACATCTAAGAAAACCCATCAAGTCGTCGGGGCTCCGAAATTGTAAATACATAAAACAAATCGTAGCGCAGCGCATGCGCTTGAAAAATGAGTATATAACTCAAATTAAAACTCCGTCGAGCATCCCGCAATCATCGGAGTCATGGTAAAGACACGAATGCCAAATCCAAAGCAAAACCAATATGATATAAATCAGAACTATACATGTAGATATCAAATCTATACATGTAAGTTTCTAAAGGAAATGCATGCCAAATCTTTTAAAGTCGTTGTGCAATGCGCATAACACTGCACAGTGGCGGACGTCTCTTATAAGAAAATAACCATATACATGTGTACCTTTTGTTTAATATGCACGTTCCGCCGTTTTGAAAACAATTTAGAAGGGTCTCCTTGTTTTAAACGTTTCGTGTCTTATCATACGCCTAGGTAAATACTGAGACTATAGCTCGCTTTTGGAAATCCTTTCGATAACTATCAATGCATGCAAAATATACTCAGGTACTGTCCTCTGACTAGTCCTGCTCAGTATAAAACATATAGCAATCATCATAAAAACGTACTGCTCTATACGAAATCAATCCCCAAAATATGCACATGAATGCTACGTGCGTCTGGTGCGCACGGAAATCAAAATCCATGAATGTGCCATACATGCGCACAGAAACAACATCTAAGTGCATCGGTGTGCACGAAACATCTGTCGTAGGCAACATGGGTGCCTGACAGCAAAATCAGGTGCATCTGACATGCACGAAAAATCTCGATTTAGTGCATCTGGTGTGCACCAAAATCGCATCTCAGGACATGCGCTCAACATGCGCGAAAATCCAAATTAGGTGCATCCATCGTGCACGAAATCATGAAATCCAATATCAAGCGCCGAACGTGCGCAAAATCAATCAGGTGCACAAGGTGCACAAATCAAATATCGAGTATCACAATCGAAATCGAAGTCCAGTGCACACTGCAAGCATATAATAACTATACAGAGTGCAGGAACCAATTCGTGTGCGTGCATACGCACAAAATCAACTCAAATGTCTAAAACCGTAAAATCACAAACATGTGAAACCAAAGCACGAAAACGATATCAAGTGCAACACTGTGCAAATATCGTAAATCATCAATCATCAAAATCAAATCATGCGAATAAATCACCCAAAACATCGAAATCAATAATGGCGGAATAGTACCGCTCAAGCGCATCCTCTAAGAATCTCGGGCCAACTGTCGCGGTCATTAGTGGGACGTCTCGTCGATGATCATGAACTCTGGCCTGCTGGTGTGCATAACAATGACCACTCCGGGTCAAGGTCTTCACTGTGAATTACCAATCTCTCAGTCCATTGGCTCATCGGCCCTGTCAGGTGTGCTAACGGGGATGATCCCGATCTGGCACATCTCTTGTCATCTCCCGGTCAATCATCGCGACCACTCGTAAGACAGCATATCAATGGCGTCGGCCTCTGGTTCTCTGAATGTACGTGACACATCTGATCCAGGGTGCAAGTATCATTGCAGCAGTGTCCTGAAAGGAATCCTGCTCACAGTCTCTTCCATGTCTCGTCTCTGCCAACTGTCCGGAAGTCATTGTTCTTTCCTATATCTGCATCTTGCTCTGGAACGACTGCATACTCATCGCGACTCCTTCTGGAAGCTAAGTCCAAGTACTATGTCTCGGCATGCGCATCGCCTCTCTGATGTCGGCGGAGTGGAACGTCATCTCATCTAGATCTGGTGCGAACCTCTTACTCCACTTTTCTCTAATGTCGTCTGCTTTGGACTCGTCTCGTCGCGGCTGCATGGACTGAGCTCCAACAGCTATCCTCGTATCGGGAGTCTCCCAAGAAATGCATCTCACCACCTAGCATCCGAATTAAGTCGAACCATCCAATCGATTGTCAAAACCTCATAATCCCCCAAGGGCTCAACATCTTGGGTACAGTTTAATAGTGTCGAGTACATACCACAGCATCGGTGGTCCAGCCGTAGAAGGGCAAACCTAAGCCTCACTAATGGCGCCGTAGAACTGCCGCAAACCCGAAGGTTCAAAGGCTTTCACACGGTCATTAAGTCGAGTTAGGGTTTCATTCTTCTAGAGGGACCATAGAATTGCCTGCATGTCTTTCCGACTACTTTAAACTTGGAATAATAGGTTTCCGACATTCGATCGTCTCTGTCGACCCTCACGTCTCTGCGTGAAGTCGTCTCTAGCTGGAATCAATCTATCTGATGACCTCGCATCGGGGTAAGCGAACGAACAACCTGTCCTAGTCATTCATCATCGGGTGACTAGTGACCTTCTATCATCTCTTAGTACAACTTATACTGCAATAGCTCCAACATCTGGGGCGATATCTCGTCGTTCGCAGCAATAACTGGCTTACTCGTCTGCCTGCTGAACCGTGCCTCAATCATCAGGAGTAAGCAACACACCAACGGTCATCAAAATTTGGCTGGCCTCCATCATTGGCTCAATTCTCTAGTGTCGATCAGCACCTCCGAGGAACCTCATACAGCGATCCATCCAACGCTCGTAGTGCAAAAACACAATCCAAAAGACACATCTCTACAATCGTGTGTCGCCTGAATCACGCCATGGTCAGTCCTCGTTCGTAACGAGCTCATGCTGACCGCAACTCTAGCCGTAGCTCTCCCTGCCGTAACCGTAGCAGCAAAACCAAACTGGTACCGATGAGGCTAGATCAGGAAGGAATATAATACTGAACAACGAAATGTACATCCTAAGGCTTCATAAGTGGAGTGGCGTGTCGTAAATATGCCGCGGAACATATCAACGGTACATCACTCTACTTTAGTCACCTATTCCATCAACCAAGGGTCATCCTACGCTCCGAAGGTTAAAACCTAACGCTCTGATACCAACTTTGTCACGTCCCGAAAGTACGGAACATGACTGGCGCTTAAACTACGAAACGTCTCGAGGCGTACGTAATCTAAGTAAACCGAAAACCCAGAAATCCAAACCAAGAAAAGAAGTAGAGTGAAGGAAAACCAATATAAAACAAGTAGTTTTAATAGCATAAGCCGAATTATGCGGTTTTTAAGAACATCAAAATTTACTGAAAATTTCGGCAGAGTCTCCTTTGTAAATACTGGCTCCCAAACGGGATACAACATGAATAGTATACGAAATCAATAAAAAGGCATCCCCAAGCGGGAGCTAGCTCTTCGTCAATCGACGGTCACAACCACACAAGCAATAATATACAACGCCAACGGCGAGGATCAAAACTCAAAAGGAAACTCAAAACCACCAGAAATATAACGAGCGACTCTAAGGTCGAAAGAATAAACAACACTGGTCTCTATCTCAAAAAATACATGTTTGGTTGATGGAATTTACTAGATACAACGGAATAATATTATACAAGGTAATATGATGGGTACGATACTAGAAAAACCCACCTACTAGCAAGTCACCCGAATGAAACTGAGCCCGCAAAGCCGTAATGAAACCTGTACGGCAAACCTGCAAGAAACTGGGGCACAACGGGGTGAGTTGCCAACTCGTGAATAGAAAAATATCTACGCACAGAAATTGCATAAATAACGCAACCTAGGTCAATGATCATAATATGTCCTCAAATATATGAATAACACATAGCCTATAACAAGGCTAGGGTAAATATCTAACCCGAGTGTAATCTCAAGTGCCCGTGTCAGTGCCTCAGGTAGCAATATATCATATGAATGAGGTATGAATGCATGAAAACAGAATACATGTAAATGAAGAACTGTTTCCACAATTTAGTGAGATTTCCTTTGTATTTTTAAAATGAGGTATCATAATGAAATCAGCATAAAATAGTGCCTAGCATCGGCACAAAACGTAATCCCAATATCTCGATATCTCTGTGTCACAGTCTCTGTACCTCAATATCTCGAAATCTCAATGTCTCAATCACAATATCTAGGGCGCCGTCAGTCCAGACCGGCCCCAACCATCCATCTCAAGACCACGACGGTATCCTCCGGATATCCGACGCGTCGGGTAAAATGACCGGTAGGTAGTGCTCCCCTGCCAGGCTCACATCGTCATCATCACGCTCTTCTTGCCCCGGGGTACCTTACCGGGTCCACCATGTACCCGAAACGGTTCATCCGCCTCCTCGAATCGGGTCTCGAAATCCATCAGCAAACTCATGGTGGACGACTCATACATCATGGGAAAACCGCACTTTTTATTTTAAAAGAGAGAAAACAGTTTATATATGTTTTGCGGTTTTCCTCCAAATCCAGAAAATATCATGGAAATCCGAATCATCAATAGGATGTAAAACCATGAATATAAGCATGAGAATCCATGAATACGGCATAACAATGAATAGCAGTATGCATGAAGCGACAAGTAATAACTACAATGTCTAATATGGCATATAAGGGAAGTACACTAATATCATGTCAAAACTACTAGCTAACAAGCTAAGTCAAGCAAATATATCATCTAAAGTGTACGTGACATGGCAATTACCGATGAAGATGTGTGTGAGCCGGCAAGTAGGTGTACGTGGTACATACGCATCATCGGTAATGGTGCTGGTGTCCTAACAGCATGATATCAATGATGGAATATGCAGCAAAATAAGTATGCGAGGCAGAGAGAACAGCAATAATGAGCGGAAGCTGAAAACTAGACGCAACTATAACTAATCTGCATTAATCTAATATAAGTCCTACAAATGGTGCCTTTTGAAATAACACGCATCATGGGGTTTTGAAAATAGGGGCTACGGTGTTTTTATGAAAAGATACGTCTTTTGAAATCTCCGTAGGATCCCTTGGGCTGTCTTTTAAAGTACCCACGATTCGTTAGTTTTTGAAATAGGTAAGAATCGAATCTAATCTAACAACTAAACTAAACTGAAGGGCTAAGCTAACCAGCTGGACTACAGGTAAGGAAACCGCCTAACATCTGAGTCGATGTATATACATACCTGTATATATATTAGTCGGTGATCCCGCCTCAATAATATCATATTCGATACCATATCTATAATCAGACATCCCAAGTCAAGAGTGCGGATCAATCATCAATATATAGCTCGTACGTAAATCCGTCGTACGGCATCCCCAAATCTGGGTACGGGTCAAAGTCACATCAATCACACTATTCATTTGGTATCTTCTTTATCAAATATCATGATCCGGAATAATGTCCTACGCCTAGTACAATATTGATGCCATCTATGTATGCATGCGGGTGTAAGAATTACTACGTCAGAAGACCTCATGTCGTATCTCAATACGAACCAAATCACATCACCGATCTCCTGGCCTCAAGCCCAATCTCATCGACTCATCTCAAATTCCAAATAACTATCCTCAATTCCAGTATATGAACACATAGTCCTATACCCATGTGAACCCATAACTATAAAGAATCCCATGAGCACATATCAATAGGAATGTATGCAAGTATGTATGTGTGTATGTGTAGTGCAACACTACCCTAGGGTTCGCAACACTAAAGTAATCCAACACACCAATATCCATCCTAAGCATCGTTATTAATCCCAAATAACATATAATAATTGTTGGTGTGTATACGCATCCGTATACACCACCACGGACTGCGGGGGTGCTATACGCCATCCACCCGACTTCTCCCCGTAGATAGAAATCTACTCACCTGGTCCTCGCTCGCCGGTGCCGACGTCGCCACGCGCTTGCTTGTCGTCTCGAAGTCCGCATGGTATACCTACATATCATAACGCACCGTATCGCATTAAAACTAAATTCGAAATCGAAACGGCATACGAAAATCAAATCGGCACGCGTATCACGCATAGGTCCAAACCTATCGCCTACGCATGCAAGAATAGTCAAACCAACCCTCGATGTCGATGTACAAACGTCAAACCATCGAGAAAAATCCAATCACACTCATTTGCACATTCACGAACACTAATTTTAATATAAACTAGGTTAAAACTCACAAAAACCCCAACTTTACTTAAAAAGTCACTTTTCCGAAAATCTAGCAAGCACAATTCGCCGTTTTTGTACAAAACAGGATGTTCAAATGAATGTAGCAGCCAATATATTTATTAAATATCTTAAATAAGTCAGAGAAACAATTTCCGGAATTTAATCTCATTAAATTCCAAAAACCCTAATATTCTAGTTTACAAAATACCCTTTTTTTTAACAATTTCATAGCAAAAAAAAATGCGCAAACTACAATTTAGGTTGGATTTCCATGAAATAAAGTGTTAAACTACACTTAATAAAGTTAATAATATGATAAAAACCCTAACCATATTTTTAATCTCACATATAAATGCATTTCATAAAACCCTAGTTTGCACAAAAAAGCTTAATTTGGACATTTTTCAAGTAACAACTTGTAATATGCAACTAGATAAATTTTAACAATTTTTCAAGATGTTAGCTCACATCACAAACCATGCACAAGTGATCACAACCCAATTTCAAAACAAAACCCTAACTAGAATTCCTTAATCATACAATTGAACCCACATAAAACCAAATTAACACTTAATTAAGCTAACTACAAGCAATTAACAACAATTTAAGCAAAATGGTTAGAATTTACCCAAACAAATTGAAGATCCCACAAGCACACATAGCCCTCCAAAATGCTCCCTTGTCACCAAAATCCATGCTATACGGGCTAAGCTAAAATGGGTAGGAGTCGGATTTTGATTTGGATTTTTGCTTGATTTTTAGTGGATTTTTCTTTGGATTTTCTTTGATGGAACAAAGAGAGGAGAAGAGGAAAAAGGGGGCTGTTGGGGGTTGCTGGTTTCGGCCAGGTTGTGGGGGGTTTGGGTAAGGGAGGAGAGAGAGTAAGGTGGAGAAATTTAGTTCAAGTCAAAGTCAACTCAAATTATATCATTTTCTACTCTTTTCTTTTCTTTTCTTTCATTTCATTTCCTTTGAAATCCAAGTGGGGACAAAAGAGGGGGCTGCTGAATTCGTCAAGGGGATAAGTGAATAGGGGTGTGTGGGTGTGGGTACGGGTGTGGGGTGATGAAAAATGATAAATACAATACCCCAAACATCCATTTACGCTAAAAAAAGCCTTTTTTCTTCAATAATTTCTAAACCGTTTTGGCAAATGATTTCGTTCCAAAAACCACATGATAAAATTTTGTTTAAAGTTTTATGATGCACAAAATTTTTTTCAACTCATTCCAATTTGTAATTTTTCCTAATTAAATGTATTAGCGACGGCTTAAAATAATATTTTTTTTCAGAAAATTTGAAATTTCACCCGCGGCTCAATAAACACCAAATAATAGCAATTTCATAGCTAGAATATGTATGTTTAATTTTTATAATAAGATATTTGTATTTTGACTTTTTACAGAAAACCCTCTTATTTTACCGATTTTTTCGAAATTTCACCGAAACGATTTTCAAAACGTTATAGATGGTCTGTCCCACAGCCATCAATACGTCGTACTGGAGATAGTCTGCAGGTGCGCATTGGGTTATGAGTTACACTGGATGGGCTCGTGGGGTACTGCTGGTTGGTACTATATCTATCGTCAGGAAGCAGTTCGCAGGTGACATGAGTATAGCCTAGTCCTTTGACTTGACACTGCTATTTCGCCTCAAGTGTGTTCCTACTGTTCTTAGATTGCCACCCTACCACGGCTCTATTGAGTCGTGCAAACAGGTAGTAGTTGGGTGCAGTCCTGAAGCACTTGGAGGCTGTGGCGGTTAGATAGGATTCGTCTCTCCCGATATTGGGGGTTGATGTCGCGCCGTGTTCGGAACGCCATTACACAAAGTCCCTGGCCAGGCAAGCGAGATTTACTTGTAGGTACTCCAGTAGTTTCTCAGGGTGTTTTGGACTGTACTCCGACACGACTTATACCGCTATTAAGGGCCTGACGTTTTCCATCCCTCTAGGCCCGATATGCGATACTCTTAGACGAACAGACCGAACTGTACGGAGATTGCCACAGACAGGCTCAGTAGGTGTACGGATGTGTTTCCTCGTCGACCTTCTTATCGACAGATACCTGGGTAGCCTTTACGTATAGCTAGTGCTGCTGACGTGCTTGTAGTTAAACCCACTTCCAGAGTACTGTCGAGTCTTTAGAGTCCCACACAGAGGGTTTCCCAGCTTCGGGCGAAATGGTGTAGAGGTCGTATGGTTTTACGACAGGGTTCGATCACATACGTGTACTTGTGCGTGTGTGATGTTCGAGCGGAAAATACTAGTGGGCTTTGGTTTAAGCCGGATCCTAGTATTTGATTATTGGATTAGCTTCGTCTCATTGTATTCGTGTTCTCGGAACAAGGATGCGGGTATGTATATACGGATGAGAGGGGGTATAGAAGGAGACACCTTTTTAGGGTTTTGACCATTGACTTGGTCAAAACAAATATGAGGTGGAGAAACGTCTTGTTAGTTTTGATAAATGATAATTTTTGTCGCATGGCTACTTGGGTTGACCATTTGACTTGGATTGACTTTTTGACTCTAGATATTTTGATGAGATATTTTTGACCTAGATATTTTGATGAGATATTTTCCATGCCATACTTGTGGTCATATAAAAGTTAGCCATTCTATTTTTTTATTATCATTATCAAAAATACATTCTCTTTCCTCAAGCTTGGTCTCTCCTTCTTCCTCTCAAAACCCTAGTGTCTCATGAGTTGAGAATCAAGGGATTAGTGAGATTAAGCTACCCAAAATCACACTCTACTCATTCTAGGTTACTTAGTTTAGCACACCAAGTGATCTAGTTGCCTCAACTTGGAGGTTTAGCTTAAGGTTGGAACTCTCGGGTGGATCTTCTACTACTTCGAGAAGCCGACGAGGAGGTGCCATCCATTTCCACTCCAAGGAGCTCGCGAGGTGAAGGAGGACAGCAAGAGAAGAAGAAGGACTTGAAACTTTAGGTATAATCTTCTTACATAGTAGATAAAACCTCTAGTTAGTTTGTTAGTTATGGTTTAGCTAAGATCTTGGTGTTAAAGTCGATGTTACCTTGTTTGTAAAAATCGTTTTTTACCCGTTCTGCCTCCCCGCAAACCCGTGGGGTGTGTAACGTCGACTTCTCGAACGCAATAGTTTCTATCAGAGACGGTTATCATTCCAGGCTTCCAAGGTGACCTTGATGATAGAGTGACTGTCAGAGTTATAGTTTTCCCTCTTTTGAGGGGCAGTAGTTTGGACAGGTGGTCCAAGCGGATACTGAGGGAGGTATGGTGAAGGATACTGATTAAGTTCAGTGGACGATACAGTCTAAGAAGTTTGCTTTATTTGGAGTTCATTTGTGAACTGGGTCCCATCAGATATCTAGACATATTTAAGACAGGTATTGCTCATTTCGGGAGATGGCTTTCTCCGCGAACTTGAGATAAAGAGAGACATAGAAAGAAACAATGGAGCGGATCCACTCACTGAGGTTATTTCTCGAACGCAATAGTTTCGCAAACGAGCTTTGTGAAACTGATTATTAGAGAAGTTGCGTGTTCGGTATCACACGGGCTGTGAGTATTCGACACCGAAATAATTAGCCTTAACAGCAAGTGGGAGATTGTTGGCTATAGTGCCCTCAAGTCAACTATTGGATCGCAGGCACGTGATTGCAATGATTGAGGGAGAAGCTATACCGGTAGAACAGTTGATTAGTAAGGATTCTGCGTGTTTAAGTTTAGTTAATTACCGCAATCAAAACGGTTTTGCTTGTAGCTAGCCGGTTGAGTACGAGTCGTCCGCAGGGAGATGGGAATCTTTTTCTATGTGCTTTAACGAGTTAAGTCCAATTTTCCAGATTTGTTTGTGATTATCTAAGTGTTAAAATGATATGTAAAGAGAGCTTGTTAGGGTTAGGATTAGGTTTGTTTGAGTTAGGAGTCGCTCACTTCTTTCGTTGCCACTCTTAATATCGGTGTTACGGTAATCGGCAACAACGGGGATTAGCACGACTAGGAAGGAACTTGCGAGTATAAGCTAGGCTTTCCAACGCTTAATTTCTTCCTTTTGGTGCTTGTCCGTCCGTTCTTGGCTCTTAGCCATAACCTCCGGTTAATTCAACCACAACCGGTCTCACTACGAAATCACCGCTATCATGTAGGATAGGGTGCCGTAGGGAGCGGATTGTGGTTCAATTAACGGGGGTCGATTTAAGATGTTGGGAAAGGAAAGAGTGAGAGAGATTTCCTTCTCTCAAACTTCCCTTATCCTACCCTAACAAGTATGGAAACTACTCACACATCATAATGAAAAGAAAACAAAACAAAGAGGAAGATAGAAAGAAAGAGATTAGAAGATAACAACTAGCTATTTGCGACCTCACCTTGGCAAGGATCAAGCGTAAGCATCATGGTTGTTTTAAGGATAAAGAAAAAGAGAAAGAAAGAAACAAAAAGAAATAACAACTAAGTTAACAAATGAAAATTACAAGCATTTAACATAAGAGCAAGACAAGTATAATAATAAAATGAACTTCTTTATTCATCATTCTTCACTCACAAAAGCTCACTACAAGTTTTTCAATGGAGAAGAGATGAGAAGAGGAAGAAGATCAAGTATTCTAAAACCTAGAAAAAATACAAGATTAAGCACCCTTGGCTTCACAAAGTTCTGGACTATTTATAGGCAGGAAGCTGGAAATCTAGGGCAACATTCAGAACCCAAGTGAAAATACCAAACTGCCCCTAAAAATTGGACTTCTGACGACTCCGTAAGGCCGCGGTTCCGCGGCCTAAGCAACCGCGGCCTAAGCATGCTTAGGCCGCGGTTCCGCGGCCTTATTGGGGAATTAGGTCACCAATTTTGGTGACTTCTCCTGGATAGCAGTGCCCTTCAGTATGGTATATGTTTTTCCTTATAATTTCTTCACGATTTTTCCAGAATTTCTGTTGATCACAAGGTGATTGGATGTGTATCTTTTGTCATGATTTTTCTTGAGCTCCGCGTAGATTTCTTGGATCTTGTGTTGCCATTGAGCCTTGTGCATGAAAATGACATTGATTTGCCATTTTGTCTCCTAAACTGGTGTGTGGCAACAGACGGATAAAGAGCGGAGATCCGTGTTTTATCTGTGGTTGGCAGGAACCTGGATTTTGTCGTGTTTTTTCCATGAATTTCATTGTTAAGAGTCGAAAACCTGTATCCTGCAATTGACTAGCAAACACGGCTCAAGAGTACCTACCGATAAGCAATATGATAAAAATTGGGCGGTATAAAAATGCAATAATCTGATATGAACAAATACCCCCAAACTTATCATTTGCTCGTCCCGAGCAAAGCCAATTTATTCACAAAAAAAATTTCCTAACCTCACTTTCGCAGGGAACGCGATTGCACTGACCATGTGCAACAAGCCGTTAAACCTCTAGGTGTCCCTAGTAGGAGGAGTGTTATCTCCTGAGGGTTTTCAGCGGATTACACCCACAAAATCCGGTCAAGTTAGTTTTGTAAAATAACTAAGATTCAAACCCTAAAGTTTTGTTTCAGAAAATAACAATTCTATTATCCTAAGTCTAGACTATCGAACCTTTATTTTTCACACCTCGCTTCTTATTTAACTACAGATTTTATATGTCTTTACGTGCAATGCAAATAGTGTCGTTAAGTTTCAGAAGGATCGAATAAAGTCATCATATCACACAATAAAGCCTAGATAAGAATTTTGAAAGGATCACATAAGTTTTATAAAGAGTTAAGCATTTTTTCAAGTTTCGTTTTCCAGTAAGGTTTCAACTTCAGAATTTCTATCTTCCCTAACAGGAAACTAGGTTTTATTTTTCACTCCACCTTTTTCTTGTTTTCATTTCATACACACCTCTGTGAACGTGCAATAGTCTTTATCATAGAATAAAACCTTCATATCTCCGCTAAATTTTTTTTTATAAAAGCCTGTCTTTTATCAAGATTATTCTCACACAAAGAACCGTTATGAATTTTAACTCGGAGAGAACACTTGCTTGACTTTGTTTTAATCTGGACTTTCTAGGCTTCTTAGCTAGCTTTGGGCCAATGCACCAAACCAGTTGGTTTTAGGGCATTAGGTGTAAAAACACCCCAGCGGACTTAATTACTCAAGTTACCTAGGTCCAAAAACAAAAGACAGTTTGGCGTGAAAATCATGATGATTCAATATGAACGGAGACATAACCGGCAGTTCAATTATTTTTTTGGATAAAAGACGTGTTTAGTGGGTTCGGTGTGTAATCATTCCAATCAAGTTTCAGATGGGTTATTTTTCAGACTTAGTTCCAATTAAGGCATCAATAACATTCCTTCATATTCACTTCACTTCATAAACTATTCTTGATATTACTTATTTCCGAACAAACCTATTTGATCCTCAGAAAATCATTTATCCATTTAAAAGTTTATAGACATAAAAATACTTGTCATCTAATTTCCAAAACTCACGACACGTGTAGTGTGATGTAAAGACGTATATCAGCTATAGTTAACTTCAAAGGAGAGTTATCTTTCAGGTTTTCAAAATCTAAACATAAGATTTAGTTATTCTTATCTTATCAAACAAAACCGTCGAAATGTTGAATCAGAGTCCTCCCACTAGCTAACTTGACAAAAAAGTTTTTATGTTTTTAGAAAATTTTCAGATTTTTATGGATTTTATGGATTTTAATATGCAGATGCAAAATATACATATGGATGCGAAGGTAAGAAACGCGTATCGAGCGTACCCCCAAACTTAAACTGGACAGTGTCCTCACTGTCATTGCATGAAGAGATCATTTGAAGGGTCAAAATTGTCGGTTAGATATACACAAAATTTTTATTATTATTATTTTTTTTTTGTTTTTGGTTTTAAGAAAAAGAAAAAGAAAAAGAAAAAGAATATCCACAAAAATATACAAAATGGTATATACATACCCCCAAACTTATTTGGAACAGTGTCCACTTGTTCTTGGCGGGATAACCGAAGTTTGGAGGTAGGCAGAGGAAGATTATGCAGGGTAAACCGGCTCCTGTAAGACCAGGAGCTCCTCTGTTGGTTCGGCGCTAAGGTACGGTTTTAGTCGGTGTCCGTTCACTTTAAAAAATGAACCGTCCTTTGGATTCTCCAAATCCACAGCGCCATGCGGATACACATTCCGCACAAAATACGGCCCTTTCCAGCGAGATCTGAGCTTTCCTGGATGGAAGTGTAGCCGGGTGTCGTAAAGCAGTACCTGCTGACCAGATACGAAGGTTTTGCGCAAAAGGTTTTTATCGTGAAACACCTTCGTTCGGTTCTTAACGACAACCGCGTTATCGTAAGCCTCATCCCTAAGCTCGCTCAATTCATTCAACTGCAGCTTCCGATGGCTGCCCGCATCTTCGAGAGATAGATTCAGCTCCTTTATCGCCCAAAATGCGCGATGCTCTATTTCGACAGGTAGGTGGAAAGCTTTTCCGTACACAAGCCGATAGGGAGACATGCCAAGGTCGGTCTTATAAGCGGTTCGAAATGCCCAAAGGGCATCAGTGAGTTTCAGCGACCAATCTTTTCAGTTCTTAGAAACCGTCTTCTCCAGTATCTGGTTGATTTGCCGATTTGAAACTTCGGCCTACCCGCAGGTTTGGAGGTGGTAGGGCGTAGAGAGCTTATGATTAATGGAATATTTCCACATCAAGGCCTCGAAAGTTTTGTCGCAGAAATGACTTCCATTGTCGCTAATGATCGCTCGGGGGTGCCCAAAACGGGAGAAAATGTTTTCTTTAAGAAACCTAACGACAACCTTGTTGTCGTTAGTCCGGCTGGGCACATCCTCGACCCATTTAGAGACGTAATCAACAGCGAGAAGGATGTACAAGTTCCCGAAAGAGCTGGGAAACGGCCCCATGAAATCTATCCCTCAAATATCGAAAATCTCCACAACCAAGATTAGTTGGAGTTGCATCTCGTTCCTCCGGGATATCCGGCCCAAGTGTTGGCACCGGGAGCAAGTCTTGCAATAGTCATGAGCGTCTTTGAAGAGTTGTGGCCAGTAGAAACCACATTGCAAGATCTTCTCAGCTGTCTTTCTGGGGTCAAAATGCCCGCCACACGCTTGATCGTGGCAAAATGACAGCACACTCTTAAATTCCTCGTCAGGGACACACCAACGAATAATCTGGTCGGGACAGTACTTGAATAAATAGGGTTCGTCCCAGTAAAAGTGTTTTACTTGGGATAAGAAGCGAAGTCTGTCCTGACTTGACCATTCAGTCGGTAGTAATCCCGTGGCCAAATAGTTCACAATATCTGCGAACCAGGGTTCGCAAGATACTGTCAAGAGCTGTTCATCCGGGAAAACGTCATTGATCGGAATTAGAAGTGAAGGCGAAGAAGGAAGTCGTGAGAGATGGTCGGCAACTACGTTTTCACATCCTCGTTTATCCTCAATGACAAGGTCAAACTCTTGAAGCAAGAGGATCCAACGTATTAGCTGAGATTTTGCATCTTTCTTCGCAAAAAGATGGCGCAGAGCAGAATGGTCTGTGTAGACAATGACTGGAGAGTCGATGAGGTAGGGCCTGAACTTTTCTAAACCAAATACAACAGCCAAGAATTCCTTCTCAGTTGTTGTATAATTGAGTTGGGCGTCGTTCAGGGTCCGGCTAGCATAATAGATTACGTGCGACATCTTGTTGATGTGTTGTCCAAGGACAGCACCAATGGCAAAGTCGGATGCATCGCACATAATCTCAAATGGGTGCGTCCAGTCAGGCGAAGAAAGAACGGGAGCAGAAGTGAGTGAGCTTTTCAATGACTCAAATGCAGTCACACAGCTCGAGTTGAAGTCGAATGGCGTGTCCTTGGCCAGCAAAAGAGTCAAGGGCCTAGCAATCTTGCTAAAGTCCTTGATGAACCGTCTATAGAAACCGGCATGGCCAAGGAAGGCTCGGATGTCTCTGACGCATCGGGGAGGAGGGAGATTGGAAATGACCTCAATCTTCGCTTTGTCAACCTCTATGCCATTTTGCGAGATGATATGTCCTAAGACAATACCTTCACGCACCATGAAGTGGCACTTTTCCCAATTCAAAGTGAGATTCTTGTCCTTACATCGGGTAAGGACAGCGTCAAGATGCAGCAAACACTCGTTGAAGGAATCGCCGAAGATGGAGAAATCGTCCATGAAGATCTCCAGAAATTTTTCTACCATGTCTGAGAAGATTCCCATCATACACCGCTGGAAGGTAGCGGGCGCATTGCATAACCCAAAGGGCATGCGACGATATGCAAACGTGCCGAAAAAACAAGTGAATGTGGTCTTGTCCTGGTCTTTTTCGGCGATGGGAATCTGATTATAGCCAGAGTAGCCATCAAGAAAGCAGTAGTACTCGTGTCCGGCCAATCGTTCAAGCATTTGGTCAATGAAAGGTAGCGGAAAGTGGTCCTTCCGCGTTGCGGCGTTGAGTTTCTGTAATCGATGCATACTCGCCACCCAGTTTGGGTGCGAGTAGGGATTAACTCGTTCGCCTCGTTAGTGATGACTGTTATACCTGATTTCTTGGGGACAGCGTGAATGGGGCTAACCCACTGGCTATCAGAGATAGGGTAAATGATACCACTATCCAGACATTTTACGATCTCCTTCTTCACAGCCTCTTTCATGACTGGATTGAGACGTCTTTGTGGATCCCGGGCTGGTTTGGCATCATCCATCAGATGAATATGATGTTCAACGATCAGGGGACTAATCCCCTTGATGTCCTCCATGGACCAGCCAAAAGCTTGCCTGTTGCTGTGCAAGACCGCGAGAAGGGCTTTCTCTTGCTCTGGAGCTAGAGAAGCCGAGATGATGACAAGGAGGGTTTCGTTCTCACCTAAGTAAGCGTACTTAAGGTGAGACAGCAAAGGCTTGAGTTCGAGAGTCGGAAGTGAAACGATTGAAGGCAAGATCGGTGCAGAGGTCTTGAACTCAAAGGACTCCAGCAGAGGTTCAAAATGAGTGTAAGCGACCGAGTCGGATGGTTTAGGTAACTCATCCGGAAATTCGAAGGATTCAAACTCGGGTTGCGAGTGGCTAAGATCATTCAAGAACGTGAAACACTCGTAGTCGTTGTCGGGCGCAGAAACAGCAGCAGGTTCGAGGAGGAACGCACTAGTGGCGTTAAGGTTAGCATGATCGAACAGAAACTCCTCGAATTCACACTCTTCTGGGGTGATCTCCTGGATCGAGCAAACGTCCAGTATATGAGCATTAGGTTCGGAGGGCTGATTCCCTAACCTAAAAATGTTGAGTTCAATTGTCATGTTTCCAAAAGAGAGGTTCATCGAACCATTGCGACAATTGATCACAGCATTTGAGGTTGCAAGGAATGGGCGACCGAGTATCACCGGAATTTGATTCCGGGGGTTAGCTACAGGCTGTGTGTCTAATACAATGAAGTGAACGGGAAATATGAAGTCCCCGACTTTGATTAACACATCCTCTAGCTCACCCCTAGGATGGGTGATCGATCGGTCGGCCATTTGGAGAGTACAGTGTGTGGGTTTCAGCTCTCCTACGCCTAATTGCTCGTATACTGAGTACGGAAGCAGGTTAACACTGGCACCAAGATCTAATAGTGCGCGGTTGATGTTCTTATCCCCAATGGTAATAGAAATCGTAGGACAGCCAGGGTCCTTCCGTTTTTGTGGTAAAGATTGGGTAAGAGCATCACTCACAGCACTAGCCAAGAAAACTTTCTTTGGTACCTGAGACTTCCTCTTTTTCGTGCACAAGTCCTTTAAGATTTTCGCGTAGGATGGGACTTGTTGGACGGCATCTAAAAGAGGAATGTTAATGTTAACCTGCTTAAATAACTCCAGAATTTTCTCCATTTGAGGATTTTGTTTATTAGACCTCAACCGGTTTGGAAATGGGACGTTTTTAAAATTGGTTGAGTCTAATGCTTGTGGAGGAGATTGTGGAGTTGGAACGGATCCTAAAACAGTTGTTTTCGTGGAGTGAGAAGCGGGTCCGTTCAGAGCAGAAGAAAAAGAAGAAGAAGGAGAGCCTTTTGAAGAATGGAGAATAGGCTCAGAAGACGAAGAAGCAGGAGAAGAAGAATAAGAAGCGGCCGGGGTATCATCGTTGATCCGTGTGCCAATGTTGTTTTGCAGCATCCTTCCCAATCTCAATGTGGTCACGGCACTCACATTATGGTTCTGTTGTTCAAGAGCAACATGTACATTCTGTGGGTGACCGGGATTTGGGAGTGGCTGGGACGGGAGCTTCCCCTTCTCTCGTTCGCTTAAGGCCGCATTCAGCTGTGCAATCTGGGCCTCGATGGTCTTGATGCTTTGCCCGTGAGCGGCAGTGTGTTGCACTAAGGACTGAATGGAAGACTGGATGTTGGCAGTAGATTGTGTCGATTGTTTAACGAACGCCTCCAGACTTCGTTCGAGCGATGAAACCTTATCATTGTTTGACGGAACAAAGTTGTTTGGTGGAAAAGAATTGTTGGGTGCAAAGTTGTTCGTCTGATTTTGAAAAGGTTGGGGTTGGAAGGGCTGCTGAAATTGATGTTGAGTTTGTTGTTGCGCTTGTTGCGGCGGAAGGGGCCTTTGGAAATTGTTGCCTTGGAATTGATTCTGATTCTGATTCCAGGCGAAATTTGGGTGGTTCCTCCAACCGGGATTGTAGGTGGAAGAGTATGCATCATTCCTCGGTCTTTGCTGGAATGCAGCATTAACCTGATCCTGTCCTTGCGATGGTGGATTGTAAGGACACTCTTCAGTTAAGTGAGAAGGATCGGAACAACAAGCGCAGATGGTACGAAGGGGGAGAACAGGGGTAGGAGCAGGAGAAGAAAATTTGCTTTGTATAGCTTCAAGCTTTCTCGTTATTGCAGCCATTTCAGCTTTCATTGCAATAGAGACATCAAGTTGGTGAATTCCTACCCTAGACTGACCGGTAGAAGTGGAGGTAGAAGAAGAAGAAGTCGGTCTGGTGCTCTCCCATTGTAGCGTTTGCTCCGCAAGGTCGTCAAAGAATTACCACGCTTCCTCGTCAGATTTTGATAGGAAGTGGCCCTGACAGATGGTTTCCAACAACTGCTTCGTTGCTGGGTTCAGGCCCTCGTATAAGGTTTGGCAAAGTTGCCATTTCTCTATACCGTGGTGAGGACACTGAACAAGAAGGTCTTTGTACCGGTCAAAGCACTTCCAGAAGGGTTCAGAAGGAAGCTGAGAGAATTGGTTGATTTCATTGCGAATCCTTGCGGTTTTATGATTCGGATAAAATTTCTTTAGAAACGCTTTTACAAACTCGTCCCAACTGGTTATGGAGTGGGAAGCGGTGCTATACAGCCATTTTTCAGCAAGATCGCATAAAGTGAACGGAATGACCCATAGACGTATAGCATCGTCCGACAGTTGGGTAGTTTTCATCATGGCACAAACGTTTTGAAATTTATTGATGAAGATATAGGCATCTTCAAATTCAAGCCCATGAAATCGTGGAAGCATGTTGATGAAGTGGGGCTTAATTTCAAAATTATCCCCATTGGCCGGTGGAAGAGAAAGGCAGGTGGGAAGTGCAGAATGGGTGGGATAGAAACGATCCTGGAGTGCGATTCGCTGCGGCGCTACAACAGGCGGTGGTGGTGGGTTATTGGTCTCCGTAGGAGGTGGAGCCAATCCAGGGGTAGTCAAAGAGATGTTCGGATTAAATCCTGACATCGCGGAAGAAGAGGTTGGTGATGGTGAAGGTGAAGATGTATGAACAGAATTCCGGTCAACGTCGGAGTTGGCCGGCAAAGGTAAAGGTGAAAGAGGAGTGGATGGAGTTTCGACGTCTGAGTCGATCGCGTAGTCGGTAGTGACTAACGTAACGCGGACTAGGAGGGCGCTAGTGTCCCGAGTCCAAGCGGACATACACTAAACGAGTTTAGTATTGTCAAAGCGGTGAAGGTGAGGGTAAGAAAACGTCAATGGAGAAAGGCGATGGGTGGTGGGTGAAAAATGGATTTTGGCGACAAAGGGCAAGTTTTTATAAAAGTTTTTGATTTTTTCCCCTTTTTTTTATTTTTAGAAAGAGCTTTACAGAAATATGTACGGACTTACGGCTATAAGCAATCACAAACAAGATATGCACAATCACACCTAGATCTAGGGTCACCTAGGTCTGCTAGACAGCTCCTAACTGTTCCAGAGGGCTAGAAATAGGACCTCAAACCGCCTCTTCTCCGTCAATTGCAACCAGGTAAGTGCCAGGTAAGTGGGAGGTTGTCCAACGCTTTCGCGAAGTTCCTTAATTAAATAACCACTTGCCTTTGACACACTTGCCTAGACACCGCAAAAGTCAGATAGGATAAACGACCGATGCCTGTAACTAGTCCTCTGTCCTATTGAGCGCGAAGTCCTTAGGGCTGAGTCTAGTATTTTTTAATTTAACAATGGTCAATGCATATGCTTTTGTGATTTCTGGAGTCCTGGGAAGGGTGATGAAATCCCCACCCAATCTGAATTGGTTTCAAGCCCCTTAAGTCCGTATTAATGAATGCAAAGCGGTAACAAATCAACTGCAAACAATTTTTATTTTTAGCGCGGCGCAAAGAATCCTGCACAAGAACAGTTTATTGGAAGGGGGAAGAGAATTTGCGCAAAGAATGCTGCAGAAAACACAGTTTATTGGAGTCCAGAGGAGTGGGGAAGAGGAGAGAGAGAGTTACCAAAAATTTGGGCCACTGAAGCCAACAAATGGCCGCGGTTCCGCGGCCAAACACGTGCTAAGGCCGCGGTTCCGCGGCTGTAGGGAGGATCGGGGCTTCAAATTCCTGGTGTGTGCTGTTGTGGCTGTCCTCTACTTGTCTGTATGTTCTGAATCTTGATTTGTTCACTGGAACTGCTCCAGAATCTTACAGTAGACCGTTTGCTTCGTTTTGATCCGTCGCGGTGTAGCCGCGAGATGCGGGTCTATCTTCCCACGTCTTTGGCACTGAACTTGAACTCCGTATTATCCTGCACACTTGCACAAAAACTAATCAAAAATAACAAGATGATTTCTTTACAAAGTATATTTTTTTGTTTTGTTTTTCGGTTATATTTATATTCACAAGTTAAGCCGAAATTACACAAAGAAATAAACTACCGTCTCCCCGGCAACGACGCCATTTGATTGGTAAGGATTCTGCGTGTTTAAGTTTAGTTAATTACCGCAATCAAAACGGTTTTGCTTGTAGCTAGCCGGTTGAGTACGGGTCGTCCGTAGGGAGATGGGAATCTTTTTCTATGTGCTTTAACGAGTTAAGTCCAATTTTCCAGATTTGTTTGTGATTATCTAAGTGCTAAAATGATATGTAAAGAGAGCTTGTTAGGGTTAGGATTAGGTTAGTTTGAGTTAGGAGTCGCTCACTTCTTTCGTTGCCCCTCTTAATATCGGTGTTACCGTAATCGGCAACAATGGGGATTAGCACGACTAGGAAGGAACTTGCGAGTATAAGCTAGGCTTTCCAACGCTTAAGTTCTTCCTTTTGGTGCTTGTCCGTCCGTTCTTGGCTCTTAGCCATAACCACCGGTTAATTCAACCACAACCGGTCTCACTACGGAATCACTGCTATCATGTAGGATAGGGTGCCGTAGGGAGCGGATTGTGGTTCAATTTACGGGGGTCGATTTAAGATGTTGGGCAAGGAAAGAGTGAGAGAGATTTCCTTCTCTCAAACTTCCCTTATCCTACCCTAACAAGTATGGAAACTACTCACACATCATAATGAAAAGAAAACAAAACAAAGAGGAAGATAGAAAGAAAGAGATTAGAAGATAACAACTAGCTATTTGCGAACTCACATTGACAAGGATCAAGCGTAAGCATCATGGTTGTTTTAAGGATAAAGAAAAAGAGAAAGAAAGAAACAACAAGAAATAACAACAACTAAGTTAACAAATGAAAATTACAAGCATTTAACATAAGAGCAAGACAAGTATGATAATAAAATGAACTTCTTTATTCATCATTCTTCACTCACAAAAGCTCACTACAAGTTTTTCAATGGAGAAGAGATGAGAAGAGGAAGAAGATCAAGTATTCTAAAACCTAGAAAAAATACAAGATTAAGCACCCTTGGCTTCACAAGGTTCTGGACTATTTATAGGCAGGAAGCTGGAAATCTAGGGCAACATTCAGAACCCAAGTGAAAATACCAAACCACCCCTAAAAATTGGACTTCTGACGACTCCGTATGGCCGCGGTTCCGCGGCCTAAGCTTGCTTAGGCCGCGGTTCCGCGGCCTTATTGGGGAATTAGGTCACCAATTTTGGTGACTTCTCCTGGATAGCAGTGCCCTTCAGTATGGTATATGTTTTTCCTCATAATTTCTTCACGATTTTTCCAGAATTTCTGTTGATCACAAGGTGATTGGATGTGTATCTTTTGTCATGATTTTTCTTGAGCTCCGCGTAGATTTCTTGGATCTTGTATTGCCATTGAGCCTTGTGCATGAAAATGACATTGATTTGCCATTTTGTCTCCTAAACTGGTGTGTGGCAACAGACGGATAAAGAGCGGAGATCCGTGTTTTATCTGTAGTTGGCAGGAACCCGGATTTTGTCGTGTTTTTTCTATGAATTTCATTGTTAAGAGTCGAGAACCTGTATCCTGCAATTGACTAGCAAACACGGCTCAAGAGTACCTACCGATAAGCAATATGATAAAAATTGGGCGGTATAAAAATGCAATAATCTGATATGAACAACAGTCTTACTCAAGATGATAGTATGCTTTCCGGTTTGTCTTTATCATCGTGTACATGCTTCAGGTGACTTTACAGATCACTATTACATATTGATAGAGCCCACAGGATTCTTTCTTGACTGCCAGCAGTATGATGGCGATCATATACGTGAGAGTTGGGTGGTCTATAAGCACATCCTAAAAGTGTCCCTGGTCGTGCGAGTTTCGAGACTGGGCATCGATACTCCAAGAGTAGACTTGTGTAAACGGATTGAGAATCCGACGAGGGGCGGTGGCCGGTCTCACAAGCCATTGGTGTTAGTTGGTTCACCTAAGATGTATACAGGTGCTCATTAGGTTATGAGTACACCGGAAGGACTCACCGGGAACATGCTATTTGGTATCATACCTATTGTCAGATAGCAGTTCCCTGGTGACATGTGTACGGGTTAGTCTATCGACCTGAGATCGTCAGTTTTCTCGTGTGAGTTCCTATTGTACTTTGATTACTACCCTACCACGGCTCAAAGGAGTCGTGCAAACAGGTTTTAGTTGGGTATAGTCCCGAGCTACATGGAGGCAGTAAGCGGATCGTCAGAGGATTCGTCTCTCCCGGTATTGGGGGTTGATGTCGCGTTGTGCACGGATGGCCATCACCAGAAATCCTCAGCCGGGATAGACGAGAATTACTGATCTAGGATCGGTAGTTTCTCAGGTGGTGATAGGGCTTCATACCGACACTGAATGTCAAGTTATTAGGGGTCTGACTTTATCCACCCCCTAGACTCGATATACGATACTCATAGAAGAATAGAAGAACGGACCGGACTGTACGGATATTGTCACTGTCAAGCTCAGTAGGGGTTTCGGGAAGAGTTTGCTCGTCGGCCTCACTTTCGCTCAATACCTGGGTAGCCGTTACGTACAGCTAGTGCCACCGACGTGCTTGTGGTTAAACCCACTGCCAGCGTATTAACGAGTCTTTAAAGTCCCACACAGAGGGTTTCCCTGGTTCGGGCGAAACGTTGTAGAGGCCGTATGGTTTTATGGCAGGGTTCGATCATATTTGTGCACTTGTGCACGGATCATGATCGAACGGATAATACTAGTGGGCTTTGGTTTAAGCCGGATCCTAGTATTATATTGTTGGATTACTTTTGTCTCGTTGTATTCGTATTCAGTCGGAATACGGATGCGGGTATGTATATACAGATGAGGGGTGTTCTTGTAATTCTTTACAAGATAACTTTAGAGTTGCCATTTCATTTCTTTTTCTTGTATTAAACATTTAGGGTTTTTTAAATATTTAATATTGTTGTGATGGAAAGTGTGAGTGCTAGTCTTAGCCTTGAGCTTTGAATGTGGCATGTGCAATTTATGTTGGGTCTTGTGTGATTCATGGTGCATTGATGGTTCTTGGTGGTTGGTGTGAGATATTTGTGAGATCTTTTCTTATGCTAGAGATTCTCTTTAGTTGCTCACAAATACTTCACAACACTCACAAAGAAAAACAACAGACACTTCTTTCCTTCACTTGGCCAAAAATTCTTGAGCTCACACTTTTCTTCACTTGGCAACTTCTTTAACCTCCATCCAAACCATCTCATGAGTTGAGAATCCTTGAGTGTTTTGAGACCAAGTATTCACACACACTCTCTACTTCATCTTGGGTATCTAGGCTAGCAATCTGGATGCCCGAGTTGCTTCGGTTTTGAAGCGGGAGCCCGTATTACTAATCCTCGACGTGGATCCTCTTCGATGTGGGGACACCGGAGATCGAACTTTATCGAGGCAGCCGCGAGGAGCTTGGGATAGAGGTTGAAGACCGAAGGACACGGATCGATCGGTATAACCTCTCTAAACTCTTTTCATAGAACTAGTATAGGGTTAATGGTACGATCCGTCGATTAGGGTTCCGTTAGCACCGGTTTTTTAAAGTTTTTGTTCCGCGTTTGGCCACGGATTGATGGCCAGGGCGTTGGCGTAGCCCTACATGTGGGACTCTAATGACTCGTCAATACGCCAGCAGTAGGTAATGATTGTTGGATATGTATGCCCTAGAGGCCATTATTGTATATGTATACATGTGGATGCTTGGACATATATATGTACAGGACAATCTTGCTCGATATGATAGTATGCTATCTGGTTTGTCTTTATCATAATATATGCATATGTTTTACTTGTTATTACGTATCATTTATACATGTTGATAAAGCCCGTAGGATCATTGCTTGACTGCCCGCGTTGTGATGGCGATCATACTTGTGAGAGCTGGGTAGTCGATAAGCACATCATTAAAGTGTCCCTAGTCGTAGGAGTATCGAGACAGGGCATCGATATTCCGGAATAGACTAGTGTATACATTTCTAGACCCCGACGAGGGACGATGGTTGGTCCCGCAACCATTGCTCTTTTGCATCTAAGATCGTATACATGTGCTCACTAGGGGTGAGTACGCTAGACGGACTTGCCGAGAACTTCTAGATGGTACAATACCTATCATCAGATAGCAGTTCTCAGGTGACATGAGTACAGGTTAGTCTTCAGACCTGAGATCGTCATTTTGTTAGTTGTATGTATGCCCTAGAGGCCAGTATTGTACAAATGATGTATATTATATTGGATGCTTGGACATATATAGAGATGACTTTCTTGCTCGATATGATAGTATGCTATCTGGTTGCTCTTTATCTTAACATGTATACTTGTCTCTTTATACTGTCATATAGTTACATGTTGGTAAAGCCCTTAGGATGTGTACTTGACTACCTGGACTATGATGCGGATCATACTAGTGGGGACATGGTAGTCCATAAGTACATCCTTCAAGGTCCCTAGTCGTGGGTGTATCGAGACGGGGTAACGATATACCAGTGTAGACTAGCGTATACGCTTCTCGACCCATGAGATGAGCGATGGATGATCCCATATCCATTAGTGTTTAACATCAGAGATTTAGTATGGAAGAATCCAAGCGTGGGAACTTACCCACGATCTCTGGAGTCACTCTCTCAAAAGAGATGTCTCCCAAGACTGATTTGGAGAGAGCTCGCATGCAAGGGATACCCTATGCTTCGGCTGTAGGCTCTATCATGTACGTGATGCTATGTACCAGACCCGATGTAGCATACTCACTAAGTGTAGTGAGCAGGTATCAAGCTGATCCTGGAGAGAGTCACTGGACAGCTGTAAAGAGCATTCTCAAGTACTTACGAAGGACTAAAGAGTTGCTCTTGGTGTATGGTAACGGAGAACTCCAAGTGGAGTCCTTTACCGATTCGAGCTTCCAGAGTGATAAGGACGACTCTAAGTCGCAGTCGGGATTTGTCTTTACCCTTTACGGAGGGGCGGTTAGCTGGAAGAGTTCCAAGCAGGAAACCGTGGCAGACTCGACGATGGAGGCTGAATACATCGCTGCCAACGATGCTGCCAAAGAGGCTGTCTGGATCAAGAAGTTCATTACTGAACTTGGAGTGGTTCCATCCATTGAGAATCGAATACCTTTGTATTGCGATAACAAAGGAGCGGTGGCTTTGGCCAAGGAACCCAGGTCCCATCAGCGATCCAGGCATCTTCTGAGGCGATATCACATGATCCGGGAGATAGTTGATCGCCGGGAGATCAAGGTCAGGAGAGTTGACACGAAAAATAACACAGCGGATCCACTCACGAAGGCCATTCCCCAGATACAGTTTGAGAGACTCTTCGGGATGCTCGGTATGAGATACTACAGCAGCTGGCCCTAGTGCAAGTGGGAGATTGTTAGTTGTATGTATGCCTTAGAGGCCAGTATTGTACAAATGACGTATATTATATTGGATGCTTGGACATATATAGAGATGACTTTCTTGCTCGATATGATAGTATGCTATCTGGTTGCTCTTTATCTTAACATGTATACTTGTCTCTTTATACTGTCTTATAGTTACATGTTGGTAAAGCTCTTAGGATGTGTACTTGACTACCTGGACTATGATGCGGATCATATTAGTGGGGACATGGTAGTCCATAAGTACATCCTTCAAGGTCCCTAGTCATGGGTGTATCGAGACGGGGCATCGATATACCAGTGTAGACTAGCGCATACGCTTCTCGACCCATGAGATGGGGCGATGGATGATCCCATATCCATTGGTGTTTGACATCAGAGATGGTATACGGGTGCTCAGTAGAGACTGGGTATACTGGACGGACTCGCCGAGAACTCCCAGATGGTATTATACCTCATGTCAGATGGCAGTTCTCAGGTGACACTTGTGCAGGTTAGTCTGTAGACCTGAGATCGTCATGGAGTCTTGTGTGATTCCCACTGTGCTTTTATTTCCACCTTACCACGTCCATGAGGGCGTGCAAAACGGTGGTTTTTGGGTACAGTCCCGAGTCATATGGAGGCAATGAGCGATAGGAGGGGTTTCGTCTCTCCCGGTATTGGGGGTTGATGCTGCACTGTGCTCGATTGACCGTAACAGGGAAGTCCCTGGCCAGGGCTGATTAGAGATTTACCGGTAAGTGTTACCAGTAGTTTCTCGACCCGTTATGAGCCTCATATCGGCACGAATTATCGGTTATTGGGGTCTGACGTTTACCACCCCTAGACTTGATATGCGACAGATCAGACGAGGAGACCGGACTGCACAGGTTGTGTTGCCGGTTGGCTCGATGGAAGTTGTACCAGGTTCGCTTGTTCTCTTCTGATCGTTCAATACCCGGGTGGCCGTTACGTTTAGCTAACCACTTGCGGCTTGGGGGTGCTTGATATGATCATCACCCACTGCCGGCGTATTGACGAGTCTTAGAGTCCCACAAAGGAGTTACCTAGTCCAGGCAAAACGTTGTGGTGCGCGTATGCGATATGCGCATGGACCCGATTAAAATGCGCGTATGGGATACCGTATATTGATCGGGCGGCTTGCTTTTGGTGGGGTCATATGTGATATGGCCGGATTGATAAATCAAGTGTTGATTTATCATTTAACCATTAGCTTCTCACTTGAAATCCTTTCTTGAGTTTGATGGATGTATGCATGCATGTATGCTTTCTTTATAGATTCATGCACATATGGATGTACACACACACACACATACATACATACATCCTTCATGGTTGTACATACATGAAAATGGTGGCAATATAAGACTCACACCTTGGTTTGATTTATATATAAATTATTATTGAATTTGATTTAAAACAAAAGATAAGAAAAGGATAATTCATGGATGCTTTCTACACTCTTCTTGACCTAACCATTCTCACCCACCATTTAACCATGGATTACTTTTCCTTTTAGGTTTTTAACTCAAGTTCAATAATATCCTATTTGATCAACCATGGTTTGAGATGAGAGATATAAAATATATATAGATATATTTTCCTTTTGATATTCATGAGGTTTTCTTATCTCATATTCTAAAAGGCCACCATCTTCTTCCTCCTTCATGCTTTGCTCTCTAGATTTATCTAGTGAGCAAATTATTCATCAAGATAGGTTTTTGAAGTGAGAAAAGCCATCACAACATCATTCTACACAAGTCTTGCCCACTTGTTTAGAGTGTTAGTTTCGATTTTCATTCTTGATCTTGCGAAGTTGCTAGCTTGGACAAAGCGGACTCCGGGTGGATCATCGGTGACCTAGAGGAGTTCAAGCGGAGCTTTTCCAAACCCCAAGTAGCCAAGGAGTCTAGTGTAGGGAGATACAAAAGTTGTACTCTCAAAACCCTAGCTTTTCTTTCATGAGATGATATGCAAATTTTGAAACCCTAATTTTTCTAGGAACGATTCTTTGTTTGTTAACTTAGCACCATAAAAATTCAATCTTTGGTACATGTGATGCTTCCAAACCCTTCATGAGGTGCTAGGTAAACCCAACATTGGTATCAGAGCCGACCTAGAACATTAGGCGACACTTCTACGAAGTAAAAACTCCGATCGAACCAAAATACGACATTACGGGACACTCTCTGGACAATTTTTAAAATCTGGAGATTTTCAGAATTAAAAATCCTTAAAAAATTCAGCAGGGAAATCTAAGAACACTTGTGAAAAACGATGCCATGAACAGTACTTTTCACCGCGGAACCGCGGCAATAGCCTGCTTGGGCCGCGGTTCCGCGGCCGTACGGATGAATCAATGTGTCGTTTTTGTACAGTAATTGTTCTTTTCTGCTTGTATATTTTTAGGGAATTTTTAATCTGAATTTAGTGCTGTTTGTTCTGGAGATTGTTTTGGAGTCGGTGATTCGATCGGAATTTTCATTTCGTGTTTCTTTTCCGGATAAATTAGAAAGTATTGAAGTGTTTGAACGAGTATCATTTGCTCACTTTTCACGGGGTTTAAATATTTTGGAGATACGTGCATGTTTTGTGGTGGACCCTCTAGAAGACAACAAACCTTAACTCGATTATGTGACCGTCTTGAACTGCCCTTTGAACCTTAGGGTTTGGGGCAGTACGGCGTGCCACATGTGAGGCCTTGGCTTGACCCTTCTACGGCTGGACCACTACTACTGTGTCACACTCCGGGTTTTTGAACTCCTCTCAAGTGTTGAGCTTTAGGGAATCTTGGGTATTTGATAGTTCGTTCGAAACATTAATACCGTCTATTTATCTGGACTGTGATGCAATGTGTGGAATTCATATAGCTAGATATGAAATACGAAATATGTGATATTTCGAATTTACGATGTCTAAAGAAAATGTGGATTCCAGATATTGCAGTTTTACACTTTCTTTTCTGTGACCGTAAGCGTAGTATGTCGATATCGCCGGTTTCGTTGCTATACATCAACGACAATTGGGGTATGCATACTTACTTACGTTGATGATATATGATATTATGTGTTGCTGAGATATAATGTGCAGGATTGTCGCAATTGAATAGCGGGGGTTTCATGTGAGATGAGAGTTTTATTTTTCATTCACGTAAAATTCAAATGTAATGTAATATTCTTTTATTTGGGGTACTTCCGGGTTGAGGTTGATGCCACCGGTGTTGTATATTATTTACTTTTCCGCATTAGGATGGACCCAAGGAGGGGAGCACTGGTGACCGGGTTCTGGGGTTCAGTGGGAGGCCATCTCGAGGAGTCGAGACCGGGTCTCCTAAACTCCAGAATTGGTAGGGTCGTTTGCCGCTCTCGTAGGGGTCCAGGGTGTGGGCTTGGCTATTCATCGCGACTGTGGAATCCGTATTTTCTATTATTAGCTAAATACTAAATACGGACGTCCTAGTATATCCCACATTATATCTATGTTTCTGCTGCGATATCTGTGATGAGATCATTTGATATGTTCTGATGGATACAGTATATAGTATATATGATATATTATATAGACGTTACTTATGTTTTGCACCCGCACTAGCCCTGCCCTGCTCTGTCGTTAGTTACCTAACCTAACGGTGCACGAGAGGACATCGAGGCGAATGCGGATGGCATAAGTGTACGTCGTATTTATCTGTGATGTTTAGGTGACTTAAATGATGGGACTTCATTAATGTGATTAATGAAAGAAAAGAAACCTAAAAGATGTTGTAGAATCAAATTTTAAAATAAAAGGGTAGCTACAGTCTTGCATTGCATAGCGGTATATATGATATATCATGCATCTTATTCGATGGGGAAAGAGCCGAGATCCCTTCACCGGGAGTGACCTCTTTAGCAAAACTGGCAGATGCTACAACACTCGGTTTGACTTTTGATTGCTTTTGGAGTTTTGCTTTGCACAGTGATATATATGATATATCCCGCACCTTATTTGATGAGGAAAGAGCCGAGATCCCTTCACCGGGAGTGACCTCTTTAGAAAAACTAATAAAAGCCTCAAAATCACTCCATTTCAAAACTTCACTTGATTCTACAACGATATCAAGTACATTACGCAATAGGTTTTCAGAAAAAACTGTCGTAGCCCTCCGTCATTTCAGATAAATCCTACTTAGTATTCGTGCTACGTTTGTTGACCTCCGTCTAGGCGTAGTGTGCGGTAGCTAACTAGTATTTATCTGCTTATGCATATGATGCAGATTGGATTAGGGTAGTCGTACGACCTTATTGACCTCCGTCAAGGGTCGTACGGGTGGGTTTGATTCAATCAAGAAATGTCGGGTTGAACTTGACTTGCACCCTGTGGTTTGTTGACCTCCGTCAAGGTCATAGGATGCTTGGGGCAAAATATTACCGGGAATTTCAAGTGTTGAAATTTGCAATGAGATTGCATACCTTCTATGAGATAGTTGGATCCCGATACCCACTACGATTAATTGTTACTCCTGGGAGAGTTTTACACAGGACAATTAGCCGATCAAGTAGGTGTCTAGAAAGTGTCAACGGGGTTACGCCTCTGAGAAAACGAGGTTTACTTTAATTAGGTCCGTGCGAAAGCACGGGGAACCTCCCTAAAAGTACCGACACTGGCCTGGCTGAAAGATTGGCGAAGTTGCAGGGTGTAATTAATCCCGGCTAGTCTTTCCTTTTAGGGTTTGAAGGAAGATTTGATAAAACAGTGGGAGCCATCCTGATTAGATAACATAATAACCAATCTCATCTTGCAAGAGCATACGCTAAAGTGTTTTCTTCTCTCTCTCTCCAGGTAGCAACCATGTCATGCCTTAATAAAGATAATAATTTGGATGTATTGACCGAACCCGCATGTTATACTGTGCTGGGGAACGTTGGTTCCGTTCTATCTTGTAAGAGTTATAGAACTGAACATGACATAGGGGAATACCAGGATTCCTATGCCACCCGAATGAAGAAAGGACATGATGATGCATTTTCTTCGGGTGTGTTCGTTACAGAGAATTGTTTCTCCATTTGCCCAACGTCCTGGGTAATAGATACCGGGTCAGGATCCCATATATGTAATCAGTTACATGGGCTTAAGAAAGGTAGAGAACTTGGAGAAAGTGATAAAGACACAAGGGTTGGAAATGGTGCAATTGTTGCAGCTAAAACCGTCGGTGAATATCACCTTGTATTATCAACTGGTAATACAATGATTCTGAACGATTGCTATTACTTGCCGAACCTGATATGCAACATTATATCGGTTTCTTTGTTGAGTAAAGAGGGATATAATTTTGTATTACAGGATAATGTTATGAAAATTTTCCGTAAGCGAAAGTTGGTTGGATCAGGCACGTTGTGCAATGGCATTTATGTTCTAAATCAATCTACAGTTCTGAGCATAACAAACACACACAAGAGGAAGAGTTCAGAACTGAACGAATCCTTCATGTGGCTTTGTAGACTGGGTCACATCAATGCGACACGGCTAGCTAAGTTGCATAAGAATGGATATTTAAATCCGTTTGAATTTTCATCTTATGAAACTTGCCAGTCATGTCTCAAAGGCAAGATGACCAAAACTCCGTTTACGGGACACGGAGAAAGAGTTACCGAACTCTTGGGACTGATACATAGTGATGTATGCGGTCCCATGTCTACACATGCCAGGGATGGTTCTTCGTAGTTTATTACATTCACTGAAGATCTCTCTAGATTCGGATATGTGTTCCTGATGAAACACAAATCAGAAGCTTTTGAGAAATTTAGAGAATATAAACAAGAAGTCGAGAACCAAACCAGAAAAAGTATTAAAATCCTTCGATCTGATTGAGGAGGTGAATACTTGAGCAATGAATTCCTGGACTTCCTAAAAGAGAATGGGATTCTCTCTTAGCTGACTCCTCCATATACACCACAGCACAACGGTGTATCGGAACGGAGGAACCACACCCTATTAGATATGGTGCGCTCAATGATGAGTGTAGCTGAGTTACCTATTTCCTTCTGGGGATATGCACTGGAGACAGCAGCATACCTACTGAATAGGGTTCCTACCAAATCTGTACCTACCACCCCATATGAGATATGGGAGGGGAAGAGACCATATCTTAATTTTATTAAGATATGGGGTTGCCCGGTCTATGTCAAAAGAGAAAAACCGGACAAACTCGAGGCGAGATCTGTTTTGTGTAAGTTTGTTGGATATCCCAAGCATTCGCGAGGGTATATCTTCTACCACAGTGAGGAACAAAGAGTATTTGTTGCTCAACACGCCACCTTTTTAGAAAAGGAATTTCTTGGAAAAGAGATTAGTGGCTCTGAGGTAGAACTGGAAGAGGTTCCAGCTGTACAAACCACAACAGAAGATTTGGTAGAACCAGAGGATTCGGTAATTCCCGATGAACCCCAACCACTCCGCCGATCTAGTAGGATTCCTCGCCAACCTTAGAGATACTACGGTTTTCTCATGGATGGTAAGAGCGAGGATTGCATCATGGAGGATGATGACCCAACTAGCTTCGAGCAGGCCATCACGAGTGGGGACTCAGTAAAATGGCTGGATGCAATGCGGTCCGAGATGGAATCCATGTACACCAACAAAGTATGGACTTTGGAAGTTGCTCCTGAAGGGGTAAAACCCATTGGGAGCAAGTGGATCTTCAAGAAAAAACTTGGTGTAGATGGGAAAGTGGAGACTTTCAAAGCTAGACTTGTTGCAAAGGGTTTTCGTCAAAGACCAGGTGTGGACTATGACGAAACCTTTTCTCCAGTGGCTATACTTAAATCCATCCGGATCATGCTTTCCATCGCTGCATATCATGATTACGAAATCTGACAAATGAATGTTAAGACCGTCTTTCTAAACGGTGATTTAGAAGAGTGCGTGTACATGACTCAGCCAGAGGGCTTCGTAGATAGTGGGAGGAGCGGGAAGGTGTGCAAGCTGCTTAAATCCATTTATGGATTAAAGCAAGCGTCGCAGAGTTGGAACATCTGCTTTGACGTCGTTATCAAAGAGTTTGATTTCATCAAAAACGTAGATGAACCTTATATCTACAAGAAGGTAGCAGAGAGTAAGGTTGTCTTCCTCGTATTGTACGTGGACAACATACTCTTGATAGGAAATGACATTCCTATGCTGCAATCGGTCAAGCTCTTCTTATCACAAAGATTCTCAATGAAAGATCTTGGTGATGCCTCCTGCATATTGGGAATTAGGATCTATAAAGATAGATCCAAACGGATATTGGGATTGTCCCAATCCAGGTACATTGACACCATACTAAAGAGGTTTAGTATGGAAGAATCCAAGCGTGAGAACTTACCTACGATCTCTGGAGTCACTCTCTCCAAAGAGATGTCTCCCAAGACTGATTTGGAGAGAGCTTGCATGCAAGGGATACCCTATGCTTCGGCTGTAGGCTCTATCATGTACGCGATGCTATATACCAGACCCGATGTAGCATACTCATTAAGTGTAGTGAGCAGGTATCAAGCTGATCCTGGAGAGAGTCACTGGACAACTGTAAAGAGCATTCTCAAGTACTTGCGAAGTACAAAAAAGATGCTCTTGGTGTATGGTAACGGAGAACTCCAAGTGGAGTCCTTTACCTATTCGAGCTTCCAGAGTGGTAAGGACGACTCTAAGTCGCAGTCGGGATTTGTTTTTACCCTTTACGGAGGAGCGGTTAGCTGGAAGAGTTCCAACCAGGAAACCGTGGCAGACTCGACGATGGAAGCTGAATACATCGCTGCCAACGATGCTGCCAAAGAGGCTGTCTTGATCAAGAAGTTCATTACTGAACTTGGAGTGGTTCCATCCATTGAGAATCCAATACCTTTGTATTGCGATAACAATGGAGCGGTGGCTTTGGCTAAGGAACCCAGGTCCCATCAGCGATCCAGGCATATTCTGAGGCGATATCACATGATCCGGGAGATAGTTGATCGCCGGGAGATCAAGGTTAGGAGAGTTGACACGAAGAATAACACAGCGGATCCACTCACGAAGGCCATTCCCCAGATACAGTTTGAGAGACTCTTCGGGATGCTCGGTATGCGATACGACAGCAGCTGGCCCTAGTGCAAGTGGGAGATTGTTAGTTGTATGTATGCCCTAGAGGCCAGTATTGTACAAATGATGTATATTATATTAGATGCTTGGACATATATAGAGATGACTTTCTTGCTCGATATGATAGTATGCTATCTGGTTGCTCTTTATCTTAACATGTATACTTGTCACTTTATACTGTCTTATAGTTACATGTTGGTAAAGCCCTTAGGATGTGTACTTGACTACCTGGACTATGATACGGATCATACTAGTGGGGACATGGTAGTCCATAAGTACATCCTTCAAGGTCTCTAGTCGTGGGTGTATCGAGACGGGGCATCGATATACCCGTGTAGACTAGCGTATACGCTTCTCGACCCATGAGATGGGGCGATGGATGATCCCATATCCATTGGTGTTTGACATCGAAGATGGTATACGGGTTCTCAGTAGAGACTGGGTACACTGGACGGACTCGCCGAGAACTCCCAGATGGTATTATACCTCACGTCAGATGGCAGTTCTCAGGTGACACTTGTGCAGGTTAGTCTGTAGACCCGAGATTGTCATGGAGTCTTGTGTGATTCCCACTGTGCTTTGATTTCCACCTTACCACGTCCATGAGGGCGTGCAAAACGGTGGTTTTTGGGTATAGTCCCGAGTCACATGGAGGCAATGAGCGATAGGAGGGGTTTCGTCTCTCCCGGTTTTGGGGGTTGATGTTGCACTGTGCTCGATTGGCCGTAACAGGGAAGTCCCTGGCCAGGGCTGATTAGAGATTTACCGGTAAGTGTTACCAGTAGTTTCTCGACCCGTTATGAGCCTCATATCGGCACGACTTATCGGTTATTGGGGTCTGACGTTTACCACCCCTAGACTTGATATGCGACATATCAGACGAGGAGACCGGACTGCACAGGTAGTGTTGCCAGTTGGCTCAACGGGAGTTGTACCAGGTTCGCTTGTTCTCTTCTGATCGTTCAATACCCGGGTGGCCGTTACGTTTAGCTGACCGCTTGCGGCTTGGGGGTGCTTGATACGATCATCACCCACTGCCGGCGTATTGACGAGTCTTAGAGTCCCACAAAGGAGTTACCTAGTCCAGGCGAAACGTTGTGGTGCGCGTATGCGATATGCGCATGGACCCGATTAAAATGCGCGTATGGGATACCGTATATTGATCGGGCTGCTTGCTTTTGGTGGGGTCATATGTGATATGGCCGGATTGATAAATCATGTGTTGATTTATCATTTAACCATTAGCTTCTCACTTGAAATCCTTTCTTGAGTTTGATGGATGTATGCACGCAAGTATGCTTTCTTTATAGATTCATGCACATATGGATGGACATACACACATGTAGGGTTCCTAGGCACCCTAGTGAGGTCTCACAAGGCATCGAACATGCCAATATCAAAAAATCTAGGTGCCGAGAGACCCGACTACGGATCGTTTGCTAGAAATCTAGGCGAAAAGTAAACTAGTTAACACTTAACTAATGGGAAACGGAAATACAACCTTTGTAGATCCGGTTCTCCACCTCCATAGCTCCGCAACGAGGTCCTCTCCGCTGTCCAAATCAAATCCGGGCTCAAGCGTCGGCTTCGTCGGAGAATGGGCAAGCTAGGTCGTCGATGTCCATGCCGAAGATGATCTACGTCGAGGCATCGCTAGATCAAGCTCACAACTTCACCAAGTCATGAAACTTGTGAAGTAAACACACTCTACTACTTGGCAAGAGGTAGAGGATGAAGAAATAGGAAGTGGGTAGACTTTAGAATCGGATTTCTCACTCATTTCCATCACTTGCCATTGATGGGGCAAGCTTTCTTCACTTGAAGAATGAAGAAGAAGAAGGAAATAGTTATGATAAGTTTTTTTAATAAAAATGAAAAGAAAATAGAATACTTATCATAATTGAACCATGGTCAAGTGTAGAGAATAAATCATGGTTAGTGGGAATGGTTAGGGTTAAGGATGAGATAAGAATGGTTGACTTGATCAAAGCTTCATGAAGCTTCAACTAAACTCCAAAACTAGCAACCATTCTTTTCTCTTCTTTTCCAAAATGAATAAACAAATAAATAAATGAATAAATAAAGGAAATGAAACCCTAGCCATTCTTTTAACCATGGTTTAATTCTTTGCACTTAACCAAGTATACATGTATCATCAAACATGATACAATCAAGTGCACAAAATCATATCGCATATGTAATGCGCACATCTGAGTGAGAAAATCCACTTAAAGTGAACCAATACTAGTTAATGCAAAGTAATATATCAAATATATAATTATACATTAAATCATTAAATCAAAACTTGATTTAACGATCCGGTCATATCGCATATAACCGACCAGTATCCTATGTATCGGCTTATCGAATCAACCTTTGATTCGATAACTAGGGTATATCGCATATAACCTAATCGATACATTCATCGCGAGAATGGAATACGGTATCACATACACGCATTATTCTCGGTCCCGCACATATCTCATATGCTCTCCTATTTTGTTTCGCTTGAGCCAGGAAACCTCTGTGTAGGACTCTAAAGACTCGTCAATACGCCGGCAGCAGGCGATGATCATATCAAACACCCACAAGCCGCAAGCGGTCTGCTAAACGTAACGGCCACCCGGGTATTGAGCGATCAGAAGATCGACGAGCAAGCCCGCTCACACTCCTGCGAATCCGACCAGTAACACTACCGTACAGTCCGGTCTGATCGTCTGATATGTCGCATATCTAGCCTACGGGTGGTAAACGTCAGACCCCAATAGCTCGATAAGTCGTGTCGATATGAGGTCTATAACTGTTCGAGAAACTACTGGTAACACTTACCAGTAAATCTCAGCAACCCTGGCCAGGGATTTCCTGTTATAGCCAATCGAACACAGCGCAACATCAACCCCCTATACCGGGAGAGACGAATCCCCTCCTATCGCTCATTGCCTCCATGTGACTCGGGACTGTACCCAAAAACAACCGTTTTGCACGCCCTCTTGGACGTGGTAAGATGGAAATCAAAGCACAGTGGGAACCACACAAGACTCTATGACGATCTCGGGTCAACAGACTACTCTGTACCAGTGTCACCAGAGAACTGCCATCTGACGTGAGGTATAATACCATCTGGGAGTTCTCGGCGAGTCCGTCCAGTGTACCCAGTCTCTACTGAGCACCCGTATATCATCTCTGATGTCAAACACCAATGGATATGGGATCATCCATCGCCCATCTGTATGGGTCGAGAAGGTACACGCTAGTCTACTCTGGTATATCGATGCCCCGTCTCGATACACCCACGACTAGGGACTTTGAAGGATGTACTTATGGACTACCATGTCCCCACTAGTATGATCCGCATCATAGTCCAGGTAGTCAAGTACAGATCCTAAGGGCTTTACCAACATGTAACAGAGAGACAATCAGTATACACGTTAAGGTAAAGTTCAACCAGATAGCATACTATCATGTCGAGCAAGAAAGTCCTCACTATATATGTCCTAGCATCCACTACAATATACATCCTATGTACAGTAATGGCCCCTAGGGCATACATATAACTAACAATCTCCCACTTGCACTAGGGCCATCTGTAGCAGTGGTTGCAGTATCTCATACTCAACCATCCCATAAAAGTCTCTCTCTGGGAAAAGGCCTTTCGTGAGTGGATCCGCTGTGTTGTCCTCTGAGTCTACTCTCCTAACCTCGATCTCCCTGGAGATCAACCATCTCCATGATCAAGTGATACTGCCTTAGAATATGTCTGGATCACTGATGGGACGGGCGTTCCTTGGCATAAGCCACAACTCCATTGTCACACAATGGTAGGAACGTAGTTCATCTTATGAACCAATATACACCCAAACAGCCTCTTTGGTAGCATCTTAAGTAGCGATGTATCGTGCCTTTATCGTCTAGTATGTCACGGTATCTAGCTTGGAACTCTTCCAACATACCATCCCTTTACTGAGGATAAAGACAATGCCTGTGACTGACATTCAGTCGTCTTTATTGTAGGGTTCCTAGGCACCCTAGTGAGGTCTCACATGTCATCGATCATGCCATTTCAAAATTTTATGGTGCCTACAAACCCGACTACGGATCGTTTGCTAGATATTTAGGCGAAACAAACAAGCTAGTTTACAACTAAACTATAAGATAACGGAAATACAACCTTTGTAGATCCGTTTGTCCACCTCCATAGCTCCGCAACGAAGTGCCTCCGCTGTCCAAATCAAATCCGGGCTCTAGGATCGGCTTCGTCGAAGGATGGGCAAGCTAGGTCGTCGATGTCCATGCCGAAGATGATCTACGTCGAGGCATCGCTAAATCAAGCTCCGACTTCACCAAGTCAAGAAACTTGTGAAGTAAACACACTCTACTACTTGGCAAGAGGTAGAGGATGAAGAAATAGGAAGTGGGTAGACTTTATTTTTGGATTTCTCACTCTTTTCCAACAATCACCATTGATGGACTTCAAGCTTCTTCACTTGAAGCAAGGAAGAGGAAGAAGAAAAGGTTATGATAAGATCATAGAAAATGAAAAGAAAATGAATTCTTATCATAATTTTAACTAGAGTTAAGTGTAGAGAATGAATCATGGTTAGTGGGAATGGTTAGGGTTAAGGATGAGATAAGTATGGTTGAGTTGAACAAAGCTTCATGAAGCTTCAACTAAAGAACAAAAGAAGCCACCATTCTTTTTCTCATTTCTTTTATTCATTTATCAAAAATGAAAAGGATAATTAAATAAGATAAATGAATAATAAATAATAAACCCTAACCATTTCATTAACCAAGGTTTAATCTTTACACTTGAACCCTAGCATGACATGTATCATCAAACATGATACAATCAAGTGCACAAAAGTATATCGCATATACAATGCGCCCATCCGAGTGAGAAAATCCATCTTAAGTAAACCGATACTAGTTGATGCAAAGTAATATATCAAATATATAAATATGCATTAAATCATTAAATCAACACTTGATTCAATGACCCGGTTATGTCGCACACACCCGACTAGTATACAATATATCGACTTATCGAATCAACGCTTGAATCGATAACTAGGTTATATCGCATACAACCATTCGATATATTTATCGCGAGAATAGAATACGGTATCACATACACGCATTATTCTCGGTCCCGCACATATCTGATATGCGCTCCTATTTCGTTTCGCTTGAGCCAGGAAACCTCTGTGTAGGACTCTAAAGACTCGTCAATACGCCGGCAGCAGGCGATGATCATATCAAACACCCACAAGCCGCAAGCGGTCTGCTAAACGTAACGGCCACCCGGGTATTGAGCGATCTGAAGATCGACGAGCAAGTCCGCTCACACTCCAGTGAATCCGACCAGTAACACTACCGTATAGTCCGGTCTGTTCGTCTGATATGTCGCATATCTCGCCTAGGGGTGGTAAACGTCAGACCCCAATAGCTCGATAAGTCATGCCGACGTAGGGACCATAACATTCGTGAAACTACTGATAACTCTTACCAGTATATCACTGCAACCCTGGCCAGGGATTTCCTGTTATGGCCAGTCGAGCATTGCACAACATCAACCCCCAATACCGGGAGAGACGAATCCCCTCCTATCGCTCATTGCCTCCATGTGAATCGGGACTGTACCCAAAAACCACCTGTTTGCACAACTCAGTAGAGCCGTGGTAGGGTGGAAATCAAAGCACAGTGGGAGACACACAAGACTCTATGACGATCTTGGGTCAACAGACTAAGCTGTACCAGTGTCACCAGAGAACTGCCATCTGACGTGAGGTATAATACCATCTGGGAGTTCTCTGCGAGTCCGTTCAGTGTACCCAGTCTCCACTGAGCACCCGCATACCATCTTCGATGTCAAACACCAATGGATATGGGATCATCCATCGCCCATCGCATGGGTCGAGAAGATATGCGCTAGTCTACTCTGGAATATCGATGCCCCGTCTCGATATTCCCTCGACTAGGAACAATTCAAGGATGTACTCATGGACTACCCAGGCCCCACTAGTATGATCTACATCATAGTCCTGGAAGTCGAGTACATATCCTAAGGGCTTTATCAACATGTAATCAGAGAGACAGAAAGTATACATGTTAAGATAAAGAGCAACCAGATAGCGGACTATCATGTCGAGCGAGAAAGTCCTTCCTATATATGTCCCAGTATCCACTACAATATACATCCTATGTACAGTAATGGCCTCTAGGGCATACATATAACTAACAATCTCCCACTTGCACTAGGGCCATCTGTAGCAGTGGTTGCAGTATCGCATACTCAACCATCCCCTAAAAAGTCTCTCTTTAGGAAAAAGGCCTTCGTGAGTGGATCCGCCGTGTTGTCCTCTGAGTCTTCTCTCCTAACCTCGATCACCCTGGAGATCAACTATCTCCATGATCAGGTGATGCTGCCTCAGAATACGTCTGGGTCATTGATGGGACCAGGGTTCCAAGGGCCAAAGCCACACTTCCATTGTCATACAATGGCAGGAACCTAGTTCATCTTATGAACCAATATACACCCAAACTTCCTCTTTGGTAGTATCTTTAATAGCGATGTTACCAGCCTTTATCGTCTAGTTTGTCACGGTATCTAGCTTGGAAATCTTCCAACATGCCGTCCCTTTACTGAGGGTAAAGACAATGCCTGTGACTGACATTCAGTCGTCTTTATCACCCTGGAACACTTCCAGTGATTCTCCCCAGGATCGATTGATACAATCTCACTATACCTAGTGAGAACCCTAATATCCCTTTAGATCTATCTCATAGGTCCAAATCTCAGGATTTAGGAGGTATCATCTTTATCCTATTTGGAGAATCCTTGTGATAATAGGAGATTGACCGATCATAGTATAGGAAACTCTTTTCCTATCAAGAGTATGTTGTCTACGTACAATACGAAGATGACTACCTTACTCTCTACTACCCTTTTGTATATACAAGGTTCGTCTATCATTTTGATGAAGTCAAACACTTTGACTATGACATCAAAACAGACGTTCCATCTCCGCGATGCCTGCTTCATTGTGTAAAGCAACTTGCACACGTTTCTGCTGCTCCCACTGTTTACGAAGCCCTCTGGCTGTGTTCTTATAGACGTTCTCTTCTAAATCAGTATTTAGAGAAGCAGTCATGGCACCCAACCGCCAGATATCGTAGTCATGGTGTGTAGCCATGGTAAGTAGGATCTGGATAGACTTAAGCATAGCTACTGGAAAAAGGTTTCATCATTATCACGCCTGGTCGATGACGAAAACCTTTAACAAGTCTAGCTTTGAAAGTCTCAACTTTTCCATCTAAACCAAGTAATCTTCTCAAGATATACTTGCTTCTGATGGGGATTTAACCCTTCAGATATAGCAGCTAAAGTCCATACTTTGCTGGTGTACATGGATTCCATCTCAGATCGCTAAGCATCCAGCCATTCTTACAGAGTCCCTACTCTCGATGGCCTGCTCGAAACTAGTTGGGTCATCATCTCATGATGCAATCCTTGCTCCCACTGTCATCGAGAAACCTAGGTATCTCTCAGGTGGGTGAGGAACCCTACTAGATCGGCGGAGAGGCTGAGGTTCGTCGGAAACTATTGAATCCTTTGGTTCTGTCAAATCATTAGCAGTTTTGTACAGCTGGAACCTTTCCAGTTCTACAGGACTGACCTTGCCTCGATCTTGTCCGGATTTTGCTTTTGACATAGGCCGGACAATCCCAAATCTTAACTTACTTAAGAGATAGGATCTTCCCACACCATATCTTATATGGAGTGGTAGGCACAGATTTGATTCAAACCTAATTCAATAGGTATGCAGCTTCTCAAGTGCATAACCCCAAAAGGAAACAGGTAACTCAGTAGTACTCATCATAGAGCACACCTTATCATATAGGGTGTGATTGCCCCGCCCTGATATACCATCGTGCTATGGTGTATACGGAGGAGTAATGCTGAGAGAGAAATTCATTCTCCTTTAGAATAGTCCAGGAATTCTATGCACAAGTATTCTCCTCCCTGATCTTATCATAGGATATAATACTTATACCCGTATTTTGGTTCTCTACTTCTAACTTATATTCTGTGAATACCTCAAAAGGTTCGGACTTATGTTTCAACAGGAACATATGACTGAATCTTGAGAGATTATCAGAGAATATAATGAAGTATAAAGAACCAGTCCTGGCATGTGTAGACAGGAGACTTTACATACATCATCATGTATCAGTCCCAAGAGTTTACTAACTCTTCCTCTGTTTCCAATAAACAGAGCTATGGTCATCTTATCTTTGTGACACGACCGGCAAGTTTCACAAGATGTAAATTCAAACTGATTTAAATATACATCTAAATGTAACTTCAGCCAGTCGGGTCACATAGATATGACCTAGTCTACAATGCTTCAAGAAGAATTCGTTCATTTCTGAACTCTTCTTCTTGTGTGTGTTCAGTATACTAGGAACTGTAGTTTGATTTAGAACGTTAATGCTTTTAGATAGCGTGCCTGAACCGATCAACTTTTGATATAGGAAATGTTCAAAACATTATCCATCAATACAAAATTATATCATTTCTTTACTAACAAAGAGATAGATACGATTTTGTATATCAGGTTCGGTATCTAATAACATTCGTTCAGAATTAATGTATTCGTAATACAGGGTGACGGTGACCAACAGACTTGGCTGCAACACTTGCCCCGTTTTCTGTCTCATGAAACTTATCATCCGTTCTCAGTTTTTCTACCTTTCTGTAGCCCTATGTAACAGATTACATATCTGGGATCCTGATCCGGTATCATATACCCAGGACTCAGAGGATACTGAGAAACAGTTCTTTGTAATGAATACACCCGAAGGAGATGCATCATATGCACTTTCTTCGTTTGGGCGGCATAGGAATTCTGGCATTCCCCAATTTCCTGCTCTGTCTTATAACAATTATAAGTTGGAACGGGACCAACGTTCCCCAGCTCAGTATAACAAGTGGGTTCGGTCAATACATCCGTATTATTATCTTGATTAAGGCGTGATATGGTCGCTACCAGGAGAGAGAGAGAAGAAAACACTCTGCGTGCGCTCTTGCAAGATCAGATTGGTTATATATTTTATCTAATCAGGATGGCTCCCACTGTTTTTATCAAATCTTCCTTCAAACCCTAAAAGGAAAGACTAGCCGGGATTAATTACACTCTACAAGTTCACCAATCTTTCAGCCAGGCCAGTGTCGGTACTTTGAGGGAGGTTCCCCGTGCTTTCGCACGGACCTAATTACAGTAAACCTCATTTTCCCAGAGGCGTAACCCCGTTGACACCTTTCTAGACACCTACTTGATCGGCTAATTGCAAAGTGTAAAACACTCCCAGGAGTAACAATTACTCGCAGTGGGTATCGGGATCCAACTATCACATAGAAGGTATGCAATCTCATTGCAAATTCCAACACTTGAAACTCCCGATAAAGGTTTTTACCCCTAGCACCTATGACCTTAACTATGGTCAACAAATCATAAGTACTAGTCAAGTTCTACCCGTCATTTCGTGATTAATTAGACCCACCCACATGACCCTTAACTAAGGTCAACAAAGTCACACGACTGTCCTAACTAATCGCATCATATGCGGTGTAGGAAGACATCACTTAGCTACCGTACACTATGCCTTGACTATGGTCAACAAACACAGCACGAATACTAAGTACTCTACTTCCTAAAATGACGGAGGGTTGCGGCTGGTTTTTGTGAAAACCTTTAACGCTTTGAACTTGATCTCGTTGCGGAATCAAATGGTTTTTAAATGGAATGTTTTCGAGGCTTTTCTAGTTTTGCTAAAGGGGTCACTCCCGGTGAAGGGATCGTCGGCCCTTTCCTCGTCGAATGAGGTGCGGGATATATCATATATATCACTGTGCAAAGCGGAAACTATAGAAGCGATCAAAGACAAACCGAGGGTTGTAGCATCTGCCAGTTATTGCTAAAGGAGTCACTCCCGGTGAAGGGATCTCGGTCCTTTCCTCATCGAATAAGGTGCTGGATGTTCTATAATGAACACCGCAATGCAAAGCAAGAACTGTAGCTACCTGTTTTATTTTGAAATTCGATTCCACAACATCAATTAGGTTTATTTTCTTTCATTAATCTCATTAATGAATATCCCATCATTTAAATCCACCTAAACATCACAGATAAATATAACGTACGCTTATGCCATCCGCATTCGCCTCGATGTCCCGTCTGCACCGTTAGGTTAGGTAACTAACGCCAGAGCGAGGCAGGGCTAGCGCGGGTGTAAAACATAAGCAACGTCTATATAATATATCATATATACTATAATATCTGTCACAGAGCACAGAACATCGCATGATCACAGATAAAACACAGCAGAAGAAACATATGAAATATTGGATATACTAGGACGTCCGTGTTTTCAATACGAGCCAGTATAAAACACGGATTCCACGGTCGTGATGAATAGCCAATCCCACACCCCTAGACCCCTACGAGAGCGGCAAGCAACCCTACCAATTCTAGGGTTAGGAGACCCGGACTTGACTCCTCGAGTTGGTCTCCCACTGGACCCCAGAACCCGGTTACCTGTGCTCCCCTCCTTGGGTCTTTCCTAGTGCAGAAAAGTAAATAATATACAAACGGTGACAACTTCCGCAACCTGGAAGCGCCCCAATAAAAGAATATTACATACAAGTTTTTACATGAATGAAAATGAAAAACACTCATCTCACATAAAAACCCCCCGGCTATTCAAACACGACGATCCAATATAACATATCCAGCAACACATAACATCAGATGTCATCAACGTAAGTAAATATGCGCATCCCAATTGTCGTTGACATATAGCAACGAAACCGGCGATATCACATATTACACTTACGGTCACAGAGAAGAAAATGTAAAACTACAACAGTTGGAATCCGCAATCACCTCAGACATCGCATGCCTGACCAAATGAATTACTTAGACATCGCATGCCTAACAATTATAAACCCCGCATTTTAGTCTCATTATCGAAAACACTTTTTAATATCAAGTCGGGCAATTCAACAGGATTCCCGACATTCTGATCGAATGCTCGTCGCAAACTTCAGTAGACGGCCGCACCCCTGATACCGTCGACGAAGTGCACCAAGGCGGAACACCGCTACCGCGAGCACCCGAACGGATGCTTTCGGCGACGGGGTTCTCCTACAGTCACTTGGTCGGGGCTATGGGGTGAGGCTGTCTATTAAGTTTACCCGGCGAGTATCCGCGTACGCTACGTGATTGCGACGGACTTTTGATCACATCAAAATTCCGTGGCAACCGATCAAGTGAGACTAAACTGCTATGTTTATAACATTCATTTAGTTATCTCATAACTTATTGTGAATTCCAATTATTGTATCCCATTCCAGATAAACAGAAAATGTTAAACTTTCCGATCGAACAATCGAACACCCAAGTTTTCCCGATACAGATCAACACATGAAATAAGTCTAACAACATTCAGTTCGTACCTCAGTACCAACGGTCCAGCCGTAGAAGGGTCAAGCCAACGCCTCACATGTGGCACGCCGTACTGCCCCAAACCCGAAGGTTCAAAGGGCAGTTCAAGACGGTCACATAATCGAGTTAAGGTTTGTGTCTTCTAGAGGGTCCATCGCGTTACTTGCACTACTTAGAACGTCGTCAAACTACGGAAAAAATCCAACACTTGGAAATTTCCCGACAAGGGAAAAATTGGGTATTTATATCCGGTCGAACTTTTTAACATATTCTAAGACTTATCCGGAAAGCCACACAGACAAAATTTGATACCCCGATCGAAACACCGAATCCCCAAATCAACTCAGAAAAATTCAACTCTTGAAAAAATATCAAAAATATCCAGGAAACCCAGAACAGCAGAAGAGGAATTACTGTACAAAATTTGTTGCGCAATACGACAAATCGGCCGTGCTTCCGCCGCACGAGCCATGCTCGTGCCGCGGAAGGGCGGCGGTCTAATGGAATTAGGACTACGAATTTTGCAGTTTTCCTTATAATCTCCTGCTGATTTTACTGAATATTTTTAATATAGAAAAATCACTGTTTTTGAAAAAAGTACAGAGAGCTCTTTTGGTTCGGGGTTTCGGGTTCGTTCGGACTTCAATTTCCGTCTGGACTTCGCCTAAGGCTCTAGCTAGGCTCTGATACCACTGTAGGGTTCCTAGGCACCCTAGTGAGGTCTCACATGTCATCGATCATGCCATTTCAAAATTTTATGGTGCCTACAAACCCGACTACGGATCGTTTGCTAGATATTTAGGCGAAACAAACAAGCTAGTTTACAACTAAACTATAAGATAACGGAAATACAACCTTTGTAGATCCGTTTGTCCACCTCCATAGCTCCGCAACGAAGTGCCTCCGCTGTCCAAATCAAATCCGGGCTCTAGGATTGGCTTCGTCGAAGGATGGGCAAGCTAGGTCGTCGATGTCCATGCCGAAGATGATCTACGTCGAGGCATCGCTAAATCAAGCTCCGACTTCACCAAGTCAAGAAACTTGTGAAGTAAACACACTCTACTACTTGGCAAGAGGTAGAGGATGAAGAAATAGGAAGTGGGTAGACTTTATTTTTAGATTTCTCACTCTTTTCCAACAATCACCATTGATGGACTTCAAGCAAGGAAGAAGAAGAAGAAAAGGTTATGATAAGATCATAGAAAATGAAAAGAACATGAATTCTTATCATAATTTTAACTAGAGTTAAGTGTAGAGAATGAATCATGGTTAGTGGGAATGGTTAGGGTTAAGGATGAGATAAGTATGGTTGAGTTGAACAAAGCTTCATGAAGCTTCAACTAAAGAACAAAAGAAGCCACCATTCTTTTTCTCATTTCTTTTATTCATTTATCAAAAATGAAAAGGATAATTAAATAAGATAAATGAATAATAAATAATAAACCCTAACCATTTCATTAACCAAGGTTTAATCTTTACACTTGAACCCTAGCATGACATGTATCATCAAACATGATACAATCAAGTGCACAAAAGTATATCGCATATACAATGCGCCCATCCGAGTGAGAAAATCCATCTTAAGTAAACCGATACTAGTTGATGCAAAGTAATATATCAAATATATAAATATGCATTAAATCATTAAATCAACACTTGATTCAATGACCCGGTTATGTCGCACACACCCGACTAGTATACAATATATCGACTTATCGAATCAACGCTTGAATCGATAACTAGGTTATATCGCATACAACCATTCGATATATTTATCGCGAGAATAGAATACGGTATCACATACACGCATTATTCTCGGTCCCGCACATATCTGATATGCGCTCCTATTTCGTTTCGCTTGAGCCAGGAAACCTCTGTGTAGGACTCTAAAGACTAGTCAATACGCCGGCAGCAGGCGATGATCATATCAAACACCCACAAGCCGCAAGCGGTTTGCTAAACGTAACGGCCACCCGGGTATTGAGCGATCTGAAGATCGACGAGCAAGTCCGCTCACACTCCAGTGAATCCGACCAGTAACACTACCGTATAGTCCGGTCTGTTCGTCTGATATGTCGCATATCTCGCCTAGGGGTGGTAAACGTCAGACCCCAATAGCTCGATAAGTCATGCCGACGTAGGGACCATAACATTCGTGAAACTACTGATAACTCTTACCAGTATATCACTGCAACCCTGGCCAGGGATTTCCTGTTATGGCCAGTCGAGCATTGCACAACATCAACCCCCAATACCGGGAGAGACGAATCCCCTCCTATCGCTCATTGCCTCCATGTGAATCGGGACTGTACCCAAAAACCACCTGTTTGCACAACTCAGTAGAGCCGTGGTAGGGTGGAAATCAAAGCACAGTGGGAGACACACAAGACTCTATGACGATCTCGGGTCAACAGACTAAGCTGTACCAGTGTCACCAGAGAACTGCCATCTGACGTGAGGTATAATACCATCTGGGAGTTCTCTGCGAGTCCGTTCAGTGTACCCAGTCTCCACTGAGCACCCGCATACCATCTTCGATGTCAAACACCAATGGATATGGGATCATCCATCGCCCATCGCATGGGTCGAGAAGATATGCGCTAGTCTACTCTGGAATATCGATGCCCCGTCTCGATATTCCCTCGACTAGGAACAATTCAAGGATGTACTCATGGACTACCCAGGCCCCACTAGTATGATCTACATCATAGTCCTGGAAGTCGAGTACATATCCTAAGGGCTTTATCAACATGTAATCAGAGAGACAGAAAGTATACATGTTAAGATAAAGAGCAACCAGATAGCGGACTATCATGTCGAGCGAGAAAGTCCTTCCTATATATGTCCCAGCATCCACTACAATATACATCCTATGTACAGTAATGGCCTCTAGGGCATACATATAACTAACATTTATCACCCTGGAACCCTTCCAGTGATTCTCCCCAGGGTCGATTGATACCGTCTCACTACAACTAGTGAGAGTCCTAACATCCAATTAGATCTATCTCATAGATCCAAAAAACCATGATTTAGGAGGTATCACTTTGATCCTATATGGAGAATCATTGTGATAAGCGGAGATTGATCGAGCGTAGCATAGGAAACTCCTTCCCTATCAAGAGTATGTCATCCACGTACTCTACGAGGATCATCACCATACTCCCTACTACCTTTTTGTATTTACAAGGTTCATCTACCATTTTGATGATGTCAAACTCTTTGACTAACACATCAAAACAGACGTTCCAACTCCGCGATGCCTGCTTTATCCTATAAAGCATCTTGCACACGTTTCCGCTGCTCCCACTGTCTACGAAGCCCTCTGGCTGTGTACTTATAGACGCTCTCTTCTAAATCATCATTTAGAAAAGCAGTCAAGACACCCAACCACCAGATATCGCAGTCATGGTATGTAGCCGTGACAAGTAGGATCTGGATGGACTTAAGCATAGCTACTTGAAAAGGTTTCATCATTATCCACACCTGGTCAATGATGCAAACTTTAACAAGTCTAGCTTTGAAAGTCTCAACTTTTCCATGTACACCAAGTAATCTTCTCAAGATATACTTTCTCCTGATGGGGATTTAACCCTTCAGATATAGCAACTAAAGTCCATACTTTGTTGGTGTATAAGGATTCCATCTCAGATCGATAAGCATCCAGCCATTCTTACTGAGTCTTACTCCTGATGGCCAGCTCGAAACTAGTTGGGTCATCATCTCATGATGCATTCCTCGCTCCCACTGTCATAGAGAAACCGAAGTATCTCTCAGGTGGGTGAGGAACCCTACTAGATCGGTGGAGAGGCTGAGGTTCGTTGGAATCTACTGAATCCTTTGGCTCTATCAAATCATCTGCTGCAGTTTGTATAGCTGGAACTTTTCCAGTCCTACATTACAGTCCTTGCCTTCGAGCTTGTCCGGATTTTGCTTTCAGACATAGGCCGGACAACCCCAAATCTTAACTAACTTAAGAAATGGGCTCTTCCTTTTCCATATCACATATGAAGTGGTAGGCAACTGATTTGATTGGAATCCTATACAATAGGTATGCAACTTCGTAAGTGCATAACTCCCTAAAGGAAAATAGGAAACTCAGTAGTACTCATCATAGAGCACACCTTATCATATAGGGTGTGATTGCTCCGCCCCGATATACCATCGTGCTATGGTGTATTCGGAAGAGTAATGCTGAGAGAGAATCTCATTCTCCTTTAGAATAGTCCTGGAATTTCCGTGCTCAAGTATTCTCCTCCTTGATCTCATCAAAGGACATAATACTTTTACCCGTATTTGGTTCTCTACTTCTAGCTTATATTCTGTGAATATCTCAAAAGGTTCGGACTCATGTTTCAACAGGAACATATGACTGAATCTTGAGAGATTATCAGAGAATGTAATGAAGTATAAAGAACCAGTTCTGGCATGTGTAGACAGGGGACCTACATACATTAACATGTATCATCCCAAGAGTTCACTAACTCTTTCTCTATTTCCAATAAACAGAGCTGGTGTCATTATATCTTTGTGACATGACTCGCAAGTTTCATAAAATGTAAATTCAAACTGATTTAAATATGCATCTATATGTAACTTCAGCTAGTCGGGTCACATTGATCTGACCTAGTCTACAATACCTTAAGAAGGATCCGTTCATTTCTGAACTCTTCCTCTTATGTGTGTTCCGTATACTAAGAACTGTAGTTTGATTTAGAACATTAATGCTTTTAGATAACGTGCCTGAACCGATCAACTTTTGATATAGGAAATGTTTAAAACATTATCCAACAATACAAAATTTTATCATTTCTTTACTAATAAAGAGATAGATATGATTTTGTATATCAGGTTCGGTATCTAATAACATTCGTTCAGAATCAATGTATTGACAATACAGGGTGACAGTGACCAACAGACTTGGCTGCAACACTTGCCCCGTTTTCTGCCTCATGAAACTTATCACCCGTTCTCAGTTCTCTACCTAACTGTAGCCCTATGTAACAGATTACATATCTGGGATCCTGATCTGGTATCACATACCCAGGACGTAAAGAATACTGAGAAACAGTTCTGTATAATGAACACACCCGAAGATGATGCATCAGCATGCACTCTCTTCGTTTGGGCGGCACGGGAATTCCGGTAATCCCCTATTTCCTGCTCTATCTTATAACAATTATAAGTTGGAGCGGGACCAACGTTCCCCATCTCAGTATAACAAGCGGGTTCGGTCAATATTCCGTATTATTATCTTGATTAAGGCGTGATATGGTCGCTACCTGGAGAGAGAGAGAAGAAAACACTCAGCGTGCGCTCTGTCAAGAATAGATTGGTTATTATTTTATCTAATCAGGATGGCTCCCACTGCTTTTTATCAAATCTTCCTTCAAACCCTAAAAGGAAAGACTAGCCGGGATTAATTACACACTACAAGTTCGCCAATCTTTCAGCCAGGCCAGTGTCGGTACTTTGAGGGAGGTCCCCCGTGCTTTCGTACGAACCTAATTAATGTAAACCTCGTTTTTCCAGAGGCGTAACCCCGTTGACACCTTTCTAGACACCTACTTGATCGGCTAATTGTAATGTATAAAACTCTCCCAGGAGTAACAATTACTCGCAGCGGGTATCGGGATCCAACTATCTCATAGAAGGTATGCAATCTCATTGCAAATTTCAACACTTGAAATTCCCGATAATATTTTGCCCCTAACGTGCTATGACCTTGACGAAAGCCAACAAACCATAGCCCGCTAGTCAAGTTCAACCCGTACATTTCTTGATTGAATTAAACCCACCCGCACGACCCTTGACGAAAGCCAACAAAGCCGCACGACTACCCTAATCCAATCGCATCGTATGCTAGCAGATAAGCAGCATATAGCTACCTCACACTGCACCTTGACGAAAGCCAACAAATGCAGCACGAATACTATATACAACTTATCTGAAATGACGGAGGGCTACGACAGGCTTTTAAGAAAGCCTATTGCATAATGAACTTGATATCGTTGTAGAATCAAATGATTTTAAAATGGAGTGCTTTTGAGGCTTTTCTAGTTTTGCTAAAGGAGTCACTCCCGGTGAAGGGATCGTCGGTCCTTTCCTCGTCGAATGAGGTGCGGGATATATCATATATATCACTGTGCAAAGCAAAAACTCTTAAAAGCAATCAAAAGACAAACCGAGGGCGTAGCATCGACCAGTTATTGCTAAAGGAGTCACTCCCGGTGAAGGGATCTCGGTCCTTTCCTCATCGAATAAGGTGCAGGATATATCACATATACCGCTATGCAAAGCAAGAACTGTAGCTACCTGTTTTATTTTGAAATTCGATTCTACAACATCTTAGGTTTCTTTTTATTTCATTAATCACATTAATGAAGTCCCATCATTTATGTACCTAAACATCACAGATAAATACGACGAACAATTATGCCATCCGCATTCGCCTCGATGTCCCCTCGTGCACCGTTAGGTTAGGTAACTAACGACAGAGCGGGGCAGGGCTAGCGCGGGTGTAAAACATAAGTAACATCTATATAATATATCATATATACTATATACTGTATCTATCACAGAACATCACATGATCACATCACAGATATCGCAGCAGAAGAATCATATGAAATATTGGATATACTAGGACGTCCGTGTTTTCAATACGAGCCAGTATAAAACACGGATTCCACGGTCGTGATGAATAGTCAAACCCACACCCCTAGACCCCTACGAGAGCGGCAAGCAACCCTACCAATTCTAGAGTTAGGAGACCCGGACTCGACTCCTCGAGTTGGTCTCCCACTGGACTCCAGAACCCGGTTACTTGTGCCCTCCTCCTTGGGTCTATCCTAGTGCGGAAAAGTAAATAATATACAAACGGTGACAACTTCCGCAACCTGGAAGCGCCCCAATAAAAGAATATTACATACAAGTTTTTACATGAATGAAAATGAAAAACACTCATCTCACATAAAAACCCCCGGCTATTCAAACACGACGATCCAATATAACATATCCAGCAACACATAACATCACATGTCATCAACGTAAGTAAATATGTCCATCCCAATTGTCGTTGGCATATAGCAACGAAACCGGCGATATCACATATTACACTTACGGTCACAGAAAAGAAAGTGTAAAACTACAACAGTTGGAATCCGCAATCACCTCAGACATCGCATGCCTGACCAAATGAATTTCTTAGACATCGCATGCCTAACAATTATAAACCCCGCATTTTAGTCTCAAAATCGAAAACACTTTTCAATATCAAGTCGGGCAATTCAACAAGATTCCCGACATCCTGATCGAATACTCGTCGCAAACTTCAGTAGGCGGCCGCACCCCCGTTACCGTCGACGAAGTGCACCAAGGCGGAACACCGCTACCGCGAGCACCCGAACGGATGCTTTCGGCGACGGGGTTCTCCTACAGTCACTTGGTCGGGGCTATGGAGTGAGGCTGTCTATTAAGTTTACCCGGCGAGTATCCCCGTACGCTACGTGATTGCGACGGACTTTTGATCACATCAAAATTCCGTGGCAACCGATCAAGGGAGACTAAACTGCTACGTTTATAATATTCATTCCGTTATCTCATAACATCTTGTGAATTCCAATTATTGTATCCCATTCCAGATAAACATAAAATGTTAAACTTTCCGATCGAACAATCGAACACCCAAGTTTTCCTGATACAGATCAACACATGAAATAAGTCTAACAACATTCCGTTCGTGCCTCAGTACCAACGGTCCATCCGTAGAAGGGTCAAGCCAATGCCTCACATGTGGCATGCCGTACTCCCCCAAACCCGAAGGTTCAAAGGGCAGTTCAAGACGGTCACATAATCGAGTTAAGGTTTGTTGTCTTCTAGAGGGTCCATCGCGTTACTTGCACTACTTAGAACATCGTTAAACCACGGAAAAATCCAACACTTGGAAATTTCCCGACAGGGGAAAAATTGGGTATTTATATCCGGTCGAACTTTTTAACATATTCTAAAATTTATCCGGAAAGCCAAATAGACAAAATTTGATACCCCGATCGAAACACCGAATCCCCAAAACAATCCCAGGAAATTCAACTCTTGAATAAATATTAAAAATTCCCAGAAAACTCAGCAGAATTTATCAGGAGTTACTGTGCAAACAAAGTGGGCTGACGTCACCAAGGGGCCGCTGATCAGCCGCAGAAGCCATGCTTCTGCCGCTGATCCGCCGTGAAAAATACTGTTCACCAGAAACTTTTTGCACCGTAATTCTTATTTTTCCCTGCTGAATTTTTTAGCAATTTTTAATTTGGAAATATCCACTGTTTTCAAAAAAGTACAGAGAGCATATTTTGGGTTTCGGTTTTGGGTCGTTCGGACTTCAAATTCCGTCTACGCTTCGCCTAAGGCTCTAGCTAGGCTCTGATACCACTGTAGGGTTCCTAAGCACCCTAGTGAGGTCTCACAAGGCATCGAACATGCCAATATCAAAAAATCTAGGTGCCGAGAGACCCGACTACGGATCGTTTGCTAGAAATCTAGGCGAAAAGTAAACTAGTTAACACTTAACTAATGGGAAACGGAAATACAACCTTTGTAGATCCGGTTCTCCACCTCCATAGCTCCGCAACGAGGTCCTCTCCGCTGTCCAAATCAAATCCGGGCTCAAGCGTCGGCTTCGTCGGAGAATGGGCAAGCTAGGTCGTCGATGTCCATGCCGAAGATGATCTACGTCGAGGCATCGCTAGATCAAGCTCACAACTTCACCAAGTCATGAAACTTGTGAAGTAAACACACTCTACTACTTGGCAAGAGGTAGAGGATGAAGAAATAGGAAGTGGGTAGACTTTAGAATCGGATTTCTCACTCATTTCCATCACTTGCCATTGATGGGGCAAGCTTTCTTCACTTGAAGAATGAAGAAGAAGAAGGAAATAGTTATCATAAGTTTTTTTAATAAAAATGAAAAGAAAATAGAATACTTATCATAATTGAACCATGGTCAAGTGTAGAGAATAAATCATGGTTAGTGGGAATGGTTAGGGTTAAGGATGAGATAAGAATGGTTGACTTGATCAAAGCTTCATGAAGCTTCAACTAAACTCCAAAACTAGCAACCATTCTTTTCTCTTCTTTTCCAAAATGAATAATCAAATAAATAAATGAATAAATAAAGGAAATGAAACCCTAGCCATTCTTTTAACCATGGTTTAATTCTTTGCACTTAACCAAGTATACATGTATCATCAAACATGATACAATCAAGTGCACAAAATCATATCGCATATGTAATGCGCACATCCGAGTGAGAAAATCCACTTAAAGTGAACCAATACTAGTTAATGCAAAGTAATATATCAAATATATAATTATACATTAAATCATTAAATCAACACTTGATTTAACGATCCGGTCATATCGCATATAACCGACCAGTATCCTATGTATCGGCTTATCGAATCAACCTTTGATTCGATAACTAGGGTATATCGCATATAACCTAATCGATACATTCATCGCGAGAATGGAATACGGTATCACATACACGCATTATTCTCGGTCCCGCACATATCTCATATGCGCTCCTATTTCGTTTCGCTTGAGCCAGGAAACCTCTGTGTAGGACTCTAAAGACTCGTCAATACGCCGGCAGCAGGCGATGATCATATCAAACACCCACAAGCCGCAAGCGGTCTGCTAAACGTAACGGCCACCCGGGTATTGAGCGATCAGAAGATCGACGAGCAAGCCCGCTCACACTCCTGCGAATCCGACCAGTAACACTACCGTACAGTCCGGTCTGATCGTCTGATATGTCGCATATCTCGCCTAGGGGTGGTAAACGTCAGACCCCAATAGCTCGATAAGTCGTGTCGATATGAGGTCTATAACTGTTCGAGAAACTACTGGTAACACTTACCAGTAAATCTCAGCAACCTTGGCCAGGGATTTCCTGTTATAGCCAATCGAACACAGCGCAACATCAACCCCCTATACCGGGAGAGACGAATCCCCTCCTATCGCTCATTGCCTCCATGTGACTCGGGACTGTACCCAAAAACCACCATTTTGCACGCCCTCTTGGACATGGTAAGATGGAAATCAAAGCACAGTGGGAACCACACAAGACTCTATGACGATCTCGGGTCAACAGACTACTCTGTACCAGTGTCACCAGAGAACTGCCATCTGACGTGAGGTATAATACCATCTGGGAGTTCTCGGCGAGTCCGTCCAGTGTACCCAGTCTCTACTGAGCACCCGTATATCATCTCTGATGTCAAACACCAATGGATATGGGATCATCCATCGCCCATCTGTATGGGTCGAGAAGGTACACGCTAGTCTACTCTGGTATATCGATGCCCCGTCTCGATACACCCACGACTAGGGATTTTGAAGGATGTACTTATGGACTACCATGTCCCCACTAGTATGATCCGCATCATAGTCTAGGTAGTCAAGTACAGATCCTAAGGGCTTTACCAACATGTAACAGAGAGACAATCAGTATACACGTTAAGGTAAAGTTCAACCAGATAGCATACTATCATGTCGAGCAAGAAAGTCCTCACTATATATGTCCCAGCATCCACTACAATATACATCATATGTACAGTAATGGCCTCTAGGGCATACATATAACTAACAACACATACATACATACATACATCCTTCATGGTTGTACATACATGAAAATGGTGGCAATATAAGACTCACACCATGGTTTGATTTATATATAAATTATTATTGAATTTTATTTAAAACAAAAGAAAAGAAAAGCATAATTCATGGATGCTTTCTACACTCTTCTTGACCTAACCATTCTCACCCACCATTTAACCATGGATTACTTTTCCTTTTGGGTTTTTAACTCAAGTTCAATAATATCCTATTTGATCAACCATGGTTTGAGATGAGAGATATAAAATATATATAGATATATTTTCCTTTTGATATTCATGAGGTTTTCTTATCTCATATTCTAAAAGGCCACCATCTTCTTCCTCCTTCATGCTTTGCTCTCTAGATTTATCTAGTGAGCAAATTATTCATCAAGATAGGTTTTTGAAGTGAGAAAAGCCACCACAACATCATTCTACACAAGTCTTGCCCACTTGTTTAGAGTGTTAGTTTCGATTTTCATTCTTGATCTTGCGAAATTGCTAGCTTGGACAAAGCGGACTCCGGGTGGATCATCGGTGACCTAGAGGAGTTCAAGCGGAGCTTTTCCAAGCCCCAAGTAGCTAAGGAGTCTAGCGTAGGGAGGTACAAAATTTTTACTCTCAAAACCCTAGCTTTTCTTTCATGAGATGATATGTAAATTTTGAAACCCTAATTTTTCTAGGAACGATTCTTTGTTTGTTAACTCAGCACCCTAAAAATTCAACCTTTGGTACATGTGATGCTTCCAAACCCTTCATGAGGTGCTAGGTAAACCCAACATTGGTATCAGAGCCGACCTAGAACATTAGGCGACACTTCTACGAAGTAAAAACTCCGATCGAACCAAAATACGATAATACGGGACACTCTCTGGACAATTTTTAAAATCTGGAGATTTTCAGAATTAAAAATCCTTAAAAAATTCAGCAGGGAAATCTACGAACACATGTGAAAAATGATGCCATGAACAGTACTTTTCTTCGCGAAACCACGGCAATAGCCAGCTTGGGCCGCGGTTCCGCGGCCGTACGGATGAATCAATGTGTCGTTTTTATACAGTAATTGTTCTTTTCTGGTTGTATATTTTTGGGGAATTTTTAATCTGAATTTAGTGCTGTTTGTTCTGGAGATTGTTTTGGAGTCGGTGATTCGATCGGAATTTTCATTTCGTGTTTCTTTTCCAGATAAATTAGAAAGTATTGAAGTGTTTGAACGAGTATCATTTGCTCACTTTTCACGGGGTTTAAATATTTTGGAGATACGTGCAAGTTTTGTGGTGGACCCTCTAGAAGACAACAAACCTTAACTCGATTATGTGACCGTCTATTTATCTGGAATGTGATGCAATGTGTGGAACTCATATAGCTAGATATGAAATACGAAATATGTGATATTTCGCATTTACGATGTCTAAAGAAAATGTGGATTCCAGATATTGCAGTTTTACACTTTCTTTTCTGTGACCGTAATTGTAGTATGTCGATATCACCGGTTTCGTTGCTATACAACAACGACAATTGGGGTACGCATACTTACTTACGTTGATGATATATGATATTATGTGTTGCTGAGATATGATGTGCAGGATTGTCACAATTGAATAGCCGGGGGTTTTATGTGAGATGAGAGTTTTATTTTTCATTCATGTAAAATTCAAATGTAATGTAATATTCTTTTATTTGGGGCACTTCCGGGTTGAGGTTGATGCCACCGGTGTTGTATATTATTTACTTTTCCGCATTAGGATGGACCCAAGGAGGGGAGCACAGGTGATCGGTTCTGGGGTTCAGTGGGAGGCCATCTCGAGGAGTCAAGACCGGGTCTCCTTAACTCCAGAATTGGTAGGGTCGCTTGCCGCTCTCGTCGGGGTCCAGGGTGTGGGCTTGGCTATTCATCGCGACTGTGGAATCCGTATTTTCTATTATTGGCTAAATACTAAATACGGACGTCCTAGTATATCCCACATTATATCTATGTTTCTGCTGCGATATCTGTGATGAGATCATTTGATATGTTCTGATGGATACAGTATATAGTATATATGATATATTATATAGACGTTACTTATGTTTTGCACCCGCACTAGCCCTGGCCTGCTCTGTGTTAGTTACCTAACCTAACGGTGCACGAGGGGACATCGAGGCGAATGCGGATAGCATAAGTGTACCTCGTATTTATCTGTGATGTTTAGGTTACTTAAATGATGGGACTTCATTAATGTGATTAATGAAAGAAAAGAAACCTAAAAGATGTTGTAGAATCAAATTTTAAAATAAAAGGGTAGCTACAGTCTTGCTTTGAATAGCGGTATATATGATATACCCTGCACCTTATTCGATGGGGAAAGAGCCGAGATCCCTTCACCGGGAGTGACCTCTTTAGCAAAACTGACAGATGCTACAACACTCGGTTTGACTTTTGATTGCTTTTGGAGTTTTGCTTTGCACGGTGATATATATGATATATCCCGCACCTTATTCGATGAGGTAAGAGCCGAGATCCCTTCACCGGGAGTGACCTCTTTAGCAAAACTAATAAAAGCCTCAAAATCACTCCATTTCAAAACTTCACTTGATTCTACAACGATATCAAGTTCATTACGCAATAGGTTTTCAGAAAACCTGTCGTAGCCCTCTGTCATTTCAGATAAATCCTACTTAGTATTCGTGCTACGTTTATTGACCTCCGTCAAGGCGTAGTGTGCGGTAGCTAACTAGAATTTATCTGCTTATGCATGTGATGCAGATTGGATTCGGGTAGTCGTACGACCTAGTTGACCTCCGTCAAGGGTCGTACGGGTGGGTTTAATTCAATCAAGAAATGACGGGTTGAACTTTACTTGTACCCTGTGGTTTGTTGACCTCCGTCAAGGTCATAGGATGCTTGGGGCAAAATATTATCGGGAATTTCAAGTGTTGAAATTTACAATGAGATTGCATACCTTCTATGAGATAGTTGGATCCCGATACCCACTGCGAGTAATTGTTACTCCTGGGAGAGTTTTACACAGGACAATTAGCCGATCAAGTAGGTGTCTAGAAAGGTGTCAACGGGGTTACGCCTCTGGGAAAATGAGGTTTACTTTAATTAGGTCCGTGCGAAAGCACGGGGAACCTCCCTAAAAGTACCGACACTGGCCTGGCTAAAAGATCGGCGAAGTTGCAGGGTGTAATTAATCCCGGCTAGTCTTTCCTTTTAGGGTTTGAAAGAAGATTTGATAAAAACAGTGGGAGCCATCCTGATTAGATAAGATAATAACCAATCTGATCTTGCAAGAGCATACGCTAAAGTGTTTTCTTCTCTCTCTCTCTCCATGTAGCGACCATGTCATGCTTTATTAAAGATAATAATTTGGATGTATTGACCGAACCCGCATGTTATACTGTGCTGGGGAACGTTGGTTCCGTTCTATCTTATAAGAGTTATAGGACTGAACATGACATAGGGGAATACTAGGATGCCCATGCCACCCGAATGAAAAAGGTCATGATGATGCATTTTCTTCGGGTGTGTTCGTTACAGAGAAATGTTTCTCCATTTGCCCTACGTCCTGGGTATTAGATATCGGGTCAGGATCCCATATATGTAATCAGTTACATGGGCTTAAGAATGGTAGAGAACTTGGAGAAGGTGATAAAGACATAAGGGTTGGAAATGGTGCAATTGTTGCAGCTAAAACCGTCGGGGAATATCACCTTGTATTACCAACTGGTAATACATTGATTCTGAACGATTGCTATTACATGCCGAACCTGATATGCAACATTATATCGGTTTCTTTGTTGAGTAAAGAGGGATATAATTTTGTATTACAGGATAATGTTATGAACATTTTCCGTAACCGAAAGTTGGTTGGATCAGGCACGTTGTGCAATGGCATTTATGTTCTAAATCAATCTACAGTTCTGAGCATAACAAACTCACACAAGCGGAAGAGTTCAGAACTGAACGAATCCTTCATGTACCATTGTAGACTGGGTCACATCAATGCGACACGGCTAGCTAAGTTGCATAAGAATGGATATTTAAATCCGTTTGAATTTTCATCTTATGACACTTGCCAGTCATGTCTCAAAGGCAAGATGACCAAAACTCCGTTTACGGGACACGGAGAAAGAGTTACCGAAATCTTGGGACTGATACATAGTGATGTATGCGGTCCCATGTCTACACATGCCAGGGATGGTTCTTCATACTTTATTACATTCACTGACGATCTCTCTAGATTCGAATATGTGTTCCTGATGAAACACAAATCAGAAGCTTTTGAGAAATTTAGAGTATATAAACAAGAAGTCGATAACCAAACCGGAAAAAGTATTAAAATCCTTCGATCTGATCAAGGAGGTGAATACTTGAGCAATGAATTCCTGGACTTCCTAAAAGAGAATGGGATTCTCTCTCAGCTGACTCCTCCATATACACCACAGCACAACGGTGTATCGGAACGGAGGAACCGCACCCTATTAGATATGGAGCGCTCAATGATGAGTGTAGCTGAGTTACCTATTTACTTCTGGGGATATGCACTAGAGACAGCAGCATACCTACTGAATAGGGTTCCTACCAAATCTGTGCCTACCACCCTATATGAGATATGGGAGGGGAAGAGACCATATCTTAATTTTATTAAGATATGGGGTTGCCCGGCCTATGTCAAAAGACAAAAACCGGACAAACTCGAGGCGAGATCTGTTTTGTGTAAGTTTGTTGGATATCCCAAGTATTCGCGAGGGTATATCTTCTACCACAGTGAGGAACAAAGAGTATTTGTTGCTCAACACGCCACCTTTTCAGAAAAGGAATTTCTTGCAAAAGAGATTACTGGCTCTGAGGTAGAACTGGAAGAGGTTCCAGCTGTACAAACCACAACAGAAGATTTGGTAGAACCAGATGATTCGGTAGTTCCCGATGAACCCCAGCCACTCCGCCGATCTAGTAGGGTTCCTCGCCAACCTTAGAGATACTACGGTTTTCTCATGGATGGTGGGAGCGAGGATTGCATCATGGAGGATGATGACCCAACTAGCTTCGAGCAGGCCATCATGAGTGGGGACTCAGTAAAATGGCTGGATGCAATGCGGTCCGAGATGGAATCCATGTACACTAACAAAGTATGGACTTTGGAAGTTGCTCCTGAAGGGGTAAAACCCATTGGGAGCAAGTGGATCTTCAAGAAAAAACTTGGTGTAGCTGGGAAAGTGGAGACTTTCAAAGCTAGACTTGTTGCAAAGGGTTTTCGTCAAAGACCAGGTGTGGACTATGAGGAAACCTTTTCTCCAGTGGCTATGCTTAAATCCATCCGGATCATGCTTGCCATCGCTGCATATCATGATTACGAAATCGGGCAAATGGATGTTAAGACCGCCTTTCTAAACGGTGATTTAGAAGAGTGCGTGTACATGACTCAGCCAGAGGGCTTCGTAGATAGTGGGAGCAGCGGGAAGGTGTGCAAGCTGCTTAAATCCGTTTATGGATTAAAGCAAGCGTCGCGGAGTTGGAACATTTGCTTTGACGTCGTTATCAAAGAGTTTGATTTCGTCAAAAACGTAGATGAACCTTGTATCTACAAGAAGGTAGAAGAGAGTAAGGTTGTCTTCCTCGTATTGTACGTGGACGACATACTCTTGATAGGAAATGACATTCTTATGCTGCAATCGGTCAAGCTCTTCATATCACAATGATTCTTAATGAAAGATCTTGGTGATGCCTCCTGCATATTGGGAATTAGGATCGATAGAGATAGATCCAAACGGATATTGGGATTGTCCCAATCCAGGTACATTGACACCATACTAAAGAGGTTTAGTATGGATGAATCCAAGCATGGGAACTTACTCACGATCTCTGGAGTCACTCTCTCCAAAGAGATGTCTCCCAAGACTGATTTGGAGAGAGCTCGCATGCAAGAGATACCCTATGCTTCGGCTGTAGGCTCTATCATGTACGCGATGCTATGTACCAGACCCGATGTAGCATACTCACTAAGTGTAGTGAGCAGGTATCAAGCTGATCCTGGAGAGAGTCGCTGGACAGTTGTGAAGAGCATTCTCAAGTACTTACGAACGACTAAAGAGATGCTCTTGGTGTAAGGTAACGGAGAACTCCAAGTGGAGTCCTTTACCAATTCGAGCTTCCAGAGTGATAAGGACGACTCTAAGTCACAGTCGGGATTTGTCTTTACCCTTTACTGAGGGGCGGTTACCTGGAAGAGTTCTAAGCAGGAAACCGTGGCAGACTCGACGATGGAGGCTGAATACATCGCTGCCAACGATGCTGCTAAAGAGGCTGTCTGGATCAAGAAGTTCATTACTGAACTTGGAGTGGTTCCATCCATTGAGAATCCAATACCTTTGTATTGCGATAACAACGGAGCGGAGGCTTTGGCCAAGGAACCCAGGTCCCATCAGCGATCCAGGCATATTCTGAGGCGATATCACCAGATCCGGAAGATTGTTGATCGCCGGGAGATCGAGGTCAGGTGAGTTGACACGAAGAATAACACAGCGGATCCACTCACGAAGGCCATTTCCCAGATACAGTTTGAGAGACTCTTCGGGATGCTCGGTATGCGATACTACAGCAGCTGGCCCTAGTGCAAGTGGGAGATTATTAGTTGTATGTATGCCCTAGAGGCCAGTATTGTACAAATGATGTATATTATATTGGATGCTTGGACATATATAGAGATGACTTTCTTGCTCGATATGATAGTATGCTATCTGGTTGCTCTTTATCTTAACATGTATACTTGTCTCTTTATACTGTCTTATAGTTACATGTTGGTAAAGCCCTTAGGATGTGTACTTGACTACCTGGACTATGATGCGGATCATACTAGTGGGGACATGGTAGTCCATAAGTACATCCTTCAAGGTCCCTAGTCGTGGGTGTATCGAGACGGGGCATCGATATACCAGTGTAAACTAGCGTATACGCTTCTCGACCCATGAGATGGGCGATGGATGATCCCATATCCATTGGTGTTTGACATCAAAGATGGTATACGGGTGCTCAGTGGAGACTGGGTACACTGGACGGACTCGCCGAGAACTCCCAGATGGTATTATACCTCACGTCAGATGGCAAATCTCAGGTGACACTTGTGCAGGTTAGTCTGTAGACCCGAGATCGTCATGGAGTCTTGTGTGATTCCCACTGTGCTTTGATTTCCACCTTACCACGTCCATGAGGGCATGCAAAACGGTGGTTTTTGGGTACATTCCCGAGTCACATGGAGGCAATGAGCGATAGGAGGGGTTTCGTCTCTCCCGGTATTGGGGGTTGATGTTGCACTGTGCTCGATTGGCCGTAACAGGGAAGTCCCTGAAAGGTTCCTAGGCACCCTAGTGGGTTCTCACAAGGCATCGAACATGCCAAATTAAAATTTTTAGTGCCGAGAAACCCTAGACTACGGATCTTTAACTAGATGTTTAGGCGATATAGATAACTAGTTAACAGTTAACTACAGGGATACGGAAATTACAACCTTTGTAGATCCGGATATCCACCTCCACGGCTCCGCAACGTCATGTTCTCGCTGTCCATCATGAATCCTCGACTCGATCATCGGCTTCATCGGGAAAGCAAGCGGAATAGGTCGTCGGCTTTGTGTCAAAGACGATCTACGTCGAGGTTGCACAAACTCAAGCTCCGACTTCACAAACTTGTGAAACTTGTGAAGTAAACATCCAAAACAACTTGGCAAGAGGTAGAGGGTGAAGAAATAGGAGGTGGGTTCACTTTAGATTTGGATTTAACTCACTAGATCTCAACTTGCCATTGGAGTAGCAAGCTTGAAGATGAAGAAGAAGATGAGCTCATGAAAAGAATATGATAAGTGTTGTCTTAAAAATAATTTTAAATCAAATACTTATTATAACATGAACTAGGGTTAAGTGTAGAGAATTAACCATGGTCACTTTAGATGGATTAGGGTTAAGCATGAAGATAAGGATGGTTAGCAAAGTCAAAGCTTCATGAAGCTTCAATATAAAACAAACTTAGCCACCATTCTTATCATAACACATTTCTAAATAAATAATCAAATAAATAAATGATAAATGAATATGCAAAACCCTAATTATCAAGTTAACCATGGATTAATTCTATACACTTAACTAAATGATCAAGTATCATCAAACATGATACAAAAAGGTGCACGAAAGCATATCACATATACAATGTGCAATCCAAGTGAGAAAAATCCGTTTAAAGTGAACCAATACTAGTTAATGCAAAGTAATATATCAAATATATAATTATACATTAAATCATTAAATCAACACTTGATTCAATGATCCGGTCATGTCGCACATAACCTACTAGTATTCAATGCATCGATTTATCGAATCAATGATTCGATAACTAGGTCATATCGAATATAACCAATCGAAACATATATCGCGAGAATGAAATGCGGTATCACATACACGCATCATTCTCGGTCCTGCACATATCTCATATGCGCTCCTATTTCGTTTCGCTTGAGCCAGGAAACCTCTGTGTAGGACTCTAAAGACTCGTCAATACGCCGGTAGCAGATGATGATCATATCAAGCACCCACAAGCCGCAAGCGGTCTTCTAAACGTAACGGCCACCCGTGTATTGAGCGATCAGAAGATCGACGAGCTAGCCCGCTCACACTCCTGCGAATCCGACCAGTAACACTTACCATACAGTCAAGTCTCTTCGTCAGATACGTCGCATATCAAGTCTAGGGGTGGTATACGTCAGACCCCAATAACCCGATAAGTCGTGCTGATGTGAGGCTCGTAACGGGTCGAGAAACTACTGGTAACACTTACCAGCAAATCTCTGATCAGCCCTGGCCAGGGACTTCCCTGTTACGGCCAATCAAGCACAGCGCAACATCAACCCCCAATACCGGGAGAGACGAAACCCCTCCTATCGCTCATTGCCTCCATATGATTCGGGACTGTACCCAAAGACCACCGTTTTGCACGCCCTCATGGACGTGGTAAGGTGGAGATCAAAGCACAGTGGGAATCACACAAGACTCTATGACGATCTCGGGTCTACAGACTAACCTGTACCAGTGTCACCTGAGAACTGCCATCTGACGTGAGGTATAATACCATCTGGGAGTTCTCGGCGAGTCCGTCCAGTGTACCCAGTTTTCACTGAGCACCCGTATACCATCTCTGATGTCAAACACCAATGGATATGGGATCATCCATCGCCCATCACATGGGTCGAGAAGCGTATACGCTAGTCTACTCTGGTATATCGATGCCCCGTCTCGAGACACCTACGACTAGGGACCTTGAAGGATGTACTTATGGACTACCATGTCCCCACTAGTATGATCTGCATCATAGCCCAGGTAGTCAAGTACATATCCTAAGGGCTTTACCAACATGTAACTATAAGACAGTATAAAGAGACTAGTGTACATGTTAAGATAAATGGCAACCAGATAGCATACTATCATGTCGAGCAAGAAAGTCATCTCTATATATGTCCAAGCATCCAATATAATATACATAATCTGTACAATACTGGCCTCTAGGGCATACATACAACTAACAATCTCCCACTTGCACTAGGGCCAGCTGCTGTAGTATCTCATACCGAGCATCCCGAAGAGTCTCTCAAACTGTATCTGGGGAATGGCCTTCGTGAGTGGATCCGCCGTGTTGTTCTTCGTGTCAACTCTCCTGACACCGATCTCCCGGCGATCAACTATCTCCCGGATCAGGTGATACCGCCTCAGAATATGCCTGGACCGCTGATGGGACCTGGGTTCCTTGGCCAAAGCCACCGCTCCATTGTTATCGCAATACAAAGGTATTGGATGCTCAATGGATGGAACCACACCAAGTTCAGAAATGAACTTCTTGATCCAGACAGCCTCTTTGGCAGCATCGTTGGCAGCGATGTATTCAGCCTCCATCGTCGAGTCTGCCACGGTTTCCTGCTTGGAACTCTTCCAGCTAACCGCCCCTCCGTAAAGGGTAAAGACAAAGCCCGACTGCGACTTAGAGTCGTCCTTATCACTCTGGAAGCTCGAATCGGTAAAGGACTCCACTTGGAGTTCTCCGTTACCATACACCAAGAACATATCTCTAGTCCTTCGCAAGTACTTGAGAATGCTCTTCACAGCTGTCCAGTGACTCTCTCCAGGATCAGCTTGATACCTGCTCACTACACTTAGTGAGTATGCTACATCGGGTCTGGTACATAGCATCGCATACATGATAGAGCCTACTGCCGAAGCATAGGGTATCCCTTGCATGCGAGCTCTCTCCAAATCAGTCTTGGGAGACATCTCTTTGGAGAGAGTGACTCCAGAGATCGTGGGTAAGTTCCCACGCTTGGACTCTTCCATACTAAACCTCTTTAGTATGGTGTCAATGTACCTGGATTGGGACAATCCCAAAATCCGTTTGGATCTATCTCTATAGATCCTAATTCCCAATATGCAGGAGGCATCACCAAGATCTTTCATTGAGAATCTTTGTGATAAGAAGAGCTTGACCGATTGCAGCATAGGAATATCATTTCCTATCAAGAGTATGTCGTCCACGTACAATACGAGGAAGACAACCTTACTCTCTGCCACCTTCTTGTAGATACAAGGTTCATCTGGATTTTTGACGAAATCAAACTCTTTGATAACGACGTCAAAGCAGATGTTCCAACTCCGCGACGCTTGCTTTAATCCATAAATGGATTTAAGCAGCTTGCATACCTTCCCGCTGCTCCCACTGTCTACGAATCCCTCTGGCTGAGTCATGTACACGCACTCTTCTAAATCTCCATTTAGAAAGGCGGTCTTAACATCCATCTGCCAGATTTCGTAGTCATGAAAAGCAGCAATGGCAAGCATGATTCGGATGGATTTAAGCATAGCCACTGGAGAAAAGGTCTCGTCATAGTCCACACCTGGTCTTTGATGAAAACCCTTTGCTACAAGTCTAGCTTTGAAAGTCTCCACTTTCCCATCTACACCAAGTTTCTTCTTGAAGATCCACTTGCTCCCAATGGGTTTTACCCCTTCAGGAGCAACATCCAAAGTCCATACTTTGTTGGTGTACATGGAATCCATCTCGGACCGCATAGCATCCAGCCATTTCACTGAGTCCCTACTCGTGATGGCCTGCTCGAAGCTAGTTGGGTCATCATCCTCCATGATGCAATCCTCGCTTCCACCATCAATGAGAAAACCGTAGTATCTCTCAGGTGGACGAGAAACCCTACTAGATCGGCGGAGAGGCTGAGGTTCGTCGGAAGCTACTGAATGCTCTGGTTCCACTAAATCTTCTGTTGTGTTTTGTTCAGCTGGAACCTCTTCCAGTTCTACCTCAGAGCCACTAATTTCTTTTGCAAGAAATTCCTTTTCTAAAAAGGTGGCATGTTGAGCAACAAATACTCTTTGTTCCTCACTGTGGTAGAAGATATACCCTCGCGAATGTTTGGGATATCCAACAAACTTACACAATACAGATCTTGCCTCGAGTTTGTCCGGTTTTTGTCTTTTGACATAGGCCGGGCAACCCCATATCTTTATAAAATTTAGATATGGTCTCTTCCCTTCCCATATCTCATATGGTGTGGTAGGCACAGATTTGGTGGGAACCCTGTTCAGTAGGTATGCTGCTGTTTCCAGCGCATATCCCCAGAAGGAAATAGGCAACTCAGCTACACTCATCATAGAGCGCACCATATCTAATAGGGTGCGGTTTCTCCGCTCCGATACACCGTTGTGCTGTGGTGTATATGGAGGAGTTAGCTGAGAGAGAATCCCATTCTCTTTTAGGAAGTCCATGAATTCAATGCTCAAGTATTCTCCTCCTCGATCAGATCGTAGGATTTTAATACTTTTTCCGGTTTGGTTCTCGACTTCTTGTTTATATTCTCTAAATTTCTCAAAAGCTTCTGATTTGTGTTTCATCAGGAACACATATCCGAATCTAGAGAGATCGTCAGTGAATGTAATGAAGTACGAAGAACCATCCCTGGCATGTGTAGACATGGGACCGCATACATCACTATGTATCAATCCTAAGAGTTCGGTAACTCTTTCTCCGTGTCCCGTAAACGGAGTCTTGGTCATCTTGCCTTTGAGACATGACTGGCAAGTGTCATAGGATGAAAATTCAAACGGATTTAAATATCCATCCTTATGCAACTTAGCTAGTCGTGTCGCATTGATGTGACCCAGTCTACAATGCCACAAGAAGGATTCATTGAGTTCAGAACTCTTCCTCTTGTGTGTGTTTGTTATACTGAGGACTGTTGATTGGTTTAGAACTTAAATGCCATTGCACAACGTGCCTGATCCAACCAACTTTTGGTTATGGAAAATGTTCATAACATTGTCTTGTAATACAAAATTATATCCCTCTTTACTTAATAAAGAAACCGATATAATGTTTCATATCAGGTTCGGCATGTAATAGCATTCGTTCAGAACCAATGTATTACCTGTTGGTAATACAAGGTGATATTCCCCGACAGTCTTAGCTGCAACAATTGCACCATTTCCAACTCTAATGTCTTTATCACCTTCTCCAAGTTCTCTACCTTTCCTAAGCCCATGTAACTGATTACATATATGGGATCCTGACCCGGTATCCAATACCCAGGACGTAGAGCAAATGGAGAAACAGTTCTCAGTAACGAACACACCCGAAGAAAATGCATCAATATGTACTTTCTTCATTCGGGTGGCATGGGAATCCTGGTATTCCCCTATATCCTGTTCAGTCCTATAACTCTTATAGGAAAGAACGGAACCAACGTTCCCCAGCACAGTATAACATGCGGGTTCGGTCAATACATCCATTTTATTATCTTTATTAAGGCATGAAATGGTCGCTACCTGGAGAGAGAGAGAAGAAAACACTTTAGCGTAAGCTCGTGCAAGATCAGATTGGTTATTATCTTATCTAATCAGGATGGCTCCCACTGCTTTTTATCAAATCTTCCTCCAAACCCTAAAAGGAAAGACTAGCCGGGATTAATTACACACTACAAGTTCGCCAATCTTTCAGCCAGGCCAGTGTCGGTACTTTGAGGGAGGTCCCCCGTGCTTTCGCACGAACCTAATTAATGTAAACCTCGTTTTCCCAGAGGCGTAACCCCGTTGACACCTTTCTAGACACCTACTTGATCGGCTAATTGCAATGTGTAAAACTCTCCCAGGAGTAACTCTTACTCGCAGCGGGTATCGGGATCCAACTATCTCATAGAAGGTATGCAATCTCATTGCAAATTTCAACACTTGAAATTCCCGATAATATTTTGCCCCAAGCATCCTATGACCTTGACGGAGGTCAACAAACTACAGGGTGCAAGTCAAGTTCAACCCGTCATTTCTTGATTGAATCAAACCCACCCGCACGACCCTTGACGGAGGTCAACAAGGTCGTACGACTGCCCTAATCCAATCTGCATCATATGCATAAGCAGACAAATACTAGTTAGCTACCGCACACTACGCCTTGACGGAGGTCAACAAACGTAGCACGAATACTAAGTAGGATTTATCTGAAATGACGGAGGGCTACGCAGGTTTTCATAAAACCATGAGCGTAATGAACTTGATATCGTTGTAGAATCAAATGAAGTTTTAAAATGGAGTGATTTTGAGGCTTTTCTAGTTTTGCTAAAGGAGTCACTCCCGGTGAAGGGATCTCGGTCCTTTCCTCGTCGAATGAGGTGCGGGATATATCATATATATCGCTGTGCAAAGCAAAAACCCAAAAGCAGTCAAAAGCAAACCGAGTGTGTAGCATCAGCCAGTTATTGCTAAAGGAGTCACTCCCGGTGAAGGGATCTCGGTCCTTTCCTCGTCAAATGAGGTGCGGGGTATATCATATATACCGCTATGCAAAGCAAGAACTGTAGCTACCTGTTTTATTTTAAAATTCGATTCCACAACATCTTAGGTTTCTTATCTTTCATTAATCACATTAATGAAGTCCCATCATTTAGTACCTAAACATCACAGATAGATATGACGTACACTTATGCCATCCGCATTCGCCTCGATGTCCCCTCGTGCACCGTTAGGTAAGGTAACTAACGACAGAGCAGGGCAGGGCTAGCGCGGGTGTAAAACATAAGTAACGTCTATATATAATATATCATATATACTATATACTAAATCCATCACAGAAACATCACATGATCTCATCACAGATATCGCAGCAGAATAAACATATGAAATATTGGATATACTAGGACGTCCGTGTTTTCAATACGAGCCAGTATAAAACACGGATTCCACGGTCGTGATGAATAGCCAATCCCACACCGCTGTTCCCCTCCGAACGGCGGCCAGGACTTCACGTCCGTGCCTGAGGTTCGGGGCAGATGCTATTTGGTTTTTATCCGTCTATCTCTCCGAAGATGCCAAGTTGATTTATGGCACCGAGTATCGGAGGTTTAGACGGATGCGGCCGATGTAGCAGACTTTGTCAGATTCCCCCTCAGGGTGAGGGGTTTTTGATTGTGGGGACGCTCTTCCCTGCAGGCGCAAGCCCCTGCAGTTAATTACGCTATCGCGTTGCGATAACAACTTTCTCCTTCTCCAGAATTTCACTTCGTGTCGTGTATGTTTATTTTGTTTGTGGTTGCCCGTGGATTGTATACGGAGACTGAGTAATACCGTCGCCCGTAGGGCGTGGATTAGTCCAAATCCGTATTTACTTAAATTTGGGTTTGGTGTTTTTAGTTTAAGGATGCATTAGTCGCGTTGCGACTAAGATCAACTTAAACATTCGTCAAGGATACGTTAGTCTTGCTTTGGACTAAGATCAACCTGACGTGATGATTCATTTAATTTATGGCCATCGGGACTCATCACCTCTCTAACATCGTTGAAGGATTACAACGATAGGTGTCAGAGGAGCTCAGAGATGTACCCTTGAACCAAAGCTGATTGAGGGTTTTATAGTCCATTTAAGTGCTTAAGGATACGTTAGCCGTATTTGGGGCTAAGATCAACTTAAACGGGATCGTTTAGATCCGGCAAAAGAGCAATTGGCTCTATTGTTCCAGTTTAGGGACGTAGTGGTCCCTTATTAGTTTAGGGACGTCTCGGTCCGATACCAGTTTAAGGACGTAGTGGTCCATTATTAGTTTAGGGACGTTTCGGTCCGATACCAGTTTAAGGACGTAGTGGTCCATTATTAGTTTAGGGACGTTTCGGTCCGATGCCAGTTTAGGGACATAGTGGTCCATTATTAGTTTAAGGACATTTCGGTCCATCGCCAGTTTAGGGACGTGGTGGTCCGTCATTAGTTTAGGGACATTTCGGTCCGATGCCAGTTTAGGGACGTAGTGGTCCATTATTAGTTTAAGGACGTCTCGGTCCAATATTAGTTTAAGGACGTCTCGGTCCGATATTAGTTTAAGGACGTCTCGGTCCAACATTAGTTTAAGGACGTCTCGGTGCAATATTAGTTTAAGGACGTCTCGGTCCGATATTAGTTTAGGGACATCTCGGTCCACGAGTTTAAGGACCCCGCAGTCCATATCGATGTGTGGTCGTTGGGACCCGTCACCTCTTTGACGTCGTTGAGGAATTACAACGACGGATGTCAAAGGAGTTTGGAGATGTACCCTCGAACCGGATGTAAATTGATTTAGGAGAGCAGCTGTACTCAGTCAATTTAATTTAAGGACTTATGGCCACGATTGGGCTAAGTCCATTTCAACATGGCATTTTTTTATTTAGGCTCTACCCACAGAAGACATAGGATATCAGTTTATTTTAGGCCCTGCCCATTTGCGAAGTATTTACTTTGTTTGGGCTTTGCCCCTTTTTTTTTTTTAAAATGCATAGCATTCTGAATATTTTTGTTTGGGCTCTGCCCATTTATGAATGATGCAAAGCATCTGTTCTTGTTTAGGCTCTGCCCCTTAAAATAATGCATTTGCGCTTTGTTGAGCCTGTTAGGCCTTCTTTTAATTGGGCTTGGCCCTTTTTTTTTTAATGCATCTGCGTTTGCGCTAAGTAATGAGCGCAAGTCCATATGGTGATGACACGTGTCGTGTTTTGATGAGCGCAAGCGCACTAGCGCAAGCGCGCTAGCGCAGTGCAATGCGCTGTTGCGCTGCGCTATTGCTTTGCTGACACGTGGCGCGCTCTCGGCGAGTTGCGCCAATTCCAGAGAGCGAAGCTCTATCTTAAGGGCGCTTAGCGCAAGTGGTTTTATGGCCGACACGTGGCGCTCTCTTAAGAGCGCAGCGGCGCAACTTGGAAGTGCAAAGCACTAAAAATCTTTTTAGATTCCAGAAAGGAAGTGCGAAGCACTGTTTAAGTTCTTGATCTAGATCAGATCAAAGAAAAATAAATTTCTTCTTTATTCGAAGAACCAGAGGTTCACAAAAGTGCAAAGCACTATTTTTTTTTTATTATTTTTTTTTACATTGTTTTTAAAGAACCAAAGGTTCACAAGAAGTGCAAAGCACTGTTTTCTTTTTTATATAAAGATCATTGATCTTATATTTCTCTTTTTAGACTAATGGTCTATTAGAAGGAATTTCTTCTAATCCATGAAGGTTCTTTACCTTTTTTTTTTTGAAATCTTCAGAGCACTCTCTCTATTTAAAGTTCTTGAGTTCTCCAGAAAAATGTTCATGCCTTTGAATTGAGGCTTAAGGTCCTTTTTATAGTGCTCACAAATTAGTTAAATTTGTTAAAGAGATCATCCTCTGAGTGATTTGGGGAATTTTCCCTACCGTTGGATCTTTGATCCAAGGGCTTCTGCTTTGCAGAAGAAAATCTTCTTGTTTCAACAAGAACAGAAAAGATTTCTTAAAAATCTTAATTTAATTTGGCGCAGATGCCCCAGCGCGTGACGCGTGTCATGTAGCGCAAAGCGCAGCGCAACTGCGCTAGCGCATCTGCGCCGACACGTGTCGCGCAGCGCAGAGCGTAGCGCAACTGCGCTAGCGCATCTGCGCCGACACGTGTCGCGCAGCGCAGAGCGCAGCGCAACTGAAGCGTTGCTTCAGGCAAATAGAGCTCTGCTCTGATTGGGCGCGTCTTCTTGGGCGCAGCGCTGATACATCTGCGCCTGACACGTGGCGCGTTGCGCTCAGCGCAAAGGATCCGAAGCGTTGCTTCATTTATTAAATTTTTTGAGAATCAGAAGCGCCGCTTCATCTCCTCTTTTCAAGTCAAACTTGTATTCCCAAAATTCTGATTTCCCGGGCCTTGGCAACGATTTCATTGTGCACAGAATTTTCTGTGCTTGGGTCTATATATATAACTCAAGGCTGAGCCTTTTCTTCTCTCATTTTCAGAGAACTTCTTCGATCATGGCTTGCAACCGCCCTCATGCCTGCCGACAACCATGGGAGGTGCCGATCCGGGACATCGTTCCTCGTTTTGCTGCACGTCTGGTGGACCCTTCTCTCTCGGACGAGCAATGCGACGCTGCAATGCACGAGCTTTTGACTCGTGTGGGGTCTCCTCTCCCTCCGAATTCCATTTGGCTTCGGATGATCCTCGCCTCTGCGCTTGCCGACATTCCCCCTCCTCCAGCAGAGATGTCTTCAGCAATGCTGGATGCCGCCGAAGATAAGATCGAGTGCTTTCTCGAAGCGCACTTGATCACCAAACCTTTGAGGGACTGCTCTTTCCACTTGCTGAGCCAGATACGGGCTCGTCGAGTCGTTATCGCCACTCTCTCCCAGGAATGCGGCGTCGACCGTTGGATGGCTACTCCTCGGGAAGATCGCCGCTTCGACGCGATGGAGAAGGCGGAGAGGGAGCTGAATAATTTTCTTTTTGTTTTTGTGAACCCTTGTCTCTCTGATCTCGTATTCGGTGATCTTTTTTAAATTTAATAATAAATAAATGTTTTGATTAAGTATTCTATTATCCGTTAAGTGTTCCTTTATTTGAACTCTTTGTTGCGTTTGTGCATCGTATTTTAATTTGTTGTTATCAAGTGCATGTAATTTTGCATGGCTAAATTGCCTTTGGCACTTAGCCCCTTTTTCTGCGCTAGCGCATCTGCGCTGACACGTGTCGCGCAGCGCAACTGTGTTGCCACGTGTCGCACAGCGCAGAGCGCAGCGCGGCGCTTCCTTTAACAGAGCTTTGCTCTAATTGGGCGCGCTGCGCTAATGTATCTGCGCTGGACACGTGACGCAGAGCGCTAGCGCAAAGGATCTGAAGCGTTGCTTCCTTTAAACAGAGCTTTGCTCTGATTGGGTGCGCTGCGCTAATGTATCTGCACTGGACACGTGGCGCAGAGCGCTAGCGCAAAGGATCTGAAGCGTTTCTTCCTTTAAACAGAGCTTTGCTCTGATTGGGTGCGCTGCGCTAATGTATCTGCGCTGGACACGTGGCGCAGAGCGCTAGCGCAAAGGATCCGAAGCGTTTCTTCCTTTAAACAGAGCTTTGCTCTGATTGGGCGAAACAAATGCCCCCCCGCCGTTGCGCTCACGTGGCGCACACGTGAGTGCAACGGTGGCAACCCCTCCTGACCGTTGGATTGAGGGGGAATTCCAAGAGGCGCAAGCGCCTTATAAATAGGGCCTTTTAACCCTTAGAAAATCTCACCATTTCTCTTGGGTTTAGATTTTCAGAGCTCTGCTCTTTGCTTAAGAATTTCAGAGCTTTGCTCTTGTTTTCAGAACTCTAGAGCTTTGCTCTTATTTCCCAAAGTTTAGAAAACTTTAGGTAATAATTAATTTTAAAATTAAGTTAAGTTAATTTAAATTAATTTTAACCAATAGAGCTCTGCTCTCATGGATCTTTTGATCTGAAGAAATTCCCTTTAGGGTTTCATTAACAGAGCTTTGCTCTCACAAATTCATAGATCTACAGAGATCTTATTCATGGGTTCTAACCCATGAACAGAGCTTTGCTCTTTGAATCAAAATGTAGATCTTTTAGATCTGAAACAAATGAAGAATTTTTCTATAAGCTTTCATGGATCTTCTTTCTTTTTTATTTCAGAAATTTTAATTTTAAATTTCTTTTCAAAGACTTTCTTTTTGATGGAATATTATAGAGCTAAGCTCTTTCTTAAGGAATTTTATTTCTTTTGAGACCGGATTTTGACAAGTGTCACTCTGTGACAGAGCTTTGCTCTGAAAGAGGAGATTCTCTCCTTGTCTCTAAGGATTCTTTCCCCCTTTTTATTATGGGAATGTTCCCCCTAAGGGCCAACTGACAATCTCATCCAATGATGAGTTTGTCTCCTTAATTGACGTATTATCATTTAGATTTTGTGGGTCCCTCTTTAGTCCCCTACTCACTGCACTGGGGTGCGGTGTAATTAATTTTGATTTTAATCTAATTAATGCATTTTCTTCTTTTTTTTTTTTTTTTTTTTAATGTGAAACGTTGGGATTATAATACTGACGGCTACATTGTTCTTTTTGCAGCGATCATGTCTGAAGACACTTCATTCCCGTTTGTCCGCTCGGAGGAAGGATTCCCAGAGGCGCCTTTGGACCGTGAGGTCCTGACCATGATCAAGGCATACGACCCTGAGCATAAGAGTCTCCACCTTTGGGGGTCGTGGTACAATCAGATCATTATGGGCCGACGGAGCTTTACATGCGCGGTGCCGTCGGAACCCATAACGGCGATTCATTATGCTACCCCACCCTCGGTGCAGTATGCCGTGGAGCTGGCCGACTGGACATCAAAAGGTTTTCTACATCCCGCTATAGATGCGATACCGGTTCAGCGTCCTATGGTTTTGGACATCCTAGGACGCCGTATCTGTCAAGGTGAAGCGCGGCCTTGGGGGCAATCGTATAACCTTGGTCTGATTCCCCGCCACCCGATTGGCTATCTGCCGTGGGCCCGGTATATCCTGTCGATGAAGAAGTCGCAGTTGATAAGACTAGGATTGTACACCGCAGTCTACGTCTCTCTCTTCCAATATCCTACGCTCCCCACCTGGTGGCTCAAGGCCTTCTTGGAGCAATGGAATATTCCCACCCACACTTTCCTTGCCATGGATCGGGAAGTGTCAATTTCTCTGGAGGAATTTGCGGAGGTATCCGGCTTACCGGTGATGGGGGAACATTATGAGGAGCTGCTCCCAACAGACGTGTACGTTTTCGGAGCTAGGCCAATGGTAAGGGGGGTCACTCCGGATACTGCTGTTCAACACCAGTTCCCAAGCTTAATTAACGTGTTGAACATATATGAGTCTCTCTTCGTTGAACATGGGAGTCGAGGAGTTAACTTTGAGGATTTCATTGCTCGGTTCCTTCATCCCAACGCCCTCTCTGCGGCCACTGCCAAGTCTGCCACCCTTGAGGATCCTTTCAGTTTAGGTTTGGATAACCTGCCGGCGAGCGAAATAGGTCAAAAGGATTTTTTCCTTCCTAACTTTCCAACCGTGTCTCTTGCAGAAGTAGCAGCCCCTGGGATGGATGAGGAGACCTTTTTCTTGGGGTTTCTCGGGTTATGGTTGAGTTGGTTCGCTATCCCGATGCACTCTCATCGAATGCGACCCTCTGTCTTTTATCCAGCACATCGGATGGTCATCGGGGTGAAGGTAGCTGTTGGGATCGCCGGCCTGGCACACTTATACCACGGTCTCAGTCGAGCGGTGGATGCCAGTGAGCCCGGGGTTTTGCATGTGGTCTTCCCGATGCATTACTTCGCGTCGTGGCTCGAGTTACACACAGCGGGTGTCTTCGGGATGCATAAGAGGCCCTCGTTCTTTGACAAGAGCGGTTTTCCTCGCATTATACAACTGATCGGTGCATCAATTGTAAACCCTTCACAACGGAACGCTAGGGGCTTGCTCCTTCGCCCCCATACCGTCGAAGCCGGGATGTCCTTTGTCGATAAGGTGTTGACCGTCGGAAAGGTGTCTACCACCGTGACGCGGCCATTACAGGATATCTTTAAGGACGGAGCTTCTGTTTTAACGGCCCGGGAGACCCTCCACCTATATTCCATTAGACCGGGCTTTTTAGTTTTTAGGCAGAATGATGTGGCAATTTTTATGAGGTATAACCCACATCGTTTTGCTCAACAACTGGGCTACGATCAAGGGGTCCCCTTGGAAGCCTTTTTGGTGGAACCAGTTGCCACTGAAGAGGGGATGGAGAACGCCTTGCACCATTTCATGCGCGTGAATACGACCTCTCGTTTTTTTATTAATGCGCCGACTTACGCTCCGAGACTCCTCAATGTGTACAAAGACTGGTACAATCATGCGACAGGGGCAGTCATAAAGGAGGAAAGGCGACTGTTGGTTGATCGTAAGGGTGCACCTCCAGGTACCGATCGCAACGCTCCCTTGGTTCCTAGGACCCCAGTAATCGCTCCCTTAAAAGATGCCGGGGGCAGACCATCACGCGCGCAAAGTCCTCCACGTGAACTATCACCTCCTGATATCGCGGAAGTACCTCCTGCACCCTGTGCTCAGGTGGAAGCAGTGGTTGTACCCTCACCGGAGTCTGGCATGGGTGCGGACATCGGGACTCGTCGTCCCAGAGCAGCTGCTAAACGGAAGTCGATCCCTCGCGGGCCCAGGGTCGGAGGGCAAAAGAAAAAGAAGTCGCTCTTTGCAGCGGACGCTGCGTTCGGCCAGGAACCCCACGCTCCTTATTCCGAGGGTCTGCTCGAATATGGGACTAACGCGGGATTATTGATGCCGCTGCCGGACGATACAGACTTGGAAGCTGCTCTCAGAGCTTCAGCATGGCTGGTGAAGCGTGATGCGTGGCTGGCTAAGCTTGCGCAATCAGGTAACTAGTAGTCACTTTTTCTTTATTGCAACGTATTTTCTTCGTCATTTCATTATATATATATTTACTTTTTAACTAACGCTTTTTCTTTCTTTTCTTTCAACAGGCATTACCGATGAAGAAGCCATTGCCGCTTCTCTGAAGACTTTCCAGGAGGAGGAACGTCTCAGAGAATCTATGGGTCTGAGTAAGTTTCGATTCATCGAATTTTTCATTTTCCTTGCGTTATGGTCGATCTAACCTTTCCATCTTACTTGCAGGGACTTCAATGCCGCTCCCTCCTAGTGACGTAGATGTTGTACCAGCAGCCGATGTTCCTGTTTCCTCTGGGACACCGCAGGAGGCTCATCTCGGAGAACCGATGAGAGATGCCTTAAAGGCTTTGGAGGCATCCCTGAATGAAGATGATGATGCTTTGAAGGAGGCATCACGGAGGTCCCTCATGACCGCTCGGGAGGAGAGGAAACGGTTGAGGCGTGAGGCGAAGGCGCGTAGGGCTGCCTTGGCTATGGGAGCGGGCCCTAGCACCGTTCCTCGAGCTGATACTCCCTCTGAAGAGGCCCCTGTCGCCCTGTCCACTGCCCGCAGAGGGGTGACACGTGCAGCTCGGAGCGCGAACGGTAAATCCGCCTCAGGTAATGTTTCTCTTGGAGTTTTTGTTATAAGTATCTTAATGTCGTTTGTCCTTACATCTCTCATCTTGCAGGACCAAGTCCGATCGAAGGGGAGGCGGAAACCGTCAATCTCGAAGGGACAGAGGGGGCAGTACCTGCCGAACTCGAGCCGACGGTGGGCAACGTCGTTGTGGCTTTGGAGCTTGGGGTAGAGGTTGAGGGGCCTGCAGCCGATAAGGTCACGGATGCCGAACCCGAAGTGGTGGCAGATGACGTGATCATTATAACTGAGCCCAGAGTGGCGGTGAATGAGGCGCTCGAGATCGGTGATCCTCCGGCGATGGTGGACGATACAACCGCCACTATTGAGCCTGATATGGTAGTGGGCGAGGTGGCCATGATTCCTGAAGACGAGCCAACCGCTCCTTCTCTGGAATCTGGCAATACTCCAGTCATAGCTCTTCCCGTCTACGGTCCTCCGCCGTCTCCCGGGCTTGCGAGCACGACGACGGTCCCTATTGAATCGGGCGATGAGGCCACAGGCGGTGGTCTCATGTCGATAGAGGAGGGAGTCGTCTCTGTTTCCGCCGGGAGCTCCTCAGGTACACCTTAAGTTGTTGTTTTTTTTTTATTTGCTCTACAATCTTTTCTGACAAGTTCATTTTTCGTAATGCAGGTGCAGCTAGTGTTGATGTCCCACTACTTGATGGAGCTCCTTCCACGACTGCCTTGGCGATGGTTACCCCTCAGCCTTCTCTTACGCCGTCAAAGATGTTGGAAGGTATGGGCTTATAACTTATTAATCCTATTTTTGAGATATACAGTTTATGTACTGAAGTCACACTGTTGTATCTTTCAGGAGTGCTTTTTGATCATCTCTATCAAGTGTTGCTCCCACACTCCTCCTTCCCATCTGAATTCGCCTCCCCGTCTGGTGGCGCTGGTGAGTACTTGTTCCCGATTGGTAGCTTTGTCTTTTTAGCGGTAGAATTATTTCCAACTCTCTCTTGTTGTGACTGCAGCGTTGCAAATCGAAGGGGGAGCAGGAAGATTGGCTGTGCCACCAGCCCTTCCGGACTTGCCACCTGTCTCCACTGGTATAGTAAACCATCTTATCAATGACTTCCTTCATATCTATTGAATCATCATCTAATCGCGTTTCGTCTTTTTCCAGCCGTCGTTCCAGTCTCGGTGCCTTTCGAGTCTCGCATTACAATACCGGGCGGCCCTTCCCAGCGGCGTCCGTCCTCAAAAGGTGCCGCGAATAGTTTGCGCATGTTGAGCGACTATATTGAGGAACTCGACATCGAGGCTCCTGTATCTGCTGAGGACTTCGCCACGACGGTTAACCCAATGTTGGCGATATTCGCCACTTTCCATGACGAGAGTATTGTTGCCTCCTGGGTTAACTATTGTCGGGAGGTCGAGGCTCGCCTTTATCAGCTGGAGTCAATGCGCCCGTCCCCCGAGACTTTGGCCTTGAGTACTCAATGGGGAGCATGGCTCGAGCAAAGCGCTTCTCGTTTCCGTCATCTGGAACAAGAAGTGGCTTTGAGGCTGAAGGAGTGCCAAGATTCTTCGAGCAGAACTGCTCGCTTGCGTGTCGAAGTTGAGGCGAACGCTGCTGAGGTAAAGACCGTGTTCGAGGGTCTTCTGGAGCGCATGTCGAATGGGCTGAGACTAAAGCGGGCACTTGATATCGCCGAGCATGACACTCCAGGCCGTGAAGCTGCTTATCAAGCCGTTAGGGATCAGCTTGCCTCCGTCGCACAGCAACGGGCCCAGGTGGAGGCGGAGCTGATAATCGCATCCAATCGGGAAAAGGCATGGAAGGAGGTGTACGAACAACTGATAGAGCTATTTAAGACGCTTCCTTCCCAATAGCTGCCTTTGTAAAAAATTTCTTTTCTGAGTAACGTGTACCCTCTCTTCGCTCTTTTGTATGATTCACCATGTATTTGATTGAGGTCAATGAATAAAGATACACACTTTCTTTTGCAATATCTTGTACGTTCTTTTGTTTTCTGCCTTTACACCATGATGTTGTCGATGAACTTGATTGGCATACAACTTAATTTCTCCAAGAGGCAACGATGGCTTAGGCCGCAGGTTCAGATCTGCCGCCTAAGACTTTTCAATTCTATGAGCCGTAAGGGTCTCATAGAGATTTTTCTCCTTACGGATCGAGAGGATCTCATAGGTGGATTTTCTCCTTAGGAATCGTGAGGATTCCTAAGTGTGGTTTTCTCTTATAAGTCGTAAGGATCCTATAAGAGCATTTCTCCCTCTTACGAATCGAGAGGACCCGTAAGCGGTTGTTTCCCTCTTTGTCGAGAATCGACTTCAGAGAGTGAGATCCGTGAATAGTATGCAAGAGACCATTTAGGATTGACTTGCAGGATCCCATTGTTCAGGAAGCAGGTTTTTGAATCCTTACTGCCCGAAATGTGAGTCAAAGAAGATCTCGTCACGGAGTGTTTGTATCCGCGAGTTGAGAAGTTTTGCGAGGGATTATTTGTTTCCCAAGCGCCAAGGATTATTTGTGTCCTTGGGGTTTGAAACGAGTCGATGGTTCCCACGGAGGCGCTGGTGGCTCTGCGAGTCGACGCGGATCAGAAGGCTCTCGTCAAGGAGTGTTTGTATCCGTGAGTTGAGAAGTTTTGCGAGGGATTATTTGTTTCCCAAGCGCCAAGGATTATTTGTGTCCTTGGGGTTTGAAACGAGTCGATGGTTCCCACGGAGGCGCTGGTGGCTCTGCGAGTCGACGCGGATCAGAAGGCTCTCGTCAAGGAGTGTTTGTATCCGTGAGTTGAGAAGTTTTGCGAGGGATTATTTGTTTCCCAAGCGCCAAGGATCATTTGTGTCCTTGGGGTTTGAAACGAGTCGATGGTTCCCACGGAGGCGCTGGTGGCTCTGCGAGTCGACGCGGATCAGAAGGCTCTCGTCAAGGAGTGTTTGTATCCGTGAGTTGAGAAGTTTTGCGAGGGATTATTTGTTTCCCAAGCGCCAAGGATTATTTGTGTCCTTGGGGTTTGAAACGAGTCGATGGTTCCCACGGAGGCGCTGGTGGCTCTGCGAGTCGACGCGGATCAGAAGGCTCTCGTCATGGAGTGTTTGTATCCGTGAGTTGAGAAGTTTTGCGAGGGATTATTTGTTTCCCAAGCGCCAAGGATTATTTGTGTCCTTGGGGTTTGAAACGGGTCGATGGTTCCCACGGAGGCGCTGGTGGCTCTGCGAGTCGACGCGGATCAGAAGGCTCTCGTCAAGGAGTGTTTGTATCCGTGAGTTGAGAGGTTTGCCGGCTTCTTCGGTCGAAATGAACCGTTGAGGTTTGGCTTCGTCGTTCGACGGAATCCGCTGGGGAAGTATGGTTTCTTCTTTGTTTGCGCCCTTGGATTGTATACAGGGATCGATGTGATCTTAACTGTAGGGACAGAATTTTATCATTATTATTATTAATTTTTTTTTGTTGTATTTCCGCGATGCTCTATCATTTCAGCTTTTATATCGCGAAGGTCGCGATTGCCGAAACATTTCGGCTATTTTTCGCGGTGCCCAATCATTTCGGCTATTTATTTTATTTTTACTCGCTGCTTTTTATTGCGAGTTGCCCAATCATTTCGGCTATTTTCCATGCGTACATTTTTTATACTTGCTATTTTTTATTGCAAGTTGCCCTATCATTTCGGCTATTTTGTATGCATGTGCGGTCTATTGGCTTTCTCTGTAGACCTAAGATTGGACACCGATTTCGGTATCAGCACCGCTGCAACTGAGATACTACCAGGAGCGAATCATCATTTGCCTCTGTCGTTGTCGAACAAAGGAGGCTTAGCGACCAGGGTTAAGATCTTGTCGGCTAAGGCTTTGGACTCCATGAGCCGTAAGGGTCTCGTGAAGGTATTTCTCCCTACAAGTCGTGAGGATCTTGTAGGTGTATTTTCTCCTTAGGAACCGTGAGGGTTCCTAAGTGTTTTGTTCTTCTGTGAGTCGTAAGGACCCTACAGGAGGGTTTTCTTCTCATAAATCGAGAGGACTTACAAGGGTTATGCAAATATATTCCCAGTCACGGATGGACCTTGGTTAGGGAAACGTTTATTCGCGCCCGTGAATTGTATACAAGGGTCAATATTGAACCACTTGTAGGGCAACATTGGAAGTTTGTGGGGGTTTGCTTAAGCACAGGTTTAGGTCTCTGTGACTTAAGACTTTCAAATCCTATGAGCCGTGAGGGTCCCAAAAGAGAGTTCTCCTTACGAGTCGTGAGGATCTCGCAAGCGTATTTTCTCCTTAGGAATCGTGGGGATTCCTAAGTGTGTTGTTCCCTTGTGAGTCGTAAGGATCTCACGCGGGTGGTTTCTCCTTACAGGGTCGAGAGGACTCTGTAAGGGTTCTTTAACGAAGTTGCGCCCTTTCGGGTTTTCATAAACATTCGCCGGCAGTCCTGCTGTTTTTTTTTTACTCACGGAGCCCTTTCGGGTTTTCATCCGTACCCATCTTGCTTATGGACATACCGTTTTTTTTTCTTTTCTTTTTTTTCTTTTTTTTTTTTCTTTTTTTTTTTTTTTTTTTATTTCGGTCTGATATTAGTTTAAGGACATTTCGGTCCACCGTTGAGAGGGCTGGCTACTGCTTATAAAGCCCGAGCTTAGGAAGATAGCGAGCGGACATAGTCGTCGTCATCTATCATTGACCTAAACTAAGGCTCGTTAAGCGTAGTATTTCTTTAGGAAGCGACCGTTTATTGGCCTGAAAGGCCTTTCACCGTGCATGTCCATAAGTAGATAGGCTCCGCCCTGGTAGACCTTATCAATGATGTACGGTCCTTCATAGTTTGGCTCAAATTTTCCCCGCTTGGCGCGATTGGGGACCATGGGCCTTTTGACGACTAGCACGAGTTCACCTTGGTGGAATGTCCTCGGGCGGCTCAATCTTTCATATGAGCGCGTCATCTTTGCTTTATAAGCTTCCAAATTTTGCTGTGCTAGAAGCCGGATTTCATCAAGGGCGTCAAGCTCTTCAAACCGAAGGTGGGCATTTTCTTCGTCCGTCAACTCGTAATGGACTGCCACTCGTAGAGAGGGTAATTCTATCTCGAGGGGGAGTACTGCTTCCGTCCCAAATACCAACGCGTACGGCGTTGTGTTTGTGGCCGTTTTAAATGTAGTTCGATACGCCCAAAGAGCCTCTTGCAATCTTTCGTGCCAATCTCTCTTATTTCGTGACACCGTTTTCTTCATGATTTTCGTCAAGGTCTTGTTGAAGGCCTCAGCTAGACCGTTAGTTCGGGGGTTATAAACTGAGGAATATCTCCAGTCTATATTGTGCTGTTGTGCGAAGCGGCTAATCTTATGACTTCGGTAGGCTGGCCCATTGTCAGAGATGATCCTTCTTGGGGTTCCAAACCGGTATATGACATGCGTTTTGAAGAAATGGAGGATGTTCTCCGTTTTTACTTCCCTCAACGGTACCGCTTCTGCCCATTTGGAGAAGTAATCAGTCGTCGCCAAGATGAAACGATGTCCCTTTGACGATGCTGGTTCGATGGGACCGACTATGTCAGTTCCCCACATTTCAAATGGCCAACTAGCCACTGTTGGATGCAGTGGATTGGGATGCTGATGGATGAAGTCTCCATGAATTTGGCATGAATGACATTGCCTCGCGTATTCTAGGCAATCCTGCATCATCGTGGGCCAGTAGTAGCCCATCCGCTTTATCTTTAACTTCATCTTAGGGCCTGCTTGGTGGGAACCGCAGAGTCCGTCGTGAACTTCTTGGACGACCCTTCTCGCTTCGTCAGGTCCTAAGCATCTCAACCACAGAGAATCGAATGACCTCTTGTACAGATTATCATTGACGAAGGCGAAAGACAGAGCTCGTTTCGTGAGCTGATGTCTTGTGGACGCTTCTTCAGGTATTCGGTGGAACTTGAAGTAATCTATGAAGACTTCCCTCCAGTCCCCGGTATTTTCCCAATCTTTTACTTGCAGGGTTGTCTCCTCTTTAGCTCCTTTTTCTTCAGACGATTCCGGAGATATTTCTGTTGGGGCGAGCACTCGACGGCTTTGCACCACGATTCTAACGTCGTCGAGGTTCTCGTCAGCCAGTTCTTTAGCAAGTTTGGCTAGTGCGTCTGCTTTGCTGTTTTCCGCGCGCGGTATGCTTTCCAACGTGTAAGAGGGAATTTGGGTTAGCAGTTGTTGCACTTTTTCACCGTATTTTACCAATTCCGGTTTACATGTTTGGTAATCGCCGTTCACTTGACTGACGACCAGTTGGGAGTCCCCGTATATGAGGAGGCTCTCAATTCCCATATCAATGGCGATCTCAAGGCCTGCTATCAGAGCTTCATATTCAGCTTCATTATTCGTCCTCAGCTCCGCTAAGGAGAAGGCGAAGCGCATTATTCCTCCTTGGGGAGTCACAAAGATGAGTCCCACCCCCGATTTGATCGTTGGCATACTTTGTTTGTGCTTTTTCATAGAGGACGCTCCATCGAAGTAAAGCTCCCAACGGGTATCACCACTGTCGATTGCGTCAAATGCATGTCTGTCTGGCAAATCGCAGTTTAAAGGAGAGTCGGCAGGTATGGGATGCTCAGCAAGGAAGTCAGCGATGGCCTGGCCTTTTACTGCCTTGAGAGGTTGATATGTTATGGAAAATTCCATTAAGAGCAGGGCCCATTTAGCGAGTCGTCCTGTCAATATGGCTTTTGACATTAAATATTTGAGAGGGTCCACTTTTGAAATCAGACGGACCTCGTGCGCCAACGCATAGTGCCTAAGCTTTGTTATTGCGAAGATTAATGCCAAGCAGTGTTTTTCAATGGGAGAATAGTTGCTTTCTGCCCCCAGCAGCACTCGACTTAAGTAGTAGAGTGCTCTTTCTTTCCCTTGATCGTTCTCTTGTGCCCATAATGCGCCTAAGGAACCTTCGAGGGCGGTCGTATAAAGAATGAGAGGCTTCCCCTTAACCGGGGCAGCCAACACCGGCGGGTTCTGCAGGTACTGCTTGATCTCGTCTAGTGCGACTTGGCATTTTTGATCCCAAACGAATGGGGTTCCTTTCTTCATCAGGTGACTATAAGGACGGCACTTTCCTGAAAGGTTGGCTATAAATCGCCGTATGTATGCGAGTTTCCCTTGGAGAGACCGCAACTGTTTGAGAGTCCTCGACGGAGGCATTTCCATGATTGCTTTAATCTTTGACGGATCTATTTCAATACCTCGGTGTCGAACAACGAATCCCAGGAATTTGCCCGAGGAAACCCCGAACGCACATTTAAGAGGATTCATTTTCAGGTTGTACTGCCGATGGCGTTGAAATACAGTCTTCAGATGCTCGAGATGTTCCCCGTATGATTTGCTTTTAACCACGAGATCGTCGATATAGCATTCAACGATTTCGTGTATAAGGTCGTCGAAGATCTTTGTCATGGCCCTCTGATAAGTAGCACCGGCGTTCTTCAAACCGAAGGGCATCACTTTATAACAAAATATCCCGAGAGGGGTCCTGAAAGCTGTGTGTTTCTGATCTTCAGGATGCATTTTTATTTGATTATACCCCGACGAGCCGTCCATGAAGGAGAAAACCTCATGAGTGGATGTATTGTCTATCATAAGTTCAGTAACTGGCACTGGGAAATCATCTTTTGGGCAGGCTTTATTAAGATCCCGAAAGTCTACGCATATGCGCACTGTCCCATTTTTCTTCATCACTGGGACGATGTTAGCGATCCATTCAGGGTATTGAACTTCCTGGATGAAGCCAGAGTCTATAAGCTTTTTGACTTCGGCGTTGATGCTCATCTCAAGCTCGAGTCGCATTCTCCTCGGCGCTTGTTTGACGGGCTTGATGTCCGGAGATATCGCCAATTTATGTACAGCAATTTCTGGATCTAGTCCCGGCATTTCGGAATAGTTCCATGCGAAGCAATCTTTGTGTTGTAGAAGCACATCCTTCAACGCAGTCACCCTTTCTTCAGATAACAGCTCGCTGATGAATGTTGGTCGCGGGTCGTTTTCCGTCCCCAACTCAATTTTCTTGAGATTATCTGCAGTGGTGTGGATTCCATCCTCCAGTTCTTTCGGAGCTGGGGGAAATTCTGAGATTACCTCATCGCTGCTGTTTTCAAAGCACCAAGGGAAGTCGTTCATGTCCTCGGATTCTTCTTTTAATATTGTTACCACGTGGCAAGTGCGAATTTTCTGCCAATCCCAATGCGGAGTTGGTTTTTCTTTTGCAGCCTCGGGTTCGTGCTTCTGTGGTGGTGTTACCCTCCAGTTGTCAGAAAGCGCGAATTTGCCTAACTGATATTGGTCCTCAACCCAATTCTTAAAGGTGAAACAATCTTCAAGCGGATGTCCTACTACTCGATGGTAAGAGCAATAATTTGGGTTGGAGACTTCGCCTGCTTGCTCAGGATGTTTAGACTCTGGCAGAGTAAGCATTTGATGTTTTAGAGCAAGATCAAGTATTTTCCTTGTTTTGTTCCGAGGAAACGAGTATGCTCGACCCATTTTCTTCATAAGGGCTAGGTCAATAACGCTCGACTCTCGTATGCGTGGCTTCTTAGCTCTGTCTTGCGGTTGTCGAGCACCTTTTCGGCCTCTCGACTTGTTTTTGCTTTCGCGTCGAACCCTTTTTGTAGCAGGCTGACTTGGGGCGACATCTTCGTTCTTTACTGCCTGTCGAAGGAGGCGTTGTGTCTTGGCTTTCTCATAGATTGCCATTTCACGATCGTGATCATCTCGGGCTTTTTGACTCGCATCCTTTATAAATTTGCTCACCGGGTCTTTAGACGATGGACTGGGCGGCTTTGTGTCAGGAACTTTTGCTGATTCGGGATTAGCGTCCTCCCATTGAGCGTCCGCTTCTTCATCAAAGTCATACATGGCATAACAGCTGTTTATTAACTCCCGTTTCTTTGGCCGGATGTACCCGAGCCCTTTTGTTTTCGTTCTCCCGTTAGGCAGTTTGCATTGAGTTCCGGGAACGTTCCAGACCTTGTCATAGAACTTGGCTTTTCTGATGGCCTGTGTGAAGGACATCCCTTGGCGTTTCAGCAGTTTCTTCAAACCTTCGGTATAATATCTGGGAAGACGGATAGGCTGAAGCTTGTCGAGCGTGGGATCCGCGCCATGCCAAATTTCTTTTTCCACCTTGTTTTCTTCAGAACGGTAGAATAGGATTGCCTTCTCGCCTTTTCTTCCGGGAGGGATATAGAATGTCTGCAATTCTTCTACGCTGTTGGTGTCGAGTGCATCCAGTTCTTTGTAATGTTCAAGCGGCACCATGGTTATCTGCAGACTTCGCTCTTCATCAGTGGAAATCTGTATTGAGGGCCGAGCGGGGAATACAGCATGAACTTCATCCTCTGAGTCACTACCGAAGATCAATGAAGGAACAGATGGTCCTGGCCTGGTGGACTGGGACGGACCTGAATAAATTATATCCTCCTCCTCCTCGGTGTCACTGCCGAAGACAGGGATGGTTGCGTTAGTTTTGTTCTCCGGTTTGTGACATCTTTCCGTGTCTTCGAAACTCGGTAGGAAGTATTTGGCATCTTCATACTTGCGAACTTCGTTCACGGAAAATGGATTCAACTCTCCTGCCACTGTGTACTCGAGGCCGTCCCTAGAATACTTCATGCACTGATGCTGTGTAGAAGGGATGATATTGTATTCGTGTAGCCATGGTCGGCCGAGCAGAGCATTGTAGCACGTCTTGGCGTCTATAACATGGAATTTGATGTCTGTGACGAGCACCCCGAAGCGTAGCGTCAATATCACAGATCCAAGAGTCTTTGAGGATTGAGAGTCGAAACCGGAGATGGTGATTTTGTCCCGGGCGAGGTGTTGGACATTCATGCAAATCTCCTTTAACACTCGTACATTGAGTAAATTGACAGACGATCCGTTATCGACCAAGATTTTTCCTATCTTTATGTCATGGCAGTATCCCGAGACATAAAGGGGGCGATTTTGTTCACACGTCCCGAGGAGAAGGTCTTCATCACCAAAAGCAACGTCGGCTGTGTGCACCTCTTCCAATTCATCCTTCATCTTTTGTTCGGCTAAGAAGGCTCGGAACTGGTCCGGATCCTGTAGGGCCTTAATCAAAGAATCCCTCGCCTCTTTTGATAGCAATAGGGCATCGAGAATGCTGAGTTATGAGGGTAGCTTTCTCAGATGCGCCAAGACATTGTAATCTACTTTATTCCTTTTTGGGGGATTCTTGGCGGTTAACTCTTCCGCAACTTGGTCATCCAAAGCGATGTCTTCAGAGACCTTCTCTTTCCCTTTGTTTTTCTTATTCAAGGGTCCGAGGTTCTTTTCGGGTAATGTTCGATTGCGCAGCTGTATATTCTCACAGGCCTTCAGTTCTTTTTCTTTTCCCGAAGTGGATTCTTCGAAGAGGGGGCCAAGCTCTAGCTCTTCATCGGAGTCGCTCCCAAATGTAGGCACTTGTGACCCGGTAATGTTAACCATGTGACAATTGCCGGTAGTTCTTTCAAGTTCTTTAGTCGTATTTCTTTGCTCTCGGCGAATTTTACGTTTTTCCCGTTTAAATCGTTGTCGATTAGCGACGTATCCTTGCCACCATCCATTGAAAGCTTTGCAATCTTGGGTGGAATGCGAGACCTTCTGATGGTATAAGCAATAAGAGGGGTGCATTTCTACCGCGCCAGTAACTTTTTCTTCAGAGGGTGGTAGCTTCATGCCCATCGATATGGCCTTAGCAAATTTCTTTTTTATCTTGGATTGGCTTTTGTCAGTGGTGGAGGCATTTTGCTCCAACGGGATCATTTCAGCTCCTTCCTCAAGTCGCTGACGCTTGGCCCTTTCGAATATAGCCGTCTCGCGTTCTCGATCAGCCTTGCTTTTCAACCGTGCTTCATTAAGAAACGCGCTAATCATTTCAACTGGTAACCCTGGGGTTCTTGATTCGGCATTTGCCCCCAGTGTTTCAGTGTCAGAAGTTCCTTCATCGTTCGTGGTCGAATGGGAGATCATATGACAGCTTGTTACATATTCGTCAGATTCATCCGATGAACTTTCTCCTTCATCTTCTTTTTCGAAGACATGATCAAGGAAATCTTGGAGCGTGATAGGAGTTCGCGCCTTTTGGTTATATTCATCCAGCGCATCGATTTGCTTTTGTAAGTCCGTGCGCTTGTCGCCAGGCTTCACGGGCTTCTTAGATTTCTTCTTCTTCTTTTTCGAAGATTTTGACGGCTGGCTATGAACGCTTGAACTACTACCATCGGTCTTCGGAGTCGGTCGTGGCTTCAACATCCCCTTAATAACCTGCGGTTCCAAGGGGTTCTTCCACTTGACCGCTGGGCAGGTTTGAAGATCGTTTAGCATTCTCCTCGTTTTGGCTGATAATACGACCTCCCAAGGAGCCTCTTCAATGACGGAGCACGTTGCCCCTGGCGTATTCGTCCCCTTATAGGTGTGGGGCTGCGGAGGGTTCACCTTCCATTTGTCAGATAGCGCAAATTTGCCCTGACGGTACTGATTCTCCAACCAATTTTTGAAGACGTAACAGTCTTCGATTGGATGTCCCAACACTCTCTGATAAGGGCAGTAATTAGGATCGTTAACGTCACTTGGTTGCGACGGACGTTTTGGATCTGGCAGATTTATGAGCCTGTTGCGCAATGCCAGCTCGAACAACCTCCTTGTTTTATCACGGGGGAAGGAGTAAGCACGTCCCATCCTGTCCTCAAGGGGTACGTACGGGCGTGTATTATTTGGACGAGCAACCGGCTTCGAATCGTTCGGTTGTTGTTGGGCATTAGCGACGACGATCGCTTTTCCCTTTCCTTTGTCGTTTCGGAATCCGGCTTCGGGAGAGGGGGTTTATGGCCCATCTGGTCCATCTGCGCCAATTTGTCGATCAAAGCCTGGAAGGAAGTCGGCTTGAAGAACATCATAAATTGTGAAATGGTTGCTTGTGGATCGAGTGTTCCAACAAACATTCCCACCGCAGGGGCTTCTTCTATGCGCTGTTCACACTTAGACCATAGATTACGCCACCGTATAGCGTACTGAACCCATGTCTCGCCGGGTTTTACCCTGGCATTGATCAGTGCCGTCATTGGGGTACGCTCGCTGGCACTTGCAAAACGTTGGGTGAAGAGCAGCTCCATCTCCGTAAAGGTTTTGATAGAGTCGTTGGGGAGCTCGGAATACCACTCGAAAGCCGTGTCTGATAAGCTTCCAACGAATTGGCGCAGCAAGAGTTTGTCGTCGCCTCCAGTGTTACCACAAAGCGCCCTGAACTGGGCAACATGTTGATGGGGATTGCCGGTCCCCTTGTAGACATGAAACTTAGGAATTGTGTAACCTGGCGGGTACTTAATTTGATCATACCAGCCCGGATATGGCCGTCCCGTTTTTACAACGTGGCCGGCTGCTTCGGCCGCCTGATGCACCCGTATTTGTTGAGCAATATATTCATCCAAATCAGCTTTTGATATGGTATCCTCTTTAGCTGCGGATAGAGCCGGTGGAGGATTCGATGTCTCTCCTCTATCATCTTCAAGAATGATCGGGGGATCTCCAACAGGTGGATCTGGTTGAATCATCATACCCACCACATCCTGGAACAGGAGGGCCATTTTCTTTATGTTGGCTGCCTGTTCCGCAGCCTCTTTGTCCCTCTTTTCTAGTGTTCGGCGGAGGAACTCAGCGTCGGTCTCTTCCTCTTGGCGTTCATCTAAGGACGTCTCAGGATTCTCTTTTGGCCCCGTGAGTGCAGCCATTGTAGTCATCATCTCCTGGAGCTTTTGTTGCTGCTCCTGAGACTTGGTCACTGACCGGGTAAGCGGTCGGTGGCCCGTAGAAGTACGACTTTCTTCTTTTCCCGAAGCCATATAGATTGTATGTACTATCATGCCCCCTGACTTGGGGCGTTTAGGTTCGCCGCTTTTAGATTTTGTCATCGTCGCGGGAGCCTTCTCTGGTCTTTTCCTTTTATGGGCCTTTGAGGTTGAAGGAGCCGTTGAAGTGGCCTCCTAGCATTTGTTGCCCCCTGCCGTTTAATGGGGTGGTTCTTGTCTTTTTCCACCTTCACCCTTTTCTGGCGACGGAAGTGGTCTGAGTCAATCACGGAGTCTTGAACTCTCCGCCAGACTTTATAAATTTTGGACGACAACCGTTGAGAGGGCTGTTCTTGTTTTGCCTCCAGAGCTTTCTCCACGGGCGGAGGAGATCTTTTCAATACGGCGGTTGGGGAGTTCTTTCTCACTTTCCTCAGTAATTCAAAGCTGTTTCCAGTTGGAACAGCAGCATTGACCTCCGCCACTGGAGCAGGCGGGGTTAGCCCTGAAGGGGAGTTGCCCCCTGCTTTCCTTATTCGTTGCCAGTGACGACGTTGCGCACGACGAGCCATTGGGACTGGCTCGGAAATCGGGATAGTTTCTTGCTTCCCCCTGTTTGGGTGTGGGGTAACTGCCGGTGTCAGCCTATCAAAGACTGATGCTTTTTGACCAGCTGAAGGAGGAGTAAGAACCGTCAATCTTGTGAAGACTGACTTTCTGATAGGAGAAGCCACTTCAACGACTTCCGAAGCTGTGGCTGTTGTCCTCTTTGGGACAGCCACTTTATGATCCTGACCTAGCCTGGTGAAAACAGAGGCTGTCAGCTTAGTAGCGGGCGACCCGTTGACAGGGGTCGTGGTAGCAGTGAGCCGGTCGAATACCGACTTCTTGTTCGCTTCTGGTGCGGATATCGGCATGGAGAAGCTTGTAGGTGGGACCATGGTCCCGAAGAACAAACCGGTGGTGGCTTGCGTCACCTGGTCTACCGGCAAAGTCAGGAAGGAAGCCGCTTGGGGCCCATATGCTACACCTCTCGGTGAGGTGGAACGTCCGCTGCAATGGCATTTCGAGCAGCTGGTGCAGTTGGTGGCCATCGGATCTTGAGTTCTGAGCCAGACAAAAGACCAAATTTTAGCAACTTGAAATCCGCGGACAACCATTTAACAAACCGCGATTGGTTCGCGAAGACGACACACGAAGTGTGGAATGGAAAGAGGAAAATGTCCCACCGGGCGTGCCAGAATCTGTTCCCCTCCGAACGGCGGCCAGGACTTCACGTCCGTGCCTGAGGTTCGGGGCAGATGCTATTTGGTTTTTATCCGTCTATCTCTCCGAAGATGCCAAGTTGATTTATGGCACCGAGTATCGGAGGTTTAGACGGATGCGGCCGATGTAGCAGACTTTGTCAGATTCCCCCTCAGGGTGAGGGGTTTTTGATTGTGGGGACGCTCTTCCCTACAGGCGCAAGCCCCTGCAGTTAATTACGCTATCGCGTTGCGATAACAACTTTCTCCTTCTCCAGAATTTCACTTCGTGTCGTGTATGTTTATTTTGTTTGTGGTTGCCCGTGGATTGTATACGGAGACTGAGTAATACCGTCGCCCGTAGGGCGTGGATTAGTCCAAATCCGTATTTACTTAAATTTGGGTTTGGTGTTTTTAGTTTAAGGATGCATTAGTCGCGTTGCGACTAAGATCAACTTAAACATTCGTCAAGGATACGTTAGTCTTGCTTTGGACTAAGATCAACCTGACGTGATGATTCATTTAATTTATGGCCTTCGAGACTCATCACCTCTCTAACATCGTTGAAGGATTACAACGATAGGTGTCAGAGGAGCTCAGAGATGTACCCTTGAACCAAAGCTGATTGAGGGTTTTATAGTCCATTTAAGTGCTTAAGGATACGTTAGCCGTATTTGGGGCTAAGATCAACTTAAACGGGATCGTTTAGATCCGGCAAAAGAGCAATTGGCTCTATTGTTCCAGTTTAGGGACGTAGTGGTCCCTTATTAGTTTAGGGACGTCTCGGTCCGATACCAGTTTAAGGACGTAGTGGTCCATTATTAGTTTAGGGACGTTTCGGTCCGATACCAGTTTAAGGACGTAGTGGTCCATTATTAGTTTAGGGACGTTTCGGTCCGATGCCAGTTTAGGGACATAGTGGTCCATTATTAGTTTAAGGACATTTCGGTCCATCGCCAGTTTAGGGACGTGGTGGTCCGTCATTAGTTTAGGGACATTTCGGTCCGATGCCAGTTTAGGGACGTAGTGGTCCATTATTAGTTTAAGGACGTCTCGGTCCAATATTAGTTTAAGGACGTCTCGGTCCGATATTAGTTTAAGGACGTCTCGGTCCAACATTAGTTTAAGGACGTCTCGGTCCAATATTAGTTTAAGGACGTCTCGGTCCGATATTAGTTTAGGGACATCTCGGTCCACGAGTTTAAGGACCCCGCAGTCCATATCGATGTGTGGTCGTTGGGACCCGTCACCTCTTTGACGTCTTTGAGGAATTACAACGACGGATGTCAAAGGAGTTTGGAGATGTACCCTCGAACCGGATGTAAATTGATTTAGGAGAGCAGCTGTACTCAGTCAATTTAATTTAAGGACTTATGGCCACGATTGGGCTAAGTCCATTTCAACATGGCATTTTTTTATTTAGGCTCTACCCACAGAAGACATAGGATATCAGTTTATTTTAGGCCCTGCCCATTTGCGAAGTATTTACTTTGTTTGGGCTTTGCCCCTTTTTTTTTTTAAAATGCATAGCATTCTGAATATTTTTGTTTGGGCTCTGCCCATTTATGAATGATGCAAAGCATCTGTTCTTGTTTAGGCTCTGCCCCTTAAAATAATGCATTTGCGCTTTGTTGAGCCTGTTAGGCCTTCTTTTAATTGGGCTTGGCCCTTTTTTTTTAATGCATCTGCGTTTGCGCTAAGTAATGAGCGCAAGTCCATATGGTGATGACACGTGTCGTGTTTTGATGAGCGCAAGCGCGCTAGCGTAGTGCAATGCGCTGTTGCGCTGCGCTATTGCTTTGCTGACACGTGGCGCGCTCTCGGCGAGTTGCGCCAATTCCAGAGAGCGAAGCTCTATCTTAAGGGCGCTTAGCGCAAGTGGTTTTATGGCCGACACGTGGCGCTCTCTTAAGAGCGCAGCGGCGCAACTTGGAAGTGCAAAGCACTAAAAATCTTTTTAGATTCCAGAAAGGAAGTGCGAAGCACTGTTTAAGTTCTTGATCTAGATCAGATCAAAGAAAAATAAATTTCTTCTTTATTCGAAGAACCAGAGGTTCACAAAAGTGCAAAGCACTATTTTTTTTTTATTATTTTTTTTTACATTGTTTTTAAAGAACCAAAGGTTCACAAGAAGTGCAAAGCACTGTTTTCTTTTTTATATAAAGATCATTGATCTTATATTTCTCTTTTTAGACTAATGGTCTATTAGAAGGAATTTCTTCTAATCCATGAAGGTTCTTTACCTTTTTTTTTTGAAATCTTCAGAGCACTCTCTCTATTTAAAGTTCTTGAGTTCTCCAGAAAAATGTTCATGCCTTTGAATTGAGGCTTAAGGTCCTTTTTATAGTGCTCACAAATTAGTTAAATTTGTTAAAGAGATCATCCTCTGAGTGATTTGGGGAATTTTCCCTACCGTTGGATTTTTGATCCAAGGGCTTCTGCTTTGCAGAAGAAAATCTTCTTGTTTCAACAAGAACAGAAAAGATTTCTTAAAAATCTTAATTTAATTTGGCGCAGATGCCCCAGCGCGTGACGCGTGTCATGTAGCGCAAAGCGCAGCGCAACTGCGCTAGCGCATCTGCGCCGACACGTGTCGCGCAGCGCAGAGCGTAGCGCAACTGCGCTAGCGCATCTGCGCCGACACGTGTCGCGCAGCGCAGAGCGCAGCGCAACTGAAGCGTTGCTTCAGGCAAATAGAGCTCTGCTCTGATTGGGCGCGTCTTCTTGGGCGCAGCGCTGATACATCTGCGCCTGACACGTGGCGCGTTGCGCTCAGCGCAAAGGATCCGAAGCGTTGCTTCATTTATTAAATTTTTTGAGAATCAGAAGCGCCGCTTCATCTCCTCTTTTCAAGTCAAACTTGTATTCCCAAAATTCTGATTTCCCGGGCCTTGGCAACGATTTCATTGTGCACAGAATTTTCTGTGCTTGGGTCTATATATATAACTCAAGGCTGAGCCTTTTCTTCTCTCATTTTCAGAGAACTTCTTCGATCATGGCTTGCAACCGCCCTCATGCCTGCCGACAACCATGGGAGGTGCCGATCCGGGACATCGTTCCTCGTTTTGCTGCACGTCTGGTGGACCCTTCTCTCTCGGACGAGCAATGCGACGCTGCAATGCACGAGCTTTTGACTCGTGTGGGGTCTCCTCTCCCTCCGAATTCCATTTGGCTTCGGATGATCCTCGCCTCTGCGCTTGCCGACATTCCCCCTCCTCCAGCAGAGATGTCTTCAGCAATGCTGGATACCGCCGAAGATAAGATCGAGTGCTTTCTCGAAGCGCACTTGATCACCAAACCTTTGAGGGACTGCTCTTTCCACTTGCTGAGCCAGATACGGGCTCGTCGAGTCGTTATCGCCACTCTCTCCCAGGAATGCGGCGTCGACCGTTGGATGGCTACTCCTCGGGAAGATCGCCGCTTCGACGCGATGGAGAAGGCGGAGAGGGAGCTGAATAATTTTCTTTTTGTTTTTGTGAACCCTTGTCTCTCTGATCTCGTATTCGGTGATCTTTTTTAAATTTAATAATAAATAAATATTTTGATTAAGTATTCTATTATCCGTTAAGTGTTCCTTTATTTGAACTCTTTGTTGCGTTTGTGCATCGTATTTTAATTTGTTGTTATCAAGTGCATGTAATTTTGCATGGCTAAATTGCCTTTGGCACTTAGCCCCTTTTTCTGCGCTAGCGCATCTGCGCTGACACGTGTCGCGCAGCGCAACTGTGTTGCCACGTGTCGCACAGCGCAGAGCGCAGCGCGGCGCTTCCTTTAACAGAGCTTTGCTCTAATTGGGCGCGCTGCGCTAATGTATCTGCGCTGGACACGTGACGCAGAGCGCTAGCGCAAAGGATCTGAAGCGTTGCTTCCTTTAAATAGAGCTTTGCTCTGATTGGGTGCGCTGCGCTAATGTATCTGCGCTGGACACGTGGCGCAGAGCGCTAGCGCAAAGGATCTGAAGCGTTTCTTCCTTTAAACAGAGCTTTGCTCTGATTGGGTGCGCTGCGCTAATGTATCTGCGCTGGACACGTGGCGCAGAGCGCTAGCGCAAAGGATCCGAAGCGTTGCTTCCTTTAAACAGAGCTTTGCTCTGATTGGGCGAAACAACCCCTAGACCCCTACGAGAGCGGCAAGCAACCCTGCCAATTCTAGGGTTAGGAGACCCGGACTCGACTCCTCGAGTTGGTCTCCCACTGGACCCCAGAACCCGGTTACTTGTGCTCCCCTCCTTGGGTCTATCCTAGTGCAGAAAAGTAAATAATATACAAAGGGTGACAACTCCCGCATCCTGGAAGTGCCCCGAATAAAAGAATATTACATACAAGTTTTTACATGAATGAAAATGAAAAACACTCATCTCACATAAAAACCCCCGGCTATTCAAACACGACGATCCAATATAACATATCCAGCAACACATAACATCACATGTCATCAACGTAAATAAGTATGCATACCCCAATTGTCGTTGTCGTATAGCAACGAAACCGGCGATATGAACATACTACACTTACGGTCACAGAAAAGAAAGTGTAAAACTACAACAATTGGAATCCGCAACTACTTTAGACATCGCATGCCTAACAGATATAAATCCCGCATTTTAGTCTCATTATCGAAAACTCTTTTCAATATCATATGGGACTAAACTGCTAGATTTATAACATTCATCCAGTTATCTCATAACTGTTTGTGAATTCCAATTATTTTATCCAATTCCGGATAAATAGAATATATCAAACTTTCCGATCGAACATTCGAACACCCAAGTTTTCCCGACACCGATCAACACATGAAATAGGCTCAAAGACATTCACTTCATACCTCAGTACCGACGGTCCTGCCGTAGAAGGGTCAAGCCAACGCCTCACATGTGGCACGCCGTACTGCCCCAAACCCGAAGGTTCAAAGGGCAGTTCAAGACGGTCACATAATCGAGTTAAGGTTTGTGTCTTCTAGAGGGACCATCGCGTTACTTGCACTACTTCGAACGTCTTTTAACCACAGAAAAGTCCAACACTTGGAATTATTCGGCAGGGGAAAACCTGGGTATTTATATCCGGTCGAACTCTTTAACATATTCTACAGTTATCTGGAAAAACACAAAAGACGAAATTTGATAATCCGATCGAAATACTGATTCCCAATAGTACCCCAAAATACTCTTCTGTAAAGTCACAATAAAAATAACCCAGAAAACATAGCATTATATTACAAGAGTTACTGTGCAGAAATAATTATGAAAGGGAATAGTACTGCCGCGGAAGCGCCGCACATGCCTAGCATGTGCCGCCCTTCCGTGGTGGAAAAGTTGAATTACCCCCTCGTATTTCACAGTAATTCTAATAACACCCTGCTTGATTTTCTACATATTTTTAATTGACAAAAATCCGAATTTTTAGAAAAAGTCCAGAGAGCATTTTTAGGTTTTGGATTTCGGTTCGATCGGGTTTCAAACGTCGTCGGGACTTCGCCTAAGGCTCTAGCTAGGCTATGATACCAGTGAAAGGTTCCTAGGCACCCTAGTGGGTTCTCATAAGGCATCGAACATGCCAAATTAAAATTTTTAGTGCCGAGAAACCCTAGACTACGGATCTTTAACTAGATGTTTAGGCGATATAGATAACTAGTTAACAGTTAACTACAGGGATACGGAAATTACAACCTTTGTAGATCCGGATATCCACCTCCACGGCTCCGCAACGTCATGTTCTCGCTGTCCATCATGAATCCTCGACTCGATCATCGGCTTCATCGGGAAAGCAAGCGGAATAGGTTGTCGGCTTTGTGTCAAAGACGATCTACGTCGAGGTTGCACAAACTCAAGCTCCGACTTCACAAACTTGTGAAACTTGTGAAGTAAACACCCAAAACAACTTGGCAAGAGGTAGAGGGTGAAGAAATAGGAGGTGGGTTCACTTTAGATTTGGATTTAACTCACTAGATCTCAACTTGCCATTGGAGTAGCAAGCTTGAAGATGAAGAAGAAGATGAGCTCATGAAAAGAATATGATAAGTGTTGTCTTAAAAATAATTTTAAATCAAATACTTATCATAACATGAACTAGGGTTAAGTGTAGAGAATTAACCATGGTCACTTTAGATGGATTAGGGTTAAGCATGAAGATAAGGATGGTTAGCAAAGTCAAAGCTTCATGAAGCTTCAATATAAAACAAACTTAGTCACCATTCTTATCATAACATATTTCTAAATAAATAATCAAATAAATAAATGATAAATGAATATGCAAAACCCTAATTATCAAGTTAACCATGGATTAATTCTATACACTTAACTAAATGATCAAGTATCATCAAACATGATACAAAAAGGTGCACGAAAGCATATCACATATACAATGTGCAATCCAAGTGAGAAAAATCCGTTTAAAGTGAACCAATACTAGTTAATGCAAAGTAATATATCAAATATATAATTATACATTAAATCATTAAATCAACACTTGATTCAATGATCCGGTCATGTCGCACATAACCTACTAGTATTCAATGCATCGATTTATCGAATCAATGATTCGATAACTAGGTCATATCGAATATAACCAATCGAAACATATATCGCGAGAATGAAATGCGGTATCACATACACGCATCATTCTCGGTCCTGCACATATCTCATATGCGCTCCTATTTCGTTTCGCTTGAGCCAGGAAACCTCTGTGTAGGACTCTAAAGACTCGTCAATACGCCGGTAGCAGATGATGATCATATCAAGCACCCACAAGCCGCAAGCGGTCTGCTAAACGTAACGGCCACCCGGGTATTGAGCGATCAGAAGATCGACGAGCTAGCCCGCTCACACTCCTGCGAATCCGACCAGTAACACTTACCATACAGTCAAGTCTCTTCGTCAGATACATCGCATATCAAGTCTAGGGGTGGTATACGTCAGACCCCAATAACCCGATAAGTCGTGCTGATGTGAGGCTCGTAACGGGTCGAGAAACTACTGGTAACACTTACCAGCAAATCTCTGATCAGCCCTGGCCAGGGACTTCCCTGTTACGGCCAATCAACCACAGCGCAACATCAACCCCCAATACCGGGAGAGACGAAACCCCTCCTATCGCTCATTTCCTCCATGTGATTCGGGACTGTACCCAAAGACCACCGTTTTGCACGCCCTCATGGACGTGGTAAGGTAGAGATCAAAGCACAGTGGGAATCACACAAGACTCTATGACGATCTCGGGTCTACAGACTAACCTGTACCAGTGTCACCTGAGAACTGCCATCTGACGTGAGGTATAATACCATCTGGGAGTTCTCGGCGAGTCCGTCCAGTGTACCCAGTTTTCACTGAGCACCCGTATACCATCTCTGATGTCAAACACCAATGGATATGGGATCATCCATCGCCCATCACATGGGTCGAGAAGCGTATACGCTAGTCTACTCTGGTATATCGATGCCCCGTCTCGAGACACCTACGACTAGGGACCTTGAAGGATGTACTTATGGACTACCATGTCCCCACTAGTATGATCTGCATCATAGCCCAGGTAGTCAAGTACATATCCTAAGGGCTTTACCAACATGTAACTATAAGACAGTATAAAGAGACTAGTGTACATGTTAAGATAAATGGCAACCAGATAGCATACTATCATGTCGAGCAAGAAAGTCATCTCTATATATGTCCAAGCATCCAATATAATATACATAATCTGTACAATACTGGCCTCTAGGGCATACATACAACTAACAGTCCCTGGCCAGGGCTGATTAGAGATTTACCGGTAAGTATTACCAGTAGTTTCTCGACTCGTTATGAGCCTCATATCGGCACGACTTATCGGTTATTGGGGTCTGACGTTTACCACCCCTAGACTTGATATGCGACATATTAGACGAGGAGACCGGACTGCACAGGTAGTGTTGCCGGTTGGCTCGACGGGAGTTGTACCAGGTTCGCTTGTTCTCTTCTGATCGTTCAATACCCGGGTGGCCGTTACGTTTAGCTGACCACTTGCAGCTTGGGGGTGCTTGATATGATCATCACCCACTGCCGGCGTATTGACGAGTCTTAGAATCCCACAAAGGAGTTACCTAGTCCAGGCGAAACGTTGTGGTGCGCGTATGCGATATGCGTATGGACCCGATTAAAATGCGTGTATGGGATACCGTATATTGATCGGGCGGCTTGCTTTTGGTGGGGTCATATGTGATATGGCCGGATTGATAAATCAAGTGTTGATTTATCATTTATCCATTAGCTTCTCACTTGAAATCCTTTCTTGAGTTTGATGGATGTATGCATGCATGTATGCTTTCTTTATAGATTCATGCACATATGGATGTACACACACACATACATACATACATACATACATCCTTCATGGTTGTACATACATGAAAATGGTGGCAATATAAGACTCACACCATGGTTTGATTTATATATAAATTATTATTGAATTTTATTTAAAACAAAAGAAAAGAAAAGCATAATTCATGGATGCTTTCTACACTCTTCTTGACCTAACCATTCTCACCCACCATTTAACCATGGATTACTTTTCCTTTTGGGTTTTTAACTCAAGTTCAATAATATCCAATTTGATCAACCATGGTTTGAGATGAGAGATATAAAATATATATAGATATATTTTCCTTTTGATATTCATGAGGTTTTCTTATCTCATATTCTAAAAGGCCACCATCTTCTTCCTCCTTCATGCTTTGCCCTCTAGATTTATCTAGTGAGAAAATTATTCATCAAGATAGGTTTTTGAAGTGAGAAAAGCCACCACAACATCATTCTACACAAGTCTTGCCCACTTGTTTAGAGTGTTAGTTTCGATTTTCATTCTTGATCTTGCGAAGTTGCTAGCTTGGACAAAGCGGACTCCGGGTGGATCATCGGTGACCTAGAGGAGTTCAAGCGGAGCTTTTCCAAACCCCAAGTTGCCAAGGAATCTAGCGTAGTGAGCTACAAAGGTTGTACTCTCAAAACCCTAGCTTTTCTTTCATGAGATGATATGCAAATTTTGAAACCCTAATTTTTCTAGGAACGATTCTTTGTTTGTTAACTTAGCACCCTAAAAATTCAATCTTTGGTACATGTGATGCTTCCAAACCCTTCATGAGGTGCTAGGTAAACCCAACACATTTGTCTCGTATGAGTTCCCACTGTGCTTTGATCACTACCATACCACGGCTCTACTGAGTCGTGCAAACAGGTTTTGGTTGGGTACAGTCTCGAGCCACATTGAGGCAGTGAGTGATTGTTGGGGATTCGACTCTCCCGGTATAGAGAGTTGATATCTCACTGTGTTCGATTGGCCAGCACCATAAGATCTTGGCCAAGGCAGTTAGGATTTACTGATACGTTGCTCAGTAGTTTCCCCGATTGGTCCTGAGCTACATCAGCACGAAATATCGGGTTATTAGGGTCTGACGTTTACCACCCCCTAGACTTGGTATGCGATACTCTAAGACAAAGAGACATCCTGTACGGAGATTGTCACAGATAGGCTCAGTAGGGATCTGAATGAGTTTGCTCGTCGGCCTTCCTTTTCGACAGGTACCCGGGTAGCCATTATGTACAGCTAGTGCCGCTGACATGCTTGTGGTTATGGATTCATCTAGTAACTCACTGCCGGCATACTGTCGAGTCTTTAGAGTCCCATATAGAGGGTTTTCCTGGTTCAGGCGAAATGATGTAGTAGACATATTGGATACGTGCAGGGTTCCGATTGATTGATTGTACTAGTTGCTCGGACTTTCAATCGGACAGTTGATAATACTAGCGGTTCGAAATTGAGCCGGATTATTAAATCAGGTATTGATTTAATATTTTACATATATGTATTTCGATATGTATATTCCAATATTATGTTCTTTTTGTTATTCTATCTCTTTGGGTATTCGTATTTCGATATGAATACAGGTATGTATATACAGTAGAGTATAATTCGTATTTATACAGAAAACATTCTAAAATGTGGACACCTCATTTTAGTTTTTCCATTTATCTTTAAATGGAAAATGAGGTGTAAATAATGTGAGGGGAGTATGGTGAGAACCATGCCTCAATAGTATTGACAAATGAATTTTTGGTTCATTTGTGCAAACTATTCAAGCATGGTTGGATTTCTTTTATTGGAAATATTGTTTTACAAAACTCATAGTTGGGTTTTTCGCTCTCATGCTTGATTCATTATTTTCCATGCTCGCCATTTTGCATCACTTTCCTCAGTTGTATTCTTGAGCTCCTCCACCTTCATCTTCAACCTCCTCTCTACAATCTTATAAGTTGAGAATCAAGAGAGAAGGTGAGATAGATACACACATAGAACCTTACACTACATCCTGGACACCTTAGACTAGCAATCTAAAGTCTCTAGTTGCTCCACTAGACTCTTAGTGTGGAGCTAGAGCCATGGACTACATAACTCGGGTGGATCATCTTCGACGGAGGAAGACCGTCCATCAAGCTCGATCCAGGAGAACTGATGGAGCAAACAAAGACGAACAAGCTCGATAAAGGAGATCACTAGGAGCAAACGAAGAGGATAGAAGACCGAAGGACACAAACCTTTTGGTGAGAAACTTATATCACGATAGTTAGCTCCTCTCTTATTAGCCAGTTTAGGTTTATGGTAGATCCTAGATCGGGTTATTCTAGCGCCATTTTTTCAAACCCTAAAATTTTTGTTCCGCAAACGGCCATGGTAGATGGTCAGGGCTTTAGGAAATCCCAACATGGTATCAGAGCTACTAGGCAGGGATGCCGACCCATGAGGGGTTCTCACTGTGGTGACAGTAGTGGCGAAGCGCGGGCTCTTACCCCCAGAGTGTCCCATGCGGTTATATGGTCCGGCGGGTTGTAGTCCGTCGTGAGGGGATTACGTAAAAAGTAGCTGCTGAGGGACCTATGGGCGCCACGGCCAGTTTCCGCTGCGATGACTGACCCAACATGGTATCAGAGCTACCCCATTGTAACACCTTAGAATGCGATTAGAGTTAATTAAGTGATATAATGTGGGTTTTTAATAAAATTTAACCAATAATTATTTTAACATATTTTATTTAATTAATTAATATTTTATTTAATTATTTTTGTGCTTGCACACATATGTGCATGTTAACCTAGGATTAAGGATGGGTTAACCAAGTTTTGGTTAGCATGGCACCTTAACCATTATTGTGATATGCCATGTATATATATATTTAGTTTTTTAAGTAAAGGAGTTTATTTTATTTTAAGAGATGAGTTGAATATTTTGAAAAGGGAATGATGAGGCATGGCATGGGACAAGCATGTGGAGCATTAAATGAAGAAAGAGAAGATGGCATGGCTCATTCTCTCACTCTAACATTTTCTTCACCTCACTCTCTCTCATTTCTTCACCTCATAACACTCTCTCAATTGCTCCTTCTCCTCCACTAAAATTCTTCTCTTGATCACTTTTTCTCCTCAACCCTTAAGCCTAAATCTTCATCAAACCTCACTAAAACCCTTCACAACTCATGCTAAAGCCCTATTGTGATGACTTGGAGCTTAATGGCTAGGGTTTCATTCAAGTTTTGGTGAAGTAATGATCCTAAAACTGTTAACTAGGCTCGAAGGAAGTTGTTTTGATAATTAGTTTCAGTTTAAAACCTTGTAGTTATAGTTTAGTGTCGATATCGTATTTTGTGTAAGTTTTGTGTCTCTGTTGAATCTGCTATTGTTACGTAGATCCACAAATAAATCTAACAATGCAGTTGTATAGTGAGAGAGCCCTGAAGATACCCTAGAAACCCGGACACACCAATCCACCCTTGGCCTGGCGAGAATCACGTTTTGGCCAGCGCCGTTGGTTTTTTGGAGAAGTGTGTGGGTTTTTGTGGGTAACCCTTTGTTGAGTATTTATGGTATTTGGTACACTTTGTTTTTCCTATATTATCTGTAGGAAAAATCTGGAACCGTTTAGCAAGTTTCAAGTGTTTCGGCAACGTGCGATACGGATTGTCCGACTTGGTTTAAGTGTTTCGTGTAGCTTGAGCCATAGGTTTTGTTTAGGGTGTCGCTGCACGCGTTAGCTAGCTAAGCTAACACTTGGTAGCTTGGGGAAGTCGATTCGTTAGTTGCCATTGTTTCCGTGTGTTATCGGATAGTTTTCTAATTTCACTTGTTATGGTTTTGTTTGATATTAGGATCATTTGCGGGGACTTCGGACGCTGCATCGAAAGGGAAAGAGGTGATTGGATTCACCTAGCTCGAGATCGTCCGGTGAGCAGATTTTGTTGGCTATAGTGCCCTCAAGTCAATTATTGAATCGCAGGCACGCGATTGCGATGATTGAGGGAGGACCTATACGGATAGAACAGTCTTACTCAAAATGATAGTATGATATCTGGTTTATCTTTATCATCATGTACATGCTTTAGGTGGTATTACAGATCACTATTACATGTTGATAGAGCCCATAGGATTCTTGCCTTACTACCAGCATTATGATGGTGATCATATATGTGGGAGCTAGGTGGTCTATAAGCACATCCTTAAATGTCCCTAGTCGTGGGAGTATCGAGTCTGGCTATCGATACTCTAAAGTAGACTAGTGTGTACTTATCGAGACCCCGATGAAGGGCGGTAGCCGGTCTCACAAGCCATTGGTGTCTGTTTGTTCACCTAAGATAGTATGTAGGTGCTCATTGGGTTATGAGTACACTGGACGGACTCGCCGGGAACCTGCTGTTAGTTATATGTATGCCCTAGAGGCCATTACTGTACATAGGATGTATATTGTAGTGGATGCTGGGACATATATAGGGAGGACTTTCTTGCTCGACATGATAGTATGCTATCTGGTTGAACTTTACCTTAACGTGTATACTGATTGTCTCTCTGTTACATGTTGGTAAAGCCCTTAGGATGTGTGCTTGACTACCTGGACTATGATGCGGATCATACTAGTGGGGACATGGTAGTCCATAAGTACATCCTTCAAAGTCCCTAGTCGTGGGTGTATCGAGACGGGGCATCGATATACCAGAGTAGACTAGCGTATACCTTCTCGACCCATACAGATGGGCGATGGATGATCCCATATCCATTGGTGTTTGACATCAGAGATGATATACGGGTGCTCAGTAAAGACTGGGTACACTGGACGGACTCGCCGAGAACTCCCAGATGGTATTATACCTCACGTCAGATGGCAGTTCTCTGGTGACACTGGTACATAGTAGTCTGTTGACCCGAGATCGTCATAGAGTCTTGTGTGGTTCCCACTGTGCTTTGATTTCCATCTTACCACGTCCAAGAGGGCATGCAAAACGGTGGTTTTTGGGTACAGTCCCGAGTCACATGGAGGCAATGAGCGATAGGAGGGGATTCGTCTCTCCCGGTATAGGGGGTTGATGTTGCGCTGTGTTCGATTGGCTATAACAGGAAATCCCTGGCCAGGGTTGCTGAGATTTACTGGTAAGTGTTACCAGTAGTTTCTCAAATTGTTATAGACCTCATATCGACACGACTTATTGAGCTATTGGGGTCTGACGTTTACCACCCCTAGACGAGATATGCGACATATCAGACGATCAGACCGGACTGTACGGTAGTGTTACTGGTTGGATTCACAGGAGTGTGAGCGGGCTTGCTCGTCGATCTTCTGATCGCTCAATACCCGGGTGGCCGTTACGTTTAGCAGACCGCTTGCGGCTTGTGGATGCTTGATATGATCATCATCTGCTGCCGGCGTATTGACGAGTCTTTAGAGTCCTACACAGAGGTTTCCTGGCTCAAGCGAAACGAAATAGGAGCGCATATGAGATATGTGCGGGACCGAGAATGATACCAGTATGTGATACTGTATTCGATTCTCGCGATGTGACATTGATCGGTTATATGCGATATAGCCGGGTTATCGGATCAAGTGTTGATTCGATAAGTTGTTACTAATGATACCTGTCGGTTTTGTGCGACATGACCGGATCATTGAATCAAGTGTTGATTTAATGATTTAATGCATAATTATATATTTGATATATTACTTTGCATTAACTAGTATCGGTTCACTTTAAGATGGATTTTCTCACTCGGATGTGCGCATTATATATGTGATATGATTTTGTGCACTAGCTTGTATCATGTTTGATGATACATGCTTTTTGGTTAAGTGTAAAGTGTTAAACCTTGGTTAATGAATAGGTTAGGGTTTATTATTTGTTATTCATTTATCTTATTTAATTATCCATTTATTTATGATAAATGAATAAAAGAAAATGAAATGAAATGGTTGCTAATTTTGGATTCTAGTTTAAGCTTCTTGATCTTTTGACTAAGTGACCATTTTGTCTCTAGCTTGACCCTAACCATTCCTTTAACCATGATTGATTCTCTACACATTACCATGGTTAGAGATTATGATAAGTATTCTTTTATTTTATATTTTCATATTACTTATCATAACATTTTACCATCTTCTTCTTCATTTTCTTCAAGTAAAGAAAGCTTGCCTCCATCAATGGCAAGTGATGAAAAAGAGTGTGAAATCCAAATCTAAAGTCTACCCACTTCCTATTTCTTCATCCTCTACCTCTTGCCAAGTAGTAGAGTGTGTTTACTTCACAAGTTTCTTGACTTGGTGAAGTCGGAGCTTGATTTAGCGATGCCTCGACGTAGATCATCTTCGGCACGTCGTCGATGACCTAGCTCGCTTCTTCTCCGATGAAGCCGACGCAAGAGCCCGGATTTCGGATTTGTACAGCGGAGATGACTTCTTCATGGAGCTATGGAGGTGGACAAACGGATCTACAAAGGTTGTATATCCGATTCTCATAGTTAAGTGTTAACTAGTTAGCTTTTTCGCCTAGTTTTCTAGCAAACGATCCGTAGTCGGGTCTCTCGGCACCTAGAATTTTTGAAATTGGCATGGTTGATGCCTTGTGAGACCTCATTAGGGTGCCTAGGAACCCTACACCTGCAAGTTGGTATTATACCTATTGTCAGATAGCAGTTCCATGGTGACATGTGTACAAATTAGTCTGTTGAATTAAGATCGTCATTTGTCTCGTGTGAGTTCCCACTGTGCTTTGATTACTACACTACCACGGCTCAAAGGAGTCGTACAAATATGTTTAGTTGGGTACAGTCCCAAGCCATATGGAGGCAATGAGCGGATCGTCGGGGATTCGTCTCTCCCGGTATTGGGGGTTGATGTCGCAAAGTGCACGAGTGGCCATCACCAGAAATTCTTGATCAAGGTAGTCGAGAATTACTAATTTGGATCGGTAGTTTCTCAGGTTTTGATGGGCTTCATACTGACACGAAATGTCGCGTTATTAGGAGTCTGACTTTATCCACCCCGCTAGACTCGATATGCGATACTCTTAGACGAGGAGACCATAATGTACGGATATTGTCACGGACAGGATCAGTAGGTGTCAGGATGAGTTTGCTCGTCAGCCTTCCTTTTGCTCAATACCTGGGTAGCCGTTACGTACAACTAGTGTCGCTGACGTGCTTGTGGTTAAACCCACTGCCAGTGTATTGACGAGTCTTTAGAGTCCCATACAGAGGGTTTCCCTGCTTTGGGCGAAACGATGTAGAGGCCGTATTGTTTTACGGCAGGGTTCGATCATATACGTGCACTTGTGCAGTATCATAATTCGGACGAATTTTACGGGTGGCTTTGGTTTAAGCCAGATACTAGTATTATATTGTTGGATTATTTTCGTCTCTTTTGTATTCGTATTTTTCGGAATACGGATACGGGTATGTATATACGGATGAGGGGTATTCTTGTAATTTATTACAAGATAGTTTCTAGAAGTGGCCACCTAAATTTTTTTTAAATCTTTTTCTTAAAAGATTTAATTGAGATGGAGGGATGGGTGTGCTTGGCTTTAATTGAAGCATGACTCATGGTGGTGACTCATGGGGTGACTCATGAATCACTATTGAGCCATGCTTGATATTTGTTAAGGGTTGTGAGATATTTTCTTGACTTGAGAGAGATTTTCTTTAGTTGCTCAATTATTCTTCTCACAACACTTAGCGTTTTTTTTTTCTTGAGTTGCTCTTTGCTTCACACTCTCATCTCTCATGGCTTCTTCTTCTACCTCCACCCTTAATGTCCCATTTGTTGAGAAACCTAGGGTGTTTAGAGACAAATCAATCCATCATTAGACTCTACATCATGTAGGCTATCTAGTTTAGCAAACTAGGTACCCTAGTTACCTCGATTTTGAGGTAAGTGCTCGGTTATGAGGTAGGAGCTCGATTCATAGACCGGCGACCAAACTTGATCATGGTGGCCATTAGGAGCTTGGGAAGGAGGTTAAAGTCCGAAGGGCATGGATCATTCGGTATAACCATCTCAACTCTTTATAATGCTTGCTTGGTTTTGGGTTTATGGTCAATCCGTATTCGGGGGTTGTGTTAGCGCCAGTTTATTAAAAATTTTATTCAGCGATCGGCCACGGTTTGATGGCCAGGGCGCTGGCATAACCGAACATGGTATCAGAGCCAACCCATAAACCCTATACTAGCTGTTTTAGACAATGTTAAAGTATCGAAACCGAAACAACACAGAAGCAACACCGAAACAATACTCGTAATGTTCCAGTTTCTATCAAAATTTTTTAGTCTTCAAAATTTTTTTTTAACAATTGTAGAAGACTACATGTGACACAACTAGAACACCTTCAAAACACGAGCCCTAATTTCACAAAATTGGCCGGCGAGAATGGAGAAATTCCTGGCCCAGCCGGTCTTGTTTGGGAATTGTAACTTGGATTTTTTTTGGTGTTCCGGTCTCTGGAATATTGGTTCTCTGGTATTGTTTGTTTTGCACAGTTTGGATATTGTGTTATCTTTTGTGGGGGGCAATTCGGGGTATTTTGAAGTCGCTGTTTTGAACACTGTTTAAAAGTTTTTAGTACATGCATTACTATCTGCGACCGTGAATGCCATTAGAGCGGTATAACTCGTCTAATTTCTATATGTCTTTTCGACGGGTTTGCGAACATGACATTCACGTTGATGTTCTGTGTTGTGCTGTGGTTGTGGTTGGATCATCGTAGTGGATAACCAGTGGTGCAATGATAGTACAGTTTAGTTCCATTTGTACTTTCGATATTGCGGGGCGAGCGTCCGACATGTGGATTGTCTTCTCTGCCTGTTTGTATATTATTTGTTTCGGGCACGACCGGGTTGAGGTCGATGTCACCCTTGTACATATTTTCTTTTCTGTACTAGGATTACCCCAAGGCGGAGTGCATGAATGGCCGGGTTCTAAAGGGCAACGGGCCCGCATCTCATGGCATTGAGACGGAGGGGGCCTCACTCTAGAATTGGCAGGGTATTCGCCGCACTCGCAGGGGGTATAGTTTGACCCATGGCGGGGTGCACAAGTTACCAGATTCCGTGAAGTGTTGGGTGGCCCATTCACTTTGTTGATTTGGGCTGCCTCACTTCTGGGATTGGCGGGTAACTTGCCGCACTCGTAGGGGTCTAGGTTTTCATTGCACAGGCTATCCACACGACAGGGAACGTCGGGTCTCATTTGAAGCTCAAGTGAAACCCGAGGCTCCAGGTTTATCCACCGCCCTGTGTTGCTTAGCTAAGATTCTGTGATGTTGCTTTATATCATGCCTGGGACGATTGTTTTATATATTTATATATATACTAGTAGATGTTGTATATGTTTTGCACCCGCGCTAGTCCAGCCCCCGCTCTGCCGTTGGTTAAGTAACCTAACGGGTGATGACGGGGCCCAGTGGTGAATGCGGATGGCATATACATACATTTTATTCTCGTTCCTTTATCTGGTGTGATATGTTTAATTGATGGGACTGCATTAATTCTGATTAATGCAAGGAGAACAAACCCATATGATGTTTTTGAAACCAAGTTTTTTGAAAACAGACATTACAGACGTTTTCTTTTTCTTTGCACAGTGGTATTCGATTGGGAATATCCTGCACCACCTTCGGTGAGGCAAGAGCCGAGATCTCTTCATCGGGAGTGACCTCTTGAGAAAAAGTTTGTGTCATCGTAATAACTTCACTATAGTCGATTCTTCTCCTTTGCATCGTAGTATTTGATTGGGAAAATCCTGCACCTCATTCGACGAGGAAAGAGCCGAGATCCCTTTACAGGGAGTGACCTCTTTAGCAAAAGTTTGCGCCACTATATTTTTGTAAAACCACTCGGTTCCTTCAACGAGATCAAGTTCATTGCGTTAAAGGTTTTTCGCCAAAAACCAGCCGTAGCCCTCCGTCATTTCAGATTAGTATTGCTTAGTATTCGTGCTACGTATGTCATGCATTGCTGAGGCGTAGTGTTCGGTAGCTCTCTAATGCTTTTTCTGTCGCATGGATATGTGGATTTGTTAGGACAGTCATACGGTCATGTTGGCATTGTTAAGGGTTCGTACGGGTGGGTTTAACGCAATCAAGATAATGACGGGTTGAACTTGATTAGGAATCTTTGATCTGTTGGAATTGTCAAGGTCACTTGGGTCCTAGGGGTAAAAATCACATCGGGAGTTTCAAACATACAGGAAACTTTCTATGCATGCGCATACCTTCTGGAGTATGGTGACTTAAGTGGATTCCATCAAGTTATCATGCGATGATAGTTGGATCCCGATTCCCACTGATGAGTAGGTGTTACTCCTCGGGTGATTTTAGATGATCCCGACTAATTCTCCTTTTAGGGTTTGAAGGAGAATTCGAGGAAACAGCGGGAGCCATACTGATTAGATAGAGTGAATAACCATTCTGATCTAGGTTAGAGTGCACGCTGAGTGTTTATTTTCTCTCTCTCTTTGGCAGCGACCATGACTCGACTCTAAACTAAAACTCATGAACTAAGTTAACCAAACCTTCTTAAAACACTTTGGCTTTTGGATTGTCATAGTCGCGTATATCATTGTCGCTCCTACTTTTACCTTTTGCATTTCTCCAGAACATTCCGTATCACTACGAAGATCCATATTTATTGGATATGCCATCGTATAATTAGATACGAACTCGAAGAAACTTGTTTCAGGTCGAGGATGGTTTCTGATTCTGGAGAAATAGAATAGGATTATTCAGTTGTCTTTTCCTTTTACCTTCTCTCAGGTTGTGAGGGCTCCTGGTATTTAGGAGAGTACACCTATTGCGCTTATTGGATAATCTTCTTCCAAACCATAGACAGGTGCCGAAAGGTAGGGAAGGAAGAAAACCAATTAGCTTAAGTGTGGTGTATAGAAGGTAATAAGTAAAGACATATAAAGGGATTTGCAAGAGGGCCAAAGGAAATTGCGACTGCTATCATTCACGACGAAGCAGCGTATATCATCGCCACTCCTGCTTCACTTTTGCATTTCTCCGGAATATTCCGTATCACTATGAAGATCCACATTTATTGGATACGCCATCGTATAGTTACCTACGAACTCGAAGGAACTTGTTCCAGTTCGAGGATGGTTTCTGGTTCAGAAGAAATCGAATAGGATTATTCAGGTTGTCTTTTGTCTTTACCTTCTCTCATGTTGCGAGGGCTCCTAGGATTAGGAGAGTACACCTATTACGCTTATTGGATAATCTTCTTCCAAACCATAGTCTGGTGCCGAAAGGTATGGAAGGAAGAAAACCATTTAGCCTAAGTGTGGTGTACAGAAGGTAATAAGTAAAGACATATAAAGAGATTAGAGTGAGGGTAAGGAAATATACGGTTACAGTCATGAATTTGGATAGTGGAAGAGGCATTACTAGGAATACCCAGATACCCCTTCGAAACATTTTCATGTTTCAGTTTCACTGTGCAGTGTTAATTGAAAACTGTTTTCCCAATTTGATTCTAACTTCAGGGTATGTATTTACCAGATTTGATTCTCACATCTGAATAGCATTACAGATGGTGAGTGGGAGTAAGATATTGGGAATTGGATGATTAGATCCTCAGTACATATCAGAATTCTTTGTAATTGGTGATAATTGAGGAAATCATCTGGGTTTTGCCTGACAGCAAATATTTGGTTTTGAATATCCGTTGTTATGCACCAATTTCAAACTGATATATCTGTATGTTTATTTTATAAAGTGAGATATAACTTTTTGAAATTATTTCTATGACATTTACCTATATCAGTTGGTTAATAGGTAAGGAGCATTCAACAGCGGTGTAATTCTTCTTAACCATAGTACAGTTTTCAACCTACGACGCACAGGGTATGAGTTATTTAACTCAGGGGACTTATACAAAGTATTGTATGTTGTCCAGTGTCCATTAGGGCAAAGGGGTTAGTACTCGTACTATATTATGTTTACTTATGACTTCTCTTATTTTAGACATGTATTTCGATGAAATACAAGGTCCAGATTTTGAGAAGTTATAGGTATAAGAATAGAGTGGAGAACCATATGTTGCTAGTATCAGGATTCTTCAAGATGATTGAAGATGTAGATACTTTTGTTTGGTATTCCATTGTAAGTAATAGTTTTGAGAACTTGGTTCTCTTTCAGATTACTCATATGTGGATGCATTCCTTGTTGAGTAATGCTGATTAGCCTCCTTCCATTTGGTTGACATGCACTGGAAACAGCTGCATGATTTTTTAATCTGGTTCCAATTAAATCAGTGCCTAAGTTTCTATAGTGGATATAGAATGGATCATATCTTGACGATGTTGAGGTATATGGAGTTGTCCGGCTGATGCTTAAAACCAGAATCTAGACAAACTCAAGGCACGTTTCAGTAATGGCAGTTTGTGGGTTATCCCGGGCTTTGACGAGGGTTAACTTTCTACCATCTGGAAGATCAATAGTTATATTGTTCTTGACTCGCCACCAGTTTTAGTAAAATGGATTCTTTTCAGAAAATATTAGTAGGAGTTTGGTAGAACTGGAAGTGATTCCAGAACCATAAACGATTACTGAAAATTTAGTAGGACCTAAAGATTCAATTAGATTCGATATTCCATTAGCCACTCCGCAGATTTGGTGGGTAACCTCAGACACCCGAGAGGTACTTCGGTCTCCTCAAGGACGATGACAGGGAGGTTCTTGTTTATCCAGACTTGCCACTACTACTGTTCTAGACTATGAGACCTGGCAGGAGGATGAGTATAGCATCGTTCTATATTATCTTTAGAAGTGCACGTGTATATGACTCTGCCAGAGGGATGTTGTAGTCAGTGGGAGCAGCGGAAGCATAGTGGGCAAGTAGCTTATGTCTATTTATAGACAAAATCAGGTATAGCGGAGATAGATCATCTATTTTTGATGTGACAGTCATAGAGTTTGACATCATCAGAATAAGAGATGGATCTGGTAAGAAGGTAGTAGGGTGTGGTGTCCTGGTATTTGGATGACATGCACTAAATAGGAAGAGATCTTCCTATACTACGATCGGTTATACTGTGGTTGTCACAAAGTGGTTTCTCCACATAGGATATGGATATAATATCAGGGATTCTGGTGACTAGATCTATGCTTTTAGATATAGATTTGGGAATTGTCCTAATTCGGGTACTAGACATTATTCTAAAGGTGTTTTAGAATGGACAACTCCTTGCGTGGTGGTGTACCCGCAGGTGATGGAGTCACCCTCTCTAAAGAGATGTCTTCTAGACCGATGAAGAGAGGGATTTGCATGATTTGCATATCACTTTCTTAGGTAATTGAGTCAATCATGAGATATCAAGTACAACACCAGATATTGATTTTGCACAGGCTACAAAAAGTATATATTGATCCAATCCTGGAGAAAACAGTTACTAAAGGATGTTTCTAGATATAGATAGTCATTGAAATATGCAAGGATTTGGTCGTGGTGTTTCTAGATCTACGTTAAATTAAGAGTATCGCATATCGGGCCTACGGGGCAGTAAACGTCAGTCCCCTAATAGCGGTATAAGTCATGTCGGAGTGTATCCCAGAACACCTGAGAAACTACCGGAATACCTACCAGTAAATCTCGCTTTCCCTGGCCAGGGACTTTGTGTAATGGCTCTCCAAACACAGCGCGATATCATCCCCCAGTACCGGGAGAGACGAATCCTATCTAATCGCCACTGACTCCAAGTGCTTCGGGACTGCACCCATCTACTACATGTTTGCACGAATCAATAGAGCCGTGGTAGGGTAGTAATCTAAGAATAGTAGGAACACACTTGAGGCGAAGCAGCAGTGTCAAGTCAACGGACTAAGCTGTACTCATGTCACCTGGGAACTGATTACTGACGATAGGTATAGTACCAACCAACAGTTCTCAACGAGTCCTGTCCAGTGTACTCATAACCTAATGAGCACCTGCATACTATCTCCAGTACGACGTATTGATGGCTGTGGCATAGACCATCTCCCTAGCTAGGACGGGAAGCGTACACACCAGTCTACTCTGGAGTATCGATGCTCTGTCTCGATAATCCTATGACTAGGGACCTGTATAAGGATGTGCTTGTAGACTACTCAACCCCCACAAGTGTGACTGCCATCACAACGCTGGTAGTCCAGCAAAGAACCTAAGGGCTCAATCAATATGTATTAGCGATATGTTAAAGGAAACACATACACATATTAAGATTGATACAAACCAAGTAGCATACTACTATATCGAGCAAGACTGTCATAAATTCGTGTATATATCCCAAGCTTCCAAAATGTAATATACAAACTAGTACTATACAATAATGGCCCTTAGGGCATATCACACTAACACGTTTCGAGTATGTTCCCACTACACTAATATTACTACCCTACCACGGCTCAAAGGAGTCGTGCAAACATGCAGTAGTTGGGTGTAGTCCCGAAGCACTTGGAGGCAGTAGTGGTTAGATAGGATTCGTCTCTCCCGGTATTGGGGGTTGATATCGCGCTGTGTTCGGGAAGCCATTACACTAAGTCCCTGGCCAGGGTAAGCGAGATTTACTGGTAGGTACTCCAGTAGTTTCTCAGGGTGTATTGGGCTCTGCTCCGGCATGACTTATTGCGCTATTAGGGGTCCGACGTTTACTATCCTTCTAGGCACGATATGTGAGTATCTTAGACGAACAGACCAGACTGTACGGAGATTGTCACAGACAGGCTCAGTAGGAGTTTGTATGAGTTTGCTCATCGGCCTTCTTATCGACAGATACATGGGTAGCCGTTAGTGCATCTAGTACCGCTGACGTGCTTATGGTTAAACCAACTGCCAGTGTACTGTTGAGTCTTTAGAGTCCCACACAGAGAGTTTCCCTACTTCGGGCAAAAGATGTAGAGGCCGTATGGTTTTATGGCAGGGCTACAATCACATACGTGTACTTGTACATGGATGATATTCGGGCGGACAATACTAGTGGGCTTTGGTTTAAGCCGGATCCTAGTATTGTATTATTGGATTGTTATAGTCTCATTGTATTCGTATTTTTCAGAATACGAATACGGGTATGTATATACGGTGAGGGCATTCTTATAATTTTACAAGGCATGCTTTTAGAAGGGGACACCTTATTATTGGATTATCTATTTTTGCAAAATAGATTAACGAGGTGGATTTAGAGAGACATATGTGGCATGGTGTGAGGAATGGCTCATGTATTTGTTTATTCATCTTGACTCGCTATTGAAGCATGGGTGATATATTATATTGGTTTTTAATCCATAGTTCAATGAGTGAGGGATTATTATGAGCCATTCTCTACACCTAGCACTACACATGAGTTCATTTGCTTCTTCTCCTTCTCTCTCTTCATTTCATCTCCTTCTTCCTCTAACTAAACCCTAACCTTCACATATGTTGTGAGCCATAGGGTTTAGTGAGACAAAACAATCTAATAGCTTCTCTACATGACCTAGGCTACTTGGACAAGCGGACCATTTAGCCTAGTTACCTCGGTTTAGAGGTTGGAGCTTGAAGCACATACTCTCGGGTGGATCATCTTTGACGCAAGTAGGCCAACGTCACAAGCTCGATCCTTTCTTCAAGGAGCCATGGAGAGGAGGCAAAGAAGACCTGAAGGACTTGGTCATGGAGGTATAACCAACTATCATAGTAGTTAAACCTCCTAGTTAGTTTAGTTAGTTAAGGTTTTCGAATAGATCCTAGAGTTAGCCGGTGTTGCGAAGCATGTTATAATCGTTTTTGAAAATGCCGCCTCGCCGCGAACCCGCGGGGTGCGCGACATCGGCTTACAGTGGCATCAGATCCTACAAAACCTTAACTAGCCAGTTAGCAAGTAGTTAGAAATTCGATCGTCGGAAAAATCCCAAAATTACGTTCGAAAACAAAACTTTTTGTCGATTTTCAAAACTGGTCTAAATTTTTTTTAAGAGGCCTTAAAAATACAAGCACGGTTTTCTAAGAACACAGAAGAAATACGAGATCCTAAGTCCCAAAGACCGCCGCGGAAACGCGGCCAAAGAGTCTGTTTGGCCGCCGTTCCGCGGCCGAGTCAAGGCCGACTCGGTTCGAGTTTCTTCTATGGGTTTCTCATGTTGAATTGTGATTTTTGGAATATTTGGTTTCTACCCAGATTGCTTGTATGCTGGATTGTGGATGGGGTAGACACGGTTTTAGTTATCGATCGAAATTCTAAGATTACATGGCTAATCAGGTTTTCTGTCTTTGGATATATTTGTTCGTAAATGTCACGACCCGAAATTGGAACGTGACGGCCCTTAAACTACGCAACGTCTACAGGTGTAACACAATTTAAGTAAGCCGAAAACCCAGCAATCTAAACCATCAAAAGTAGTAAGTGATAAGAACATTGTTAAAACTTTTGAAATCTTAAACCAAATTTTTTAAAGTCTAACTTTTCTTCCTTTAAAATTTCGGCAGCACCTCCTTTGTAAAAACCAACCCCAAAAATGGGTACAACATAAATATAAGTAAAGCATCCCCAACGGGAGCAAATCCATGCCCAACGGCGGAAAACAACCACCACAACAGATATACGACGCCTTAGCGAAGAAATAAAAGACGATATAAGTAAAACTGCATAAAAGACCTCCAAGTCACAAAATAATACAATATCGTCCTCACATCAAGTCTCTAAGTCATACAAGATAATAGTAGACGGAGAGTACATGGATACAACCAATATACAATAAGCAACATTGGATAACCACAAAACCCACCTAAGCAAAACTGCACACTATGAGCCGAAGTGGTATCCGCAGCAAATGATGATAAGATAGATGAATAGCCTGCCTCGACTACTCTGGGGAAACAACCTGCAAAACACTGTGGCACAACGGGGGTGAGTTGCCAACTTGTGAATAGTAAATAACATATGCAGGTAATCGCAAGTATGGACGTACAGCGCGAATCTAACATAGGCTATCTAATAGCAATAAAAGGTCATATGTATGCAATAGTCATGAAAGGTACATTAGCAGGTACAACTAATACATGAAGTAATAATATGACAATATGTAAGCAACAGTCATGCAAGGTACTCTATCAGGTACTACTAATACTTGAAGCAATGATATGACAATGTATATATGCAACAGTCATGAAAGGTACTCTAGCAGGTACAACTAATACATGAAGTAATGCATATAAAATAAAAGCTGAGTATGGGGTAAAACATGTCATTCCCACGGAATCCTGACATCGTGGTAGGACCTAAAGTTCATCAAGACAATCCAAATCCCAATTTCCTCAAATCGGCCCCCAAATTGGCTCTCATATCATGTAAGTCTCATAAATCCTGAATGTACAATATCAAGTAAATCTCATATATCCTGAATGTACAATATCAAGTCAATCTCGTATATCCTAAGTGTCCAATATCAAGTAACTCTCATATATCCTGTAATTCTCAGCGAATCCTAAGTGCCAAACACCGACACTCATGATCCAAAACAGCGAATCCTAAGTGCCCAACATCGACACTTATGATCCAAAACAGATTTATACGTCCTTCGAATCTTAAGTGCCAAACACCGACACTCTCGATCCCGTATCGGTATTATACGTTCTTCGAATCTTAAGTGCCAAATACCGACACTCTCGATCCCGTATCGGTATTATACGTCTTTCGAATCTTAAGTGCCCAACCTCGACACTCTCGATCCTGTATCGGTATTAAAACAAATCTCTGAGTGGATGCATACAAATATCAAGTAAAGAATAAGAATACTTGCAAAATTTCATAAAACCACCACGGTCCTCAAATCCAGGAAACATCAAGTAATGAATAAGTATAAATGCATGAATCAATACACATATATTAACGTCCCATTCCACTAATATATGTATATAGGCATATATAACAGCGTCCCATTCCACTGTTATATATACTTAGGAGTAAAAATATCAGAGAACATCATATGAAGTGCACGAATTATACGCAACATGAAACAGTAATATGAGCATGTAAAGGAAAAAAACCGCTATTTAACCTCAACAAGTTAATATATATATCATGGGGTTCCTAATTTCCTCCAAGTCCATATAACATCAAATAATGGTGAACATGTAGCTATAACCAGGTATGCGTAACCATGTTGGCATAGCAAGATATGTGTATCTACCTATCAATAATGATGTAATACCCTCCAGGTATATGTAAAGTATGTAAGTGCACGGCAGCGCCCCGGCCGTCGATCCGACGCCGGAAACGCGGAAACGAAAAACTTTACAAAACTAGTAATCCGGCACCACCGCGCACAAAAACCCTGGATCGGGCCATTAACCTAACTACTAGCAAACTAAAAGATAGGTAGAGAGATATACCGAGCGATCCGTGTCCTTCGGTCTTTGCCTCCACTCCGATCTCCTCGCGGAATCTCCAGTCGTCACATCCTCGTCAGAAAGGGCACCACGTAGCCGATTTCTTTTACGGGCTCCCACCCCTGGACCGAGGCAAATCGGGCGTGAAGTTGGCAAGCCGACGCGTCCAAGAGTACTGTAGGTGTAGTGTAGTAGCTTGTCTCTTTGGGGTTTATGAAGTTGCTTTAATGTTGTGGAGGTGAAGAAAGCAACTAAGGAAATGTGCTTAGGAATTTAGGTAGCAAGAAAAAGAGATGAATCAATTTCCCTCACATGATGAACTCCCTCCTCTCCTCTTCTCTGATGTGGCCGGCCCCTCATGATAAAAAATATGGTGGAGAAATAAAGTATGAATTATTAAGAGAAGAAAAGGTATCAAAAATGAGGAGAAAAAGGTCACACTAAGTTCACATCCACATCCTTTCATCATCCATCATAATAAATGCAAGGAATTAATCCAAAAGGAATCTCATGATGAAGGAACCATCATGAAGCCCCCATATGCAAGAAACCGCCTCCACAATAAGTTATTTGCAAACTTGCAAATAACCCCCTTCCATCACAAAAGTCCGGCCGAGAAGGAACAAAGGAAAACCGGCCAGAATGGATTGCAAACTGGCAACTTCAGAAAACTGATCCCGTAATAAATTACAGGAAAACCCCGCGACTACATATACATGCCCGCATTTGTATTCCCACTGAATACAAATGCAAAGAGACAAAACTACACTGTCTAATACTAGGATCCGGCTTAAGCCAAAGCCGGCTAGTAAAATCCGTCCGATCACGATTCGTGCAACACCGCACGTATCTGATCGAACCCTGCCATATCTCCATACGGCCTCTACAGCGTTTCGCCTGAAACTTGAGTAACTGTGTGTGGTGGACTCTAAAGACTCGTCAATACTATGGCTGTAGATTTAACCACTAGCAGGTCAGAGGTATTTGCCATACATGACGGGCTACCAGCTATTGACCAAAAGGGACGTCGATGAGCGAACCCATCCTGACACCCTACTGAGCCTGTCAGTGACAATATCCATACAGTCCGGTCCGTTCGTCTATGAGCATCGCATGGCGGGCCTAGGGGGTTGGTAAAAGTCAGACCCCCAAAAGCGGTACAAGTCGTGTCGGAGTGCAGCCCAGAACACCCTGAGATACTACTGGAATACCTACCAGTAAATCTCCTGCCTTGGCCAAGGACTTTTCATGTACTGGCTCTCCTAGACACAGCGCGACCTCACACCCAATACCGGGAGAGACGAACCCCTGCAGATCCGCTCACTGCCTCCATGTGGCTCGGGACTGTATCCAGCTAAAACCTGTTTGCACGACTCCTTTGAGCCGTGGTAGGGCAGTAATCAAAGCACAGTGGGAACTCACACGAGACAAATGACGATCTCAGGTCGATGAACTAAGCTGTACACATGTCACCAGGGAACTGCTATCTGACGTCAGGTATAATACCAACTAGCAGGTTCCCGGCGAGTCCTATCCGGTGTACTCATAACCCAATGAGCACCTGTATACATCTTAGGTGAACCAACTGACACCAGTGGCTTGTGAGACCGGCCACCGCCCCTCATCGGGGTCTCGACTGTACACACTAGTCTACTCTGAAGTATCGATGCTCTGTCTCGAAACTCCCACGACTAGGGACCTTTTAAGGATGTGCTTATAGACCCCAGCTCCCACATATATGATCGCCCCCATACTGCTGGTAGTCAAGAAAGAATCCTAGGGGCTCTATCAACGTGCAATAGCGACTCGTAAGGTTACCTAAAGCAGTACACGATGATAAAGATAAACCAGATATCATACTATCATCTTGAGTAAGACTGTCCTACTGGGACAGGTCCTCCCTCAATCATTGCAATCACATGCCCGTGATCCAATAATTGACTCTGAGGGCACTATCTCCAACAATCTCCCACTTGCACTCAAGGCTAATTATTGCGATGTCGCATACTCACAGCCCGTGTGATACCGAACACCCAACTCCTCTACTAGCCAGTCTCACAATGCTCGTTTGCGAAACTAATGCGTTCGAGGAATATCCTCGGTGAGTGGATCCGCTCTAATGTTTCTTTCTATGTCTCTCTTTATCTCAAGTTCGCGGAGAAAGCCATATCCCGAAATGAGCAATACCTGTCTTAGAATGTGTCTGGATATCTGATGGGACCAAGCTCATAAGTGAACTCCAAATCCAAACTTCTTAGACTATATCGTCAACTGAACTTAATCAGTATCCTGCGCCATGCCTTCCCTCAGTATCCACCTGGACCACCTGTCCAAACTACTACCCCTCGTCAGAGGGAAAACTATAACTCTGACAGCCACTCTGCCATCAAGGTCACTTTGGAAGCCTGGAATGATAACTGTCTCCCGAAGGAGAATGATGTTATCATATCCCTAGAACATCAACTTATGTTCTAAAACTGCTTCCGAATGTTTCTCCAGGATTGGATCAATATCAACTTACTGCATCTACTGTAAAAACAACATCTGGTGTGGTACTTGATATCTCATGATTGACTCAATTGCCTAAGAAAGTGATCTGCCAACCATGAACATCCCTCTCCCCTTTAGTCAGTAAGACACCTTTAGAGAGGGTGACTCCATCACCTGCAGGTATACTACCGTGCCAGGAGTCGTCCATTATAAAAACTCTTAGAATGCTGTCTAAGTACCCTGATTGGGAAACCACCCAAATCTAGATCTAAAACCATAGATCTAGTAACCAGAATGTGCGATATAAGATCCAATTCCTATGTGGAGAAACTACTGTGTGACAACCAAAGTATAACCGATCGTAGTATAGGAATATCACTTCCTACTCTGTGTATATCATCAAATACCAGGACATCACACTCTACTACCTTCTTAACAGATCCATCCCCTATTCTGATGAAGTCAAACCTATGACTGTCACATCAGAAATTCACATCAGAAATAGATGATCTATCTCCGCTATATCTGCTTTAGTCTATAAATAGACATAAGCGACTTGTCCACTATGCTTCCGCTGCTCCCACTGACTACGACAACCCTCTGGCAGAGTCATATAAACGTACACTTCTAAAGCTAGTTTAGAACGACGCTATACTCATCCTCCTGCCGGGTCTCACAGTCTGGAGCAACAGTAATGGAAAGTCTGGGTAAACAAGAACCTCCCTGTCACCGTCCTTGAGCATACCGAAGTACCTCTCGGGTGCCTGAGGTTACCCACTTTATCTGCGGAGTGGCCAATGGAATGTCAAACCAGATTGAATCTTTAGGTTCTTATCAAATCTTCAGTAATCGTTTGCGGTTCTGGAATCACTTCCAGTTGTACCATACTCCCACTACTGTTTTCTGAAAAATCCATTTTTATTAAAACTGTGGCGAGTCAAGAACAATATCGCTATTGATCTTCCAGAAGGTAGAAATTCAACCCTCGTCATAGCCACGGTCAACCCACAAACAACCATTACAGAAACGTGCAGAAACGTGCCTTGAGTTGTCCAGTGTCTGGTTTTAAGTATAAGCTGGACAACTCCCCGTACCTTAACAATGTCAAGATATGAACTGTTCTATATCCAATATAGAAACAGAAGCACAGATTTAATTGAACCAGATTCGAATCATGCAGCTGTCTCCAGTGCATGTCAACTAAATGGAAGGAGGCCGATCAGCGTTACTCAACTTAGGAGTACTTCCAATTATGAGTAACCTGAAAGAGAAGCAAGTTCTCTTAATCATTACTATCAACTGAATACCATACACAAGTATCTACATCTTCGATCACCTTGAAGAATCTCGATACTTGCAATACCTGGTTCTCTATATTAATCTTATACTTATAACTTCTCAAAACTTGGACCCTGCGTTTCTACGAAACACCTGTCTAAGAACTAGAGAAGTCACAAGTAAACAGAATATAGTACGAGTACCTACCCCTCTGTCCTAATGGACACTGGACAACATACAATGCTCTGTATAAGTACCTTGAGTCAAATGACTCATTCACTGTGTGTCGTAGGTTGAAAACTGTACTTATGGTTAAGAAGAATTGCACCGCTGTTTAATACTCCTTACCTAACCATCCACTGATATAGGTAAATGTTATAGACATAATTTCAAAAAGGTATATCTCACTCTATAAAAATAGACGTACAGATACATCAATTTGAAATTGGTGCATTATAACGGATATTCAACACCAAATATTTTCCGTCCGGCAAACAACTCAGGTGACTTCCTCAAATATCACCAATTACAATGAATCTCGATATAATGAGAATGATCACCTAATTCCCAATAACTTACTCCCACTCATCATCTGTAAAATCATACAGATGTGAGAATCAAACCTGGTAAATACATACCCTGGAGTAAGTGTCTAATTGGGAAATCAGTTTTCTTTTAACAGTACACAGTGAAACTGAAACATTGAAATGTTTCGATGGGGTATACTGGTATTCCTAGTAATGCCTCTTCCATTATCCAGATTCACAACTGTAACCGTATAATTCTTTGTCATCTCTCCAAATCCCTTTATATGTCTTTAGTCGTTACCTTCTGCACACCCCTTTAGGCCAAAAGGTTTTCTTCCTTCCCTACCGTTCGGCACCAGCCTTTGGTTTGGAAGAAGACAATCCAATAAGCATAATGGGTGTACTGTCCTAATCCTAGGAGCACTCGCAATGCGAGAGAAGGAGAAGATAAAAGACAACCGAATAAACCTTATTCCTATTTCTCCTGAACCGGAATCCATCCCCGAACTGGAACGAGTTCCTTTCGAGTTCGTATATAACCATACGATGGAGTATCCAATAAACTGTGGATCTTCGTAGTGATACGGAGTGTCCTGGAGAAATACAAAGGTGAAATGGGAGTGGTAATGAAATACTTGGTTTGGTCGTGAACATCAGTCGCAGTTTACTTTGCCTTCTTACTAATCCCTTTCTTTGTCTTAACTTAATACCTTATGTACACCGTTTAGGCTAATTAGTTTTCTTCATTCCCTACCGGTCGGCACCTACCTATGGTTTGGAAGAGGACTATCCAATTTGCGTAATAGGTGTACTATCTCCTAAACCAAGGAGTACTCGCAACCTGAGAGAAGGTAAAAGGAAAAGATAACTGAATAATCCTATTCGTTTTCTCCAGAAACGGAAACCATCCTCGAATAAATTCCTTCGAGTTCGTATATAACCATACGATGGTTTTGTCCAATGGAAGTGGACGTTCGTAGTAATACGGGGTGTCCTGGAGAAAAGGGTAAAAGTAGGAGTCGCAATGAGGTTTGCAACTCTGACAATCCAAAAACCAGTGTTTAAGAAGGTTCGGTTAATTTTGGTCACTGAGTCATAGTCAAGGTCCGGGTCATGGTCGCTGCCAAAGAGAGAGAGAAAAGAAACACTCAGCGTGCACTCTAACCTAGATCAGAATGGTTATCACTTTATCTAATCAGGAAACCTCCCACTGTACCGTCAAATTCTCCTCCAAACCTGAAAGAAGAATTAGTCGGGATCACACGAGGAGTAAACCAACTCATCAGTGGGAATCGGGATCCAACTATCATCGCATGATAACGTGACGGAATCCGCTCACGTTATCACACTCCAGAAGGTATGCGCATATCTGGCAAGTTTCAGTTTCTTTTGAAACTCCCGATGTGATTTTTACCCCATGCTCTTATGACCTTGACTTTGGCCAACATATCATAAGTCATATGTCAAGTTCTACCAGTCATTTTCCAGGTTAATTTGAACCCACCCGTACATACCCTTGACTTTAGCCAAAATAGTAGTACGACTGTCCCAAACCAACGCATCTATCTATGCTGCATATGAATACCCAATAGCTACCAATCACTGTGCCTTGACTTTGGCCAACATACACAGCTTGAATACATATTGACTATTCATATGAAACGACGGAGGGCTACGAAAGGTTTTTGGCGAAAACCTTTAACGTAATGAACTTGATATCGTTGAAGGAACCGGATAGCTTTATAATAATATAGTGACGAAAACCTTTGCTAATGAGGTCACTCCCGGTGAAGGGATCTTGGCTCTTTCCCCGTAGAATGAGGTGCAGGATATTCCAACTGGATACCACGATGCAAAGAAAAAGTAATCGGATATAGTGAAGTTATTGCCCTGACGCAAACTTCTGTCCAAGGGGTCACTCCCTGTGAAGGGATCTCGGCCCTTGTCTCGTCGACTGAGGAGCAGGATATTCCAACTGAATACCACTGTGCAAAACAAAAGAGAACGCCCTTGCAATAACAGCTTTTTGAAAAATGTTCCAACAACATCAGAATAGGTTTTTTTAGCTAGCATTGATCCGAATCAACGCAGTCCCATCAATTGATCACACCAATAAAGAACGAAAATAATGATGTACGTATATACCATCCACATTCGCCACTGGGTCCCGTCATCACCCGTTAAGTTACTTAACTAACGACAGAGCGGGGACTGGACTAGCGCGGATGCAAAACATATACAACATCTACTAGTATATATATCAATATATAATATTTCGCTCAAGGCGTGATAAAGTGCAACATTACAGAAATGTACAGCATCACAGAACAATACAGATATCTGGGATCCCCGGGTTTCATAGAGCCACTACTGAAACCCGACGTTCCCCTGGTCGTGTGGATAGCCTGTACAATGAAAATCCTAAACCCCTACGGGCGCGGCAAGTTACCCGCCAAAACCTGAAGCGAGGCAGCCCCCTTCAGCAACGTGAATGGACCACCTAGCACTTCACGGAATCCGGTAACTTGGGCACCCCTCCTGGGTCAACCTGTACCCCCTACGAGTGCGGCGAATAGCCCACCAATTCTAGAGTAAAGCCCCTTCCATCTCAATGCCATGAGATGCGGGCCCGTTACCCTCTAGAACCCGGCTATACGCTCTCCCCGCAATATCAAATGTACATATAAAACAAAACTGTACTGCCATTGCATCCAGGCTATCCTCCACGACCAATCCGCAACAACACAGCACAACACAGAACATCAACGTGAATGTCACGTTCGCAAATCCGTCTAAAAGGGCTATAGCAGATAGACTGGATTTACCGATCGAGTGACATTCACGGTCGCAGATATAATGTAAATACTGTGAACTAACATGTTTAAAATTTTCGATCGACCAAATTTACCGAAGTGGGCCCCAAGCACTACTGTAGCACTCACAGAAAATCTGGGCCCAAACAGAATATCCCAAAACCCCCATTTCCAAGTAAAAAGCCCTCTGGAAAAATTTAGCACAACAAGGAGTTCTTTCCACCGCGGAACCGCGGCCAAACCAGGGGTTTGGCCGCGTTTCCGCGGTCAACCTGAAGCATCACAAGACTAAATTTTTCCAGAGTTCTTAGAATTCTCTGCACATGTTTCTGTAATGTACTGAAAAAAATTTCGAGCCAAAATAAAATCGACAGAAACCTGATGCATTGGAAAATACGGTTTTTGGGATTTTTGTTCGATCGAGTTCTAAACATACTAGAACAAGCTAGACTAGGTTAATGGCCTGGCTCTGATACCAATGTAAGTGCACGGCGGAGCCCCGGCCGTCGATCCGACGCCGGAAACGCGGAAACGAAAAACTTTACAGAACTAGTAATCCGGCACCACCGCGCACAAAAACCCCGGATCGGGCTATTAACCTAACTACTAGCAAACTAAAAGATAGGTAGAGAGATATACCGAGCGATACGTGTCCTTCGGTCTTCACCTCCACTCCGATCTCCTCGCGGAATCTCCAGTCGTCACCTCCTCGTCGGAAAAGGCACCACGTAGCCGATTTCTTTTACGGGCTCCCATCTCTGGACCGAGGCAACTCGGGCGCGAAGTTGGCAAGCCGACGCGTCCAAGGGTACTGTAGGTGTAGTGTAGTAGCTTGTCTCTTTGGGGTTTATGAAGTTGCCTTAATGTTGTGGAGGTGAAGAAAGCAACTAAGGAAATGTGCTTAGGAATTTAGGTAGCAAGAAAAAGAGATGAATCAATTTCCCTCACATGATGAACTCCCACCTCTCCTCTTCTCTCATGTGGCCGGCCCCCCATGATAAAAAAAATGGTGGAGAAATAAAGTATGAATTATTAAGAGAAGAAAAGGTATCAAAAATGAGGAGAAAAAGGTCACACTAAGTTCACATCCACATCCTTTCATCATCCATCATAATAAATGCAAGGAATTGATCCAAAAGGAATCTCATGATGAAAGAACCATCATGAAGCCCCCATATAGCAATTAAATGAGCTAAGCATCGCAGATAGTCATTGATAGATTTATCATGGAACACTAGTAGTGACAGGTATTTGGTCGTGCATGTTTCTAGATCTACGTTAATTTAAGAGTATCGCATTAAAGAGTTCGCTTAGCTCATTAAAACCTATATCCGTATTCAAACTAGTAATGACAGGTATTCACGAAAACCTGTCACTACTCTATTCGACGCCTCCGCATCCTGAGGAGTCAACGCAAAAACTCGAGACTGCCCTCTACCGGCATCCGGCTGTCCTCCGCCTCTGCCACCACGTCCCATCCGAACAAAACCACCACGACCACGGCCTCTCTGAGCATATGTCTGGCATGAAGCAACAACGGGCATAAAGGGGAAATGCTCTCTGAGGTGGAGAAGGTGCTAAGGTTACATGTGGAACGGCTGCCTCTCCCTGACTTGCCTCAGTACAATCTCTGACGCGATGATACTGACTTCCACACCGGAAACATCCAGAAGACGGCTGCTGACCCTATGGGTAAGAGCTATATAAATGGCCTTGTCTCAAGCATCTTCTATCACCACCACCTGGAGGGGGTCTGCCTCGACGTCTACATATCCGCCTCTGGGATGATACATCAGTATGAATCTGCTTCGGTCCCGAAACGACCGAAGTCTCGGAAATACGCTCCTCTACCAGTAGGGTTGTGTCCACCCCGGCTGTATACGTATCATAATACTGGGCGCCAATAGAGAGGAACAACTGGGTAACCAAGTCTCGTACAAATCTCTTGACGCGCTTCTCTTCAGTATCCACCAAATATGGAGCATAAACGGATAGCTGGGTGAACTGAATATTATACTCCGCCACTGTCATACCAGGAGTCTGGCTCAAGCATCTCTGACGCTCTGCGGGAGAAAATGAGCAAGAAAAACCGTCGCGAACTCAACCCAGGTCATAGGAAGAAGACTTACGGCTCGACCTCTCTCTAAAGACTCGCACCAAGTCTGGGCAAGACCCTTTCGACGAAAACTAGTGAACTCTACCGATCTCGCATCGGAGCATCTCAACGAACGACAGATCCTGGCCATCCGATCGAGGAACGAATGTAGATCCTCATCTGCGTCGGTGCCGATGAAAACCAGAGGTTTCAGGCTCATAAACTCTGATAAGGATACGACAATAATCTCGGTAGCGATAAGTATGACTGTTTGAGCAGTAGGTACCATCACGGTCCCCGTAATAGGTGGAACAACCTCCGATCTCTGTGCTCGACTAGTCTCAACCAACGATCCCACAATCTGACGCAAATCCCGAATACTGGTCTCTAGCCTAGCAATATGTCCTGGAGAAGGTGGATCAATCTGCTCCTGAAGAATATGCATACTGCCCTGGTCAGTCCTCGTCTCAGACGAGCCTGTTGGATATATGTATGCCCTAGAGGCCATTATGTGATAGTGGATGTATCTATATATGTATATATATTCAGTTTGCATTCTTGCTCGACATGATAGTATGCTATCTGGTTCTTCTTTATCTGACATGTTGATTTGATCATGCTTTTATTCATTCATACATGCTGATAAAGCCCTGAGGATATCAGCTTGACTACTCTGATTATGATGGAGATCATACTAGTGGGACATCTGTAGTCTATAAGCATATCCTGGAACGTCCCTAGTCGTAGGTATATCGAGACGGGGCATTGATATACCAGAGTAGACTAGCGTATATGATACTAGACCCATACGATGGGCGATGGATGTTCCCACATTCATCGATGTTTGACATCAAGATCACATACGGGTGCTCAGTGGTGACTGAGTACACTGGACGGACTCACCGAGAACTCCTATATGGAATTATATCTATTGTCGGATAGCAGTTCTCAGGTGACACTGGTACAGGTTAGTCTGTAGACCCGAGATCGTCATGGAGTCTTGTGTGTTCTCCCACTGTACTTTGATTTCCACCCTACCACGGCTCTACTGAGTCGTGCAAACAGGTGGCCGTTGGGTACAGTCCCGAGACACACAAAGACGATGAGCGATAGGAGGGGTTCCGTCTCTCCCGGTATTGGGAGTTGATGCTGTGCTGCGCCCGACTGGTTATAACAGCATGTCCCTGGCCAGGGCTGCTGAGATTTGCTGATAAGTGTTATCAGTAGTTTCTCGATCTGTTATAGACCATTCACCGACACGACTTATTGAGTTATTGGGGTCGACGTGACCATCCCTAGGCTCGATATGCAGCATATCTGAAGAAGAGACCGGACTGTACGGTAGTGTTGTCGGATGGCTCGACGGGAGTTGTAGCAGGTTCGCTTGTTGTCTTCTGATCGCTCAATACCCGGGTGGCCGTTACGTTTAGCTGACCGCTTGTGGCTTGAGGGTACTTGATATGATCATCACCCTCTGCCGGCGTATTGACGAGTCTTAGAGTCCCACAAAGGAGTTACCCAGTCCAGGCGAAACGTTGTGGTGCGCGTATGCGATATGCGCATGCACCCGATTGAAATGTGCGTATATGATACCGAACATTGATCGGGTAAACTGCTTTTGGTGGGGTCATATGAGATATGACCGGATTGATAAATCAAGTATTGATTTATCATTTAACCATTAGTTTTCTCACTTAAAACCTTTTCTTGGATGATGGATGTGTGCATACATGTGTGCTTTTCTTTCTTTCTTTCATGCTAGTTTCATGCACATGTGGATGTGCATACATGCACACATACATACACTCATCCATCATGGTTGTTAGTATATGGAAATGGTGGCAATATAAGACTCACACCATGGATTATATTATGGATTATTATTTGATTTTGGATTTAAAAGAAAATGAAAAGGAAAGGATAATCATTCTTGCTTCTACATTCTTCCTTTGACCTAACCATGCTCAACTACCACTAACCTAGGGTTATCCTTCTCTTTATCATTTAAAACTCAAGTTAAATAATGTCTCCATCACTTTAACCATGGTTCATAGTGAGAAGAAATAAAATATATATTGATATATTTCTTTTTCTTCTCATGGGTTATCTTTTTACCTCTTGTTAAAAAATTGCCACCATCTTCTTCCTCTTTCTCTTTTGCTCTCTAGTCTTTTCTAGTGAGCAAATACCATTTAAAGAAAGGTTTTTGAAGTGAGAAACTTAACCACAACTTCATTCTACATAAGCTTAGCCATTTTGTTTAGAGTGTTCTCTTCGGTTTTACGAAGTTGTGAGCTTGGACGGAGATCTCCGTGGTGGATCGTTGTGGACACAAGAGGACTTCAAGAGGACCTCCGTTCAACACCCTAGAGACCAAGGAGTCCAGCGAAAGGGAGCTACAAAGGTTGTAGTCTCGAAACCCTAGACTAGTTCGCTTTATATTTCGAAACCCTAATTTTCTAGGATCGATTCCTTTGCATGTTCGTTTAGCACCATAAAAATTTAAACTTTGGGTCATGTGATGCTTCAAAACTCTTCATAGGGTGCTAGACAAACCTTACAGAGCCTGCCCTGACCTCGGCTCTAGCGGCAGCTCTTTGTGCCCTCGTAGTCTTTGGCGGCATAGTGGCTGGAATAAGAAAACAGGATTTGATAAGAACATAGAAATCGAATCATAAGCATATATGGAATCAAGGAAGGAATTAAAAGGAAATATGTGCTATGGTCACTTAGGCAGAGTACCGTGTCGTAAGTATGCCGCGGAACATACACACGCTATGTCACTCTGCTTAAACTACCTACTCCATCATACCAAGGGTCGCCCTACAATCCGAAAGGTAAAACCTAGCGCTTTGATACAAATTTTGTCACGACCCAATTTAGGAACGCGACCGACACTTAAATCACGCGACGTCAAAAAGCGTAACGCAATTCAAGTAAGACAAAAAACCCAGAAATTTAAACCAAGAAAAGAAATAAAGTGATAAAACAGTAGTTGAAAACATTTAAAAATCTCTAAAAATCTCAAGTTATAAAATCTCAACTTAAATTTATTTTCTTAAAAATTTCGGCAGTATCTCCTTTGTAAAATCTAGCCCCAAACGGGTACAAGCATAGAATAAATAAAAGGCATCCCCAAACGGGAGCAACTCATGCCAAAAAGGCGGAACACTATATACGACGCCGTAGCGAAGAAATAAGAAAAAAGGAAGTAAAACAACATCACAACATGAAATAAAAGCCGGCTCACACGAGCGTGACACCCAGAGTCACCAATAATACAAATATCGATCCTCACAATCTCGTCTCTAAGTCAAATACATGTAAGTGGTATATAGAGAGTACTGGATACAAAATAAGATATACAATGGAATCATACGGATACCCGCAAAACCCACCCACACCAAAATCATGACCAACAGTAGCGGTATCCGCAAAAGTAGATGCAATAAGGAGTCCTGCCGCGACTACACTGAGGGTCAAGCCTGCAAAACACTGTGGCACAATGGGGGTGAGTTGCCTACTCGTGAATAGTAAATAACATCATATAGATAATCGCAAGCATGCACGAAAAGCGATAATCTGAAATATGCAATCTGATGGCATAAGTATAACAATACGGATATGCAACAAATCTTGCTCAAGGTACACCACCAGAGTACAACAACTACATGAAAAAGTGCATGTCATAATAAATCCTGAGTGTGGGATAAAACATAATCCTCATCAATGAATCATCATCATAAAATCCGGTGTCTAACAACGACACCCCAAATCTCAATATCTAAGGCGCCGTCACTATGATCGGCCCTCATATCTGTCACATCATGGAACCTGAGTGTCCAACATCGACACTCGAAACATCATGAAACCCGTGTCCAGCATCGACACGTAAATCCACATATCTCGGGCTCTGTCAGTCCGGATCGGCCCATATCCATCTCATGACTCCGGTCGGTATCCTCTGGATAACCGCCGGGTCCAAACTATCACCGGTAGGTAGTGCTCCCTCCTACCAGGCTCATCGTCATACCCACGATCTTCTTTCTACGGGGTACCTTACCGGATCCACTATGTACCCGCAGACGGTTCGTCCAACTCCTCGAATCGGGTCTCAGAAACAAGCTCAGAATCGAGAAAACTCATGGTGGACGCCTCGAAATCACATCACGAGAAACCGCGTTTTTAAAAAAAATTATAATTTTCTTTGAAATATATCCACGGTTCTCAAATCCAGAAATCGCATGAAATCAATATCTCAATGCATATATCCATGAAATACGATATATGCAAACATAGAACAGTAATGTGAGGATATCAAGGGAAACCCGCTCTTTTTAAATATATCAAGTTTCAAAGTTATCTTGCGGTTTCCCAAATCCACAAAATCGAAATGCAACATCATATGAGAGTATATATGTGACTATAGCAATGTATGTATGTATGTATGCATGCATGTATGTATGATGCAATTCATATGCGCAATAGAACATGAATCAATGTCTAACTGTTAATAATAATGGAAGTGGCACAATATATTATCTATGGCAATTTCAATGGTGTCCGTGTCATGGAAATCACCAACGGTGTGTGTGGCATACAATTCGGTGCTCGTGCAACATGAACCGTTAGTAATGGTACAGTGTCCAATAATACTATGTCCATGTACAACAGGTAATAAGATGTTCAAAATGGTACTCATGCACGATCTGTAGGGATCCTAGGCACTCTTGTGAGGTCTCCCAAGCCATCAACCATGGCAATTTCAAAAATTATGGTGCCTACAAACCCTAAACTACGGATCGATTGCTAGATTTCTAGGCGAAAAGGAACTAGTTAACACTTAACTATAGGGAATACGGAAATACAACCTTTGTAGATCCGGTCCTCCACCTCCACGGCTCCGCAACGAGGTCGTCTCCGCTGTCCAAATCAAATCCGGGCTCTAGAGTCGGCTTCGTCGGAGAATGGGCAAGCTAGGTCGTCGATGTCCATGCCGAAGATGATCTACGTCGAAGCATCGCAAGATCAAGCTCTCAACTTCACCAAGTCATGAAACTTGTGAAGTAAACACACTCTACTACTTGGCAAGAGGTAGAGGATGAAGAAATAGGAAGTGGGTTAACTTTAGAATTGGATTTCTCACTCTTTTCCAACAATCACCATTGATGGACCTTGCTTTTCTTCACTTGAAGAATGAAGAAGAAGAAGGAAAATATTATGATAAGTTTTTTTTTTTTAAAAGAAAAATGAAAAGAAAATGAATTCTTATCATAATTTTAACTAGAGTTAAGTGTAGAGAATGAATCATGGTTAGTGGGAATGGTTAGGGTTAAGGATGAGATAAGGATGGTTGACTTGAACAAAGCTTCATGAAGCTTCAACTAAAGAACAAAAGAAGCCACCATTCTTTTTCTCATTTTCTTTTATTCATTTATCAAAAATAAAAAGCATAATTAAATAAGATAAATGAATAATAAATAATAAACCCTAACCATTTCATTAACCAAGGTTTAATCTTTACACTTGAACCCTAGCATGACATGTATCATCAAACATGATACAATCAAGTGCACAAAAGTATATCGCATATACAATGCGCACATCCGAGTGAGAAAATCCATCTTAAGTAAACCGATACTAGTTGATGCAAAGTAATATATCAAATATATAAATATGCATTAAATCATTAAATCAACACTTGATTCAATGATCCGGTTATGTCACACACAACCGACTAGTATACAATATATCGGCTTATCGAATCAACGCTTGAATCGATAACTAGGTTATATCGCATACAACCATTCGATACATGTATCGCGAGAATAGAATACGGTATCACATACTCGCATTATTCTCGGTCCCGCACATATCTCATATGCGCTCCTATTTCGTTTCGCTTGAGCCAGGAAACCTCTGTGTAGGACTCTAAAGACTCGTCAATACGCCGGCAGCAGATGATGATCATATCAAACATCCACAAGCCGCAAGCGGTCTGCTAAACGTAACGGCCACCCGGGTATTGAGCGATCTGAAGATCGACGAGCAAGCCCGCTCACACTCCAGTGAATCCGACCAGTAACACTACCGTACAGTCCGGTCTGATCGTCTGATATGTCGCATATCTCGCCTAGGGGTGGTAAACGTCAGACCCCAATAGCTCAATAAGTCGTGTCGATATGAGGTCTATAACTGTTCGAGAAACTACTGGTAACACTTACCAGTAAATCTCAGCAACCCTGGCCAGGGATTTCCTGTTATAGCCAATCGAACACAGCACAACATCAACTCCCTATACCGGGAGAGACGAATCCCCTCCTATCGCTCATTACCTCCATGTGACTCGGGACTGTACCCAAAAACCACCGTTTTGCACGCCCTCTTGGACGTGGTAAGATGGAAATCAAAGCACAGTGGGAACCACACAAGACTCTATGACGATCTCGGGTCAACAGACTACTCTGTACCAGTGTCACCAGAGAACTGCCATCTGACGTGAGGTATAATACCATCTGGGAGTTCTCAGCGAGTCCGTCCAGTGTACCCAGTCTCTACTGAGCACCCGTATATCTCCTCTGATGTCAAACACCGATGGATATGGGATCATCCATCGCCCATCTGTATGGGTCGAGAAGGTACACGCTAGTCTACTCTGGTATATCGATGCCCCGTCTCGATATACCCACGACTAGGGACTGTGAAGGATGTACTTATGGACTACCATGTCCCCACTAGTATGATCTGCATCATAGTCCAGGTAGTCAAGTACAGATCCTAAGGGCTTTACCAACATGTAACAGAGAGACAATCAGCATACACGTTAAGGTAAAGTGTAACCAGATAGCATACTATCATGTCGAGCAAGAAAGTCCTCCCTATATATGTCCCAGCATCCACTACAATATACATCCTATGTACAGTAATGGCCTCTAGGGCATACATATAACTAACAATCTCCCACTTGCACTAGGGCCATCTGTAGCAGTGGTTGCAGTATCTCATACTCAACCATCCCATGAAAGTCTCTCTCTGGGAACAGGCCTTTGTGAGTGGATCCGCTGTATTGTCCTCTGAGTCTACTCTCCTAACCTCGATCCCTTAGAGATCAACCATCTCCATGATCAGGTGACACTGCCTTAGAATATGTCTGGATCACTGATGGGACGGACGTTCCTTGGCATAAGCCACAACTCCATTGTTTCACAATGGTTGGAACGTAGTTCATCTCATGAACCAATATACACCCAAACATCCTCCTTGGTAGTATCTTAAGTAGCGATATATCCTGCCTTTTTCGTCTAGTATGTCACGGTATCTAGCTTGGAACTCTTCCAACATACCGTCCCTCCACTGAGGATAAAGACAATGCCTGTGACTGACATTCAGTCGTCTTTATCACCCTGGAACCCTTCCAGTGATTCTCCCTAGGATCGGTTGATACCGTCTCACTACATCTAGTGAGAATTCTAACATCCATTTAGATCTATCTCATAGATCCAAAATCCAGGATTTAGTAGGTATCACTTTGATCCTAAGTGGAGAATCATTGTGATAAGCGGAGATTGATCGAGCGTAGCATAGGAAACTCCTTCCCTATCAAGAGTATGTCATCCACGTACTCTACGAGGATCGTCACCATACTCCCTACTACCTTTTTGTTTATACAAGGTTCATCTACCATTTTGATGATGTCAACTTCTTTGACTAATACATCAAAACAGATGTTCCAACTCCGCGATGCCTGCTTTATCTTATAAAGCATCTTGCACACGTTTCCGCTGCTGCCACTGTCTACGAAGCCCTCTGGCTGTGTACTTATAGACGCTCTCTTCTAAATCATTATTTAGAAAAGCAGTCAAGACACCCAACCACCAGAGATCGTAGTCATGGTATGCAGCCGTGGTAAGTAGGATTTGGATGGACTTAAGCATAGTCACTTGAAAAGGTTTCATCATGATCCACGCCTGGTCGATGACGAAAAGCTTTAACAAGTTTAGCTTTGAAAGTCTCAACTTTTCCATGTACACCAAGTAATCTTCTCAAGATATACTTGCTCCTGATGGGGATTTAACCCTTCAGATATAGCAACCAAAGTCCATACTTTGTTAGTGTATAAGGATTCCATCTCAGATCGCTAAGCATCCAGCCATTCTTACAGAGTCTTACTCTTGATGGCCAGCTCGAAACTAGTTGGGTCATCATCTCATGATGCAGTCCTCGCTCCCACTGTCATGGAGAAACCGAAGTATCTCTCAGGTGGGTGAGGAACCCTACTAGATCGGCGAAGAGGCTGAGGTTCGTTGGTTACTACTGAATCCTTCGGTTCTACCAAATCATCAGTTGCTGTTTGTATAGCTGGAACACTTCCAGTTCTACATAACAGACCTTGCCTCGAGCTTGTCCAGATTTTTCTTTTAGACATAGGCCGGGCAACCCCAAATCTTAACTAACTTAAGATATGGGCTCTTCCCTTTCCATATCACATATGAAGTGGTAGGCAACTGATTTGATTCGAACCCTATTCAATAGGTATGCAGCTTCTCAAGCGCATATCTCCCAAAAAGGAAACAGGTAACTCAGCAGTACTCATCATAGAGCACACCATATCAAATAGGGTGTATCTGCTCCGCCCCGATATACCATCGTACTATGGTGTATGCGGAGAAGTAATGCTGAGAGAGAATCTCATTCTCCTTTAGAAAAGTCCAGGATTTCCGTGCTCAAGTATTCTCCTCCTAGATCACATCAAAGGACATAATACTTATACCCTTATTAGTTCTCTACTTCTAACTTATATTCCGTGAATATCTCAAAAGGTTCGGACTTGTGTTTCAACAGGAACATAGGTCTGAATCTAAAGAGATCATCAGAGAACATAATGAAGTATAAAGAACCAGTCTTGGCATGTGTAGACAGGGGACCTTTACATACATCAACATGTATCATCCCAAGAGTTCACTAACTCTTTCTCTGTTTCCAATAAACAGAGCTATGGTCATCTTATCTTTGTGACATGACTGGCGAGTTTCATAAGATGTAAATTCAAACTGATTTAAATATGCATCTATATGTAACTCTAGCTAGTCGGGTCACATTGATCTGACCTAGTCTACAATACCTCAAGAAAAATTGGTTCATTTCTGAACTCTTCCTCTTGTGTGTGTTCCATATAATAAGAACTGTAGTTTGATTTAGAACATTAATGCTTTTAGATAACGTGCCTGAACCGATCAACTTTTGATATAGGAAATGTTCAAAACATTATCCATCTATACAAAATTTTATCATTTCTTTATTGATAAAGAGACTGATATGATTTTGTATAGCAGGTTCGGTATCAAATAACATTCGTTCAGAATCAATGTATTGGTAATACAGGGTGACAGTGACCAACAGACTTGGCTGCAACATTTGCCCCGTTTTCTGCCTCATGAAACTTATCACCCGTTCTCAGTTCTCTACCTTTCTGTAGCCCTATGTAACAGATTACATATCTGGGATCCTGATCTGGTATCACATACCCAGGACGCGCAGGATACTGAGAAACAGTTCTGTATAATGAACACACCCGAAGATGATGCATCGGCATGCACTCTCTTCGTTTGGGCGGCACGAGAAATCTGGTATTCCCCAATTTCCTGCTCTGTCTTATAACAATTATAAGTTGGAGCGGGACCAACGTTCCCCAGCTCAGTATAACAAGCGGGTTCGGTCAATAATCCGTATTATTATCTTGATTAAGGCGTGATATGGTCGCTACTAGGAGAGAGAGAGAAGAAAACACTCAGCGTCCGCTCTTTCAAGAATAGATTGGTTATAATTTTATCTAATCAGGATGGCTCCCACTGCTTTTTATCAAATCTTCCTTCAAACCCTAAAAGGAAAGACTAGCCGGGATTAATTACACACTACAAGTTCGCCAATCTTTCAGCCAGGCCAGTGTCGGTACTTTGAGGGAGGTCCCCCGTGCTTTCGCACGAACCTAATTAATGTAAACCTCGTTTTTCCAGAGGCGTAACCTCGTTGACACCTTTCTAGACACCTACTTGATCGGCTAATTGTAATGTATAAAACTCTCCCAGGAGTAACTCTTACTCGCAGCGGGTATCGGGATCCAACTATCTCATAGAAGGTATGCAATCTCATTGCAAATCTCAACACTTGAAATTCCCGATAATATTTTGCCCCTAGCTCGCTATGACCTTGACGGAGGCCAAACAACCCATAGTCCGCTAGTCAAGTTCAACCCGTCATTTCCTGATTGAATTAAACCCACCCGTACGACCCTTGACGGAGGCCAAACAACGCCGTACGAATACCCTAATCCAATCGCATCATATGCTAGCAGATAAGCACTAGTTAGCTACCGTACACTACGCCTTGACGGAGGCCAAACAACCGCAGCACGAATACTAACTAGTACGTATCTGAAATGACGGAGGGCTACGACAGGTTTTTCTGAAAACCTATTGCGTAATGAACTTGATATCGTTGTAGGATCGAATGAATTTTGAAATGGAGTGTTTTTGAGGCTTTTCTAGTTTTGCTAAAGGAGTCACTCCCGGTGAAGGGATCGTCGGTCCTTTCCTCGTCGAATGAGGTGCGGGATATATCATATATATCGCTGTGCAAAGCAAAACACTTAAAAGCAATCAAAAGACAAACCGAGTGTGTAGCATCTGCCAGTTATTGCTAAAGGAGTCACTCCCGGTGAAGTGATCTCGGTCCTTTCCTCATCGAATAAGGTGCAGGATATATCACATATACCGCTGTGCAAAGCAAGAACTGTAGCTACCTGTTTTAATTTGAAATTCGATTCTACAACATCTTAGGTTTCTTTTATTTCATTAATCACATTAATGAAGTCCCATCATTTAAGTACCTAAACATCACAGATAAATACGACGTACACTTATGCCATCCGCATTCGCCTCGATGTCCCCTCGTGCACCGTTAGGTTAGGTAACTAACGGCAGAGCGGGGCAGGGCTAGCGCGGGTGTAAAACATAAGTAACGTCTATATAATATATCATATATACTATATACTGTATCTATCATAGAACATCACATGATCACATCACAGATATCGCAGCAGAAGAATCATATGAAATATTAGATATACTAGGACGTCCGTGTTTTCAATACGAGCCAGTATAAAACACGGATTCCACGGTCGTGATGAATAGCCAAACCCACACCCCTTGACCCCTACGAGAGCGGCAAGCAACCCTACCAATTCTGGAGTTAGGAGACCCGGACCCGACTCCTCGAGTTGGTCTCCCACTGGACTCCAGAACCCGGTTACCTGTGCCCTCCTCCTTGGGTCTATCCTAGTGCGGAAAAGTAAATAATATACAACAGGTGACAACTTCCGCAGCCTGGAAGCGCCCCAATAAAAGAATATTACATACAAGTTTTTACATGAATGAAAATGAAAACACTCATCTCACATAAAAACCCCCGGCTATTCAAACACGACGATCCAATATAACATATCCAGCAACACATAACATCACATGTCATCAACGTAACTAAATATGCGCATCCCAATTGTCGTTGACATATAGCAACGAAACCGGCGATATCACATATTACACTTACGGTCACAGAAAAGAAAGTGTAAAACTACAACAGTTGGAATCCGCAACCACCTCAGACATCTCATGCCTGACCAAATGAATTTCTTAGACATCACATGCCTAACAATTATAAACCCCGCATTTTAGTCTCATAATCGAAAACACTTTTCAATACCAAGTCGGGCAATTCTACAAGATTCCCGACATCCTGATCGAATGCTCGTCGCAAACTTCAGTAGACGGCCGCACCCCCGATACCGTCGACGAAGTGCACCAAGGCGGAACACCGCTGCCGCGAGCACCCGAACGGATGCTTTCGGCGACGGGGTTCTCCTACAGTCACTTGGTCGGGGCTATGGAGTGAGGCTGTCTATTAAGTTTACCCGGCGAGTATCCGCGTACGCTACGTGATTGCGACGGACTTTTGATCACATCAAAATTCCGTGGCAACCGATCAAGTGAGACTAAAGTGCTATGTTTATAACATTCATTTAGTTATCTCATAACTATTGTGAATTCCAATTATTGTATCCCATTCCAGATAAACAGAAAATGTCAAACTTTTCGATCGAACAATCGAACACCCAAGTTTTCCCGAAACTGATCAACACATGAAACAAGTATAACAACATTCCGTTCGTGCCTCAGTACCAACGGTCCAGCTGTAGAAGGGTCAAGCCAACGCCTCACATGTGACACGCCGTACTGCCCCAAACCCGAAGGTTCAAAGGGCAGTTCAAGACGGTCACATAATCGAGTTAAGGTTTGTGTCTTCTAGAGGGACCATCGCGTTACTTGCACTACTTAGAACGTCGTTAAACTACGGAAAAATCCAACACTTGGAAATTTCCCGACAGGGGAAAAATTGGGTATTTATATCCGGTCGAACTTTTTAACATATTCAAAAAATTATCCGGAACGACACATAGACAAAGTTTGACAATCCGATCGAATGTATGAACTCCCAATACAACCCAAAATACTCAACTCTTGATTTCAGATTAAAAATTCCAAGGAAAACCAGCACTGAAAAATAGGAGTTACTGTGCAAAATTGAGTGCCTAATAAGACAAAACGGCGGCGGAAGGGCCGCATTAGCACGCTAATGCCGCGGTTCCGCCGCACTTTTGAGGGATCATTAGGTAATTTTTGCATCGTAATTCTTAGATTTACCTGCTTGTTTTTCTGCATATTTTTAATTATCAAAAATCCACGAATTTCAAAAAAGTACAGAGAGCATTCTAAGGTTTGGGTTTCGGTTCGATCGGACTTCAAACTCCGTCTACGCATCGCCTAAGGCTCTAGCTAGGCTCTGATACCACTGTAGGGATCCTAGGCACTCTTGTGAGGTCTCCCAAGCCATCAACCATGGCAATTTCAAAAATTATGGTGCCTACAAACCCTGAACTACGGATCGATTGCTAGATTTCTAGGCGAAAAGGAACTAGTTAACACTTAACTATAGGGAATACGGAAATACAACCTTTGTAGATCCGGTCCTCCACCTCCACGGCTCCGCAACGAGGTCGTCTCCGCTGTCCAAATCAAATCCGGGCTCTAGAGTCGGCTTCGTCGGAGAATGGGCAAGCTAGGTCGTCGATGTCCATGCCGAAGATGATCTACGTCGAAGCATCGCAAGATCAAGCTCTCAACTTCACCAAGTCATGAAACTTGTGAAGTAAACACACTCTACTACTTGGCAAGAGGTAGAGGATGAAGAAATAGGAAGTGGGTTAACTTTAGAATTGGATTTCTCACTCTTTTCCAACAATCACCATTGATGGACCTTGCTTTTCTTCACTTGAAGAATGAAGAAGAAGAAGGAAAATATTATGATAAGTTTTTTTTTTTAAAAGAAAAATGAAAAGAAAATGAATTCTTATCATAATTTTAACTAGAGTTAAGTGTAGAGAATGAATCATGGTTAGTGGGAATGGTTAGGGTTAAGGATGAGATAAGGATGGTTGACTTGAACAAAGCTTCATGAAGCTTCAACTAAAGAACAAAAGAAGCCACCATTCTTTTTCTCATTTTCTTTTATTCATTTATCAAAAATAAAAAGCATAATTAAATAAGATAAATGAATAATAAATAATAAACCCTAACCATTTCATTAACCAAGGTTTAATCTTTACACTTGAACCCTAGCATGACATGTATCATCAAACATGATACAATCAAGTGCACAAAAGTATATCGCATATACAATGCGCACATCCGAGTGAGAAAATCCATCTTAAGTAAACCGATACTAGTTGATGCAAAGTAATATATCAAATATATAAATATGCATTAAATCATTAAATCAACACTTGATTCAATGATCCGGTTATGTCACACACAACCGACTAGTATACAATATATCGGCTTATCGAATCAACGCTTGAATCGATAACTAGGTTATATCGCATACAACCATTCGATACATGTATCGCGAGAATAGAATACGGTATCACATACTCGCATTATTCTCGGTCCCGCACATATCTCATATGCGCTCCTATTTCGTTTCGCTTGAGCCAGGAAACCTCTGTGTAGGACTCTAAAGACTCGTCAATACGCCGGCAGCAGATGATGATCATATCAAACATCCACAAGCCGCAAGCGGTCTGCTAAACGTAACGGCCACCCGGGTATTGAGCGATCTGAAGATCGACGAGCAAGCCCACTCACACTCCAGTGAATCCGACCAGTAACACTACCGTACAGTCCGGTCTGATCGTCTGATATGTCGCATATCTCGCCTGGGGTGGTAAACGTCAGACCCCAATAGCTCAATAAGTCGTGTCGATATGAGGTCTATAACTGTTCGAGAAACTACTGGTAACACTTACCAGTAAATCTCAGCAACCCTGGCCAGGGATTTCCTGTTATAGCCAATCGAACACAGCACAACATCAACTCCCTATACCGGGAGAGACGAATCCCCTCCTATCGCTCATTGCCTCCATGTGACTCGGGACTGTACCCAAAAACCACCGTTTTGCACGCCCTCTTGGACGTGGTAAGATGGAAATCAAAGCACAGTGGGAACCACACAAGACTCTATGACGATCTCGGGTCAACAGACTACTCTGTACCAGTGTCACCAGAGAACTGCCATCTGACGTGAGGTATAATACCATCTGGGAGTTCTCAGCGAGTCCGTCCAGTGTACCCAGTCTCTACTGAGCACCCGTATATCTCCTCTGATGTCAAACACCGATGGATATGGGATCATCCATCGCCCATCTGTATGGGTCGAGAAGGTACACGCTAGTCTACTCTGGTATATCGATGCCCCGTCTCGATATACCCACGACTAGGGACTGTGAAGGATGTACTTATGGACTACCATGTCCCCACTAGTATGATCTGCATCATAGTCCAGGTAGTCAAGTACAGATCCTAAGGGCTTTACCAACATGTAACAGAGAGACAATCAGCATACACGTTAAGGTAAAGTGTAACCAGATAGCATACTATCATGTCGAGCAAGAAAGTCCTCCCTATATATGTCCCAGCATCCACTACAATATACATCCTATGTACAGTAATGGCCTCTAGGGCATACATATAACTAACACGATCAATATATATACATATAAGCATATGGTTATATAACTGAATCTAGCCTTCGACGCATAACGCTATACAGGCGATTCCCCCATAGATGTTAAATCTGTTGGGTTATGCCAGCGCCCTGGCCATCAAACTGTGGCCGATCGCGAAACAAATTTTTTAACAAACTGGCGCTAACACAACCCCCGAATACGGATCGTCCATAAACCCTAAACCTAGCAAGCATTATAAAGAGTTGATATGGTTATACCGAATGATCCGTTTCCTTCGATCTTTAATCTTCTTCCTAAGCTCCTAGTGGCCACCATGATCAAGTTTGGTCGCCGGTCTCTCTCCATCGAAGATGATCCACCTGAGAGTCTATGAATCGAGTTCCTACCTCAAAACCGAGATAACTAGGGTACCTAGTTTACTGAACTAGATAGCCTAGATGATGTAGAGTCTAATGATGGATTGATTTGTCTCTAAACACCCTAGGTTTCTCAACACATGAGACATTAAGGGCTGAGGTAGAAGAAGAAGCCATGAGAGATGAGAGTGTGAAGCAAAGAGCAACTCAAGAAAAAAGGCTAAGTGTTGTGAGAAGAATAATTGAGCAACCAAAGAAAATCTCTCTCAAGTCAAGAAAATATCTCACAATCCTTAACAAATATCAAGCATGGCTCAATAGTGATTCATGAGTCACCCCATGAGTCACCACCATGAGTCATGCTTCAATTAAAGCCAAGCACACTCATCCCTCCACCTTATTAAATCTTTTAAGAAAAAGATTAAAACAAAAATGAGGTGGCAACTTCGAGAAACTATCTTGTAATAAATTACAATAATACCCTTCATCCGTATATACATACCCGTATCCGTATTCCGAAAAATAGGAATACAAAAGAGACGAAAATAATCCAACAATATAATACTAGTATCCGGCTTAAACCAAAGCCACTATTAAAATCCGTCTGAATCATGATACGTGCACAAGTGCACGTATATGATCGAACCTTGCCGTAAAACCATACGGCCTCTATATCGTTTTGCCCGAAGCAGCGAAACCCTCTGTGTGGGACTCTAAAGACTCGTCAATACGCTGGCAGTGGGTTTAACCATAAGCACATCAGGGGCACTAGCTGTACGTAACGGCTACCCAGGTATTGAGTGAAAGGAAGGCTGACGAGCAAACTCATCCTGACCCCTACTGAGCCTGTCTGTGACAATATCCGTACAGTGCGGTCTCTTCATCTAAGAGTATCGCATATCGAGTCTAGAGGGCGGATAAAGTCAGACCCCTAATAACGCGACATTTCGTGTCGGTATGAAGCCTATCACAACCTGAGAAACTACTGATCCAAATCAGTAATTCTCGACTACCTTGATTAAGGATTTCTGGTCATGGCCACCCGTGCACTACGTGACATCAACCCCAATACCGAGAGAGACGAATCCCCGACGATCCGCTCACTTCCTCCATGTGGCTCGGGACTGTACCTGACTAAAACATATTTGCACGACTCCTTTGAGCCGTGGTAGGGTAGTAATCAAAGCACAGTAGGAACTCACCCGAGACAAATGATGATCTCAGGTCAACAGACTAATCTGTACACATGTCAACTGGGAATTGGTATCTGACAATAGGTATAATACCAACTAGCAGGTTCCCGGCGAGTCCGTCCAGTGTACTCATAATCCAATGAGCAACTGCATACTATCTTAGGTGAACAAATAAACACCAATGGCTTGTGAGACCGGCCACTGCCCCTCGTCGGGGTCTCTATAAGTGCACACTAGTCTACTCTGGAGTATCGAGCCCAGTCTCGATACTTCAACGACTAGGGACATTTAAGGATGTGCTTATAGACCATCCGGCTCCCACGTATATGATCACTAACATAATGCTGGTAGTCAAGCAAGAATCCTATGGGCTCTATCAACATGTAATACAACCTAAATCATGTACATGATGATAAAGATAAACCAGATAGCATACTATCATTTTGAGTAAGACTGTTCTATCCATATAGGTCCTCCCTCAATCATCGTAATCGCGTGCCTGCGATTCAATAATTGACTTGAGGGCGCTATAGCCAACAATCTTCCACTTGCACTTAAGGCTAATTATTGCGGTGTCACATACTCACAGCCCGTGTGATACCGAACACCCAACTTCTCTACTAATCAGTCTCACAAAGCTCGTTTGTGAAACTATTGCGTTCAAGAAATAGCCTCAGTGAGTGGATCCGCTCCAGTGTTTCTTTCTATATCTCTCTATATCTCAACTTCGCGGAGAAAGACTATCTCCCGAAATGAGCAATACCTGTCTTAGAATTTGTCTGGATATCTGATGGGACCCAGTTCACAAATGAACTCCAAATCCAACAAACCTCTTAGACTGTATCATCAACTGAATTTAATCAGTATCCCGCGCCATGCCTTCCTCAGTATCTTCTTGGACTACCTGTCCAACATATATGCCCCTCAAAAGAGGGAAAACTATAACTCAGACAGTCTCTCTGTCATCTAGGTCACCTTGGAAGCCTGAAATGATAACCGCCTCCCGAAGGAGGCTGTCGTTACCATATTCTAAGAACATCCACTTATGTTCATAACTGCTTCCCAACGTTTCTCCAGGATTGGATCAATATATACTTTTTGTAGCTTGTGCAAAATCAATATCTGGTGTTGTACTTGATATCTCATGATTGACTCAATTACCTAAGTGCCAAAGATAATTGAGTATTAAATCTATCAATGACTATCTATATCGGAAGTAAGAAAAAAGGAGGATTTTGTGGCACAATGGGGGTTAGATTAAAATCTATATCACACTCAATTACCTAAGTTTTTCTAAAAAGGTTTTTATCATGGAACACTTTATTCCGGTTCTTTACTATCATCGCATTATTACTAGTTTCGTTTAAGAAAACATCTAACTTTCTTGTTTTTCTTAAACTATTCATATCTTTCATATGTAAATTTTCACTTTCAAACTTTCATTATCAAAATTTTTTAATTTTTTTATTTTAATGCCCAGTGCTAAAGATAATTCAGTGAATACAAACCCCCCCAAACCTGTTTTCAGCAGTGTCCTCACTGATGTTGTCCTTTGAGAGCATAGACCTCTAGACTTGGGGAGAGACAATAATAGGGGTAAAATAATAGTTAAATGAAGACTACCCCTAAACTTGTTCTTAGGCATGCACAGATATTCAGTTAAGTCATTTTTTTACTCACCTCCATTCTTAAGATGATACAATGTTACCGAAACATGGAGGCGGGGTGGAGGAATTTAGTTATGATAAAATGGCTCCTGTAAAAACAGGAGCTCCGCCGCTGGGTCAGCAGAGAAATACGGTTTTAATCTATGCCCATTTACTTTAAAAATTGAACCGTTTTTTATATTTTCAATTTCTACTGTCCCGTGCGGGTGTACATACCGCACCACAAAAGGTCCTTTCCAACGAGATTTTAGCTTACCCGGATGAAGATGGAGACGAGAATCGTAAAGAATGACTTCTTGTCCCAGTGTGAAAGTTTTTCTAAAAAGGTTTTTATCATGGAACACTTTATTCCGGTTCTTTACTATCATCGCATTATCGTAAGCTTCATCGCAGAGTTCGCTTAGCTCATTTAATTGCAACTTCCGATAGCTGCTAGCTTGATCAAAATCGAAGTTTAGCTCTTTAATAGCCCACATTGCCTTATGTTCGATCTCGACAGGAAGGTGGCATGCTTTACCAAACATAAGGAGGTATGGAGACATACCAAGATCGGTCTTATAAACGGTGCGAAATGCCCAAAGAGCATCCGTCAGTTTGGTTGACCAATCTTTATGGTTTTTAGAAACCTTCTTCTCCAAAATTTATTTGATTTGCCTATTTGAGATCTCAGCTTGCCCGCTTGTTTGGGGATGATAGGGCGTAGAAAGTTTATGGTTGATTGCATATTTCCGCATCAAAGCCTTAAAAGACCGATTAAAGAAATGCGTCCCGTTGTCGCTAATTATAGCGCGAGGGTGTCCGAATCGTGAAAAGATATTTTCTTAATGGAACTTAATGACAACTTTGTTGTCATTAGTGCGACACGGTATTGCTTCCACCCATTTTGAGACATAATCAACCGCTAACAAGATATATAAATTCCCAAAAGAGTTGGGAAAAGAGCCCATAAAATCAATACCCCAAACATCGAATATTTCCACAACCAAGATAGGTTGGAGCTGCATCTCATTTCTTCGTGAAATCCGACCCAAGTGTTGACACCGCGGACAAGTTTTGCAATGATCATATGCATCTTTAAATAATGTTGGCCAATAAAAGCCACATTGCGAAACTTTCTCCGCCGTTTTTCGAGGACCAAAGTGACCGCCGCATGCCTGATCATGACAAAATGACAATACACTCTTGAATTCATCGTTAGGGACACATCTGCGAATGATTTGATCGGAACAATACTTAAACAAATAAGGTTCATCCCAGTAAAAGTGTTTTACTTGGGATAGAAATCGAAGTTTGTCTTGTTTCGACCAATTGCTAGGAATAAGTCCCGTCGCTAGATAATTCATAATATCCATGAACCAAGGTTCGCAGGATACGGTCAAGAGCTGTTCGTCAGGAAATGAGTCATTTATCGGCACGGTCAACGTTGGTGAAGAAGAGATGCGTGAAAGATGGTTGGCTACAATGTTTTCACATCCACTCTTATCTCGTATGACAAGATCAAATTCTTGTAACAACAGGATCCAACGTATTAGCCTGGCCTTAGCATCCTTCTTCGATAAAAGGTGTCATAGGGCGGAGTGATCAGTGTAAACCACTATTGGCGAGCCAATCAAGTAGGGCCTGAATTTTTCTAATGCAAATACAACTGCCAAGAGTTCTTTCTCGGTAGTTGTGTAATTAATTTGTGCATCGTTCAAGGTCCTACTTGCATAGTAAATTACATGCGGCATCTTATCAATGTGTTGTCATAAGACCGCACCAATAGCAAAATCTGATGCATCACACATAAGCTCGAACGGGTGGTTCCAATCCGGAGATGATAGAACGAGGGCTGTAGTGAGAGATCTTTTAAGCGATTCAAAAGCAGCCTCACAATCCGAATCGAAGTGAAATGTAGTATCCTTGGCCAAGAGAAGAGTTAAGGGTCTAGTAATTTTGCTAAAGTCCTTAATGAATCTCCTGTAAAATCCTACATGACCAAGGAAAGATCATATATCTTTGACGCATTTAGAAGGAGGAAGGTTATAGATGACATCAATTTTAGCTCTGTCAACCTCAAAGCCTTTTCATGAAATTATATGTCCAAGGTCAATACCTTCTTGGACATAAAATGGAATTTTTCCCAATTCAAAATTAAGTTCTTATCCTTACAGCAGGTAAGAACCGCGTCAAGATGACGAAGACGTTCCTCAAAGGAGTCCTCAAATATAGAGAAATCATCCATAAATATTTCCAGAAAATTCTCAACCATATCTGAGAATATCCCCATCATACACCGCTGAAATGTAGCGGGAGCTTTGCATAACCCAAACGGCATGCGTTTATAAGCAAAAGTACCGAAAGGACAAGTAAATGTGGTTTTATCTTGATCCTTTTCGGCGATGGGGACCTGGTTATAGCCAGAGTATCCGTCCAAGAAACAATAGTATTCATGTCCAGCTAATCGTTCTAACATCTGGTCAATAAAAGGTAGAGGGAAGTGATCTTTCCTTGTTGCGGCATTGAGTTTTCTGTAATCAATACATACGCGCCATCCAGTTTGGGTGCGTGTTTGGATCAATTCATTAGCCTCATTAGTTATGACCGTGATGCCAGACTTTTTAGGGACCACGTGAAAAGGACTTACCCATTGGCTATCAGATATCGGGTAAATTATACCACTATCAAGGCACTTGACGATTTCTTTCTTTATCGTCTCCTTCATAACGGGATTTAACCGTCTTTGTGGGTCTCGGGTTGGTTTGGCTTCATCCATCAGATGTATATAATGTTCAACAATCAAGGGACTAATCCCTTTGATGTCGGTCATTGTCCAACCAAATGCTTGACGATTTGATCTCAATACCGTCAAAAGTCCATTCTCTTGCTCTAAAGCTAGAGAAGCGGATATGATCATGGGGAAAGACTCATTCTCACCTGAATACGCATATTTAAGATGAGAAGGTAGCGGTTTGAGATCTAGTATTGGCGGAGAGAAAATAGAAGGTGGGGTAAGGGAATGATACTCGGACTCCCTAAGAGGTTCATAACTTGCGTAGGATATTGACTCGGAAAGGGCTACTGACTTTTGCAACGAGTCAACGGATTCAAACTCGGGGATGGATTCATCGAAGATATCCTCACTATAAGAATTTTCCATATCAAACAATGTCGCACTAGTGTTGTCAAGATCATCATAGCAAAGTACTTCAGCTTCACAGCTGTTGGAAGCTATCTCGTTGATGGAACAGACATCGATTAAATGAGCAGAAGGTTCAGATGGTTGACTTACTAGCTTGTAAATATTAAGCTCAATTTTCATCTTCCCGAAGGATAAGTTCATAGAACCGTTACGGCAATTAATGACGGTGTTGGAAGTTGGTAGGAAAGGTCGACCGAGTATCACCGGGATTTGGTTGTGTGGGTTCGCCACAGGCTGTGTGTCTAAAATAATAAAGTCCACAGGGAATATTGTTAGTTATATGTATGCCCTAGAGGCCATTACTGTACATAGGATGTATATTGTAGTGGATGCTGGGACATATATAGGGAGGACTTTCTTGCTCGACATGATAGTATGCTATCTGGTTGAACTTTACCTTAACGTGTATACTGATTGTCTCTCTATTACATGTTGGTAAAGCCCTTAGGATGTGTGCTTGACTGCCTGGACTATGATGCGGATCATACTAGTGGGGACATGGTAGTCCATAAGTACATCCTTCAAAGTCCCTAGTCGTGGGTGTATCGAGACGGGGCATCGATATACCAGAGTAGACTAGCGTGTACCTTCTCGACCCATACAGATGGGCGATGGATGATCCCATATCCATCGGTGTTTGACATCAGAGGAGATATACGGGTGCTCAGTAGAGACTGGGTACACTGGACGGACTCGCCGAGAACTCCCAGATGGTATTATACCTCACGTCAGATGGCAGTTCTCTGGTGACACTGGTACAGAGTAGTCTGTTGACCCGAGATCGTCATAGAGTCTTGTGTGGTTCCCACTGTGCTTTGATTTCCATCTTACCACATCCAAGAGGGCGTGCAAAACGGTGGTTTTTGGGTACAGTCCCGAGTCACATGGAGGCAATGAGCGATAGGAGGGGATTCGTCTCTCCCGGTATATGGGGGTTGATGTTGCGCTGTGTTCGATTGGTTATAACAGGAAATCCCTGGCCAGGGTTGCTAAGATTTACTGGTAAGTGTTACCAGTAGTTTCTCGAACAGTTATAGACCTCATATCGACACGACTTATTGAGCTATTGGGGTCTGACGTATACCACCCCTAGGCGAGATATGCGACATATCAGACGATCAGACCGGACTGTACGGTAATGTTACTGGTCGGATTCACTGGAGTGTGAGCGGGCTTGCTCGTCGATCTTCAGATCGCTCAATACCCGGGTGGCCGTTACGTTTAGCAGACCGCTTGCGGCTTGTGGATGTTTGATATGATCATCATCCGCTACCGGCGTATTGTCGAGTCTTTAGAGTCCTACACAAAGGTTTCCTGGTTCAAGCGAAACGAAATAGGAGAGCATATGAGATATGTGCGGGACCGAGAATAATGCGTGTATGTGATACCGTATTCTATTCTCGCGATAAATATATCGAATGGTTGTATGCGATATAACCTAGTTATCGATTCAAGCGTTGATTCGATAAGCCGATATATTAGATACCAGTCGGTTATGTGCGCATGACCGGATCATTGAATCAAGTGTTGATTTAATGATTTAATGTATAATTATATATTTGATATATTACTTTGCATTAACTAGTATCGGTTCACTTTAGACGGATTTTCTCACTCGGATGTGCGCATTACATATGCGATATGATTTTGTGCACTTGATTGTATCATGTTTGATGATACAAGTTTACTTGGTTAAGTGCAAAGAATAAACCATGGTTAAAAGAATGGTTAGGGTTTTATTTTCCATTACTTTTTTATTCATTTATTTATTTGTTTATTCACTTTGGAAAATAAAAAGAAAAGAGAAAAGAATGGTTGCTAGATTTGGAGTTTAGTTGAAGCTTCATGAAGCTTTGATAAAGTCAACCATACTTATCTCATCCTTAACCCTAACCATTCACACTAACCATGATTCATTCTCTACACTTGACCATGGTTAGAATTATGATAAGAATTCATTTTCTTTTCTTTTTCTAAAAACTTATCATAATTATCTTTCTTCTTCTTCTTCATTCTTCAAGTGAAGAAAAGCAAGGTCCATCAATGGTGATTGTTGGAAATGAGTGGAGCTTGATTCATCGATGCCTCGACGTAGATCATCTTCGGCATGGACATCGACGACCTAGCTTGCCCATTCTCCGACGAAGCCGACTCTAGAGCCCGGATTTGTTTTGGACAGCGGAGATGACTTCGTTGCGGAGCTATGGAGGTGGAGCACCAGATCTACAAAGGTTGTATTTCCGTATTCTCTTTAGTTAAATGTTAACTAGTTCCTTTTCGCCTAGACATCTAGCAAACGATCCGTACTTTAGGGTTTGTAGGCACCATAATTTTTGAAATTGCCATGGTTGATGGCTTGGGAGACCTCCTTGGGGTGCCTAGGAACCCTGCAGTGGTATCAGAGCCTAGCTAGAGCCTTAGGCGAAGTCCAGACGGAAATTGAAGTCCGAACGAACCCGAAACCCCGATTCAAAGTTGCTCTCTGTACAATTTTTAAAATCTGGGATTTTTCAATATTAAAAATATTCATAAAAATCAGCAGGAAATTCTAAGAAAGACTGTAAAATTCGGCTGCCTAATTCAAACAGTGCGCCGCGCTTCCGCGGCACGAGCCTGGCTCGTGCGGCGCAAGCGCGGCCATTTTGTCGTTTCTGGCATCCTAATTTCTACAGTAATTCATATAGTGCTGTGCTGGTATTCCTGGGTATTTTTAATATATTTTCAAGAGTTGAATTTTTCTGAGTTGTTTTGGGAATTCGGTGTTTCGATCGGGGTATCAAATTTTGTCTGTGTGGCTTTCCGGATAAATTTTAGAATATGTTAAAAAGTTCGACCGGATATAAATACCCAATTTTTCCCCTGTCGAGAAATTTCCAAGTGTTGGATTTTTCCGTAGTTTAACGACGTTCTAAGTAGTGCAAGTAATGCGATGGTCCCTCTAGAAGACACAAACCTTAACTCGATTATGTGACCGTCTTGAACTGCCCTTTGAACCTTCGGGTTTGGGGTAGTACGGCGTGCCACATGTGAGGCGTTGGCTTGACCCTTCTACGGCTGGATCGTTGGTACTGAGGCACGAACGGAATGTTGTTAGACTTGTTTCATGTGTTGATCTGTATCGGGAAAACTTGGGTGTTCGATTGTTCGATCGAAAAGTTTAACATTTTCTGTTTATCTGGAATGGGATACAATAATTGAAATTCACAATAGTTATGTGATAACTAAATGAATGTTATAAACATAGCAGTTTAGTCTCACTTGATCGGTTGCCACGGAATTTTGATGTGATCAAAAGTCCATCGCAATCACGTAGCGTACGCGGATATTCGCCGGGTAAACTTAATAGACAGCCTCACTCCATAGCCCCGACCAAGTGACTGTAGGAGAACCCCGTCGCCGAAAGCATCCGTTCGGGTGCTCGCGGTAGCGGTGTTCCGCCTTGGTGCACTTCGTCGACGGTATCGGGGGTGCGGCCGTCTACTGAAGTTTGCGACGAGCATTCGATCAGGATGTCGGGAATCTTGTAGAATTGCCCGACTTGGTATTGAAAAGTGTTTTCGATTTTGAGACTAAAATGCGGGGTTTATAATTGTTAGGCATGCGATGTCTAAGGAATTCATTTGGTCAGGCATGTGATGTCTGAGGTGATTGCGGATTCCAACTGTTGTAGTTTTACACTTTCTTTTCTGTGACCGTAAGTGTAATATGTGATATCGCCGGTTTCGTTGCTATATGTCAACGACAATTGGGATGGACATATTTACTTACGTTGATGACATGTGATGTTATGTGTTGCTGGATATGTTATATTGGATCGTCGTGTTTGAATAGCCGGGGGTTTTTATGTGAGATGAGTGTTTTTCATTTTCATTCATGTAAAAACTTGTATGTAATATTCTTTTATTGGGGCGCTTCCAGGTTGCGGAAGTTGTCACCGTCTGTATATTATTTACTTTTCCGCACTAGGATAGACCCAAGGAGGGGAGCACAAGTAACCGGGTTCTGGAGTCCAGTGGGAGACCAACTCGAGGAGTCGAGTCCGGGTCTCCTAACTCTAGAATTGGTAGGGTTGCTTGCCGCTCTCGTAGGGGTCTAGGGGTGTGGGTTTGGCTATTCATCACGACCGTGGAATCCGTGTTTTATACAGGCTCGTATCAAAAACACGGACGTCCTAGTATATCCAATATTTCATATGATTCTTCTGCTGTGATATCTGTGATGTGATCATGTGATGTTCTGTGATGGATATAGTATATAGTATATATGATATATTATATAGACGTTACTTATGTTTTGCACCCGCGCTAGCCCTGCCCTGCTCTGCCGTTAGTTACCTAACCTAACGGTGCACGAGGGGACATCGAGGCGAATGCGGATGGCATAAGTGTACGTCATATCTATCTGTGATGTTTAGGTACTTAAATGATGGGACTTCATTAATATGATTAATGAAATAAAAAGAAACCTAAGATGTTGTAGAATCGAATTTCAAAATTAAAACAGGTAGCTACAGTTCTTGCTTTGCATAGCGGTATATGTGATATATCCTGCACCTTATTCGATGAGGAAAGGACCGAGATCCCTTCACCGGGAGTGACTCCTTTAGCAATAACTGGCAGATGCTACACACTCGGTTTGTCTTTTGATAGCTTTTAAGTGTTTTTTCTTTGCACAGTGATATATATGATATATCCCGCACCTCATTCGACGAGGAAAGGACCGACGATCCCTTCACCGGGAGTGACTCCTTTAGCAAAACTAGAAAAGCCTCAAAAAACACTCCATTTCAAAATTCATTCGATCCTACAACGATATCAAGTTCATTACGCAATAGGTTTTCAGAAAAACCTGTCGTAGCCCTCCGTCATTTCAGATACGTACTAGTTAGTATTCGTGCTGCGGTTGTTTGGCCTCCGTTAAGGCGTAGTGTACGGTAGCTAACTAGTGCTTATCTGCTAGCATATGATGCGATTGGATTAGGGTATTCGTACGGCGTTGTTTGGCCTCCATCAAGGGTCGTGCGGGTGGGTTTAATTCAATCAGGAAATGACGGATTGAACTTGACTAGCGGACTATGGGTTGTTTGGCCTCCGTCAAGGTCATAGCGAGCTAGGGGCAAAATATTATCGGGAATTTCAAGTGTTGAGATTTGCAATGAGATTGCATACCTTCTATGAGATAGTTGGATCCCGATACCCGCTGCGAGTAAGAGTTACTCCTGGGAGAGTTTTATACATTACAATTAGCCGATCAAGTAGGTGTCTAGAAAGGTGTTAACGAGGTACGCCTCTAGGAAAACGAGGTTTACATTAATTAGGTTCGTGCGAAAGCACGGGGGACCTCCCTCAAAGTACCGACACTGGCCTGGCTGAAAGATTGGCGAACTTGTAGTGTGTAATTAATCCCGGCTGGTCTTTCCTTTTAGGGTTTGAAGGAAGATTTGATAAAAAGCAGTGGGAGCCATCCTGATTAGATAAAATAATAACCAATCTATTCTTGACAGAGCGCACGCTGAGTGTTATCTTCTCTCTCTCTCCAGGTAGCGACCATATCACGCCTTAATCAAGATAATAATACGGATTATTGACCGAACCCGCTTGTTATATTGAGCTGGGGAACGTTGGTCCCGCTCCAACTTATAATTGTTATAAGACAGAGCAGGAAATAGGGGATTACCAGAATTCCCGTGCCGCCCAAACGAAGAAAGTGCATGCTGATGCATCATCTTCGGGTGTGTTCATTATACAGAACTGTTTCTCAGTATCCTTTACGTCCTGGGTATATGATACCGGATCAGGATCCCAGATATGTAATCTGTTACATAGGGCTACAGAAAGGTAGAGAACTGAGAACGGGTCATAAGTTTCATGAGGCAGAAAACGGGGCAAATGTTGCAGCCAAGTCTGTTGGTCACTGTCACCCTGTATTACCGATACATTGATTCTGAACGAATGTTAATAGATACCGAACCTGATATACAAAATCGTATCCGTCTCTTTATTAGTAAAGAAACGATATAATTTTGTATTGTTGGATAATGTTTTGAACATTTCCTATATCAAAAGTTGATCGGATCAGGCACGTTATCTAAAAGCGTTGATGTTCTAAATCAAACTACAGTTCTTAATATATGGAACACACACAAGAGGAAGAGTTCAGAAATGAACGGATTCTTCTTGAGGTATTGTAGACTAGGTCAGATCAATGTGACCCGACTAGCTAGAGTTACATATAGATGCATATTTAAATCAGTTTGAATTTACATCTTGTGAAACTCGTCAGTCATGTCACAAAGATAAGATGACCATAGCTCCGTTTATTGGAAACAGAGAAAGAGTTAGTGAACTCTTGGGATGATACATGTTGATGTATGTAGGTCCCCTGTCTACACATGCCAAGACCGGTTCTTTGTACTTCATTACATTCTCTGATAATCTCTCAAGATTCAGACATATGTTCCTGTTGAAACACAAGTCCGAACCTTTTGAGATATTCATAGAATATAAGTTAGAAGTAGAGAACCAAAATGAGGGTATAAGTATTATGTCCTTTGATGAGATCAAGGAGGAGAATACTTGAGCACGGAAATCCTGGACTATTCTAAAGGAGAATGAGATTCTCTCTCAGCATTACTCCTCTGGATACACCATGGCACGATGGTATATCGGGGCGGAGCAATCGCACCCTATATGATATGGTGTGCTCTATGATGAGTACTACTGAGTTACCTATTTCTTTTTGGGAGTTATGCACTTGAGAAGCTGCATACCTATTGAATAGGGTTCGAATCAAATCAGTTGCCTACCACTTCATATTTGATATGGAAAGGGAAGAGCCCATATCTTAAGTTAGTTAAGATTTGGGGTTGTCCGGCCTATGTCTAAAAGCATAATCCGGACAAGCTCGAGGCAAGATCTGTACTGTAGAACTGGAATAGTTCCAGCTATACAAACAACAGCACATGATTCGATAGAACCAAAGGATTCAGTAGATTCCAACGAACCTCAGCCTCTCCGCCGATCTAGTAGGGTTCCTCACCCACCTGAGAGATACTTCGGTTTCTCTATGACAATGGGAGCTAGGATTGCATCATGAGATGATGACCCAACTTGTTTCGAGCTGGCCATCAGGAGTAGGACTCTGTAAGAATGGCTGGATGTTTAGCGATCTGAGATGGAATCCTTATACACCAACAAAGTATGGACTTTGGTTGCGATATCTAAAGGGTTAAATCCCCATCAGGAGCAAGTATATCTTGAGAAGATTACCTGGTGTAGATGGAAAAGTTGAGACTTTCAAAGCTAGACTGTTAGTGTATATGCCTAGTTTTCGTTTAGCAAAGATCCTCACAAGCAAGGTCCATGTTGCCTAAGTCATTAAAAATCCGTTTTTTATTATGTTTTTCCGCCTCCCCGTAAGCACCGGGGCGGGCAACACGGACTTACAGTGGTATCAGAGCCTAACTAAACCTAAACTAGCTAAGTAGTTAAGTGTAACGAAGTTTCGAAACCGGAAAATCGAAAAACCAAACTTGCAAAACCCTAGTTTCTGTTAAATTTTTTTATGCTCAAAATGAAAATATTTATACTTGTAAAATCGTCTCAGGGTTTTCTGAATACACCCAAGAAAAACGATACCCTAATTCCATCAAACCGCCGCCCTTCCGCCGCACGAGGTAGGCATGTGCGGCGGAAGCGCCGCGGTTTGTCGTTATCGGCGCATCGTTTTTCGTGCAGTGTGTGTTGTTGTTGGTTTTGGGATTTTTAGGATATATTATATGTGCCCAGATTTTCCAGAACTAAAATTTACTTTTGGGGGCCTATAAATCCGTATTTTTCGGAACTTCACTACACTTTAACTACATCGGTTATATCTGTAATGCTTGCATGTATTGAACGTCGGCTAATCGCTATAAGACGATTAGTCGGGGTTATACATGATCTGTGATTGTTATTGGTTTGTGGATATGAATGGATTGGATTGTCGCGGGTGAATGGCCGGGGTGGATGTGAGATGAGCGTTGTTTTTCTTTCATTCATTTGTAACATGTAAATTGATGTAATAATATTCTTTGTATGGCCGCACAACCGGGTCGGGGTTGTAGCCGTCATTGTATAATTCTTTTTACTGTTTTTGCTCCTAGGATAGACCCATGGAGGGGGTGCACAAACTACCGGGTATCTCGAAGTGCCGAGTGGCCTACTCACGGTGGTGAGGGAGGTTGCTTCGCTTCGGGTGCTTGGCGGGTAGTTTGCCGCACCCGTAGGGGTCTTGGGTGGGGTATTGGCTATTCACCGCGACCGTGTAATCCGCTTTGCGTTGCAGGCTCGAACGCATTGCGGATTCCTAGTATATCCAATGTATTCATCTGTGATCTGTAATGTCTATCATTGCTATATATTTATATATAATAACTATTTAGGCGTTGCTTATGTTTTACAGCCGCGCTAGCCCAGCCCCCGCTCTGTCGTTAGTTAAGTAACATAACGGGTGATGACGGGGCCCCGTGGCGAATGCGAATGGCATAAGCGTACGTCATATTTTGGTTGTTTTCTGCAATGGTAGGATTAAATGATGGGACGCATTAAAAGAACTAATGCAAGAAATAAACCAAGTAAAAGTCGATTGGAACACTTTGAAAACCACTCGGTTCTTTTCAAAACTAAACTTTTAAACGCGGAGCTTGAACCACTCCTTTTAAAAGCTATCTCGTTCCATCGATTATATCAAGTTCACTACGTTCACGGTTTCGCCAAAACCATTCGTAGCCCTCCGTCATTCCACATGAATGGTCAAAAGTATTCAAGCTATGTATTTTGGCCAAAGTCAAGGCATAGTGATTGGTAGCGTTTGGGTATTCATGTGCAGCATAGATAGATGCGTTGATTTGGGACAGTCGTGCTGCCATTTTGGCCAAAGTCAAGGGTAGGTACGGGTGGGTCCAAATTAACCAGGAGAATGACGGGTAGAACTTGACATGTGACTTATGATATTTTGGCCAAAGTCAAGGTCATAAGAGCATGGGGCAAAAATCCACATCGGGAGTTTCATAAGTACTGAAACTTGCTAGTGTTGCATACCATTTGGAGTGTGATGATTCTGGTAGGATTCCTTCGGCTTTATCACGCGATGATATTTGGATCCCGATCCTACTGTGAGTATATGCTACTCCTCGGGAAAACTCTCACTTAACGATCAATGCTATAAACCTAGTAGGTGCCTAGAAAGGTGTTAGCGGGGCTACGCCCACAGGGAAAAGAGGTTACTTAATTAAGGAACTTCGCGAAAGCGTTGGAAAACCTCCCTCGAAGTACCGACACTGGCCTGGCTGAACGGTTAAGCAAGTATTGTACGGTGAGAATGATCCCGGCTAATCCTTTTCTTTACGGTTTGAGAAGGGATTCGAGAGACAGTGGGAGCCATCCAGTTTAGACAAACTAAAAACCACTCTAAACTTGCAAGAGCATCATGCTAAAGTGTTTCTTTTCTCTCTCCTAATTGCAGCGACCATTCAAGATGACCGGACTTAAGTTACTATTAGATAAAAACATATTGACAGGGCCAAACTACAAAGATTGGCTCAGGAATGTCAAGATGGCTATCACTTATGACAAGCTGGGGTATATACTTACCACCAAAGCTCCCCCTGTCCCAGGTCCCACCTCCAGCGTCGCGGATGTTGAAATCCGTAAGACATGGGAGATAGATTGCGCGAGGGCCAGATGCCTCGTACTAGCCTCGATGGACAACGACCATCAGAGGAGGCACGAGAATATGGACCTAGAGTCAATATTTCTCCATACAAAAGAACTGTATGGAGAGCAGTCTCGTATCGCAAGATACGAAGTGTCGAAGAAGCTCTTTTCGGCAAGGTTGGCCGTCGGATCATCGGTAGCGGACCACGTGCTTAAGATGATCGGCTACATAGAGGAGCTCGCGGACCTTGGGACCACGTTGGAGAATGAACTCTATACCGATTTGATTCTCCAGTCCCTTCCTTCCACTTACGCCCAGTTCATTCTTAACTTCAACATGCAAGGAAAGGAGGTTGAACTTGCCGAGCTTCTGAACATGTTGAGGACTGCTGAGGGCACCCTACAGAAGGGTAGGGAGACATCCACTTTGTTTGTAGGAGGATCTTCCTCTTCTAGGTCCAGGGCGAAAGCCAAGGGCAAGAAGAAGAAAGCCCCCGCCAAACCAAGAGGCGGTGTCGGTAAAGTGGATACGAAGGGAAAGGGTAAAGCAACAAAGGTAGCGGGGAAGCTGGTGGGGAAGGAAGAATGCTTCTATTGTCACAAAAGTGGTCACTGGAAACAAGATTGCAAGGCTTGGAAAGCCAGAACACAGGATTTGAAGCGAGTTGCAGCTTCAGCTTCAGGTGTGTATGTTATTGAAAACTGTCTATCAATAAACCCTACTTCCTGGGTATTGGATACCGGATCAAGATCTCATATCTGTAATTCTTTGCAGGCGTTGAGAAAGCGTAGAGTTTTGAAGGCAGGTGACATGACCCTCAGAGTTGCAAACGGTGCTAGCATGGATGCTGAGGCCGTGGGGGACTATCACCTGGGATTATCAGATGGACACTTTTTGGTTTTGCGTAGTTGTTATTATGTACCAAATGCAACCTGTAATATCATTTCTGTATCTTTATTATCTAAAGAAGGTTATGAATTTGCATTTGTAAGTAATGTAGTGAACATTCACCTTAATCAAGTGTTGATTGGGTCAGGTACATTGAACAACGGTATATACGTTTTAAACCAACCACAGATTTTCAATATCCAGAATACACACAAAAGAAAGTCTCCAGAAATTAATAAAACTTTCTTATGGCATTGTAGACTGGGTCACATCAACGAGAGAAGATTGACTAAGTTACATACTGAAGGATATTTAGATTCGTTCGAATATCAATCGTATGCAACTTGTCAATCCTGTCTCAAAGGAAAGATGACAAAGGCTCCGTTTTCTGGACACGGAGAAAGAGCGAGCGAGCTCTTGGAACTCGTACACAGCGACGTGTGCGGTCCAATGTCTACACATGCGCGAAGCGGTTATTCTTACTTCATTACCTTTACGGATGATTTTTCAAGGTACGGTTATGTCTTCTTAATGAAACATAAATCCGAGGCTTTTGAAAAATTCCAGGAATATAAGAATGAAGTAGAAAAACAAACAGGCAAAAGTATCAAGATCCTAAGATCGGATCGAGGAGGAGAATACTTAAGTGCCGAATTCCTGAACTATTTAAAAGAGAATGGAATTCTCTCTCAGCTTACTCCTCCATACACTCCGCAACATAACGGTGTATCGGAGAGACGGAACCGAACCCTATTGGATATGGTACGGTCCATGATGAGTAACGCTGAGTTACCGCGATCGTTCTGGGGGTATGCGCTAGAAACAGCTACATATCTTTTGAACCGTGTTCCCACTAAGACTGTGCCTACCACACCATATGAGTTATGGAGTGGGAAGAAACCCTATCTTAATCACATTAAGACATGGGGATGTCCAGCTTTTGTAAAAAAGCAGTATGCGGACAAGCTCGAGGCACGCTCAGTACAGTGCAAGTTTGTGGGATATCCAAAGAACTCCAAGGGATATTATTTCTATTGCGAAGAGGAACAAAAAGTCCTTGTTTCTCGCCATGCCCACTTTCTAGAACATCAGTTCATAGAAAAAGAAATAAGTGGGAGCGCAATAGAACTGGAAGAAATTCCAGAACCACAAACTATTACTGAAAGTTTAGTGGAACCAGAAGGTTCAAAAGAACAGGACATTCCTATGCCGCTCCGCAGGAGTAGTAGGCAGTCTCATCCGCCCGAGAGATACTACGGTTTTCTCATTGACGGGGATAGAGAAGACTGCATCCTGGATTGTGATGAGCCTACTAGCTTCCAGCAAGCCATTCAGAGCGTCGACTCGGTAAAATGGCTGGATGCAATGCGGACCGAGATGGAGTCCATGTACACCAACAAAGTATGGACGTTGGACATTGCTCCAGACGGGGTAAAACCCGTAGGATGCAAGTGGATCTTCAAAAGGAAGATTGGTGTAGATGGACAGGTTGAGACCTATAAAGCTAGACTGGTAGCAAAGGGTTTTCGTCAGCGACCTGGTTTGGACTATGACGAAACCTTTTCTCCAGTAGCTATGCTGAAATCCATTCGGATCCTTCTTGCCATCGCTGCTTTCCACGATTATGAGATTTGGCAGATGGACGTAAAGACAGCTTTTCTAAATGGTCATTTAGAGGAGTGTGTCTATATGGACCAGCCAGAGGGTTTCATTCAGGGTGGGAGCAGCGGAAAGGTGTGCAAGTTGCTCAAGTCCATTTATGGACTCAAGCAGGCATCGCGGAGTTGGAACATCTGTTTTGATGAGACGGTCAAAGAATTTGGCTTTATCAAAAATCCAGATGAACCATGCATCTATTGTAGATTTGTAGCGAGAACTGTAGTATTCCTCGTTTTATACGTGGATGATATTCTCTTAATAGGAAATGACATTCCTATGCTACAATCTGTCAAGGGGTTCTTGTCACACAGGTTCTCCATGAAAGACCTGGGTGATGCCTCCTACATTCTGGGTATCCGGATCTACCGTGACAGATCCAAGAGGATATTAGGACTCTCGCAGTCCAGGTACATCGACACCATACTGAAGAGATTCAGTATGGAAGATTCCAAGCGCGGTAATCTACCGGCTTGTCACGGGATCACCCTCTCCAAAGAGATGTCTCCCAAGACTGATTTGGAGAGGGATCGCATGTCTATTATACCCTACGCTTCTGCGGTAGGCTCTATAATGTATGCGATGTTGTGTACCAGACCGGATGTGGCTTATGCACTGAGTGTGGTAAGCAGGTATCAGTCAAACCCTGGGGTGAAACATTGGATAGCAGTAAAGAACATTCTCAAGTACCTGAGAAGGACTAAGGAGATGTTCTTGGTGTATGGCGGAAAAGACCTGCAGGTTGAGGCCTTTGCTGACTCCAGCTTCCAGAGTGACAAGGATGATTCCAAGTCCATGTCGGGTTTTGTCTTTACCCTCAATGGAGGGGCGGTGTGTTGGAAGAGCTCCAAACAGGAAACCGTTGCTGACTCGACTATGGAAGCGGAATACATCGCTGCATCTGATGCCGCAAAAGAAGCTGTCTGGATGAGGAAGTTCTTGAAAGAACTTCAGGTGGTTCCGTCCATTGTTGACCCAATACCTCTGTATTGCGACAACAACGGGGCTATAGCTTTAGCGAAGGAACCCAGGTCCCATCAGAAATCCAGACACATCTTAAGGCGGTATCACCTGATCAGGGAGATCGTAGATCGCCAGGAGATCGAGGTCCGGAGAGTTGCATCAGAGGATAACACAGCAGATCCATTCACGAAGGCCCTACCCCAGACTCAGTTCGAGCGGCTGATCGAGATGATAGGTCTTCGATACGCCAGTACATGGCCTTAGTGCAAGTGGGAGATTGTTAGTGTATATGCCCTAGAGGCCATTACTGTATCATACTAGTTTGTATATTACTTAATGGAAGCTTGGGATATTCACAGTTGTATATACAATCTTGCTCGAAATGGTAGTATGCTACTTGGTTTGTCTCTGCTTTAATATGTGCATGTGTTTCTTTTAGCATATTGCTGGTATACATATTAGTAGAGCCCTTAGGATCTTTGCTTGATTACCAGCGTTGTGATGGCGCTCGCACTCGTGGGAGCTGGGTAATCTATAAGCACATCCTTATACAGGTCCCTGGTCGTTGGACTATCGAGACAGGGCATCGATACTCCGGAGTAGACTAGCGTATGCGCTTCTCATCCCAGTGTGGGAGACGGTCTGTCCCACAGCCGTTAGTACGTCGTACTTGGGATAGTATGCGGGTGCTCGTTAGGTTACGAGTACACTGGACAGGACTCGTCGGGAACTGTTGGTTGGTAATATACCTATCGTCAGTTATCAGTTCCCAGGTGACATGAGTACAGCTTAGTCCGCTGACTTGACACTGTCACTTCGCCTCGAGTGTGTTCCCACTGCACTTTGATTACTACCCTACCACGGCTCAAAGGAGCTGTGCAAACAGGTAGTTTTTGGGTGCAGTCCCGAAGCACTTGGAGGCAGTGACGGTTAGACAGGATTCGTCTCTCCCGGTATTGGGGGTTGACATCGCGCTGTGTCCAGGAGAGCCATTACACGAGTAGTCCCTGGCCAGGGCAAGCGAGATATACTGGTAGGTTTCCAGTGTTATCTCAGGGTGTTCTGGGCTACACTCCGACACGACTTGTACCGCTATTAGGGGACTGACGTTCACCGCCCCCTAGGCCCGCCATGCGATGTATCAGACGAACAGACCGGACTGTACGGAGACTGTTACATACAGGCTCAGTAGGAGTGCCGATGGGGTTCACCTCGTCAGTCTTCTTATCGACATCTACCTGGGGACCGTTACGTACAGCTAGTGCCGCTTGCGGTCTGTGGTTAAACCCAGTGCCAGCGTAGTGTCGAGTCTTTAGAGTCCCACACAGAGAGCTATTCGCCTTTAGGCAAAATGAGTAGAGGTCGCATGGTTTTGCGACAGGGTTCGTTCACATTCGCGCACTTGTGCACGTTTGCTGTCCGGACAGTTTATACTAGCGGGCTTTGGTTTAAGCCGGATCCTAGTATATGATTTGAGATTGGTTTTTCTCATTGTGTTCGTGTTCCTCGGATCACGAATGCGGGTGCGTATGCACAGTTGCTTGAGATTGAGGGAGAGGACCTTGATTAGGGTTAATGGCTATTGTCATTTTATTAACCCTAATATTTATGTGTGTGTTATTGTTAATTAGTAATTAGTTTAATAATTATCCATGGTTGTGGTTGTTGACCATTTGACTTCTTTGACTTGTTGACCTAGGTTGACACTTTGACCATCATAATTTCTTTTGGAAGATGCTTTTTGATCTTTGCAATTTGAAATGATAATGGTCATGTCATGATTTACCATGATAATTATCTAGCTAATTATTCAATTAAATTAATTCACACATATTAGTGAGAAGAGCTCTATTATTTTCTCATTCTCTCATATCATTTCTCTCTCTTGTTCATCCCCTCCCTCAAGCTCTCTCCCTCTCATGTGTTGAGAAACAAAAAGCTTGAGAAAAACCTTCACTTGATCCTCTCTACTCTCTTCTAGGGTTCAAGTCTTAGCATTTCTTGCACTCTAGTTACTCCTAGCTTGGAGTTGAAGCTAAAGGTGGTGGCTTTCAAGTGGATCTTTCTTTGACGGAAGAAGACAAGCAAGGTGAGGCCTTTCTACCATTCCGACGAGCAAGGAGAGAAGGAGTTCGAGTTCAAGGTATAACCTTTCTACAACTTAGTTAGTTGTTAGTTTACTTTAGCTAGTTTTCGTTTAGCAAAGATCCTCACAAGCAAGGTCCATGTTGCCTAAGTCATTAAAAATCCGTTTTTTATTATGTTTTTCCGCCTCCCCGTAAGCACCGGGGCGGGCAACACGGACTTACAGTGGTATCAGAGACTAACTAAACCTAAACTAGCTAAGTAGTTAAGTGTAACGAAGTTTCGAAACCGGAAAATCGAAAAACCAAACTTGCAAAACCCTAGTTTCTGTTAAATTTTTTTATGCTCAAAATGAAAATATTTATACTTGTAAAATCGTCTCAGGGTTTTCTGAATACACCCAAGAAAAACGATACCCTAATTCCATCAAACCGCCGCCCTTCCGCCGCACGAGGTAGGCATGTGCGGCGGAAGCGCCGCGGTTTGTCGTTATCGGCGCATCGTTTTTCGTGCAGTGTGTGTTGTTGTTGGTTTTGGGATTTTTAGGATATATTATATGTGCCCAGATTTTCCAGAACTAAAATTTACTTTTGGGGGCCTATAAATCCGTATTTTTCGGAACTTCACTACACTTTAACTACATCGGTTATATCTGTAATGCTTGCATGTATTGAACGTCGGCTAATCGCTATAAGACGATTAGTCGGGGTTATACATGATCTGTGATTGTTATTGGTTTTTAGATATGAATGGATTGGATTGTCGCGGGTGAATGGCCGGGGTGGATGTGAGATGAGCGTTGTTTTTCCGCCTCCCCGTAAGCACCGGGGCGGGCAACACGGACTTACATAGACTTGTTAAAGCTTTTCGTCATTGACCAGGCGTGGATCATGATGAAACCTTTTCAAGTGACTATGCTTAAGTCCATCCAGATCCTACTTGCCACGGCTACATACCATGACTGCGATATCTGGTTGGGTGTCTTGACTGCTTTTCTAAATAATGATTTGGAAAAGAGCGTCTATAAGTACACAGCCAGAGGGCTTCGTAGACAGTGGGAGCAGCGGAAACGTGTGCAAGATGCTTTATAGGATAAAACATGCATCGCGGAGTTGGAACATCTGTTTTGATGAAGCAGTCAAAGAGTTTGACATCATCAAAATGGTAGATGAACCTTGTATAAACAAAAAGGTAGTAGGGAGTATGGTGACGATCCTCGTAGAGTACGTGGATGACATACTCTTGATAGGGAAGGAGTTTCCTATGCTACGCTCGATCAATCTCCGCTTATCACTAGGATTCTCCATATAGGATTAAAGTGATACCTACTAAATCCTGGATTTTGGATCTATGAGATAGATCTAAATGGATGTTAGGAAACTCACTAGATGTAGTGAGATGGTATCAACCGATCCTGGGGAGAATCACTGGAAGGGTTCCAGGGTGATAAGGACGACTGAATGTCAGTCGCAGGCATTGTCTTTACCCTCGGTAAAGGGACGGTATGTTGGAAGAGTTCCAAGCTAGATACCGTGACATACTAGACGATAAAGGCTGGATACATCGCTACTTATGATGCTACCCTAGAAGCTGTTTGGGTGTATATTGGTTCATGAGATGAACTATGTTCCTACCATTGTGAGACAATGGAGTTGTGGCTTATGCCAAGGAACGCCGGTCCCATCAGTGATCCAGACATATTCTAAGGCAGTATCACCTGATCATGGAGATGGTTGATCTCCAGGGTGATCGAGGTTAGGAGAGTAGACTCAGAGGACAACACAGCGGATCCACTCACAAAGGCCTGTTCCCAGAGAGAGACTTTTATGGGATGGTTGAGTATGAGATACTGCAACCACTGCTACAGATGGCCCTAGTGCAAGTGGGAGATTGTTAGTTATATGTATGCCCTAGAGGACATTACTGTACATAGGATGTATATTGTAGTGGATGCTGGGACATATATAGGGAGGACTTTCTTGCTCGACATGATAGTATGCTATCTGGTTGAACTTTACCTTAACGTGTATACTGATTGTCTCTCTATTACATGTTGGTAAAGCCCTTAGGATGTGTGCTTGACTGCCTGGACTATGATGCGGATCATACTAGTGGGGACATGGTAGTCCATAAGTACATCCTTCAAAGTCCCTAGTCGTGGGTGTATCGAGACGGGGCATCGATATACCAGAGTAGACTAGCGTGTACCTTCTCGACCCATACAGATGGGCGATGGATGATCCCATATCCATCGGTGTTTGACATCAGAGGAGATATACGGGTGCTCAGTAGAGACTGGGTACACTGGACGGACTCGCCGAGAATTCCCAGATGGTATTATACCTCACGTCAGATGGCAGTTCTCTGGTGACACTGGTACAGAGTAGTCTGTTGACCCGAGATCGTCATAGAGTCTTGTGTGGTTCCCACTGTGCTTTGATTTCCATCTTACCACGTCCAAGAGGGCGTGCAAAACGGTGGTTTTTGGGTACAGTCCCGAGTCACATGGAGGCAATGAGCGATAGGAGGGGATTCGTCTCTCCCGGTATATGGGGGTTGATGTTGCGCTGTGTTCGATTGGCTATAACAGGAAATCCCTGGCCAGGGTTGCTGAGATTTACTGGTAAGTGTTACCAGTAGTTTCTCGAACAGTTATAGACCTCATATCGACACGACTTATTGAGCTATTGGGGTCTGACGTATACCACCCCTAGGCGAGATATGCGACATATCAGACGATCAGACCGGACTGTACGGTAGTGTTACTGGTCGGATTCACTGGAGTGTGAGCGGGCTTGCTCGTCGATCTTCAGATCGCTCAATACCCGGGTGGCCGTTACGTTTAGCAGACCGCTTGCGGCTTGTGGATGTTTGATATGATCATCATCCGCTGCCGGCGTATTGACGAGTCTTTAGAGTCCTACACAGAGGTTTCCTGGTTCAAGCGAAACGAAATAGGAGCGCATATGAGATATGTGCGGGACCGAGAATAATGCGTGTATGTGATACCGTATTCTATTCTCGCGATAAATATATCGAATGGTTGTATGCGATATAACCTAGTTATCGATTCAAGCGTTGATTCGATAAGCCGATATATTAGATACCAGTCGGTTATGTGCGCATGACCGGATCATTGAATCAAGTGTTGATTTAATGATTTAATGTATAATTATATATTTGATATATTACTTTGCATTAACTAGTATCGGTTCACTTTAGACGGATTTTCTCACTCGGATGTGCGCATTACATATGCGATATGATTTTGTGCACTTGATTGTATCATGTTTGATGATACAAGTTTACTTGGTTAAGTGCAAAGAATAAACCATGGTTAAAAGAATGGTTAGGGTTTTATTTTCCATTACTTTTTTATTCATTTATTTATTTGTTTATTCACTTTGGAAAATAAAAAGAAAAGAGAAAAGAATGGTTGCTAGATTTGGAGTTTAGTTGAAGCTTCATGAAGCTTTGATAAAGTCAACCATACTTATCTCATCCTTAACCCTAACCATTCACACTAACCATGATTCATTCTCTACACTTGACCATGGTTAGAATTATGATAAGAATTCATTTTCTTTTCTTTTTCTAAAAACTTATCATAATTATCTTTCTTCTTCTTCTTCATTCTTCAAGTGAAGAAAAGCAAGGTCCATCAATGGTGATTGTTGGAAATGAGTGGAGCTTGATTCATCGATGCCTCGACGTAGATCATCTTCGGCATGGACATCGACGACCTAGCTTGCCCATTCTCCGACGAAGCCGACTCTAGAGCCCGGATTTGTTTTGGACAGCGGAGATGACTTCGTTGCGGAGCTATGGAGGTGGAGCACCGGATCTACAAAGGTTGTATTTCCGTATTCTCTTTAGTTAAATGTTAACTAGTTCATTTTCGCCTAGACATCTAGCAAACGATCCGTACTTTAGGGTTTGTAGGCACCATAATTTTTGAAATTGCCATGGTTGATGGCTTGGGAGACCTCCTTGGGGTGCCTAGGAACCCTGCAAATATAAATTCCCATGCTTTGATTAACACATCCTCAAGCTCACCCCTAGGTTTGGCGATAGATCGGACTGCCATCTGAAGAGTGCAGTGGGCAGGTTTCAACTCTCCTATACCTAGCTGCTCATAGACGGAATATGGAAGAAAGTTAACACTAGCGCCGAGGTCAAGTAGAGCACGATTGATGCTTTTCCCCCCAATAGTTATAGATATTGTCGGAAAACCGGGGTCCTTACGTTTCTTAGGCAATTGTTGGGTAAAAGCTGTGCTCACGTTACTTGTCATGAATACCTTTTTCGGCACTTGAGTTTTTCTCTTCCTAGTGCACAAGTCCTTAAGAATTTTTGCATAAGATGGAACTTATTGAATAGCATCTAGGAGAGGGATATTTATGTTAACTTTCTTAAACAATTCCACAACCTTCTCCATTTGTGCATTAGGTTTGTTGGCCCTCAATTTATTTGGAAATGGAGCTTTATCAATAAGTTTTGGGTCCAACATTTGTGGAAAAGTTTGTGGAGATAGAATCGATCCCAGAATTGGAGTAGGGATCGTTTTAGGTAGATTCGAGGAAGTGGGCAAAGTGTTCGAGCCTTGGGGAAAACGGAGAATAGGCTCGAAAGAAGGTGGGAGACTAGACGAATTAGGGGAAGAAGTAGAAGCCAGGGTTTCAATTGATTCCTCATCATCAATTTGTTCACCCACTTGATTGTTCAACACTCTTCCCGATCTCAACGTGGTGACGGCACTCACATTATGATTTTGTGAATGGCCAGGATTTGGTAGGGGTTGAGACGGAAGTTTCCCTTTCTCTCTAGCACTCATTTCGGCGTTTAATCGTGCAATTTGTGCTCCTATCGATTTAATACTCTCACCGTGGGAGGCGGAGTCCTTTTTTATATTATCGACAGAAGACTTTATCTCAGCCGAAACTTGCATGAAATTTTTCAGAAACAAATTCATGGTTTGTTCGAGTGAAGAGGAATTATCAGTACCGGCCAATTACAAAGAATTATTATACGGTGCAGAAGTGTTGGCCGGATTTTGAAAAGGTTGGGATTGAAAGGGGTGATGACGCTGTGGTGGTGGTTGATGTTGCTGTGGAGAAGGTCTTTGGTAATTGCTTTGGAACTCGTTTTGGTTTTGGTTTTGGTTTTGATTTTGGTTCCAAGCAAAGTTAGGATGATTCCTCCACCCATGATTGTATGTCGAAGAATAAGGATCGTTTCTAGGTCGCTGCTGAAAAGTAGCATTAGTTTGCTCGTGTCCTTGAAACGGTGCATTCATAGGACATTCTTCCGTCAAGTGTGATGGATTGGAACAGCAACCACACACGGTCTTGGGGACCGTTACCTGGTTTAGGGAGACTGATGAGAATTTGTTTTCAATAGCGTCGAGTTTCTTTTGCATCGCTGCCATTTCGGCTTTTACTATAATGGAAACATCGATCTGATGAATACCTCCTCTAGATGAAGGTGGTCTAACGCTTTCCCACTGCAAAGTGTTTTCAGCGAGATCTTCCAGATATTTCCAGGCTTCACCATCGTCTTTGGACATGAAATTGCATTGACACATGGTTTCAAGCATCTGCTTTGTCGCTGGATTAATGCCCTCATATATAATTCAGCACAGATCCCATCTATGTATTCCATGATGAGGACATTGGACAAGCAGATCCTTGAAACGTTCAAAGCACTTCCAACATGGTTCATTGGGAAGTTGGGTAAACTGGTTGATTTCGCTTCGAACACGGGCGGTCTTATGATTTGGGTAAAATTTCTTACGGAATGCTATCACGAATTCATCCCAATTGGTAATAGAGTGTGCGGCGGTATTATAAAGCCATTTTTCTGCCAAGTCGCACAAAGTGAATGGGAGAAGACGTAAGCGCATAGCATCCACGGACAGTTGTGAAGTACCCATCATTGCGCATACGATTTCAAATTTGGTGATAAAAACGTATGCGTCTTCCGACTCGAGCCCGTGAAATTTGGGCAACAGGTTGATGTAGTGGGGTTTAATTTCAAAATTATCCCCGTTGGCTGGTGGAATAGATAAACAGGTAAGAAGGGGACCGCGTATAGGATATCATATCTCTTAGAGAGAGATGTGCAGTGGATTCTGCTCGTCTACGGGCGGTGGCAGGGTGGTATTATAATTTGATGGAGTACCGTCCATCTCAGTCGATGTGGTGGGTGGTGGGGGAAAAGAAGATGAAGAAGCACCGACTTCGGAGTCGATAGCAGGAACACGGACAAGACGGGCACTAGAATCCCGTGTCCAGCTAAGCATGCACTAAGCGGGTTTAGCGCAAGTGGCAGCGTGTGTGTGATTTAAAATTGGTTTGTTTTGAAAAGTGTCGGACTTGAGACAAATCACACAAAAATGCATAAACAACCCTAGAACTAAAGTTACCTAGGTCAAGTCTCTAGACTGCTCCTAGACTTCCAAATGACAAGCCGCAGGATCAATCCTCTACCACCTCTTTACTACTCTTGTGGCCAGATAAGTGCCAGGTAAGTGGGAGGTATCCGCTATACCAATCACCAAAAATAGCGGGCCTAATTAAGTAACCACTTGCCTTAGATAAACTTGCCTAGGCAACACAAAAGTAATGCAGATAAGCGATAGATTACCCACGACCTTCCTCTGTCCTTATTGAGCGTGACAGTCCTTAGAGTCTTGTCTAAATATTTTTTTAAAAATTAATGTAGGGTTGATGCGGATGCTCGTTTTGTGATTTACGGGGCCTAGGAAGGGTGATAAAATCCCCACCAAATCTGAATTTTGGTCTTGCCTCTTAAAGTCCGTATTAAAATATGAATAAACAAACCAATTACAAAAATTTGCAAAAAGATTTTTGAAAGACGATATTTTGCAAAGAATCCTGCAGAAAAGATATTTTATTTGATTTCAGAGGAGAGAGAAGGAGTTGAGAAATTTACCGGAGAAGTTTGGAACCCTAAGTCCTCAATTGCACTGCGGTTTCGCCGCCGAATAGGCCTTCTTGCCGCAGTTCAGCCGCGGAGTTGAGGGATCCTGTGATGATTTTTGCTATGTGGCCTACCTTGCTCCTCTGGATCTTGATGAATGTCTCTGGCTCTCTGTTTCCTCAAGTCTATGACTCCAGATCCCCTTGCAAAATTCACACAACAATCGTTAAATATACAATTTGCAGTTTTGTTTTATTTATGATATTGATTAAATAAGAATTCAACACGACTAGTAAGAAAAAAAATTACGCATGTATCCCCGGCAACGGCGCCATTTGATTTGTCTGTTTTTAAATAAGTGTTTGTAGAATAACCGCAATCAATAACGGTATCGCGTGTAGCTAGACCGAGATGAGTACGGGTCATCCTCAGGGATATGTGGAATCTTTCAATCTTACTTTAGACGTGTTGAAAAAGAGGAAGAATAGAGGAATAAAGAATAGTGGAAATAGTTTCTAGATCTACGTTAAAATACGGATGTAGAATACATATCTAATTTGAATACGGATATAGATTTTATAAGAAGAATGCTTGTAGGGTTCGTTCAGATTTAGTGGTCATGGATAACTAATAAAGATTACTCCTTTTATCTATTGATAGATTTAATACTAGATAGATAGTGATGAATGGGGATTAGGGTTCTTGGAAGAAACTAGGGTTGCCCCACTATTGACCCTTGTCCTTTCATTGATCTCTATTCATGTGTAGCCCTTAACAAAACAATTGTTAATCTGATCTCAAATCGCGGTCGAGACTAGAAATAAATTGGTAGCGCGCCCGATAAGGATGTTAACATTTATTTTTCTAAAGTTTATAAACTTCATAAGACTTAAAAGAAATTAAAACATTTTTTCATCCATTGATCTACCCTAATCTTACGAACCCTATCAAGCGGAAATTACTCGCGCATGATGGAGATAGAAGAAGAACGGATAGAGAAAGAATTCATAATGTAAATGCAAAAAATAAATGCTAAATAATGATCCACCTTTATCAATCAACTTCACAATTACAAAGCCTTCAAGTTTAGATTACAAGAGAAAGAAGAAGTTGCTCTCGATCTCTGCCTTGTAGGAAGTAGATGCTACATCGAATCTCACGTCGCTCTATCATGTCGAATCGTGGACCTGTCGTGGATCTCGTGTTCTTTGACGGTGATTTGCTTCGTGTAAAAGGTTGATGAATTCTAACTTTAGCCCTCGGTCCTTTATATAGCCCTCAAAGAAGAAAACCTAGTTTCCATATATGGTGACTTTCCTAATATGGTGACTTTCCATATATGGTGACTTTCCTAATTTGGTGACTTTCCATATATGGTGACTTTCCTAATTTGGTGACTTTCCATATATGGTGACTTGTCTTTAGGATCCTACCCAAAAAATCCAGAACCCCAATTCCCTATAACGGTCGCGGATCCGCCACATATGGCTTGTTTTGGCCATGGAACCGCGGCCGTTTGGTGTGATCAATACTTCAAAATTCTTGGGATGCTTCATAGTGACACATGGAGATTTATTTGATGTCTGGAATCTTCATATCTTTTCTGAGTCTCTGCTAGTATTGATTCTTCGATTTATTTAACTTCATCGGCAGAGTTTTGATTCCCGACACTCGATATCTCGATCTCCTGACCTGAGCTAAACCTTGCACAATATCTCAATAAATAATGTTAGTAATATTTTTTTTATTGAGATATTATCCTAACCATTTTATATGATAGTATATTTTAAGAATATTGATTAGGTATATTTGATATGATATGCATATTTTAATTATCAAAATATTGTATAAATATAATATGCATATATTTTCCTTCATAATGTTAATTATAATATATAGAACATATGACAATAGATATTTTGCAGATAAACCCTTATATGTTCTATATTTACAATAAACACCTTTAAACACTTAACAAAAGTAAGAAAAATGTTATGTCAAATGTACAATATTTTCGACTGAACATTCACCTTGGGGAGCTCCTGAAATGTTCGTCAAGAAGAAGGACGGCAATATGAGACTGTGCATTGATTATGGTCAATTGAACCGAGTTACGGTGCGGAATATGTATCCTTTACCTTGCATTGACGATTTGTTTGATCAGCTCCACGGTGCGGGACATTTTTCCAAGATTGATTTGAGGTCGGGTTATCATTAGTTGCGGGTCGACAACATTCCGAAGACTGTTTTTCGTACACGCTACGGGCATTATGAGTTCTTGGTGATGTCGTTCGGACTCACTAATGCCCAGCAGCGTTCATGGATTTGATGAACCGGATTTTCAGGCCGTTTCTCGACCAATTCATTATTGTGTTTATTGATGACATTCTGGTCTATTCTAGAAGTTGAGAGGAGCATGAGCAGCACTTGAGGATTACCTTGCAGATATTAAGAGAGCACCAGCTGTTTGCTAAATTCTCGAAGTGCGCATTCTGGCTTGATAGTGTTGACTTCTTGGGTCATGTGGTTACGGGAGACGGTATACAAGTGGACCCGAAGAAGATTGATGCCGTACATGTTTGGCCCAGACCTGTATCAGTGACAGAGGTCCACAGCTTTTTAGGCTTAGCCGGTTATTACCGCCGTTTCGTGTAGGATTTCTCGAGTATCACTACACCGCTGACCGGACTGACCTGGAAGGGGGTTCCTTTTCTTTGGACTGAAGCATGTGAGCAGAGTTTCCAGCAGTTGAAGACTCGTTTGATGACCTCACCAGTGCTATCCTTGCCTTCAGGATCAGGTGGCTATGTCGTTTATTGTGATGCTTCTCGAGTGGGGCTAGGTTGTGTGTTGATGCACCATGAAAGAGTTATCGCTTATGCTTCTCGGCAGTTGAAGAAGCATGAGCAGAATTATCCCACTCATGATCTTGAGATGGTCGCGGTGGTCTTTGCGCTCAAGATTTGGAGACACTACTTATACGGAGAGTCGTGTCAGATCTTCATGGACCACAAGAGCTTAAAGTACATCTTCCGGCAACGGGATTTGAATTTGACGCAGCGCCGTTAGATGGAGCTTGTGAAGGATTATGATTGTGAAATCCTTTATCACCCGGGCAAGGCGAATGTGGTAGCTGATGCTTTGAGTCGTAGGCACGGAGGTAGCTTGTTCCATTTGAGCGCATTTCAGAGACATCTTCTACAGATTGGCGGATCTTGTGCGATAGTTGAGTACAGTTCGAGTTTACTTCCGCTGGAGGGCAGCTTGCTCATGTCCGTGCCCGTCCACTTCTACTTGATCGTATCTGTGAGGCGCAGCCCGATGATGCTCGTTTGTCTGAGATTTTAGAGCATGTTCGACAAGGTAGAGATTCGGAATTTGTGATTGATGACCAGGGTGTGCTACGTTTTTGGACTCGTCTATGTGTGCCAGATTCCGAGGGGCTGAGACGCGAGATCCTAGTGCAGGCACATCAGTCAGCATACAGTGTTCATCCAGGTTCCACCAAGATGTATCGTGATTTGAGAGATATCTACTGGTGGGAAGGGATGAAGAGAGATGTTTTGGACTTCGTTTCGAGGTGCCTGATTTGTCAGCAAGTCAAGGCTGAGAATCAGAGACCGGCAGAAGAGTTGCAGGCTTTGCCCATTCCGGAGTGGAAATGGGAGCAGATCTCCATGGATTTCATTGTGGGTCTACCCAGCTCCAGTCGAGGGTATGACACCATTTGGGTGATTGTTGACCGGTTGACGAAAGCGGCTCACTTCCTTCCAGTAAAGACCACTTTCGGATATGCTCAGTATGCTCAGTTGTACATTGATGAGATTGTGCATTTGTACGGCGTTCCTTCATGCATTGTATCCGACAGAGGCACCCAGTTTACCAGCCGTCTTTGACAGAAACTTCAGGAAGTTTGGGGTACCCGGTTGAGTTTTAGCACCTCTTTCCATCCACAGACCGATGGTCAGTCAGAGCGGACTATACAGACTCTTGAGGATATTCTTCGTTCATGTTTGCTTGATTTTAGTGGCAGTTAGGATCGTCACTTGCCTTTAATAGAGTTATCCTACAATAACAGCTTTCAGGAGACGATTCAGATGGTGTGGTAAGCAGGTATCAATCAGATCCCGGGGAGAAACACTGGACAGCTGTGAAGAATATTCTTAAGTACTTGAGAAGGACTAAAGAAATGTTCTTGGTGTATGGTAACGGAGAACTCTAGGTGTAGTCCTTTACCGATTCGAGCTTCCAGAGTGATAAGGATGATAGTATGTCGGTCTCGGGTTTTGTCTTCACCCTCCATAGAGGGACGGTATGTTGGAAGAGTTCCAAGTAAGATACCGTAGCAGACTCGACGATGGAGGCTGGATACATCGCTGCCAACGATTCTACCAAAGAGGTTGTCTGGATGAAGAAGTTCATTGCTGAACTTCGTGTGGTTCCATCCATTAAGGATCCAATACCCTTGTATTGTGATAACAATGGAGCTGTGGCATTTGCCAAGGAACCCCGGTCCCATCAGCGATTCAGACATATTCTGAGGCGGTATCACCTGATCCGGGAGATAGTAGATCGCCGGGAGATCGAGGTCAGGAGAGTTGACACGAAGGACAACACAGCGGATCCACTCACGAAGGCCCTTCCCTAAACGCAGTTTGAGAGACTTTTTGGGATGTTGGGTATGAGATGCTACAACAACTGACCTTAGTGCAAGTGGGAGATTGTTAGGAATATGTATGCCCTATAGGCCATTGTTGTATGATATAGTGGATGCTTGGAACATATATATATAGGAATTTCTTTCTCGACATGATAGTATGCTATCGGGTTGCACTTTATCTTAACATGTACACTTGTATTGGTATACTGTCTCTCTGTTACATGTTGATAAAGCCCTTACGATCCTGTCTTGACTACCAGGACTATGATGCAGATCATACTAGTGGGGCCTGGGTAGTCCACAAACATATCCTTTAACAGTTCCTAGTCAAGGGAGTATCGAGACAGGGCATCGATATTCCAGTGTAGACTAGTGTGTACGTTTCTTGACCCTGTATGGGGCGATGGTTGATCCCACAGCAATTGGTGTTTGACATCAAAGATTGTACACAGGTGCTCATTAGAGAATGGGACACCGAACATGACTCGCCGAGAACTCCTAGAAGGTACCATACCTATCGACAGATAGCAGTTCTCTGGTGATACTTGTACAGGTTATTCTGTAGACCCGAGATCGTCATAGTGTCTTGTGTGGTTCCCACTGTGCTTTGATTTCCTCCCTACCATGGCTCAAAGGAGTCGTGCAAATAGGTGGATTTTGGGTACAGTCCCGAGTCACATGGAGGAAGTGAGCGATGGGAGGGGTTTCGTCTCTCCCGGTATAGAGAGTTGATGTTGCGCTATGCTCGATTGGCTATAACAGCAAGTCTCTGGCCAGGGATGATGAAATTTACTGGTAAGTGTTATCAGTAGTTTCTCGAACGGTTATAGGCCACAAATCGGCATGACTTATCAAGTTACTAGGGTCTGACGATTCCACCCCTAGACTCGATATGCGACATATCAGACGAAGAGACCAGACTGTAGATAAGTGTTGCTTATAGGCTTTGCGGAAGTTTGGACAAACTTTCTTGTTGATCTTCTATTCGTTCAATACCTGGGTAGCCGTTACGTCCAGCTAGTACCGCTGACGGTTTGTGGGTATTTGATATGATCATTACCTACTGCTGGCGTATTGACGAGTCTTTAGAGTCCCACACAGAGGTTTCCTAGCTCAAGCGAAACGAAGTAGGGCATATATGGTGATATGTGCGGGAGCTTGATTAAATATGAGTATGTGATACCGTATTCTAATCTGGAGATATTTGATATCGGTTAGGTTATATGTGATATAACCGGATTATTGAATCAAGTGTCGATTCAATGATATGTTATATGTATATATATTTGATATTGGCCGGTTGTATACGATATGACCGGATTATTGAATCAAGTGTTGATTTGATATTGTATATTGAATGTTATCGGTTATATATGAGATGATCGGGTTATTGAATCAAGTGTTGATTTGATAATTTGATATACATTTAAATGATATTAGTCGGTTATATATGATATAACCGAATTATTGAATCAAGTGTTGATTTAATAATTTGATATATGTATATATATTAACTAATATTAGCTCACTCATGATTTTCTTATCTTCTTTTTATGTATATAATTATATATATATATATATTTGTATATTGTGTCATGTTAGATGATACATTGAACATGGGTGTATGAGACTCACACCTTGGGTTTAAGATATTGTGATGATTTATTTTAAAAAGAAAAATTAAAAGAAGTGGAAATGAGTCATGGCTTGGATACTTGTAGAAGCATGGAGAAGCCATAACTCATCCTCACTTTTTGTTTTACTCTAGATATTTTATTTCATCACATCATTATCTTTAGCCCCATGGCTCACTCTCTCACTTGATCACAACTCTCTCATTTTCACCCAAGTTCATCTTCTTCCTCCTCTAGTTTTTCTTGAGTTGGAAAATTAAAAGAGAAAGAGATTTCTAAAGATAGCAAAACTCCTACTTCATCAACCTACTTTAAACTAGCCCTTCAGATTAGGTTGTTACCTTCACTAATACTTTGATTAGTGAAGTATTAGCTTGACCTAGAGAGACTTCAAGGTAAATCATCTTCGGCATCGAAGATCGCAAAGCAAGCTCGATCTTTTCTTCAAGTGGAGCCAAGAGGAGTTCTAGGGACTATTACATGGAGCTTTAGAAGTGTAGGACTTGGTCTACAAAGGTTGTAATCTTCTTCACTTAGTATAGAACTTTCTTTCATGCTTAGAAAACCCAAATAATCTAGTTAGATTCTAAGTTAGTATAACTTAGCATTCTAGATTTTTTTAAAATTGCATACTTGATGTTTGTATAAACCTAGTGGAGGTGATAAGATATACTTTCATGGTATCAGAGCCAAGCTAGAGAATTAGGTGATGTCTAAACGACGTTAAAGTGTTCGATCAAACTTCGATACCCGTAAATTTCATAGTTTATGTCCAGATTTTCAAAAGTTGATATTTTTCAGATTAAAAATAGTCAAAAAATCATGCAGGTTATTTGATGAAGCCCTAAGAAATACGAGGCCCCATCTCCACTAAACCGCCGCGGAACCGTGGCGTAACCCCTGTTTTGGCCACGGTTCCGCCGCAAGATTATGGAGTTGAGGGTTCGTTTTTCTTGTGCTGCTCCGTTTTGTGATTCTGGGTTTTCTGTATATTTTTAGTGAGGCTCAAGTTGTTGAGGTCTCTATGATTTATGGGTGTTTGATAAATCGATCGAAATGTTTAACATCCTCTAGATTATTATGATATGTAATACAATATTTGGAATCCACATTAATTAGTTTTGTTAAAACTAGTTTGATATTTGTAGATCTAGCGTTTTGGTCTCGTTTGATCGATTGCCACGGAGTTACGATTAGGATCAAAACTCCGTCGCAATCTCGTATTGTTCGGCGGTCGTTAGGTCGAGTTAGGGGTTCGTTTTTCTTAGGGGTCCACACAATACCCTGCACAATTTTCTGAACATTTTTAAACCCAAAAATTCCAAATTTTGAAAAATTTCAAGAGAGCAATCTTGAGGTGGTGTTTGATGTTCGTTCGAACATTTTAACGTCGTCTAAGTTACCCGAAACGATGTTAAAATTATGACTACGAAACACTCTGAATTGCCTTTATAGAAAGATAACATCACATGAAATCTTAGTAAAAATAAACAATACCTGAAACACCAAACCCCAGAGACTGGAACACCCAAGAAAAATGAAGCCAAACCAAGTCAAGAAAACCGGCCAGGCCGGTCATTTCAAGGTTTTCGCTGGGTCAAATTCGGTGGTTTGGGCTCGTTTTTCTCTGGTGTTCATATTACATCCCATGTAACATTCTTCAACTGTTTAAAAAAAATTTAGAGGCTCATAAAAATTCGACAGAAACTAGGGTTTTGTTTCGACTGTTTCGGAGTTGTTTCGGTTTCGTAATTCTACTAATATCGTTTAATTCTCTAGCTTGGCTCTGATACCACTGAAGGGTTCCTTAGCATCCTCACTAAGTTTTCTAGGGCATCAAGTATGCAATTTAAAAATATTTAGTGTGCTAACTAACCTAAACCAAGGATCTAACTAGAGAATTAGGAGTAAGCTATGCATGTAAACATCTTTACACTGAGTGAATGAGGAATACAACCTTTGTAGACCGGTCCTTCACTTCAAAAGCTCCGTGTATTAGTCCCTTGGCTCAAAGTAGTGATCTCTCCGACTCTAGTAAGGGTTCACAAGGCGAAAGGAACAAGCTTGCTTGAAGTCTTGGAGGCCGAAGATGATCTACGTCGAGGAATCTCCAACTCAAGCTACCTCTTCACTAATTGGGAATTAGTGAAGCAAACAACCTAAACTAAATGGCTAATCTAGTGTAGGTTGATGAAGTAGGATTTTTGCTCACTTTAGAATTATTTTTCTCTCTTTCTTTTTCTTCTCACTCAAAGCTAGAGAGCAATGGAGGAGATGAGGAAAATGAACTCAAGAATGATCTTGTGTCAACCATGGGTGAGAAAATATCATATATAACTCATGTAGAGACTTATCCATGGCTTATGATAATGGTTAGGTTAATAAATATCTAAGGTAAGACAAAATTAGTGGACTAAGTCAATGGTTTCCACAAGCTTCACAACCATGACAATTTTCCACCTAATTTTGATTTATCCTTAATAATTAAAACCTCACATTATGTTAAGTATGGTATGAGTCTCATACACCCATGTCCAATGTATCATCTAGTATGATACAAAAATGAATACATTAACATATATCACATATATATTAAATGTATAAAGAGAAAAACATTTTCTTAAGTGAGCTAATATTAGTTAATATATATTTATATATCAAATATATAATTACACATTAAATTATTAAATCAACACTTGATTTAATAACCCGGCTGTATCGCATACAACCGACTAATATCATTTATATGCATATCACATATACATATAACATATCATTAGATCAACACTTGATTCAACAATCCGGTTATATCTCATATAACATGTATCGCGAGATTGGAATACGGTATCACATACACTTATTAATCTCGGTCCGGGCAAATCACATATGTGCCCTACTTCATTTCGCATGAGCTAGGAAAGCTCTGTGTAGGACTCTAGTGACTCGTCAGTACGCCGGCAGTAGGTGATGATCATATCAGTCACCCACAAGCCGTCAGCGGTACTAGCTGGACGTAACGGGTACCCGGATATTGAGCGATCAGAAGATCAACAAGCAAGCTTGTCCATACTCCTGTGAATCCAACAGCAACACTACAGTATAGTCCAGTCTTTTCGTCTGATATGCTGCATATCTAGTATAGGGGTGATAGACGTCAGACCCCAGTAACTTGATAAGTCATGCCGATATGAGGCTCATAACGGGTTGAGAAACTACTGATAACACTTACCAGTAAATCTCTGTATCAGCCCTGGCCAAGGACTTCCTATTATGGCCAATCGAGCACAGCGCAACATCAACCCATAATACCGGGAGGGACGAAACCCCTCCTATCGCTCATTGCCTCCATGTGACTCGGGACTGTACCCAAAAACCACCGTTTTGCATGCTCACTTGAACGTGGTAAGGTGGAAATCAAAGCATAGTGGGAATCACACAAGACTTTATGACGATCTCGGGTCTACAGACTAACCTGTACAAGTGTCATCAGAGAACTGCTATCTGACGTTATGTATAATACCATTTAGAAGTTCTCAGCGAGTCCTGTTCAGTGTACCCAGTCTCCACTGAGCACCCGTATACCATCTTTGATGTCAAACACCAATGGATGAGGGATCATCCATCGCTCGTCAAGAAGCGTATACGCTAGTCTACTCTGGAATATCGATGCCCCGTCTCGATACACCCTTGACTAGGAACAATTAATGGATGAACTTATGGACTACCCTGGCCCCACTAGTATGATCTGCATCATAATCCTGGTAGTTAAGTAAACATCCTAAAGGCTTTATCAACATGTGAGAGAAAGACAGTATCACAATACAAGTCGACATGTTAAGATAAAGAGCAACCAGATAGCAAACTATCATGTCGAGAAAGAAAGTCCTCTCTATATATGTCCAAGCATCCATTATATATACAATCATGTACAATAATGGCATACATACAACTAACAATCTCCCACTTGCACTAAGGCCAGTTGTTTTAGTATCTCATACCCAACATCCCGAAATGTCTCTCAAATTGTATCTGGGGTATGGCCTTCATGAGTGGATCCGCCGAGTTATTCTTCGTGTCAACTCTCCTGACCTCGATCTGCCGGCGATCAACTATCTCCCGGATCAGGTGATACCGCCTCAGAATATGCCTGGATCGCTAATGGGACCTGGGTTCCTTGGCCAAAGCCACTGCTCCATTGTTATCACAATACAAAGGTATTGGATGCTCGATGGACGGAACCACACCAAGGTCGGTTATGAACTTCTTCATCCAGACAGCCTCTTTGGCAGCATCGTTGGCAGCGATGTATTCAGCCTCCATCGTCGAATCTGCCACGGTTTCTTGCTTGGAACTCTTCCAAAAAACTGCCCATCCATTGAGGGTGAAGACAAAACCCGAGACCGACTTAGAGCCGTCCTTATCACTCTAGAAGCTCGAGTCGGTAAAGGACTCCACTTGGAGTTCACCGTTACCATATACCAAGGACATTTCTTTAGTCCTTCTCAAGTACTTAAGAATGTTCTTCACAGCTATCTAGTGATTCTCCGCAAGATCTGATTGATACCTGCTTACGACACCCAGTGCGTACGCTACATCTGGTTGGGTATATAACATCATATATATGATAGACTCGACTGTCAAAGAATAAGGTATACCTTGCATGCGAGCCCTCTCCAAATCAGTCTTGGGGGACATCTCTTTGGAGAGAGTGATTCCTGAGATCGTGTGTAAATTCCCACGCTTGGAATCCTCCATACTAAACCTCTTTAGTATGGTATCAATGTACCTGGATTGGGACAATCCCAGCATCCGTTTAGATCAATCTCTATAGATAATAATCCCCGGGATGTAGGAGGCATACCTAGATCCTTCATGGAGAATCTTTGTGATAAGAAGAGCTTGACTGAGTGCAGCATAGAAACATCATTTCCTATCAAGAGTATGTCATCCACGTACAATACGAGGAAGACGACCTTACTCTTTGCCACCTTCTTGTATACACAAGGTTCATCTACGTTTTTGACGAAGTCAAACTCTTTGACTACGACATCAAACCAGATGTTCCAACTCCGCGATGCCTGCTATAACCCGTAGATTGATTTAAGCAGCTTGCACACATTTCCGTTGCTCCCACTATCTATGAAGCTCTCTGGCTAAGTCATGTACACGCTCTCTTCTAAATCACCATTTAGAAAAGCGGTCTTGACGTCCATTTGCAAGATTTCGTAGTCATGGTATGCAGCGATGGCAGGTAGGATCCGGATGGACATAAGCATAGCCACTGAAGAAAAGGTTTCATCATAATCCACACCTGGTCATTGACGAAAACCTTTTGCTACAAGCCTAGTTTTGAAAGTCTCAACTTTTCCATCTACACCAAGTTTCTTCTTAAATATCCATTTGCTCCCAATGGGTTTTACCCCTTTGGGAGCAACTTCCAAAGTCCAGACTTTGTTGGTATACATGGATTCCATCTCAGACCGCATTGCATCCAGCCATTTCACAGAGTCCCCACAAGTGATGGCCTGCTCGAAACTAGTTGGGTCATCATCTTCCATGATGCAATCCTCGCTCCCACCATCAATGAGAAAACAGTAGTATCTCTCAGGTGGATGAGGAACCCTACTAGATCCGCGGAGTGGCTGAGGTTCGTTGGGGACTATTGAATCATCCTGTTCCACAAAATCGTTAGTTGTAGTTTATGTAGCTGGAACGTCTTCCAGTTCTACCTCATTGCCACTAATTTCTTTTACAAGAAATTCCTTTTCTAAAAAGGTGGCATATTGAGAAACAAACACCTTTTGTTCCTCACTATGGTAGAAGATATATCCATAGGAATCCTTTGGATACCCCCACAAACTTACACAAAACAGATCTTGCCTCGAGCTTGTCCGGATTTTGCTTTTTAACATAGGCCGGACAACCCCATATCTTAACTCGTTTAAGAGATGGTCTCTTCCCATTCCATATCTCATATGGTGTGGTAGGCACTGATTTGGTTGGAACTCTATTCAATAGGTATGCGGTCGTTTCAAGCGCATAACTCCAAAAGGAAACAGGCAACTCATCAACACTCATCATAGAGCGCACCATATCTAATAAGATGTGATTTCTCCGCTCCGACACACCATTATGTTGTGGTGTATACGGAGGAGTAAGCTGAGAGAGAATCCCATTCTCTTTTAAATAGTCACGGAATTCCATGCTCAAGTATTCTCCTCCCCGATCGGATCGTAGGATTTTAATACTTTTACCCGTCTGGTTCTCAACTTCATGTTTATATTCATTGAATTTCTCAAAAGCTTCAGACTTGTGTTTCAACAGGAACAAATGTCCAAATCTTTAGAGATCATCAGTGAATGTAATAAAGTATGAGGAACCATTCCTGGCATGTGTAGACATGGGGCCGCATATATCACTATGTATCAGTCCGAAGAGTTCAGTAGCTCTTTCTCCGTGTCCAGTAAACGGAGTTTTGGTCATCTTGGCTTTGTGACATGATTGGCAAGTTTCATAAGATGTCAATTCAAAATGATTCAAATATCCATCTTTATGTAACTTAGCCAGTCGTGTCGCATTGATATGACCTAGTATACAATGCCACAAGAAGGATTCGTTCAATTCTGAACTCTTCCACTTGCGTGTGTTTTGTACACTAAGAACTATGGTTTGATTTAGAACGTATATGCCATTGCATAACGTGCTCCAATCAACTTTTGATTTAGGAAAATGTTCATAACATTATCCTGTAATACAAAATTATATCCTTCTTTACTTAATAAAGAAACTGATATAATATTGCAAATCAGGTTCGGTATGTAATAACATTCGTTCAGAATCAATGTATTACCATTTGGTAATATAAGGTTATATTCGCCAACAGCTTTGTCTACAGCATTTGCACCATTCCCTACTCTTACATAATGATCACCTATTCCCAGTTCTCTATCTTTCTTTAGCCCATGTAACATATTACATATGTGGGATCCCGATCCGGTATCTAATACCCAGGACGTAGAGTGTACTGAGAAACAGTTCTTGGTAACAAACACACCCGAAGAAGATGCATCAAAATGCTCATTCTTCGTTTGGGTGGCACGGGAATCCTGGAATTCCCCTATTTCCTGCTCAGACTTATAACAATTATAAGACAGAGCGGAACCAACGTTCCCTAACTCAGTATAATAAGCAAGTTCGGTCAATACATCCATATTATTATCTTGATTAAGGCCTGACACAGTCACTACCTGGAGAGGGAGAGAAGAAAACACTTAGCGTATGCTCTTGCAAGATTAGATTAGTTATTATCTTATCTAATCAGGATGGCTCCCACTGTTTTTATCAAATCTTCCTTCAAACCTTAAAAGGTAAGACTGGACGGGATTAATTACACCCTACAAGTTTGCTAATCTTTCGGCCAGACCAGTGTCGGTACTTTGAGGGAGGTTCCCCGTGCTTTCGCACAGACCTAATTAAAATAAACCTTGTTTTCCCAGGGGCGTAACCCCATTAACACCTTTCTTGTCACCCACTTGATCAGCTAATTGTAAAGTGCAAAACACTCCCAGGAGTAACTCTTACTCGCAGTAGGTATCGGGATCCAACTATCTTATAGAAGGTATGCAATCTCATTGCAAATTTCAACATTTGAAATTCCCGATGTGGTTTTTTACCCCTAGTGACTTATGACCTTAACTATGGTCAACAAATCAGAAGAACTAGTCAAGTTCTACTCGTCATTTCGTGATTAATTAGACCCACTTATATGACCCTTAACTATGGTCAATAAAGTCATATAAATGTCCTAATTAATCGCATCATATGCTGTGTAGGAAGACATCACTCAGCTACCGTACACTACGCCTTAACTATGGTCAAAAAACATAGCACGAATACTAAGTACTCTACTTTCTAAAATGACGGAGGATTGCGGATGGTTTTTATGAAAACCTTTAACGCTTTGAACTTGATATCGTTTTAGAATCAAGTGATTTTGAAAAGGAGTGGTTTAAGCTCCGCTTTTAAAATCAAATAGTTTTCAAAACAAACCTAATTGGTTGTAGCATTTGCCAGCTTTTGCTAAAGAGATCATTCCCTGTGAAGGGATCTCGGCTCTTTCCTCATCGAATGAGGTGTTGGATATTCATCAAGGAATACCGCTATGCAAAGCAAGAACTAGAGCTACCTTTTTGAAAATATTGATTCTACAACATTTTTAGGTTTCTTTCCTTTCATTAATCTCATTAATGAAGTCCCATCAATAAGTATCACAGAAGAAATGAAAATAGAACGCACGCTTATGCCATCCGCATTCGCCACAGTGTCCCGTTATGCACCGTTAGGTTACATAACTAACGGCATAGCGGGGCAGGACTAGCGCGGGTGCAAAACATAAGCAACGTTTATTATATATCATATATATAATAACAACATTCGTCTCATTATATAAAGTGATCACATCACAGAATATCAGCAGCAGAAGTCCACATATTAAATATTGGATATACTAGGAATTCCATGTTTTAAGGTAAGCCAGTAAAAAACACGGATTCCACGGTCGTGATGAATAGCCAAACCCACATCCTTAGACCCCCTACGAGAGCGGCAAGAGAACCTACCAATTCTAGAGTTAGGAGACCCGGTCTCGACTCCTCGAGATGGTCTCCCACTGGACTCTAGAACCCGGTTACTTGTGCTCCCTACCTTGGGTTTATCCTAATGCGAAAAAGTAAATAATATACATCAATGGTGACATCATCCTCAACCCGGAAGTGTCCCAATAAAAGAATATTACATACAAGTTTTTACATGAATGAAAATGAAAAACTCTCATCTCACACAAAAAAAAACCCGGCTATTCAAACACGACGATCCAATATAACATATCCCAGCAACACATAACATCATATGTCATCAACGTAAGTGAATATGCATATCCCAATTATCGTTGACATATAGCAACGAAACCAGTGATACACCACATATTACACTTACGGTCGTAGAAAAGAAAATGTCAAACTACAACATTTGGAATTGACACATCCCTTAGACATCATAAACCCGGAATATCTCATATTTCGGATTTCATGCCTAACATTGTAAATCATACATTTGGGTCTCATCTATGAAAACACCTTTTCAAAAGAAATCGGGTAATTCAATAAGATTCATGATTCCTACCGAGACCGAAATGTTAAATTTACAAGCAACTAATCAATTTTCACAAAACTAATTAGTGTAGATTCCAAATATTGTATCACATTCATAAAAACTAGGCGATGTTAAACTTTTCGATCAATCGATCAACCACCCAAAATTCTCAGAGGACTCAGCACATGAGTTAGATTCAAAAATTCCCAAACAGTGCCACAAGTACATACGGACCAGCACAAGAGAGCACGTCCCAAGCCTCACCAACGGCGCCGCGGAACCGAAACCAAAAGCACCTTTTGGCCGCGGTTCCACGGTCGTTAGGTCAGGTTAGGGGTTCGTTTTTCTTAGGGGTCCACACAATACCCTGCACAATTTTCTGAACATTTTTAAACCCAAAAATTCCAAATTTTGAAAAATTTCCAGAGAGCAATCTTGAGGTGGTGTTTGATGTTCGTTCGAACTTTTTAACGTCGTCTAAGGTACCCGAAACGATGTTTAAATTACGACTAAGAAACACTCCGAATTGCCTTTACAGAAAGATAACATCACATGCAATCTTAGTAAAAACAAACAATACCTGAAACACCAAACTCCAGAGATTGGAACACCCAATAAAAAGGAAGCCAAACCAAGTCAAGAAAACCGGCCAGGCCGGTCATTTCATGGTTTTCACCGGGTCAAATCCGGTAGTTTCGGCTCGTTTTTCTCTGTTGTTCATATTACATCCCATGTGACATTCAGCAACTGTTTTAAAAAAATTTATAGGCTCATAAAAATTCGACAGAAACTAGGGTTTTGTTTCGACAGTTTCAGAGTTGTTTCGGTTTCGTAATTCTACTAATATCGTCTAATTCTCTAGCTTGGCTCTGATACCACTGAAGGGTTCTTTAGCATCCTCACTAAGTTTTCTATGGCATCAAGTATGCAAATTAAAAATATTTAGTGTGCTAAGTAACTCAAACCAAGGATCTAACTAGAGAATTAGGAGTAAGCTATGCATGTAAACATCTTTACACTAAGTGAATGAGGAATATAACCTTTGTTGACCGGTCCTTCACTTAAATAGCTCCGTGTAGTAGTCCCTTCGCTCCAAGTAGTGATCTTCCGGACTCTAGTAAGGGTTTACTAGGCGAAAGGAACAAGCTTTCTTGAAGTCTTCGAGGCCGAAGATGATCTACGTTGAGGAATCTCCAACTCAAGTTATCTCTTCACTAATTGGGAAGTAGTGAAGCAAACAACCAAAACTAAATGGCTAATCTAGTGTAGGTTGATGAAGTAGGATTTTTTCTCACTTTAGAATTATTTTTCTCTCTTTCTTTTTGTTCTCACTTAAAGCTAGAGAGCAATGGAGGAGATGAAGAAAATGAACTCAAGAATGATCTTGTGTCAACCATGGGTGAGAAAATATCATATATAACTCATGTAGAGACTTAACCATGGCTTATGATAATGGTTAGGTTAATAAATATCTAAGGTAAGACAAAATTAGTGGACAAAGTCAAAGGTTTCCACAAGCTTCGCAATCATGACAATTTTCTACCTAATTTTGATTTACCCTTAATAATTAAAACCTCATATTATCTTAACTATGGTATGAGTCTCATACACCCATGTCCAATGTATCATCTAGCATGATACAAAAATAAATACATTCATATATATATTAAATGTATAAAGAGAAAAACATTTTCTTAAGTGAGCTAATATTAGTTAATGTATATTTATATATCAAACATATAATTTAACATTAAATTATTAAATCATCACTTGATTTAATAACCTGGCCGTATCGCATACAACTGACTAATATCATTTATATGCATATCACATATACATATAACATATCATTGAATCAACACTTGATTCAACAATCCGGTTATATCTCATATAACCTGTATCGCGAGATTGGAATACGGTATCACATACACTTATTAATCTCGGTCCCGCACATATCACTACTTCGTTTCGCATGAGCTAGGAAACCTCTGTGTTGGATTCTAATGACTCGTCAATACGCCGGCACTAGGTGATGATCATATTAGTCACCCACAAGCCGTCGGCGGTACTGGTTGGACGTAACGGCTACCCGGGTATTGAGCGATCAAAAGATCAACAAGCAAGCTTGTCCATACTCCTGTGAATCCAACAACAACACTACCATACAGTCCGGTCTCTTCGTCTGATATGTCGCATATCTAGTCTAGGGGTGGTAAACTTCAGACCCCAGTAACTTGATAAGTCATGCCGATATGAGGCTCATAACGGGTCGAAAAACTACTGATAACACTTACCAGTAAATCTCCCTATCAGCCAGGGACTTCCTGTTATGGCCAATCGAGCACAGCGCAACATCAACACCCAATACCGGGTGAGACGAAACCCCTCCTATCGCTCATTGCCTCCATGTGACTCGGGACTGTACCCAAAAACCACCGTTTTGCAAGCTCTCTTGAACGTGGTAAGGTGGAAATCAAAGCACAGTGGGAATCACACAAGACTCTATGACGATCTTGGGTCTACAGACTAACCTATACAAGTGTCACCAGAGAACTGCTATCTGACGTTAGGTATAATACCATCTAGGAGTTCTCGGCAAGTCCTGTTTAGTGTACCCAGTCTCCACTGAGCACCCGTATACCATCTTTGATGTCAAACACCAATGGATGTGGGATCATCCATCACCCGTCAAGAAGCGTATACGTTAGTCTACTCCGGAATATCGATGCCCCGTCTCGATACACCCTCGACTAGGAACAATTAAAGGATAAACTTATGGACTACCCTGTCCCCACTAATATGATCTGCATCATAACCTGGTAGTCAAGTATACATCCTAAGGGCTTTATCAACATGTGAGAGAAAGACAGTATCACAATACAAGTCTACATGTTAAGATAACGAGCAACCAGATAGCATACTATCCTGTCGAGCAAGAAATTCCTCTCTATATATGTCCAAGCATCCACTATAATATACAATCATGTACAATAATGGCCTCTAGGGCATACATACAACTAACACTAATCTTGCAAGAGCGCACGCTAAAGTGTTTTTCTTCTCTCTCTCTCTCTCCAGGTAGCGACCACAACACGCCTTAATCAAGATAATAATATGGATGTATTGACCGAACCCGCTTATTATACTGGACTGGGGAACGTTGGTTCCGCTCTATCTTATGATTGTCATAAGTCTGAGCAGGGAATAGGAGAATGCAAAGATTCCCATGCAACCCGAACGAAGAAAGAGTATGTTGATGCATCTTCTTCGGGTGTGTTCATTACCGAGAATTGTTTCTCAGTATGCTCTACGTCCTGGGTATTAGATACGTTTGTAATTTGTTACATGGGTTAAGGAATGGTAGAGAACTGGGAAAGGGTGATATGTCTCTCAAAGTAGGGAATGGAGCAAATGTTGCAGCTAAAGCAGTTGGCGAATATCACCTAGTATTACCAAACGTAATACATTGATTCTGAACGACTGTTATTACTGTAACATTTCAAAAATGAATAAAATATTATTTTTGGGAATTTTCATAATTTAATATTAATTTTTAATGAATATATTAATAGCCGGTATAACTAATTACCGTTAAATGATGAAAATTCCGGAGGAAAATTTTGGAAATTCTAAGGTAGGGTATTTTGTGGAAATATGCCATTTTTAAGTGTTTATGATGGATCAAATGCTATTTTGGTGTTAACCACGATTAAAAATCGCTAATTGGATTTTTTGGTTTTTTGTGCAAAAATGTGCACATAAGATTTTCTACACTTGTCATACTTGTGTCATGTTTTGGACCCATGTTAAGCCTTGGGTTGAACCATGTAGATGACATTGATGGGTTAACCTTTTGGTTAAGATAATTAGTTTAATTAAGGGTGTAGCTTTGTTTAAATTTGATTAGGGTAGGGGTTGACTTATAGGTAGGTGAGAGGGGGAGCCTTGATGGCTTGAGCAAGCAACATTGAGAGAGAGAGAGAGAGGTGGTTAGGGTGTGCGATGATCCATCTCATTCCATAATCCCTTGTGTTCTTTCACCCCCCCTCTCACTCATACCACTCCCTCTCATTTATCACACCTTTCCTCACATCACACACTCTCACACTCAAAAACCATTACAACAGCACCATCATGAGCTGCAGCAGCAGCTGATGTGAAACATCAGCTTACCCTCAGCACACTTCAGCCCCCATATACACCCATCAGCCCCAATTTTTGAATCAGCAGCATCAGCAGCTGCTGTAAAAACAGCAGCAGCAACTTCATTTCAAAGCAAATCCACACCATCATCATCCTACCACCTCACACTTCACCACACTTCAACACAACACAACAATAACCACAACAACCCAGCACTGCATCAACTCCATCAGCAGTAGTTCAGCCAGAAAACAGTTTCAGCCACTGCTGCACCAGCCAACAGCAGCAGCATGTAGCACAGCAGCACCAACAGCTCAACAGTCCAGCAACAGCCCATTTCCTCCTCTTTCATTTCCTCTTCTCCTACATCTTAGGACCCCCTTGAGGTATAATCTCACGACCCAACTCCTATCTTGCAAAAATATAGTTGTTTAGCTGAAATTTTAGTATTATTAAGTAGATTAGTGCTAGTTTAGGCAAATTTGAGTGAGACTTGACCAAGTGTTAGTTCTGATTGTTAGGGTAACCTTATTAAGTGGATTTGAAACCAGTTAACCCCAAAATACCCCAGATTTCCAATTAGTTACCTGAAAGTTTCGACTTGGCATATTTTAGCAATTTTGTCGACTAATTGACCTTTCTGAGATCTACTTTCACCGCGGGAACTCTAAAATGAAATTGACTTGGCAGTAAGCTGTGCAGGCACCCTGGGACCGTCCCACAAAACCCTAGCCCCCACCTCAATTTATTGGCTGCAGATTTATTCCCTATGGCCGCAATTTGCGGCCAGAGCAGTAGGGAACCCCCTCGTTTTGCGTGCACGGCTCTTTTACCTATAAACTTGACCCTGGGTATGTCCAGTTTTGACTGATTCCTGCTAGGGTAAACTCTGGGTTGATTTTCTTGAGTTGGCGCATGATTTATGACTCTTTTTCGTATGGTTTTTGGTATTCGATGATTCATTTCCGTCGGGTGGCGTTTAAACGCCAACGACCAGTGAGCATTGGCTGTGTTTGCACGCGAGGCCACAGGTTTTTACCTATTGGCGTAGCGTGTACCATTTTAGTTTCCGACATGGTTTTCATGTGTTTTGGCGTGTGATATCCTTGTAGGTTTCCCACATGGCGTCGAGGCAGTGGGGATGCAAATGGCGACATCGGAACCGGCACGCATAAAACAAGGTGAGTAGATTTATATCTACGGGGAGAAGTCGGGTGGATGGCGTATAGCACCCCCGCAGTCCGAAGTCTAGTATACCATATATATTATATATACAAATATATGCTAGTTTATGTCTGACTTGGTTGTTTAGGATGTGTTAGGTGGAATATGCATAGGATAGGGTTAGAAGTAACTAGTGTTGTTTCTAGTCGCGAACCTAGAATAGGTTTACACCCACACGCACACACGTGCGAATTTGCTAGGTTTATACGGTGACGATGAGGATATTGGAGGAAATTGGAGATGAGTCGATGAGATATGTTCTGAGGTTATGATATCGGTGATATGGCAGGACTCATATTTGAGATACATCCTGATAATATAGCGGATCTTTAGACGACGATACATATCAGAGTGATATACTTTGAATAATTAGCATGTGGTCGTGATATGAGATATGTCATGTTAGAAATTTATAGTGGATCGCATTGAGTGATGTACCCTTCTTCATGACGATATGTGATGTTGATATCAGTGATTTGAGGCTGTAGGTCAGCAGCCAGATCATGATTGGATTGATGATATTAGTGTTGTACTAGACATAGGTCAGTACCCTGGATGATGATCTTGATAAAAGAGGATATTAGATAAATAGTGTGATGAACGTGATATTGACCCGTACCCAGCTATTGGGATGCCGTACGACGACTTACCGTACGAGCTGTATTTTGATGATTGATCCGCACTCATGACTCGAGGATGTCAAATGATATACGGTATCGTACGCGATACTATTGAGGCGGGATCACCGACTATTATATTTATATTTACATATATATCGATTCAGATTTAGGTGGTTTCAATACCCCTCCCGATTGACTTGTTAGTTAGATCAGTAGTTAGTTTAGTAGATGTTAGACTAGACCCGAGTCATACCTATTCAAAAACATACGAATCGGGAATATCTTAAAAACAAGTAAAGGGATTCTACGGATATTTTCAAAGGACGTATCTTTCTTAAAAACTCCGTAGCCCTTATTTTACTAAAAACCCCGATCTGTCTTATTTCAAATGGCACAATTTCATGACATTTACATATTGATGTAGACTTTTCACAGATTACGTTGATTTATTCGACTCCACGTGTTCATTGCTATTCACATTTCATTTCATGTGCTATTGCTATAATACCATCATGCTGTTAGGACACCAGCACCATTATCGATGATGCGTATGTTCCACGTACACTTGCTTGCCGGCTCACACACTTCATCATCGATAATTGCCATGTCACTACACTGTAGTACTGTTACATTCAGGATACAATCCTTGCATGGCATACTCATTGTACACTTATATTTATGCACATACTCATACTTGCACATACATAGATGATATTTCTAATTTTTGGGAACCGCAAGATACTCGTAAAACTGATTCATTTTAAAAGAGCGGCTTCCCCCAATATGTGCATATTACTATTTCAGGTTGCATGATAGACAGAGGTGCTTGTATTTCTTTTACATGTTGCATACAACATGCTTTGATTATACGCATTGAGATATGTTGTTTTGTCACGTCCCGAAAGTACGGAATATGACCGGCACTTAAACTACGAACGTCTCAAGGCGTACGTATTCTAAGTAAGCCGAAAACCCAGAAATCCAAACCAAGAAAAGTAGTAGAGTGTAGGAAAACCAATTTAAATCAAGAAGTTTTAATAGCATAAGCCGAATTATGCGTTTTATAAAAACATCAAATATTTCCTAGAAATTTCGGCAGAGTCTCCTTTGTAAATACAGGCCCCCAAACGGAATACAGCATGAATAGTATACGAAATCAAATAAAGGCATCCCCAAGCGGGAGCTAGCTCTTCGTCAAACGACGGCCACAACCACACAACAATATAATATACAACGCCGAAAGGCGAGGATCACAACAGAAAAGGAAACTCAAAACAGCATGAAATTCGTATAAATACAACGCGCGACTCTAAGGTCGATAGAATAAACAACACTGGTCTCTATCTCTGAAATAATTACATGTTTGGTTGATGGAACTTCTAGATACAACAGAATAATAATATACAAGATATATAATGGGGGTACGATACAAGTAAACCCACCTACTAGCAAATCACCCGAAGGAAACTATGCCCGCAAGCCGTAATGAAACCTGTACGGCAAACCTGCAAGAAACTGGGGCACAACGGGGGTGAGTTGCCAACTCGTGAATAGAAAAACATCTACGAATAGAAATCACATGTATGACGCAATCCTAGGTCATACGATCAATATACATCCTCAAATATATATAACCAGCAGCCTATAACAAGGCTAGGGTAAATATCTAGCCCGAGTCTAATCTCTTGTTCCCGTGTCAGTGCCCAAGGGTAGCAATATATCATATGAATGAGGTATGAATGCATGAAAACAGAATACATGTAAATGAAGAACTGTTTTCATAATTTAGTGAGATTTCCTTTGTATTTTTAAAACGAGGTATCATAATGAAATCAGCATAAAACAGTGCCTAGCATCGGCACAAAACGTAATCCCAATATCTCGATATCTCTGTATCACAGTCTCTGTACCTCAAAATCTCGAAATCTCAATGTCCAATCATAATATCTAGGGCGCCGTCAGTCCAGGCCGGCCCCTACCATCCATCTCAAGACCACGACGGTATCCTCCGGATATCCGACGCGTCGGGTAAAATCACCGGTAGGTAGTGCTCCCCTGCCAGGCTCACATCGTCATCATCACGCGCTTCTTGCCCCGGGGTACCTTACCGGGTCCACCATGTACCCGAAACGGTTCATCCGCCTCCTCGAATCGGGTCTCGAAATCTATCAGCAAACTCATGGTGGACGACTCATACATCAAGGGAAAACCGCACTTTTTATTTTAAAGAGAGAAAGAAGTTTATATAAGTTTTGCGGTTTTCCCCCAAATCCAGAAAATCTCATGGAAATCCGAATCCAATCCTCAATAGCATGTAAACAGTGCATATCGGCATAAAAATCCATGAATGCTGCATAACAATGAATATTAACATGCATGAAGTAACAAGTAATATCTACAATGTCTAATCTAGCATATAAGGCGAGTACACTAATATCATGTCTAAATTATTAGCTAACAACCTATGTCAATGCAATAGTATTTCTAAAGTGTACGTGGCATGGCAATTACCGATGAAGATGTGTGCGAGCCGGCAAGTAAGTGTACGTGGTACATACGCATCATCGGTAATGGTGCTGGTGTCCTAACAGCATGATATCAATAATGTAGTACGAAACATAATATAAGCATTGTAAGTCCATATTGCGACCCCCGGTTCTTACGGGGAGGCGGAAACGGTATAAAAAACAAATTTTTATCGCAAGAGGCAACATGGACTAAACAAGGTCGGGATCGTATCTAAACTAAACTAGCAAATACACTAAAAGGAGTTAGCTACTATGGAAGATGGTTATACCTAAACTTGAACTCCTTCTTCTTTAAACCTTGTAGAGGTTGATGGTTCTCTTTTCGTCGCCTTCTTCCGTTGAAGATGGATCCACCTCGAAGGTTCGACCTTTGGGCTCTTCCTCGGTTTTTGAGTGAACTAGGGTTTCCGGCTTGCTAAACCTTGAACCTAGAATGAGTAGAGAGTAACTAGGGTTTGCTTTTCTTTTTAAAGAGAAGGATTCTCAACACATGAGAAGGTTTCTCTTTGCTAGAGGAAGAAGAAGATGAAAATGAGGAGAGAGAGAGGTTATGATAGAATGAGCTATCTTTTCTTTCTTGCAACCATAATGCCAAAAGAAAAGAATTATCTAATAATAATAATTGAAAATGAGAATAGTTGATGGTAATTTGGAATGACCACTACCATGCTTCATGTAAGCATAAATCAAGGAGGACTTTTTAAAGCATGATGGTGGTCAACATTCAACCATGGTCAACAAGTCAACCATGGTCAACAAGTCAACAAAATCAACCATAACAAAATTCTCATTTAATTACTATTATTAATAGATAATTTATAAATCCATTAGGGTTTGGAAAATGAAGACTGTCAACTGTGCATACGCACCCGTTCCGAAACCCTAATGAAAAACCTCATCCTCCGCCTCAAGCAACTGTGCATACACACCTGCATTCTCGTTCCGAGGAACAAGAATACCAAGAGATAAAAGCAACCCCCAAAACATATACCAGTATCTGGCTCAAACCAGAGCCTGTCAGTATAATCCGTCCGGACTCCAAACGTGCACAAGTGCGCGGATGAGAACGAACCCTGTCGCAAAACCATGCGACCTCTACTCTGTTTTGCCCAGAGGCGAATACCCTCTGTGTGGGACTCTAAAGACTCGACACTACGCTGGCAGTGGGTTTAACCACAGACCGCAAGCGGCACTAGCTGTGCGTAACGGTCCCCAGGTAGATGTCGACAAGAAGGCTGACGAGGTGAAACCCCATCTGTACTCCTACTGAGTCTGAATGTGACAGTCTCCGTACAGTCCGGTCTGTTCGTCTGATACATCGCATGGCGGGCCTAGGGGGCGGTAAACGTCAGTCCCCCAATAGCGGTACAAGTCGTGCCGGAGCGAAGCCCAAAACACCCTGAGATAACACTGGAAACCTACCAGTATATCTCGTTTGCCCTGGCCAGGGACTACTCGTGTAATGGCTCTCCTAGACACAGCGCGATGTCAACCCCCAATACCGGGAGAGACGAATCCTGTCTAACCGTCACTGCCTCCAAGTGCTTCGGGACTGCACCCAACCACTACCTGTTTGCACGACTCCTTTGAGCCGTGGTAGGGTAGTGATCAAAGTGTAGTGGGAACACACTCGAGGCGAAGTGCCAGTATCAAGTCAGCGGACTAAGCTGTACTCATGTCACCTGGGAACTGATAACTGACGATAGGTATAATACCAACCTTTCAGTTCCCGACGAGTCCTGTCCAGTGTACTCGTACCCCAACGAGCACCCGTATACTATCTCCAGTACGACGTACTGATGGCTGTGGGACAGACCATCTCCCACACTGGGATGAGAAGCTCATACGCTAGTCTACTCCGGAGTATCGATGCCCTGTCTCGATAGTCCTACGACTAGGGACCTGTATAAGGATGTGCCTATAGATTACCCAGCCCCCACTAGTGTGACTGCCATCACAACGCTGGTAATCAAGCAAAGATCCTGAGGGCTCCACTAATGCGTATAAGTGATATACTGAAATAAACACAAGTACACATTGAAGTAGAAACAAACCAAGTAGCATACTACTATATTGAGCAAGATTGTTTATATAAGGTGAATATCCCAAGCTTCCATTAAGTAATATACAAACTAGTATGATACAGTAATGGCCTCTAGGGCATATACACTAACAAGCATGCGATGCGAAGCGAACCACAATAATGAGCGGAAGCTGAATACTAGACGCAACTATAACTAATCTGCATTAATCTAATATAAGTTCTACAAATGGTGCCTTTTGAAATAACACGAATCATGGGGTTTTGAAAATAGGGGCTAGGTGTTTTTATGAAAAGATACGTCTTTTGAAATATCCGTAGGAATCTCTTGGGCTGTCTTTTAAAATACCCACGATTCGTTAGTTTTTTTGAAATAGGTAAGAATCGAATCTAATCTAACAACTAAACTAAACTAAAGGACTAAGCTAACAAGCTGGACTACAGGTGAGGAAACCGCCTAACATCTGAGTCGATCCATATACATACCTGTATGTATATTAGTCGATGATCCCGCCTCAATAATATCATATCCGATACCATATCTACAATCAGACATCCCAAATCAAGAGTGCAGATCAATCATCAAGATATAGCTCGTACGTAAATCCGTCGTACGGCATCCCCAAATCTGGGTACGGGTCAAAGTCACATCAATCACAATATTCATTTGGTATCTTCTTTATCAAATATCATGATCCGGAATAATGTCCTACGTCTAGTACAATATTGATACCATCTATGTATGCATGCAGGTGTAAGAATCACTACGTCAAAAGACCCGCTAAAACATCGTGTCGTATCTCAATACGAACCAAATCACATCACCGATCTCCTGGCCTCAAGCCCAATCTCATCGACTCATCTCAAACCCAAATACTATCCTCAAATCCAGTATATGAACCCATAGTCCCATACCTATGTAAACACATAAAAATACAATCCCATATACGCACTTATGAAAGAAGAATGTATGCAAGTATGGGTGTGTGTGTGTGTATGTGTGGTGCAACCACTACTCTAGGGTTTCACATCACTAACCAATCCAATCACACCTAGAATCCATCTTTTAACATCAATAATCTCAAACAATATACAATCAATATCTGTGTGTATACGTATTCGTATACATCACCACGAACTGCGGGGGTGCTATACGCCATCCACCCGACTTCTCCCCATAGATATAAATCTACTCACCTGCACTCAGTGTGTCGGTGTCGATGTCTCCATCATCTTCTGCATCGTCTCGGAATCCACGTGAAGGTACCTACAATGATCAACCATAGCAATGCGTATGAAAATCAAGGCAGAAAACCGATACAGCGCACAGTGTGCTCATAGGTTTGAACCTATGGCCCAAACATGTAAATCCAACAAACAACCCCTGTTGTCGATGTACGAACACCCGACAACCAAATACAAATCCAAATATCAAGAAAGTGCATTTAAAAATACGGAAAACACTGCCTAAAACACACCAAAATGCTCCCAGATTTTCCCCAGATGACAATTAGCCAAAACTGCATATAGGGGGGGTTTAATTTAGTGCAAAATGAGCCCTGGAACAAAAATTGACCGATTCACTTCTACTCTGGCCGCAAATTGCGGCCAGAATGATTAAATTTGCGGCCGTAGGTTTGAGTTAGGGGCTCGGGTCTTGGTGGTAGCTTCCTAGGTGCCTGCATGACTCACTGTCAGCTCAATTTTATTTTTAGTGCCCCCGGGTTGCTCCAGATTCCAGAACACCTTCACAGATCACACAAACCGACATGAAAGTCCCGTAATTCCGTATTTTTTTTGGGTTTCAGGTTGTGCTAGGTCAGGGTTCTAGTCAATATAGGGTCTAAGGTCACCATTTAAATCCAATTACAAAGCCACATCTCAACTTTACCCTAACCCTCTCTAAGTTGGTCCAAAATACACCAAATTACACGATATCGATATGAAACTTGAATTGAAGCTTAAGCACAAGCAATAACACTCTAATTGTGAAGAAATTACCTCATAATACCCTCATGAATCCTCAACAGCGCCAAAATGACTACTTTCTTGGTCCAAAGGCATGCTTGTGAGCTTGTGTACAATTTTCGTGAAAGCGATATGGGGTTTTGGGGTGAATTTCATGGAGAAATAGGGGTTTGAAGGTGGAGGAAGAGGAGGGCAGCAGGAGCAGCAGCAGGTCATGGAAGAGGGGGGAGAAATGAGAGGAGAAAACAAGAGGGAATGGCCAAGTCAACACTCTCACCTACCCTCTCTCTCTCACCATACCTATTTCTTTAATCCCTTTTTCTTTTCTTTTCCTTTTCTTCTCACTCAAATAGTAACCCAAAAAGTAACATGATAGAAAATGCACAAGTGTAGAAAACAAGATATGTGCATGTTTTGCACAAACTTGCAAAAAACCCGATTAGCGATTTTTAATTGCGATTAGTACTAAATTAGCAAATAAATGCTCATAAAAACTTTAAAATGGCATAATTCCATAAAATACCCTATTTTAGAATTTTCCATAATTTTTCCAAATTTTTCCCATTTATCGATATTTAATTATAAATTTAATATTAAAATAATCAATAAAATAATATTAAATTATAAAAATTCCTAAAAATAATATTTTATTATTTTGGAATGTTACATGTTTCCATGATATTTCTGGATTTGGGAACAGTGGATATTTCAAAAGGAAATATGTAATTTCTTTAAAAACCCGGTTACCCTTGATATGATATTTCAGTGCGTCCACCATGTGTATTCTCGGTGCTAGAGTGACATGTGGAACCCGATTCGAGGAGGCAGATTAGGCCGAATGCTGGTATATGGTGGACCCGGTATGGTACCCCGGGGCGATAACGGATCGCTGTGTAGTAGACAGTGAGCCTGGCAGAAGGACTAATACCTACCGGTGATTGTATTTGGGCTCGGCAGATATCCGGAGGATACCGACCGGAGTTGAGAGATGGATATGGGCGTATTGCTGGGGCCCAGGGCCGATACCGCAGACGAAGCCCGTGGGCTGACCCAGACTGACGGATGCCCGATATATGAGGATTTACGTGCCGATGCTGGGCACAGTTTTCATGATGTTTTCGAGTGTCGATGCTGGGCACTCCAGTTCCATGATTTTGATTATATCCTCGTACTTCCATGCATATGCTTATGATATTTACGTGCATGATGCTTATTGTCATTGGGTGATGGGTGGACGGGATCCACGTTTACACAGACTTTGATTACATACAGACCTCGATTACATTGATCATACTTCATTTGCATATATAACAGGGTATGAGGGCGCTGTTATATATACCCTTACACCAATATTAGTAGAATGGGAAGCTAATATATGTGTATTGATATCCATTTGATAATTCATCATATTACTCCATGCAGACATACCTTTATATATGACATGTTATTACCTGAGGCACTGACACGAGCAGTTGGTACTACATACATGTATAGATGTTTCATTGCCACCTTAGCATGCTTCAGACTTATTCATTTGAGGTTTATATATTGATCATATGACCTAGGATTGCGTCATACATGCGATTTTCTGTTCGTAGATCTTTTTCTACTCACGAGTTGGCAACTCACCCCCGTTGTGCCCCAGTTTCTTGCAGGTTTGCCGTACAGGTTTTATTACGGCTTTACGGGAACTGTTCCTTTCGGGTGACTTGCTAATAGGTGGGTTTATTGTATCGCACCCATCATTATACATTGTATATTATATTTCAATTGTATCTAGAATTTCCATCAACCAAACATGTACTTATTGAGATAGAGACCAGTGATGTTTATTCTTTCGACCGTAGAGTCGCGCGTTATATTTCTATGGATTTCATGCTGTTGGATTTACCTTTCTGTTGTGATCCTCGCTTTTAGGCGTTGTATATTATGTTGCTTACAGGTTGATTGTTATGGTTCTTCCTACTCTCTACTACTTTTCTTGGTTTGGATTTCTGGGTTTTCGGCTTACTTAGATTACGTACGCCTTGAGACGTTCGTAGTTTAAGTGCCGGTCATATTCCGTACTCTCGGGACGTGACATTACGTACCAAAAATGATGTGCAATATAATATCAGTTTCTTTATTACATAAAGAAGGATATAACTTTGCATTAGAGGATAATGTTATGAAAATTTTCCTATATCAAGTGCTGATTGGGTTTGGTACGTTGTGTAACGGTATATACGTTCTAAATCAAAACACGGTTCTAAATATAAAGAACACACATAAGAGGAAAAGTTCAGAAATGAACGAATCCTTCTGGTGGCATTGTAGACTTGGTCATATTAATCCGACCAGACTAGCTAAGTTGCATAAAGATGTATATCTGAGTCAGTTCGATTTTACATCTTATGAAACTTGCGAGTCATGTCTCAAAGGAAAAATGACCAAAACTCCGTTTACAGGACATGGAGAAAGAACTACTAAACTCTTTGGACTGATACATATTGATGTATACGGTCCTATATCTACACATGCCAGGAATGGTTTCTCGTTGTTCATTACATTCACCGATGATCTCTCAAGATTCGGACATGTGTTCATGTTGAAACACAAATCTGAAGCTTTTGATAAATTCAAGGAATATAAGTACGAAGTAGAGAACCAAACGGGTAAAAATATTACAGTCCTTCAATCTGATCGAGGAGCAGAATACTTAAGCACGGAATTCCGAGACTTTTTAAAAGAGAATGGGATTCTCTCTCAGCTAACTCCTCCGTATACACAACAGCACAATGGAGTATCGGAGCGGAGGAATCGCACCCTATTAGATATGGTGCGCTTTATGATGAGTGTTGCTGAGTTACCTATTTCCTTTTGGGGTTATGCACTTGAGACAGCTGCATACCTATTCAATAGGGTTCCGACCAAATCCGTGCATACCACTCCATATAAGATATTATTAGTTATATGTATGCCCTAGAGGCCATTACTGTACATTGGATGTATATTGTAGTGGATGCTGGGACATATATAGGAAGGACTTTCTTGCTCGACATGATAGTACGCTATCTGGTTGCACTTTATCTTAACATGTATACTTTCTGTCTCTCTGATTGCATGTTGATAAAGCCCTTAGGATGTGTACTCGACTTCCAGGACTGTGATGCAGATCGTACTAGTGGGGCCTGGATAGTCCATGAGTACATCCTTCAAATGTTCCTAGTCGAGGGAATATCGAGATGGGGCATCGATACTCCAGAGTAGACTAGCGCATATCTTCTCGACCCATGCGATGGGCGATGGATGATCCCATATCCATTGGTGTTTGACATCGAAGATGGTATGCGGGTGCTCAGTGGAGACTGGGTACACTGAACGGACTCGCCGAGAACTCCCAGATGGTATTATACCTCACGTCAGATGGCAGTTCTCTGGTGACACTGGTACAGCTTAGTCTGTTGACCCGAGATCGTCATAGAGTCTTGTGTGTCTCCCACTGTGCTTTGATTTCCACCCTACCACGGCTCTACTGAGTCGTGCAAACAGGTGGTTTTTGGGTACAGTCCCGATTCACATGGAGGCAATGAGCGATAGGAGGGGATTCGTCTCTCCCGGTATTGGGGGTTGATGTTGTGCTATGCTCGACTGGCCATAACAGGAAATCCCTGGCCAGGGTTGCAGTGATATACTGGTAAGAGTTATCAGTAGTTTCACGAATGTTATGGACCCTACGTCGGTATGACTTATCGAGCTATTGGGGTCTGACGTTTACCACCCCTAGGCGAGATATGCGACATATCAGACGAACAGACCGGACTATACGGTAGTGTTACTGGTCGGATTCGCAGGAGTGTGAGCGTGCTTGCTCGTCGATCTTCTGATCGCTCAATACCCGGGTGGCCGTTACGTTTAGCAGACCGCTTGCGGCTTGTGGGTGTTTGATATGATCATCATCTGCTGCCGGCGTATTGACGAGTCTTTAGAGTCCTACACAGAGGTTTCCTGGCTCAAGCGAAACGAAATAGGAGCGCATATGAGATATGTGCGGGACCGAGAATAATGCGTGTATGTGATACCGTATTCCATTCTCGCAATCTATGTATCGATTGGTTATATGCGATATAACCTAGTTATCGAATCAAGGATTGATTCGATAAGCCGATACATAGGATACTGGCCGGTTATATGCGACATGACCGGATCATTGAATCAAGTGTTGATTTAATGATTTAATGTATAATTATATATTTGATATATTACTTTGCATTAACTAGTATTGGTTCACTTTAAAAGGATTTTCTCACTTGAATTGTGCAAGTTGTATATGTGATATATTTCTTTGTGCACATGATTGTATCATGTTTGATGATACATTCTTGTTTGGTTTTGTTTAAAGTATTAAACCATGGTTAGTTAGTGATTAGGGTTTCATCTTATTCATTTATCTTTTTATTTTATTTATTTCAAAAGAAAAAGAAAATGAGAAATGAATGGTGGCTATTTTTGTTTTTAGTTGAAGATTCATGTAGCATTGTTTTAGTCACCATTCTTGTCTCATGCCTAACCCTAACCACTCATCTAACCTAAGTTAAGTCTCTACACTAAACCATGGTCAAAGATATGATAAGTATTGTGTTTTTCTTTTCTATTTTAATGGAAGTTATCATATCTTCTTCTTCTTCTTCATCTTCTTCAACATTGAAGAATGCTTGCTACTTCAATGGCAAATCATGAAGTCTAGTAAGAAATCCAAAACTAAAGTTTACCCACTTCCTATTTCTTCATCCTCTACCTCTTGCCAAGTAGTATAGGGTGTTTCCTTCACAAGTTTTTCCGACTTGGTGAAGTTGGAGCTTGTTCTAGCGATGCCTCGACGTAGATCATCTTCGGCATCGAACCGACGATCAAGCCCGCCCATTCTTCGATGATGCCGACGCTAGAGCCCAAGACATGATTTGGACAGCGAGGGGACTTCATTGCGGAGCCGTGGAGGTGGTGGACCGGATCTACAAAGGTTGTATATCCGTTCCCTTAGTTAAAATGTTAACTAGTTTATGTTTTCGCCTAAATATCTAGTAAACGATCCGTAGTCGGGTTTGTAGGCACCCGTAAAATTTAATTTGTGCATGTTTGATCACTTGTGAGACTTCACTAGAGTGCCCGGGAACCCTACAGTGGTATCAGAGCCTAGCTAGAGCCTTAGGCGAAGTCTAGACGGAGTTTGAAGTCCGAACGACCCGAAAACCCAAACCCAATATTGCTCTCTGTCCTTTTTTGAAAACAGTGAGTTTTTCCATATTAAAAACATTCAGTAAAATCAGCAATAAATTATAAGGGATACTGCAAAATTCGTGTGCCTGATTCCATCAATGCGCCGCGTTTCCGCGGCACGAGCATGGCTCGTGCGGCGGAACCGCGGCGGTTTTGTCGTTTGTGGCAACCAAATTTGTACAGTAATTCATAATATGCAGTGCTGGTTTTCCTGGGTATTTTTGATATTTTTTCAAGAGTTGAATTTTCTGGAGTTGTTTTGGGGATTCGGTGTTTCGATCGGGGTATCAAATTTTGTCTATGTGGCTTTCCGGATAAATTTTAGAATATGTTAAAAAGTTCGACCGGATATAAATACCCAACTTTTCCCCTACCGGGAAATTTCCAATTGTTGGACTTTTCCGTAGTTTAACGACGTTCTAAGTAGTGCAAGTAACGCGATGGACCCTCTAGAAGACAACAAACCTTAACTCGATTATGTGATCGTCTTGAACTGCCCTTTGAACCTTCGGGTTTGGGGCAGTACGGCGTGCCACATGTGAGGCGTTGGCTTGACCCTTCTACGGCTGGACCGTTGCTACTGAGGCACGAACTGAATGTTGTTAGACTTATTTCATGTGTTGAGTAATATCGGGAAAACTTGGGTGTTCGATTGTTCGATCGAAAAGTTTAGCATTTTCTATTTATCCGGAATGTGATACAATAATTGGAATTCGCAAATAGTTATGAGATAACGGAATGAATATTATAAACGTAGCAGTTTAGTCTCACTTGATCGGTTGCCACAGAATTTTGATGTGATCAAAAGTCCGTCGCAATCACGTAGCGTACGCGGATACTCGCCGGGTAAACTTAATAGACAGCCTCACTCCATAGCCCCGACCAAGTGACTGTAGGAGAACCCCGTCGCCGAAAGCATCCGTTCGGGTGCTCGCGGTAGCGGTATTCCGCCTTGGTGCACTTCGTCGACGGTATCAGGGGTGCGGCCGTCTACTGAAGTTTGCGACGAGCATTCGATCAGTATGTCAGGAATCCTGTTGAATTGCCCGACTTGATATTGAAAAGAGTTTTCGATAATGAGACTAAAATGCGTGGTTTATAATTGTTAGGCATGCGATGTCTTAAGAATTCATTTGGTCAGGCATGCGATGTCTGAGATGGTTGCGGATTCCAACTGTTGTAGTTTTACACTTTCTTTTCTGTGACCGTAAGTGTAATATGTGATGTCGCCGGTTTCGTTGCTATATGTCAACGACAATTGGGATGCGCATATTTACTTACGTTGATGACATGTGATGTTATGTGTTGCTGGATATGTTATATTGGATCGTCGTATTTGAATAGCCGGTGGTTTTTATGTGAGATGAGTGTTTTTCATTTTCATTCATGTAAAAACTTGTATGTAATATTCTTTTATTGGGGCACTTCCAGGTTGCGGAAGTAGTCACCGTTTGTATATTATTTACTTTTCTGCACTAGGATAGACCCAAGGAGGGGAGCACAAGTAACCGGGTTCTGGGGTCCAGTGGGAGACCAACTCGAGGAGTCGAGTCCGGGTCTCCTAACCCTAGAATTAGCAGGGTTGCTTGCCGCTCTCGTAGGGGTCTAGGGGTGTGGGATTGGCTATTCATCACGACCGTGGAATCCGTGTTTTATACTGGCTCGTATTGAAAACACGGACGTCCAAGTATATCCAATATTTCATATGTTTCTTCTGCTGTGTTTTATCTGTGATCATGTGATGTTCTGTGACAGATATTATATATAGTATATATGATATATTATATAGACGTTGCTTATGTTTTACACCCGCGCTAGCCCTGCCTCGCTCTGGCGTTAGTTACCTAACCTAACGGTGCAGACGGGACATCGAGGCGAATGCGGATGGCATAAGCGTACGTTATATTTATCTGTGATGGTTAGGTGGATTTAAATGATGGGATATTCATTAATGAGATTAATGAAAGAAAATAAACCTAATTGATGTTGTGGAATCGAATTTCAAAATAAAAACAGGTAGCTACAGTTCTTGCTTTGCATCGCGGTGTTCATTATAGAACATCCTGCACCTTATTCGATGAGGAAAGGACCGAGATCCCTTCACCGGGAGTGACTCCTTTAGCAATAACTGGCAGATGCTACACACTCGGTTTGTCTTTGATCGCTTCTATAGTTTCTGCTTTGCACAGTGATATATATGATATATCCCGCACCTCATTCGACGAGGAAAGGGCCGACGATCCCTTCACCGGGAGTGACCCCTTTAGCAAAACTAGAAAAGCCTCAAAAACATTCCATTTAAAAAACCATTTGATTCCGCAACGAGATCAAGTTCAAATCGTTAAAGGTTTTCACAAAAACCAGCCGCAACCCTCCGTCATTTTAGAAAGTAGAGTACTTAGTATTCGTGCTACGTTTGTCGACCATAGCCGAGGCGTAGTGTGCGGTAGCTAAGTGATGTCTTCCTACACCGCATATGATGCGATTAGTTAGGACAGTCATGTGGCTTTGTTGACCTTAGCCAAGGGTCATGTGGGTAGGTCTAATTAATCACGAAATGACGGGTAGAACTTGACTAGTACCTATGATTTGTTGACCTTAGCCAAGGTCATAGGTGCTAGGGGTAAAAACCATTATCGGGAGTTTCAAGTGTTGAAACTTGCAATGAGATTGCATACCTTCTATATGATAGTTGGATCCCAATACCCACTGCGAGTAATTGTTACTCCTGGGAGAGTTTTGCACTTTGCAATTAGCCGGTCAAGTAGGTGTCTAGAAAGGTGTCAACGGGGTTACGCCTCTGGGAAAACGAGGTTTACAGTAATTAGGTCCGTGCGAAAGCACGGGGAACCTCCCTCAAAGTACCGACACTAGCCTGGCTGAAAGATTGGCGAACTTGTAGAGTGTAATTAATCCCGGCTAGTCTTTCCTTTTAAGGTTTGAAGGAAGATTTGATAAAAACAGTGGGAGCCATCCTGATTAGATAAATTATATAACCAGTCTGATCTTGCAAGAGCGCACGCAGAGTGTTTTCTTCTCTCTCTCCTGGTAGCGACCATATCACGCCTTAATCAAGATAATAATATGGATGTATTGACCGAACCCGCTTGTTATTCTGAGCTGGGGAACGTTGGTCCCGCTCCAACTTATAATTGTTATAAGAAAGAGCAGGAAATAGGGAATACCAGAATTCCTATGCCGCCCAAACGAAGACAGTGCATATGATGCATCTCCTTCGGGTGTGTTCATTACAAAGGACTGTTTCTCAGTGTCCTCTGAATCCTGGGTATATGATGCCGGATCAGTATCCCAGATATGTAATCTGTTACATAGGGCTACAAAAAGGTAGAAAAACTGAGAACGGGTGATAAGTTTCATGAGGCAGAAAACGGGGCAAGTGTTGCAGCCAAGTCTGTTGGTCACTGTCACCCTGTATTACGAATACATTGATTCTGAACAAATGCTGTTAGATACCGAACCTGATATACAAAATCATATCAGTCTCTTTATTAGTAAAGAAGGATATAATTTTGTATTGTTGGATAATGTTTTGAACATTTCCTATATCAAAAGTTGATCGGTTCAGGCACGTTATCTAAAAGCATTGACGTTCTAAATCAAACTAAGTTCCTAGTATACAGAACACACACAAGAGGAAGAGTTCAGAGATGAACGAATCCTTCTTGAGGCATTGTAGACTAGGTCACATCAATGCGACCCGACTGGCTGAAGTTACATTTTAGATGCATATTTAAATCAGTTTGAATTTACATCTTATGAAACTTGCCAGTCATGTCACAAAGATTAGATGACCATAGCCCTGTTTACTAAGAAACAGAGAAAGAGTTAGTGAACTCTTGGGATGATACATGTTGATGTATGTAAGGTCCCCTGTCTACACATGCCAGGACTGGTTCTTTATACTTCATTACGTTCTCTGATGATCTCTTCAGATTCAGACATATGTTCTTGTTGAAACACTAGTCCGAACCTTTTGAGATATTCACAGAATATAAGTTAGAAGTAGAGAACCAATATACGGGTATAAGTATTATATCCTTTGATGTGATCAAGGAGGAGAATACTTGAGCATGGAATTCCTGGACTATTCTAAAGGAGAATGAGATTCTCTCTCAGCATTACTCCTCCGAATACACCATAGCACGATGGTATATCGGGGCGGAGCAATCACACAATATTAGATATCGTGTGCTCTATGATGAGTATTACTGAGTTACCTCTTTCCTTTTGGGAGTTATGCACTTGAGAAGCTGCATACCTATTCAATTAGGTTCAAATCAAATCAGTGCCTACCATTCCATATGAGATATGGTATGGGAAGAGCCTATCTCTTAAGTAAGTTAAGATTTGGGATTGTCCGGCCTATATCAAAAGCAAAATCCGGACAAGATCGAGGCAAGATCAGTTCTGTAGAACTGGAAAGGTTCCAGCTGTACAAAACTGCAGATAATTTGGTAGAACCATAAGATTCTATAGTTCCCGACGAACCTCAGCCTCTCCGCCGATCTAGTAGGGTTCCTCATCCGCCTGAGAGATACCTCGGTTTCTCGATGACAGTGGGAGCAAGGATTGCATCATGAGATGATGACCCAACTAGTTTCGAGCAGTCCATCGAGAGTAGGGACTCTGTAAGAATGGCTGGATGCTTAGCGATCTGAGATGGAATCCATGTACACCAGCAAAGTATGGACTTTAGCTGCTATATCTGAAGGGTTAAATCCCCATCAGGAGCAAGTATATCTTGAGAAGATTACTTGGTATAGATGGAAAAGTTGAGACTTTCAAAACTAGACTTGTTAAAGGTTTTCGTCATCGACCAGGCGTGGATAATGATGAAACCTTTTTCCAGTAGCTATGCTTAAGTCTATCCAGATCCTACTTACCACGGCTACATACCATGACTACGATATCTGGCGGTTGGGTGCCATGACTGCTTTTCTAAATACTGATTTAGAAGAGAATGTCTATAAGAACGCAGCCAGAGGTCTTCGTAAACAGTGGGAGCAGCGGAAACGTGTGCAAGTTGCTTTACATGATGAAGCAGGCATCGCGGAGTTGGAACGTCTGTTTTGATGTGATAGTCAAAGTGTTTGACTTCATCAAAATGGTAGACGAACCTTGTATATACAAAAGGGTAGTAGAGAGTAAGGTGGTCATCCTCGTATTGTACGAAGACAACATACTCTTGATAGGAAGAGAGTTTCCTATACTACGATCGGTCAATCTCCTATTATCACAAGGATTCTCCAAATAGGATCAAAGTGATACCTCCTAAATCCTGAATTTTCATCTATGAGATAGATGTAATTGGATGCTAGGATTCTCACTAGGTGTAGTGAGATGGTATCAATCGATCCTAGGGAGAATCACTGGAAGAGTTCCAGGGTGATAAAGATGACTGAATGTCAGTCACAGGCATTGTGTTTACCCTCAGTAAAGGGACGGTATGTTGGAAGAGTTCCAAGCTAGATACCGTGGCAAACTAGACGATAAAGGCTGGTAACATCGCTATTGAAGATACTACCAAAGAGGCAGTTTGGGTGTATATTGGTTCATAAGATGAACTTGGTTCCTGCCATTGTATGACAATGGAAGTGTGGCTTAGGCCCTGGAACCCTGGTCCCATCAGTGACCCAGACATATTCTGAGGAAGCATCACCTGATCATGGAGATAGTTGATCTCCAGGTTGATCGAGGTTAGGAGAGTAGACTCAGAGGACAACACGGCGGATCCACTCACAAAGGCCTTTTTCCCAAAGAGAGACTTTTAGGGGATGGTTGAGTATGTGATACTGCAACTACTGCTACAGATGGCCCTAGTGCAAGTGGGAGATTGTTAGTTATATGTATGCCCTAGAGGCCATTACTGTACATTGGATGTATATTGTAGTGGATGCTGGGACATATATAGGAAGGACTTTCTTGCTCGACATGATAGTACGCTATCTGGTTGCACTTTATCTTAACATGTATACTTTCTGTCTCTCTGATTGCATGTTGATAAAGCCCTTAGGATGTGTACTCGACTTCCAGGACTGTGATGCAGATCGTACTAGTGGGGCCTGGATAGTCCATGAGCACATCCTTCAAATGTTCCTAGTCGAGGGAATATCGAGATGGGGCATCGATACTCCAGAGTAGACTAGCGCATATCTTCTCGACCCATGCGATGGGCGATGGATGATCCCATATCCATTGGTGTTTGACATCGAAGATGGTATGCGGGTGCTCAGTGGAGACTGGGTACACTGAACGGACTCGCCGAGAACTCCCAGATGGTATTATACCTCACGTCAGATGGCAGTTCTCTGGTGACACTGGTACAGCTTAGTCTGTTGACCCGAGATCGTCATAGAGTCTTGTGTGTCTCCCACTGTGCTTTGATTTCCACCCTACCACGGCTCTACTGAGTCGTGCAAACAGGTGGTTTTTGGGTACAGTCCCGATTCATATGGAGGCAATGAGCGATAGGAGGGGATTCGTCTCTCCCGGTATTGGGGGTTGATGTTGTGCTATGCTCGACTGGCCATAACAGGAAATCCCTGGCCAGGGTTGCAGTGATATACTGGTAAGAGTTATCAGTAGTTTCACGAATGTTATGGACCCTACGTCGGCATGACTTATCGAGCTATTGGGGTCTGACGTTTACCACCCCTAGGCAAGATATGCGACATATCAGACGAACAGACCGGACTATACGGTAGTGTTACTGGTCGGATTCGCAGGAGTGTGAGCGGTCTTGCTCGTCGATCTTCTGATCGCTCAATACCCGGGTGGCCGTTACGTTTAGCAGACCGCTTGCGGCTTGTGGGTGTTTGATATGATCATCATCTGCTGCCGGCGTATTGACGAGTCTTTAGAGTCCTACACAGAGGTTTCCTGGCTCAAGCGAAACGAAATAGGAGCGCATATGAGATATGTGCGGGACCGAGAATAATGCGTGTATGTGATACCGTATTCCATTCTCGCGATCTATGTATCGATTGGTTATATGCGATATAACCTAGTTATCGAATCAAGGATTGATTCGATAAGCCGATACATAGGATACTGGCCGGTTATATGCGACATGACCGGATCATTGAATCAAGTGTTGATTTAATGATTTAATGTATAATTATATATTTGATATATTACTTTGCATTAACTAGTATTGGTTCACTTTAAAAGGATTTTCTCACTTGAATTGTGCAAGTTGTATATGTGATATATTTCTTTGTGCACATGATTGTATCATGTTTGATGATACATTCTTGTTTGGTTTTGTGTAAAGTATTAAACCATGGTTAGTTAGTGATTAGGGTTTCATCTTATTCATTTATCTTTTTATTTTATTTATTTCAAAAGAAAAAGAAAATGAGAAATGAATGGTGGTTATTTTTGTTTTTAGTTGAAGATTCATGTAGCATTGTTTTAGTCACCATTCTTGTCTCATGCCTAACCCTAACCACTCATCTAACCTAAGTTAAGTCTCTACACTAAACCATGGTCAAAGATATGATAAGTATTGTATTTTTCTTTTCTATTTTAATGGAAGTTATCATATCTTCTTCTTCTTCTTCATCTTCTTCAACATTGAAGAAAGCTTGCTACTTCAATGGAAAGTCATGAAGTCTAGTGAGAAATCCAAAACTAAAGTTTACCCACTTCCTATTTCTTCATCCTCTACCTCTTGCCAAGTAGTATAGGGTGTTTCCTTCACAAGTTTTTCCGACTTGGTGAAGTTGGAGCTTGTTCTAGCGATGCCTCGACGTAGATCATCTTCGGCATCGAACCGACGATCAAGCCCGCCCATTCTTCGATGATGCCGACGCTAGAGCCCAAGACATGATTTGGACAGCGAGGGGACTTCATTGCGGAGCCGTGGAGGTGGTGGACCGGATCTACAAAGGTTGTATATCCGTTCCCTTAGTTAAAATGTTAACTAGTTTATGTTTTCGCCTAAATATCTAGTAAACGATCCGTAGTCGGGTTTGTAGGCACCCGTAAAATTTGATTTGTGCATGTTTGATCACTTGTGAGACTTCACTAGAGTGCCTAGGAACCCTACAGATATGGTATGGGAAGAGACGATCACTTAAACGAGTTAAGATATGGGGTTGTCCGGCCTATGTTAAAAAGAAAAATCTGGATAAGCTCGAGGCAAGGTATGTTCTGTGCAAGTTTGTGGGATATCCAAAGAATTCACAAGGATATCTATGTTGGGATTCGCGCAGAGCCCCGGCCATCAATCCGTGGCCAAATACGGAACAAAGTTTTCAAAACCCGGTGCTAACAGAACCCTAGTCTACGGATCGTCCCATAAGCCCTAGATAACAAAAACAAGCATAAGGTTAGAGTGATTATACCGAATAGATCCGTGTCCTTCGATCTTTAACTATCATCCCAAGCTCCTCGTGGCTTCCTTGATCAAGCTTGATCTCCGGTCTTCCTCCATCGAAGATGATCCACCCGAGTGTCTATACAACGAGCTCTAACCTCATATCCGAGGCAACTAGGGCACCTAGATCGCTACTCTAGATACCGTAGATGAAGTAGAGAGTGATGAAAGATTAATTTGTCTCAAGACACCCAAGGATTCTCAAGGGTTTGGGTGGAGCTAGAGGAAGAAGAAGAAGATGCCATGAGAATGAGGTGTTGAGAGCAACTCAAGAAAAATGATAGCTAAGTCTTTTGTTTGTTGTGAGATTATTAAATAAATAATGATGTCATCCATAAATATATCCCATGCCACCAAATATCTAGAGTCAACCAAAATATCTCAAGTCAACCATAATCTAACAATAAACAAAACCTTAAGCATGCTTAGTAAAGTAACCATGGGTCATTACAAGCCATGCCACAAAAATGCAATAAACACCTCATCCGACACCTCAATAACCTTTTAATTCAAAATGGTCTAAACCATGATGAGGTGTAATCTTCTAAAAGTAATCTTGTAAGAATACTCCTCAACTGTATATACATACCCACATCCGTATTCCGAAGAATACGAATACAAAGAGACGAAAACAATCCAACAAATATAATACTTGGATCCGGTTTAAACCAAAGGCCACTAGTATTATCCGTCCGAACATCATCCGTGCACAAGTACACGTATGTGATCGAACCCTGCAATAAAACCATACGGCCTCTACAACGTTTCACCCAAAGCAGGGAAACCCTCTGTGTGGGACTCTAAAGACTCATCAATACGCTGGCAGTGGGTTTAACCACAAGCACGTCAGCGGCACTAGCTGTACGTAACGGCTACCCAGGTATTGAGCAAAAGGGAGGCCAACGAGCAAACTCATCCTGAAACCCTACTGAGCCTGACAGTGACAATATCCGTATAGTCTGGTCCGTTCGTCTATGAGTATCACATATCGAGTCTAGGGGGTGGATAAAGTCGGACACCTAATAACACGATATTTAGTGTCGGTATGAAGCCCATCACCACCTGAGAAACTACTGATCTGAATCAGTAATTCTCGACTACCATGGCCAAGGATTTCTGGTGATGGCCACCCACGCACACCGCGACATCAACCCCCAATACTGGGAGAGACGAATCCTCTGAGGATCCGCTCAACTGCCTCCATGTAGCTCGGGACTGTACCCAACTAAAACATGTTTGCACGACTCCTTTGAGCCGTGGTAGGGTAGTAATCAAAGCACGGTGGGAACTCACACGAGACAAATGACGATCTCAGGTCGATAGACTAACCTGTACACAAGTCACCAGGGAACTGCTATCTGACAATAGGTATAATACCAACTAGCATGTTCCCGGCGAGTCCGTCCGGTGTACTCATAACCCAATGAGCACCTGTATACATCTTAGGTGAACAAACTGACACCAATGACTTGTGAGACCGGCCACCGCCCATTGTCGGGGTCTCGATCAGTATACACTAGTCTACTCTGGAGTATCGATGCCCAGTCTCGAAACTCCCTCGACTAGGGACATTTAAGGATGTGCCTATAGACCACCTAGCTCCCACGGATATGATCGCCATCATACTGCTGGTAGTCAAGCAAGAATCCTAAGGGCTCTATCAACATGTAATAGTGATCTGTAGTGTCACCTGAAGTATGTACACGATAATAAAGACAAACCAGATAGCATACTATCATCTCGAGTAAGACTGACCTACCGGTATAGGTCCTCCCTCAATCATTGCAATAACCTGCCTGCGATCCAATAATTGACTTGAGGGTGCTATAGACAACAATCTCCCACTTGGACTTAAGGCTAATTATTGCGGTGTCGCATACTCACAGCCCGTGTGATACTGAACACCTAACTTCTCTACTAATCAGTTTCACAAACCTCGTTTGCGAAACTATTGCGTTCGAGAAATAGCCTCAGTGAGTGGATCTGCTCTAATGTTTCTTTCTATGTCTCTCTATATCTCAAGTTCGCGGAGAAAGCCATCTCCCGAAATGAGCAATACCTGTCTTAGAATATGTCTGGATATCTGATGGGACCCAGTTCTCAAATGAACTCCAAATCCAGCAAACTTCTTAGACTGTATCGTCCACTGAACTTAATCAGTATCCTGCGCCGTGCCTCCCTCAGTATCCACTTAGACAACCTGTCCAAACTACTGCCCCTCAAAAGAGGGAAAACTATAACTCTGACAGTCACTCTATCATCCAGGTCACCTTGGAAGCCTGGAATGATAAATGTCTCCTGAAGGAGGCTGCCGTTATCATATCCTTAGAACATCCACTTATGTTCTAAAACTGCTACCGAACGTTTCTCCAGGATTGGATTAATATAAACTTATTGCATCTAGTGCAAAAACAACATCTGGTGTGGTACTTGACATCTCATGATTGACTCAATTGCCTAAGCAAGTGATATGCCAATCATGAACATCCCTCTTCCTTTTAGTCTGTAAGACACCTTTAGAGAGGGTGACTCCATCACCTGCAGGTTCACCACCATGCCAGAAGTCGCCCATTCTAAAACACCTTTAGAATACTGTCTAAGTACCCAGATTGGGAAACTACCCAAATCTAGATCTAAAACCATAGATCTAGTAACCAGAATGCCTGATATTATATCCATATCCTATGTAGAGAAACCATTGTGTGACAACCACAGTATAACCGATCGTAGTATAGGAATTTCACTTCCTATAAATTGCATGCCATCCAAATACACCAGGACATCACACCCTACTACCATCTTAACAGATCCATCCCCTATTCTGATGAAGTCAAAGCCTATGACTGTCACATCAAAAATAGATGATCTATCTCCGTTATACCTGCTTTAGTCTATAAATAGACACAAGCTGCTTGTCAACTATGCTTCCGCTGCTTCCACTAACTACAACAACCCTCTGGTAGAGTCATATACACGTGTACTTCTAAAGCTAGTTTAGAACGACGCTATACTCATCCTCCTGCCGGGTCTCATAGTCTGGAACAACAGTGGTGTCAATTCTAGGTAAACAAGAACCTCCCTGCCACCGTCTTTGAGGATACCGAAGTACCTCTCGGGCGCCTGAGGTTACCCACCATATCTGGGGAGTGGCTAATAGAATATCAAACATGATTGAATCTTTAGGTTCTATTAAATTTTTAGTAATCGTTTGTGGCTCTGGAATCACTTCTAGTTCTACCATACTCCCACTACTGTTTTCTGAAAAAAATCCATTTTACTAAAACTGTGATGAGTCAAGAACACTATCACTATTGATCTTCCAGATGGTAGAAAGTTAACCCTCGTCATAGCCCGGGATAACCCACAAACTGCCATTACAGAAACGTGCCTTGAGTTATCCAGAGTCTGGTTTTAAGCATAAGCCGGACAACTCCATATACCTTAACATCGTTAAGACATGAACCATTCTATATACAATATAGAAACAGAGGCACTGATTTAATTAGAACCAGATTCAAATCATTCAGATGTCTCCAGTGCATGTCAACTAAATGGAAGGAGGCCGATCAGCATTACTCAACTAGGAGTGCATCCAAATATGAATAACCTGAAAGGGAAACAAGTTCTTAAAACCATTACTATTATCTGAATACCATACACAAGTGTCTACATCTTCGATCACCTTGAAGAATCCTGATACTTGCAACACATGGTTCTCTACTTTATTCTTTTACCTGTAACTTCTTAAAACTTGGACCTTGTATTTCTACGAAATACATGTCTAAAACTGGAGAAGTCACAAGTAAACAGAATATAGTATGAGCACCAACCCCTCTGTCTTAATGGACACTGGACAACATACAATACTTTGTATAAGTCCCCTGAGTTCAATAACTCAAACCTTATGCGTCATAGGTTGAAAACTGTACTATGGTTAAGAAGAATTACACCGTTGTTTAATGCTTCTTACCTAACCATCAACTGATATAGGTAAATCTCATGGACATAATTTCAAAAAGTTATATCTCGCTTTATAAAATAAACGTACAGATATATCAGTTTGAAATTGGTGCATAACAACGGATATTCAAAACCAAATATTTGCTGTCAGGCAAAACCCCAGGAGATTTCCTCAAGTATCACCAATTACAACGTATTCCGATATAATGAGGATATAATCACCTAATTCCCAATAACTTACTCCCACTCATCATCTGTAAAACCATGCAGATGTGAGAATCAAACCTGGTAAATACATACCCTGGAGTAAGGATCTAATTGAGAAATAAGTTTTCAATTAACAACGGACAGTGAAACCGAAACATGAAAATGTTTCGAAGGGGTATCCGGGTATTCCTAGTAATGCCTCTTCCATTATCCTGATTCATGACTGTAACCTTATATTTCCTTGCCATCTCTCCAAATTTCTTTATTTGTCTTTACTCATTACCTTCTGTACACCACCCTTAGGCAAAATGGTTTTCTTCCTTCCCTACCGTTCGGCACCAGCCTATGGTTTGGAAGAAGACTATCCAATAAACGTAATAGGTGTACTCTCCTAATCCTAGGAGCCCTCGCAACCTGAGAGAAAGTAAAGATAAAAGACAACTGAATAATTCTTATTCTATTTCTCCTTAACCAGAATCCATCCTCGAACTGGAACAAGTTCCTTCGAGTACGATGGATTATCCAATAACTGTGGATCTTCGTAGTGATACGGGGTGTTCTGGAGAAATTCAAAGGTAAAGTAGGAGTGGCGATGATATACGCGGTTTGGTCGTGAAGGATAACAGTCGCAATTTACTTTGCCCTCTTTCTAATCCCTTTATTTTGTCTTTACTTATTACCTTCTGTACACCACACTTAGGCTAATCGGTTTTCTTCCTTCCCCACCTTTCGGCACCTGCCTATAGTTTGGAAGAAGACTATCCAATAAGCGCAATAGGTGTACCCTCTCCTAATCCTAGGAGCCCTCACAACCTGAGAGAAGCTAAAAGGAAAAGACAACTGAATAGACCTATTCAATTTCTCCAGAACCGGAAACCATCCTCGAATTTGAAACAAGTTTCTTCGAGTTCGTATGTAACTATACGATGGTCATATCCAATAAAATATAGATCTTCGTAGTGATACGGAATGTTCAGGAGAAAAGCAATGGGTAAAAGGAGTGTCAATGATGTATGCAACTCTAACAATCCAAAAGCCAGTGTGTTTTAAGAAGGTTCGGTTAACTTGGTTCTGAGTTCTAGTCTAGGGTCAGGACATGGTCGCTGCCAAAGAGAGAGAGAAAAGAAACACTCAGGGTGCACTCTAACCTAGATCAGAATGGTTAGTCATTTTATCTAATCAGGATGTCTCCCACTGTATCCTCAAATTCTCCTCCAAACCCAAAAGAAGAATTAGTCGGGATCATCCAAAATCACCTGAGGAGTAAACCAACTCATCAGTGCGAATCAGAATCCAACTATCATCGCATGATAACCTGATAGAATCCACTCAAGTTATCACACTCCAGAAGGTATGTGCATGCCTGGCAAGTTTCCTGTATGTTTGAAACTCCCGATGTAATTTTTTTTACCCCATGCTCTTATGACCTTGACGAAGGCCAACAAATCATAAGTCACATGTCAAGTTCTACCCGTCATTATCCAGGTTAATTTGAACCCACCCGTACTCATCCTTGACGAAGGCCAACAAGGCTGTATGACTGTCCCAAACCAACGCATCTATCTATGCAACAGAAAGGTAACAAGCTACACTATGCCTTGAGGATGGCCAACAAACATAGCATGAATACTAAGTGCTACCCGTCTGAAATGACGGGGGGCTACGAATGGTTTTTGGCGAAAAACCTTTAACGTAATGAACTTGATATCGTTTAAGGAACCGGATAGCTTTTTACAAATATGTAGTGGCGAAAACCTTTGCTAAAAGGGTCACTCCCGGTAAAGGGATCTCGGCTCTTTCCTCGTGGAATGAGGTGCAGGATATTCCAACTGAATACCGCGATGCAAAGCAAAAAGTAATCGACTATAGTGAAGTTATTATCCTGACGCAAACTTTTGCCCAAGGGGTCACTCCCGATGAAGGGATCTCGGCCCTTGCCTCGTCGAATGAGGTGCCGGATATTCATAACCGAATACCGCTGTGCGAAACAAAAGAAAACGTCCTTGTAATAACAGCTTTTGAAAAATGTTCCAACAACATCGAATAGGTCTATTTTCCTTGCATTGATCATAATCAATATAGTCCCATCAATTAATCACTCTAGAAAAGAACGAAAATATGATGTACGTATATGCCATCCGCATTCGCCACTGGGTCCCGTCATCAGCCGTTAGGTTACTTAAGTAACGACAGAGCGGGGACTGGACTAGCACGGGTGAAAAACATATGCAACATCTACTAGTATATATAGCAATAATTAATAATAGCTCCTGGCATGATAAATGCAACATCACAGATAAGCGATAAGCATCACAGAACAATACTGATAATCTGGGAGCCCCGGGTTTCCTTTGAGCCGCAAATGAAACCCGACATTCCCCTGGTTATGTGGATAGCCTGTGTAATGAAAACCTAGACCCCTACAAGCGCGGCAAGTTACCCGCCAAAACCAGAAGCGAGGCAGCCCCCTTCATCAAAGTGAATGGGCCACCCGGCACTTTACGGAATCCAGTAACTTGAGCACTCCTCCTTGGGTCAACCTGTACCCCGTACGAGTGCGGCGAATAGCCCGCCAATTATACAGTGAGGCCCCCTTCGTCTCAACGCCATGAGATGCGGACTCGTTGCCCTCCAGAACCCAGTTATCCGTGCACTCCACCGTGGGGTAATCCTAGTACAGAAAAGAAAATATGTACAATGGTGACATCGACCTCAACCCGGTCGTGCCCCAAATAAATAATATACAAACAGGAAGTGACGGCAGTCCACATGTCGGACGCTCTCCCCGCGATATCAATTGTAAAAATAAAACTAAACTGTAGTAACATTGCACCCAGGTTATCCACAACAACGATCCAGCCAACATCACAGCACAAAACAGAACATCAACGTGAATGTCACGTTCGCAAACCCTTCTAAAAGAACTATAGCAATTAGACAAGTTGTACCGCTCTAATGACATTCACGGTCGCAGATAGTAATGTATGTACTGAAAACTACGACATTAGAATTCTACACGCAATTAGCAAACCAAACCAATTTCGAAAACCATGGGAAAAAAACAGTGAGCTAAAGTTCCAAAAACCGACCGTTTAAAGCCAACTCGGAAGTCTGAATCAAATTGAAACGCGCCCGAACCTTCACGGGAGTTAGAGAACAAAATTAACTTCGAGTCGAGGGGCCTAGAGAGGGTACCCCACCCCCGAGGCCCCCACGAGGTGGCCAAGGGGTGTAACGTTTTAGAAATCGTTTTACGAATTTTCCCGTTTTATGGCAAAATTGTCGGTTTTTCATGTTTTAACCCGATTTCGATCAAACGTCCGTATAAACTTGTCGGCACCTAGTTTAGCTAAAATAAAGCTTGTGCACGAACTTTGGGAGTATTTGGGAGGTTTTGGTTCGGATAGAATTTTTCCCAAATAAAATATTATTTTAAGCGGTATTTTGTGCACGTAAATCGGGAAATTTTTCTCTTGTGAATAAATTAATTTTGTCACTAGAAAATTTTTGGAAACTTCTTTTTTAAATATCTATATATTTTTGGAGTGCAAAAGGAATTATTTTAAAAAGAAAAGAAAAGGAGTAAAGGTGGCAAAGTGCATTTATTAGCTTTTATTACTCATTTTCCTAGCAATTTCTTCACCCAAAATTCACAAAAATACCCCAAACCTCCCCATGGCCGAGCCTTATCTCAAATTTCTGTCCAAAATATTTCCCAACCTCATTTCTTCATTATTTCTTCAAAATTCTTCAAAAGAATTCCAAAAATAAATCCAAAAATAACTATATAAAAATTAAACCATCATTCTCTTCACTAAGCTTGTTTGGATCTTCAACAAAACATGGGTTTTGGTGGCTAGGGTTGATGAAGCATGTTGGTTTTGTGAGTTCTTGAAGTGGTATAAATTCTATCCTTATTCCTTAATTCATTGCTTTAATCTTAATCTAGCTATTTTAGCTAGCTATTTATATATTTTGTATAGCTTTTAAATCATGATTAATTCATTTATTTTTGTTTTAAAAAATTCATGTTAGTGTTAAAGTTTGTTTAAGTGATTAGTGTTCATTTAAAGTGTTAATTTGTGCTTTGGAAAAGATTAACCTAATAGAAAATGTTAATTTTTGCTAATGAACACTTTGGTTTAATTATGCAAATTGCTTACTAGGTTTTTGCTAAAACATAATTAGCGAGTGTTAAAAATATAGGAATGGTTTAGATAGCTTAGTTAAGCTATTTTAAGGTGTTTTTAATCGCTAGATATGCGTTAGCTTGAAACTAGTGCGAAATATTGCGATAGGACGCTTACTAGGTTTCGGGGTTTTTCCGACGTAGGGTTCGTTTGGTCGTTGCGAGATTATATCTAGTGTATTCCTCGTAATTTTTGTGTTGTGTTGCGCGATCTGGACAATCGGGGTCCAGATTTGGTGTTTTGTAGTTTAGCGACCCCAATTAGGGTTTTGGCCGGTATCGTGCGCGATAGATGCGCTAAGCGCGCAGTGAAATTTTCCGGGCGTTTTCATCGCGTTTCGTTGTCTTTTCGTCATTATAGGATATTTAGCTTATGTGTTGTATTTATGAAATTTTAGGTTCGCAAGCAGAGATTTCAGGTGCTGCGGACAAGGGGAAGCAGGTGGTCGGATTTTCATAGCTCGAGACCATCTGTGAGTAGATTTAACATCTACGGGGAAATCGCCCGTATGGCGTTATGCGTCGGGGCGAATTTAATATGTTAGCTGCATAGTATTTGCATATTCTTTACTTTCATATGAATGTCATTGCATAGCATTATCTGTTGTACTTGACTCGTACCTTTAGATATAACATATTACTGACGGTTCATGTTGCACGAGCACTAAATATTACGCTACACCAACATCGTCAGTAATTGCCATGACACGCACAAGCCGATATATATTGTTGACACCTACATACGTGATACGGTAGTGGATAGGGATAGTTGTGGTAGTAGCCCTTATCCCATTGTGCATATGAGATATTGTTGATACTTACATACGTGACATTGTTTTGGGCAGGAATAGTTGAGGTAGTAACACTTATTCCATTTCATGTATACCTTACTATAGCTATATTATATATCATGCACTCATATTGACATGTACACCCACATAGTCTATTATAGTTACATGTATATCATGCACTCATATTGACATGTACACCGCATATTTTCGCTATAGTTGTATGTACCCCAAGTGGTATTGTTTGATATATGATATTGAGTTGTTGATCCTTGCACTTATAACTTGCATCATACATACTAGCTTACATGTAGATACTTAAACCTTGCTACAATTACATGTACACCTTATATGATGCTGCATTGTTTTTCGGAGATTTTGGGAACCGCAAGATATATTCTAAAAAGCTGGATTCATTTAAAGAGCGGTTTTCCCTTTATATGCTCATATTGATGTTTTATGTTGCATATATCAGTTTTACGTGAATTTTACGCATTGAGATATGGATTTCATGTGATTATGGATTTGAGGACCGTGGGGGATATTTTCAAGAAAACTATGTATTGTTTGAAAACTCGGTTTCTCTTGATATGATATTTCAGTGCGTCCACCATGTGATTTCTCGGTTCTGAGATTTGGCTTGTGATACCCGATTCGAGGAGCGAGAGGCACCGTCTGCGGGTATATGGTGGACCCGATATAGTACCCCCGGGCGAGTGGTGATTTCGTGGTGTAGACGATAAGCCTGGCGGTGGGACCACTACCTACCGGTGATTGTATTTGGACTCGGCGGTTATCATGGGGATACCGACCGGAGTGAGGTATGACATATCGTCAGGGCCAGTCATGGTGACAGCGCCTGAGTTATGAGGATTTACGTGTCGATGCTAGACACGGGTTTCATGATGTTTCGAGTTTCGGTGTTTGACACTCAGGTTTTCGTGAGACTTACAGGATGTGAGGGCCGATCTGAGGATGCGGTGCCTGAGGATTTGGGATTTGATGGGTCAGTGAGGGACACTGGTGTTTTTCCATGCTAATGATTTTTGCATGAGATTTTATATTATATCATCCCACACTCAGGATTATGTTGATATGCATTGTTTCATGTAGTTGTAGTACCCTGATGATGTACCTTTACATGATTGTTGCATATTCACTTATCATACTTATGCTATCGGATTACATGTGATAGATAGATCGTTGTTCGTGCATACTTGCGATTACTATATGATGTTATTTACTATTCACGAGTTGGAAACTCACCCCCGTTGTGCCACAGTATTTTGCAGGACTTACCCTCTGAGTAGTCGCGGCAGGGCGTCTTATCATCTCTACTTTTGCAGATACCGCTACGGTTGGCTGTGAGGCCTTGCTTTTAGGTGGGTTGCGGTTATCTGTTTGTACATTGTATATTTTTTTGTTGAATCTAGTATTCTCCATCTACCACTGTTGTATATGATTTAGAGACGACTTGTGAGGATTCAGTGTTATATTTTGTGGTGACTTTGGGTGCCGTGCTCGTGGGAGCCGGTTTTGTTGAAAAGTTTTACTTCTTTATGCAGTTTTCTTTTATATTTCTTCGCTTCGGCGTCGTATATATGTTGTGGTGGTTGTCTCCGCCGTTGGGCATGATTTTCTCTCGTTTGGGATGCTTTTATTATTATCTATGTTGTACCCATTTTCGGGGTTAGTTTTTACAAAGGAGGTGCTTCCGAAATTTTTAAGAACGAAAGCTAAACTTAATGATTTTTACTTGAAAATTTCCGAATGTTTAAAACTATGTTTGTTTGTTTTTTTGTTTTTTTCCGTTGATCCAGTTTTGGGTGGTTTAGATTTCTGGGTTTCGGCTTACTTGAGTTGCGTACGCCTGTAGACGTTACGTAGTTTAAGTGCCGGTTACGGGCCAAATTTTGGATCGTGACAGGGGGTGAGGCAGACCCGAAACTGCCCAAGGTGGGGCAGTTTCGGGTCCCCACTGCCAAGACCACCTTGTTGTGGTCTGGAAAGTGGGCCCAGCCGTTCGTTCCGTCCCCGGGAATCCCCAGGGTGGCCATGCACCATCCCGTGGCTTCGCAATTCAAATCGTGAGCCCGCAGGGTGTGCAAACATCTCAAACTTTCAGTTTTTGGAACTGTTTTTGTCGGCAGTTTTTGCACGACAAAAACGGCGGATTTCTAATGTCGCAATGAGTAACTAAGGCTTATAGAGTGGCTCTAATACCATGTTGGGATTCCGGCAGCGCCCCTGCCATCAATCCGTGGCGAAATGCGGAACAAAGTTTTCAAAAACTGGCGCTAACGGAACCCTAGTCTACGGATCGTCCTGTCACGACCCGAAAGAGCACATGACTGGCCCTTGAACCATATGAAGTCTATAGGACTCCATCTGATCCAAGTAAGCCAAAAGCCCAGAAATCTAAAACCATTTTAAGAGTAAGTAAAGAAAACTGGTTTAAAGAAGTGAAGAAAAACATGTTTGAAGTCAAGGTTTTTAAATAACTAAGCCGAATATGCATTTTAAAAATGTAAAGTCTTTTCTAAAAATTTCGGCAGAGTTTCTTTTGTAAATAATGGCCCCGAACGGGGTACAACAAGAACAATATATATGCAATGATAAAAGGCGTCCCCAAGCGGGAGCTAGCTCTTCGTCAATCGACGGTCACAACCACATAAACAATATAATATACAACGCCGAATGGCGAGGATCAAAACACAAAAGAAACTCACAATAACATGAAAACCGTCATACTGCTACACGCGACTCTAAGGTCGAAATAATACATCACTAGTGTCTAAGTCTGAAATAATATAAAAGTTCTGGTTGATGGAATTTCTAGATATAATGAGTAATACAAGTACAATGGTGGTTCGGATACAAACGAACCCACCTACCAAAGGAAATCACCCGCAAAAGAAGCAGTGTGCCAGAAATGCCGTAATGGAACCTGTACGGCAAAACCTGCAAGAACTGTGGCACAACGGGGGTGAGTTGCCAACTTATGAATAGAAAATATCTACAAGCAGAAACCGAATGCACGGCATACTCCTAGGTCAATACGATCAGATATATAAACCTCATAATAATAAGCCTGAAGCATGATAAGGTGGCAAAGTAACATCTAAACATGTAGGTAGTGCCAAATACTCGTGCCAGTGCCTCAGGTAATAACATGTCATAAATATAAGGTATGTCTGTATGAAGTAAATATGATGAAGTATCAAATGAATATCAATACACATATATTAGCGTCCCATTCCACTAATATTGGTGTAAGGGTATATATAACAGCGCCCTCATACCCTGTTATATATGGAGTATGATCAATATAATAAAAGTCTGTATGTGATCAATGTCTGTATATGTGTGGATCCCGTCCACCTGTCACCCAATGACAATAAGCATCATGCATGTAAATGTGAGGATATAATCAAAATCATGGAAACATCATGAAACCTGTGCCTAGCATCGGCACGTAAATCCTCGTCCATATGGGGCTCCGTCTGCGGTATCGGCCCTCGGCCCCGGCAGCACGGGTCAGCCTATGTCCATCTCTCAACTCCGGTCGGTATCCCCCGGATATCCGCCGAGCTCAAATACAATCACCGGTAGGTACTCTCCCACCTCCAGGCTCAATCGGCATAATCCTTCGATCATCTTGCCGAGGGGAACCATACCGGGCCCCACCATGTACCCTCATACGGCACACACTCCTCGTATTGGGTATATAATCAGAACCGATAAATCTCATGGTGGCTGCGCAAATATCATATCAAGGAAACCGGACTTTTCAAATAAGTACATACTCTCCTTTGAAATTATCCACGGTTCCCAAATCCATAAATATCATGAAAACAATATCCCAATGCGCAAAATCAGAAAGCATGATGTATGTGACATATAATTGAGATGCAAGTATAACAGTATATCATGCAACATAGAATAGTGGTATGCACATACAAAGTCATATCCTGATGCAATAATACTACTGTATAGTGACATGGCAATTATCGATGATGAAGTGTGTGAGCCGGCAAGCAAGTGTACGTGGAACATATGCATCATCGATAATGGTGCTGTTGTCTTAACAACATGATTGCAATATAGAAATAAACACATGCAATGCGATACGGAAACGAATAATCAATGCAACGGTGAAGAATCTACACCAATATATACATGTCATGCAGTGGTGTCATGCAGTGGTGCCATTTGAAATAAGATGAATTGGGGTTTTGGTAAAATAAGGGTTACAGTGTTTTTAAGAATAGATAAGTCTTTTGAAAATACCCGTAGAATCCTTTTACTTGTCCTTAAGATATTCCCGATTCGTTAGTTTTGAAATAGGTATGACTCGGGTCTAGTCTAACATCTACTAAGCCAAGTCCATCAGGAGGGGTATGGAAACCACCTAAATCTGAGTCGATATATATATATATAATATAATAGTCGATGACCCCGCCTCAATAGTATCACATACGATACAGTATAACATCTGGCATCCTCGAGTCATGAGTGCGGATATATCATCAATATAAAGCTCATAGGGTAAATCGTCGTACAGCATCCCAATAGCTGGGTACGGGTCAATATCACAATCAGCTCATCAATTATTTGGTATCCTCATCATCATATCACATAATCTAGGGTACCGATCTAAGTCTAGTACAACTGATACCATCAATATGACTGCGTGTGTAAACACACGTCCAAAGCCTCGCTAGAGATCACATGTCGTATCCCAAATACGAATCATATCAAATCACCGATCTCGCGGCACAAAACCCAATATCATCGACTCATCTCCAAAGTCATCCACTATCCATCAAACACAGTGCAAGTATAATGAATATGCAAGGGTGTACGTGTACGTGTAGGTGTAAATCTATTCTAGGGTTCGCGACTATGAACTACATGTAAGGTTCCTAGGCACTCTAACAAGGTTCTACAAGGCATCAACCATGCCCGATTCAAAAAAAATTAGCCGTACCGAACAACCCTAACCAAGATCGTATACTAGAGATTATGCGAAAACTAGCAAGTTAAACATTTTAACACTAAGTGAAAGGGATTACAACCTTTGTAGATCCGGTCCTTCACTTCTAAAGCTCTGTGTTGACGTCCCTTCGCTGCGATCATCGGAATCCCGGACTCTAGCGATGGTTTCTTCGGAGAAATGATCGGGCTAGGTCGTTGACTTCGAGGCCGAAGATGATCTACGTCGGGAAGACACTAACTCAAGCTATTCCTTCACTTGGTCATGAACTTTGTGAAGAGAACACCCAATACTACATGGAAAGTAGTAGAATATGAAGAAGTAGGAAGTGGGCTCACTTTAGAATTGATTTTCTCACACTTTTTCTCATGGCACCATTAGAGCTAGAAAGCTTTTCATGGAGCTTGATGAAGAAGAAGAAGAAGAAGAAAGAATAAATCATCATATGAATTCATTCCCTTAATAATGTAACCATGGGTGAGTTAAGCTATCATGCTTAACTCATGTAGAGAATTTACCAAGGTATGAAGTTAAGGGTTAGGTTAAAGAATATCAAGAGAAATGACAAAAGAGTGGACTTTGTCAAAGTTTCTCCAAGCTTCTTCAAGCTTGATAACTTTGACCAAGTTCAACTCTTATGTTAAATCTTAAGATAAAACAATAACCCTAATCTTAAACCTAATCTTGGTATAAGTCTCATACACCCATCTTGTGTGTATCATCAAGTATGACACAAACATATGTACACAAATATATATCACATATATACTTATGCACAAACTAGTGAGAAAATAAATCTTAAGTGAGCTAATACTAGTTAATGTAATGTAATATATTAAATATATAATTATAAATTAAATTATTAAATCAACTCTTGATTTAATAATCCGGCTATAACCGACAAATATCAAAAGTAACAACTTATCGAATCAACACTTGATCCGATAACCCGGCTATATCGCATACAACCGATCAATGTCATAAATCGCGAGAATAGAATACGGTATCTCATATCGTATCAATCTCGGTCCCGTACATATCACATATGCGCTCCTACTCCGTTTCGCTTGAGCCAGGAAACCCCTGTGTAGGACTCTAAAGACTCGTCAATACGCCGGCAGTAGGTGATGATCATATCAAACACCCAAAAGCCGCAAGCGGTCTGCTAAACGTAACGGCCACCCGGGTATTAAGAGATCAGAAGATCAACGAGCAAGCCTGATCACACTCCTGTGAATCCAATCAGTAACACTTACCGCACAGTCCGGTCTGTTCGTCTGATATGTCGCATATCTCGCCTAGGGGTGGTAAACGTCAGACCCAAGTAGCTTGATAAGTCATGCCGATGTAAGGTCCACAACAAGCGTGAAACTACAGATAACACTTACCAGTAAATCACTGCAACCCTGGCCAGGGATTTCCAGTTATGGCCAGTCGAGCATAGCGCAACATCAACCCCCAATACCGGGAGAGACGAATCCCCTCCTATCGCTCATTGCCTCCATGTGAATCGGGACTGTACCCAAAAACCACCTGTTTGCACGACTCAGTAGAGCCGTGGTAGGGTGGAAATCAAAGCACAGTGGGAGACACACAAGACTCTATGACAATCTCGGGTCAACAGACTATGCTGTACCAGTGTCACCAGAGAACTGCCATCTGACGTGAGGTATAATACCATCTGAGAGTTCTCGGCGAGTCCGTTCAGTGTACCCAGTCTCCACTGAGCACCCGCATACCGTCTCTGATGTCAAACACTAATGGATATGGGATCATCCATCGCCCATCACATGAGTCGAAAATCTATACGCTAGTCTACTCTGGAATATCGATGCCCCGTCTCGATATTCCCACGACTAGGAACATTGAAGGATGTACTCATGGACTACCCACGCCCCACTAGTATGATCTGCATCATAGTCCTGGAAGTCGAGTACACATCCTAAGGGCTTTATCAACATGTAACAGAGAGACAGAAAGTATACATGTTAAGATAAAGAGCAACCAGATAGCCTACTATCATGTCGAGCAAGAAAGTCCTACCTATATATGTCCCAGCATCCACTACAATATACATCTCATGTACAGTAATGGCCTCTAGGGCATACATATAACTAACAATCTCCCACTTGCACTAGGGCCATCTGTAGCAGTGGTTGTAGTATCGCATACTCAACTATCCCATAAAAGTCTCTCTCTGGGAAAAGGCCTTTGTGAGTGGATCCGCCGTGTTGTCCTCTGAGTCTACTCTCCTAACCTCATCACCCTTGAGATCTACTATCTCCATGATCAGGTGATGCTGCCTCAGAATATGTCTGGGTGACTGATGGGACCGGGGTTCCTGGGCCAAAGCCACACTTCCATTGTCACACAATGGTAGGAACCTAGTTCATCTCATGAACCAATATACACCCAAACTGCCTCTTTGGTAGTATCTTTGATAGCGATATCACCAGCCTTTATCGTATAGTTTGCCACGGTATCTAGCTTGGAACTCTTCCAACATACCGTCCCTCCACTGAGGGTAAAGAAAATGCCTGCGACTGACATTCAGTCGTCCTTATCACCCTGGAACTTTTCCAGTGATTCTCCCCAGGATCGATTGATACCATCTCACTACACCTAGTGAGAATCCTAATATCCATTTAGATCTATCTTATAGATCCAAAACCCAGGATTTAGGAGGTATCACTTTGATCCTATATGGAGAATTCATGTGATAAGAGGAGATTGACCGAGCGTAGCATAGGAAACTCTTTTCCTATCAAGAGTATGTTGTCCACGTACAATACGAGGATGTCCACCTTACTCGCTACTACCTTTTTGTATATACAAGGTTCATCTACTATTTTGATGAAGTCAAACTCTTTGACTACCACATCAAAACAGACGTTCCAACTCCGCGATGCCTGCTTTATCCTGTAAAGCAACTTGCACACATTTCCGCTGCTCCCACTGTTTATGAAGCCCTCTGGCTGTGTACTTATAGATGTTCTCTTCTAAATCTATATTTAGAAAAACAATCATGACACCCAACCACCAGATATCGTAGTCATGGTATGTAGCAATGTTAAGTAGGATCCAGATGGACTTAAGCACAGCCACTGGAAAAGGTTTCATCATTATCCACGCCTGGTCGATGACAAAAACCTTTAACAAGTCTAGGTTTGAAAGTCTCAACTTTTCCATCTATACCAAGTAATCTTCTCAAGATATACTTGCTCCTGATGGGGATTTAACCCTTCAGATATAGCATCTAAAGTCCATACTTTGTTGGTGTACATGGATTCCATCTCAGATCACTAAGCATCCAGCCATTCTTACAGAGTCCCCACTCTTGATGGCCTGCTCGAAACTAGTTGGGTCATCATCTCATTATGCAATCCTCACTCCTACTGTCATCGAGAAACCGAAGTATCTCTCAGGCGGATGAGGAACCCTGCTAGATCGGCGGAGAGGCTGAGGTTCGTCGGAACCTATTGAATCCTTTGGTTCTACCAAATCATCTGCTGTAGTTTGTATAGATGGAACTCCTTCCAGTTCTACCTCATAACCACTAATTTCTTCATAAGAAATTCCCTTTCACAAAGGTGGTATGTTGAGAAACAAAACATATTTTGTTCCTCTGTTAGGTAGAAGATATTCCCTTGCGAATGCTTGGGATATCCAACAAACTTCTACAGAACTGACTTTGCCTCGAGCTTGTCCGGATTTTGCTTTTAGACATATGCCGGAAAACCCCAAATCTTAACAAACTTAAGATATGGGCTCTTCCCATTCCATATCACATATGAAGTGGTAGGCAATGGATTTGATTGGAACCCTCTTCAATAGGTATGACGCTTCTCAAGTGCATAACACCCAAAAGGAAACAGGTAACTCAGTAGTACTCATCATAGAGCGCACCATATCATATAGGGTGTGATTGTTCCGCCCCGATACACCGACGTGCTGTGGTGTATACGGAGGAGTAATGCTGAGAGAGAATCTCATTCTCCTTTAGAATAGTCCAGGAATCCCGTGCTCAAGTATTCTCCTCCCTGATCACATCAAAGGACATAATACTTATACCCGTTTTTGGTTCTATACTTCTAACTTATAATCAGTGATTATCTCAAAAGTTTCGGACTTGTGTTTCAACAGGAACATATGTCTGAATCTAGAGAGATCATCAGTGAATATAATGAAGTACAAAGAACCAGTCCTGGCATATATAGACTGGGGACCTTCATACATCACTATGTACCAGTCCCAAGAGTTCACTAACTCTTTCTCTGTTTCCAGTAAACGGAGCTGTGTTCATCTTATCTTTGTGACATTGTTAGTGTATATGCCCTAGAGGCCATTACTGTATCATACTGGATTGTATATTACTTGATGGAAGCTTAGGATATTCACCTTGTATTGACATTCTTGCTCAAAATGGTAGTATGCTACTTGGTTTGTTTCTTCTTTAATGTGTGCATGTGTTTCTTTTAGCATATCGCCTTTACACATTAGTGGAGCCCTTAGGATCTTTGCTTGATTACCAGCGTTGTGATGGCAGTCACACTCGTGGAGGCTGGGTAATCTATAAGCACATCCTTATGCAGGTCCCTAGTCGCAGGGCTATCGAGACAGGGCATCGACACTCCAGAGTAGACAAGCGTATGCGCTTCTTATCCCAGCTTGGGAGACGGTCTGTCTCACAGCCGTCAGTACGTCGTACTTGAGATAGTATGCGGGTGCTCGTTAGGTTACGAGTACACTAGACAGGACTCGTTGGGAACTGTTGGTTGGTACTATACCTATCGTCAGTTATCAGTTCCCAGGTGACATGAGTACAGCTTAGTCCGTTGACTTGACACTGTCACTTCGCGTCGAGTGTGTTCCCACTGTACTTTGATTACTACCTTACCACGGCTCAAAGGAGTCGTGCAAACAGGTAGTTTTTGGGTGCAGTCCCGAAGCACTTGAAGGCAGTGACGGTTAGATAGGATTCGTCTCTCCCAGTATTAGGGGTTGATATCGCGCTGTGTCTAGGAGAGCCATTACACAAAGTCCCTGGCCAGGGCAAGCGAGATAGACTGGTAGGTATCCAGCGTTATCTCAGGTGTTTTGGGCTACACACCGGCACGACTTGTACCGCTAGTAGGGGACTGACGTTTACCGCCCCTAGGCCCGCCATGCGATGTTCTTAGATGAACAGACCGAACTGTACGGAGATTGTCACGTACGGGCTCAGTAGGAGTTCAGATGGGTTTACCTCGTCAGTCTTCTTATCGGCATCTACCTGGGGACCGTTACGTACAGCTAGTGCCACATGCGGTCTGTGGTTAAACCCACTGCCAGCGTAGTGTCGAGTCTTTAGAGTCCCACACAGAGGGTTATTCGCCTTTGGGCAAAACAGAGTAGAGGTCGCATGGTTTTGCGACAGGGTTCGTTCACATCCGCGCACTTGTGCACGTTTGGCGTCCGGACAGACATTACTAGCGGGCTCTGGATTGAGCCAGATCCTAGTATATGTTTTGGGGTTAGTTTTATCTCATAGTATTCATGTTCCTCGGAACACGAATGCGGGTGTGTATGCACAGTAGATTGAGGCGGAGGAAGAGGTTTTTCATTAGGGTTTTGGAACGGGTGCGTATGCACAGTTGACAGTCGTCTTTTTCCAAACCCCAATGAATTTGTGATATATCAATTAATAATATTAATTAAATGAAATTGTGTCATGGTTGGGTTTGTTGACTTGTTGACCAAGGTTGACTAGTTGACCATGGTTGAAACTTTGACCATCATCATTACACATCAAAGATGCTCTTTGATCATTGCAAAAACCATTTAATGAGAAATGATAATTGTCTCATCAAACCAACCATCAACTTTTTCATCTGATTAAAATTATTAATTTGATTAATTCACATATATTGTTATGGTTGTAAAACTATTCTCATTCTTTCATAACCATTCTCTCTCCTCTTTTCATCTTCCTCCTCCTCTAGTTCAAGGAGAATCATTCTCATGAGTTGAGAAACCTTTCCTTGGAGATAAAACACCTAAAGCCACTCTCTACTCATCCTAAGGTTGAAGGTCTAGCAAGCCGGACACTTTAGTTCTCTCACGATCGAGAAAGGAACTCAAGGTAGAAACCCTCAGGTGGATCCATCTTCGACAAGAGAAGGAAACGAGGAAAGCATCATCCGACCACTACAAAGAGTCTAAGAAGAAGGAGTTCAAGTTGAGGTATAACCCCTAACCGAGTAGATAACTCTCTTGTTAGTTGCTAGTGTGTAGTTTAGCCAAGATCCGGTTTAGTAGTCCATGTTACCTAAACCCTAAAAATCGTTTTTCATCATTTCCGCAAGCCCGAAAGAACCGGGAGAGGTAACGTGGAATTACAGTGGTATCAGAGCCTAACTAAGCACACTCTAGCATGTTAGCAAAGTATCTAGAATTTCGACCGGACAAAAAACCGCGAAACACCCCGGAAAATCCTAGTTTTTGCCGATTTTTATTTCTGCTCAAAAAATAATAAATCATGTCTTAAAAATCGGCTCAGGCTTTTTAATGAACAGGCAAGAAAAACGATCCAGCGAACCAACCGACTCACCGCGGTTCCGCGGCCGAGTTGACTCGGTCGTGGATCGTTTCTCCTGCAGTTTGTCTCTGGTGGTATTTTGTGATTTTTGAGATGGTTTGTTTCTGCCCAGATTTTCTAGAGAACGAGTTTGTTTTTGGGGTGGTAACAAATCCGTATTTTGGTCGATTTTCTGTAGACTTTGGCTAATGGGTTGTATCTGTAATGTTATATATGTATTGAACGTCTGCTAATCGCTATACGTCGATAAGTGGGGTTATACATATCTGTGATCTGTAATGTTGATGGTATGTGTATATGAATTCATTGGATTGTCGCAGATGAGTAGCCAGGGGGATTGTGAGATGAGAGTTTTGTTTATCTTTCAATTCTTGTAATATGTAAATTAATGTAATATTATTTGTATGGCCGCACAACCGGGTCGGGGTTGTAGCCGTCATTGTATAATTTCTTTTTACTGTTTTTGCTCCTAGGATAGACCTAAGGAGGGGTGCACAAACTACCGGGTACCTCAAAGTGCCGAGTGTCCTACTCACGTCGTTGAGGGTGTTTGCTTCACTTCGGATACTTGGCGGGTAGTTTGCCGCACCCGTGGGGGTCTAGGGTGGGGTTTGGCTATTCATCGCGACCGTGTAATCCGCTCTTCGTTACAGGCTCGTACGAATTGCGGATTCCTAGTATATCCAATGTATTCATCTATGATCTGGAATGGCTATCATTGCATGTGACGAATGTTTATATATATCTATAAGATATCTATTTAGGCGTTGCTTATGTTTTGCATCCGCGCTAGTCCAGCCCCCGCTCTGTCGTTAGTTAAGTAACCTAACGGGTGATGACGGGACCCCGTGGCGAATGCGGATGGCATAAGCTTACGTCATATTTTCTTTGTTTTCTGCAATGGTAGGATTAAATGATGGGATGCATTGGAATTAATGCAAGAAAAAATAAACCAAGTAAAAGTCGTTGGAACAATTTGAAAACCACTCGGTTCTTTTCAAAACCAAACTTTTAAATGCGGAGCTTGAACCACTCCTTTTGAAAGCTATCTCGTTCCTTCGACTATATCAAGTTCACTACGTTCACGGTTTTGCCAAAACCATTCTTAGCCCTCCGTCGTTTCACATGAATGGTCAATAAGTATTCAAGCTATGTATGTTGGCCAAAGTCAAGGCATAGTGATTGGTAGCTATAGGGTATTCATGTGCAACATAGATAGATGTGTTTGTTTGGGGCAGTCGTTCTACCATTTTGGCCAAAGTCAAGAGTATGTGCGGGTGGGCTCAAATTAACCTGGAGAATGACGGGTAGAACTTGGCATGTGACTTATGATATTTTGGCCAAAGTCAAGGTCATAAGAGCATGGGGCAAAAATCCACATCGGGAGTTTCAAAAGAACTGAAACTATCTAGCGCTGCATACCATTTGGAGTGTGATGATTCTGGAAGGATTCCTTCAGTTTTCTCACGCGATGATATTTGGATCCCGATCCTACTTTGAGTATATGCTACTCCTCCGGAACTTTCTCACTTAACGATCAATGCTATAAACCAAGTAGTTGTCTAGAAAGGTGTTAGCGGGGCTACGCCCCTAGGGAAAAGAGCTTACATAATTAAGGAACTTCGCGAAAGCGTTGGAAAACCTCCCTCGAAGTACCGACACTAGCCTGGCTGAACGGTTAAGCAAGTATTGTACGGTGAGATTGATCCCGACTAGTTCTTCCTTTATGGTTTGAGGAGGGATTCGAAAGACAGTGGGAGCCATCCTGTTTAAACAAATTAAAAACCACTCTAAACTTGCAAGAGCATCATGCTAAAGTGTTTCTTATCTCTCTCCTAATTGCAGCGACCAAACATCATGACTGGAATTAAGTTACTTCTAGATAAAAACATACTGACAGGGCCAAACTACAAAGATTGGCTCAGGAATGTCAAAATGGCAATCACTTATGACAAGTTGGGGTATCTTCTTACCACCAAAGCTCCCCCTGTCCCAGGTCCCAAAACCAGCGTCGCGGATAGGGAAATCCGTAAGACCTGGGAAATCGACTGCGCGAAGGCCAAGTGCCTCGTGCTTGCCTCTATGGACAACGAACATCAGAGGAGGCACGAGAATATGGACCTCGAATCCATATTTCTCAATACAAAAGAACTGTATGGAGAGCAATCTCGTATCGCCAGATACGAAGTGTCGAAGAAGTTGTTTTCGGCAAGATTGGCCGTCGGATCATCGGTAGCAGAACACGTGCTTAAGATGATTGGCTACATAGAGGAGCTCGCGGACCTTGGGACCACGTTAGAGAATGAGCTCTATACGGACTTAATTCTTCAGTCCCTTCCTTCCACTTACGCCCAGTTCATCCTGAATTTCAACTTGCAAGAAAAGGAAGTTGAACTTTCAGAGCTCCTCAACTTGCTGAGGAGTGCAGAGGGCACCCTACAGAAAGGTAGGGAAACATCCACTTTGTTTGTAGGAGGATCCTCCTCTTCTAGGTCCAAGGCGAAAGCCAAGGGAAAGAAGAAGAAAACCCCTGCTAAACCAAGGGGCGGTGTTAGTAAGGTGGATACGAAGGGAAAGGCAAAAGCAACAAAAGTAGCGGGGAAGCTTGTGGATAAGGAAGAATGCTTTTACTGTCACAAGAGTGGACACTGGAAGAAAGATTGCAAGGCTTGGAAAGGCAGAACACAGGATCTGAAGCAGGTTGCGGGTTCAGCTTCAGGTGTGTATGTTATTGAAAACTGTCTATCAATAAACTCTACGTCCTGGGTATTGGATACCGGATCAGGATCTCATATCTGTAATTCTTTGCAGGCGTTGAGAAAGCGTAGGTTTTTGAAAGCAGGTGACATGACCCTCAAAGTTGCAAACGGAGCTAGCATGGATGCTGAGGCCGTGGGGGACTATCACCTTGGAATGTCAGATGGACATGTTTTGGTTTTACGTAATTGCTTTTTTGTACCCAATGCAACTTGTAATATCATTTCTGTATCTTTAGTTTCTAAAGAAGGTTATGAATTTGTGTTTATAAGTAATGTTGTAAACATTCACCTTAATCAAGTTCTGATTGGGTCAGGTACATTGAGCAATGGTATATACGTATTAAACCAACCACAGATTTTCAATGTCCAGAATACACACAAAAGAAAGTCTACGGAAATAAATCAGACTTTCTAATGGCATTGTAGACTGGATCACATCAATGAGAGAAGGTTAACGAAGTTACATATAGAAGGATATTTGGATCCGTTCGAATATCAATCATATGCAACTTGTCAATCCTGTCTCAAAGGAAAGATGACAAAGACTCCGTTCACTGGACACGGAGTGAGAGCGAGCTCGCTCTTGGGACTCGTACACAGCGACGTGTGCGGTCCAATGTATACACATGCACGAAGCGGTTATTCTTACTTCATTACTTTTACGGATGAATTTTCAAGGTACGGTTATGTCTTCTTAATGAAACATAAATCCGAAGCCTTTGGAAAATTCCAGGAATATAAGAATGAAGTAGAAAAACAAAGAGGCAAAAGTATCAAAACACTGAGATCTGATCGAGGTGGTGAATACTTAAGTGCCGAGTTCCTGGATTATTTAAAAGAGAATGGAATTCTCTCTCAGCTTACTCCTCCATACACTCCGCAACATAACGGTGTATCGGAGAGACGGAACCGAACCCTATTGGATATGGTACGGTCCATGATGAGTAACGCTGAGTTACCGCGATCATTCTGGGGATATGCACTAGAATCAGCTGCATACCTTTTGAACCGAGTTCCAACTAAGACTGTGCCTACTACACCATATCAGATGTGGTGTGGGAAGAGACCCTATCTTAATCACATTAAGACATGGGGATGTCCAGCTTTTGTCAAAAAGCAGCATGCGGACAAGCTCGAGGCACGCTCAGTACAGTGCAAGTTTGTGGGATATCCAAGGAACTCCAAGGGATATTTCTTCTATTGCGAAGAGGAACAAAAGGTTCTTGTTTCTCGGCATGCCCACTTCTTGGAAACTCAGTTTTTGGAGAATCAGATAAGTGGGAGCGCAATAGAACTGGAAGAAATTCCAGAACCACGAGCTATTACTGAAAGCATAGTAGAACCAGAGGGTTCGAAAGATCAGGACATTCCTACGCCGCTCCGCAGAAGTTGTAGGCAGTCTCATCCGCCCAAGAGATACTACGGTTTTCTCATAGACGGGGATAGAGAGAATTGCATCATTGATAGTGATGAGCCGACTAGCTTCCAGCAGGCCATTCAGAGCATTGACTCGGTAAAATGGCTGGATGCAATGCGGACCGAAATGGAGTCCATGTACACCAACAAAGTATGGACGTTGGACATTGCTCCAGATGGGGTAAAACCCGTAGGATGCAAGTGGATCTTCAAAAGGAAGATTGGTGTAGATGGACAGGTTGAGACCTATAAAGCTAGACTTGTTGCAAAGGGTTTCCGTCAAAGACCTTGCTTGGACAATGACGAAACCTTTTCTCCAGTGGCTATGCTGAAATCCATTCGAATCCTTCTTGCCATTGCTGCCTTCCACGATTATGAGATCTGGCAAATGGACGTAATGACCGCTTTTCTAAATGGAAATTTAGAGGAGTGTGTCTATATAGACCAGCCAGAGGGTTTCATTCAGAGTGGGAGCAGCGGAAAGGTGTGCAAGTTTCTTAAGTCCGTCCATGGAATAAAGCAGGCATCGCGAAGTTGGAACATCTGTTTTGATGAGACGATCAAAGAATTTGGCTTTATCAAAAATCCAGATGAACCATGCATCTATAGTAGATTTGTAGCGAGAACTGTAGTATTCCTCGTTTTATACATGGATGACATTCTCTTGATTGGAAATGACATTCCTATGCTACAATCTGTTAAAGGGTTCTTGTCACACAGGTTTTCCATGAAAGACCTGGGGGATGCCTCATACATTCTGGGGATCCGGATCTATCGTGACAGATCCAAGAGGATATTAGGACTCTCACAGTCCTGGTACATTGACACCATACTGAAAAGATTCAGTATGGAAGATTCCAAGCGCGGTAATCTACCGGCTTGTCACGGGATCACCCTCTCCAAAGTGATGTCTCCCAAGACTGATTTGGAAAGGGATCGCATGTCTATTATACCCTACGCTTCTGCGGTAGGCTCTATAATGTATGTGATGTTGTGTACCAGACCAGATGTAGCTTATGCACTGAGTGTGGTAAGCCGGTATCAGTCAAACCCTGGGGAGAAACATTGGATAGCGGTAAAGAACATTCTCAAGTACCTGAGAAGGACTACGGAGATGTTCTTGGTGTATGGCGGAAAAGACCTCTAGATCGAGGCCTTTGCTGACTCCAGCTTCCAGAGTGACAAGGATGATTCCAAGTCCATGTCGGGTTATGTCTTTACCCTCTATGGAGGGACGGTGTGTTGGAAGAGTTCCAAACAGGAAATCGTTGCTGACTCGACGATGGAAGCGGAATACATCGCTGCTGCAGATGCCGCAAAGGAAGCTGTCTGGATGAAGAAGTTCCTCATGGAGCTTCAGGTGGTTCCTACCATTGTTGATCCAATACCGTTGTATTGTGACAACAACGGAGCTATAGCTTTAGCGAAGGAACCCAGGTCCCATCAGAAGTCCAGGCACATCTTGAGGCGGTATCACCTGATCAGGGAGATTGTGGGTCGCCAGGAGATCGAGGTTCGGAGAGTTGCTACGGAAGATAACACTGCTGGTCCATTCACCAAGGCCTTACCCCAGACTCAGTTCGAGCGGCTGATCGAGATGATAGGTCTTCGATAAGCCAGTACATGGCCTTAGTGCAAGTGGGAGATTGTTAGTGTATATGCCCTAGAGGCCATTACTGTATCATACTGGATTGTATATTACTTGATGGAAGCTTGGGATATTCACCGTGTATTGACATTCTTGCTCAAAATGGTAGTATGCTACTTGGTTTGTTTCTGCTTTAATGTGTGCATGTGTTTCTTTTAGCATATCGCCTTTACACATTAGTGGAGCCCTTAGGATCTTTGCTTGATTACCAGCGTTGTGATGGCAGTCACACTCGTGGGGGCTGGGTAATCTATAAGCACATCCTTATGCAGGTCCCTAGTCGCTGGGCTACCGAGACAGGGCATCGATACTCCGGAGTAGACTAGCGTATGCGCTTCTTATCCCAGCTTGGGAGACGGTCTGTCCCACAGCCGTCAGTACGTTGTACTTGAGATAGTATGCAGGTGCTCGTTAGGTTACTAGTACACTGGACAGGACTCGTTGGGAACTGTTGGTTGGTACTATACCTATCATCAGTTATCAGTTCCCAGGTGACATGAGTACAGCTTAGTCCGTTGACTTGACACTGTCACTTCGCCTCGAGTGTGTTCCTACTGTACTTTGATTACTACCCTACCACGGCTCAAAGGAGTCGTGCAAACAGGTAGTTTTTAGGTGAAGTCCCGAAGCACTTGGAGGCAGTGACGGTTAGACAGGATTCGTCTCTCCCGGTATTGGGGGTTGATATCGTGCTGTGTGTAGGAGAGCCATTACACAAAGTCCCTGGCCAGGGCAAGCGAGATAGACTGGTAGGTTTCCAGTGTTATCTCAGGTGTTCTGGGATACACACCGGCACGACTTGTACCGCTAGTAGGGGACTGACGTTTACCGCCCCCCCAGGCCCGCCATGCAATGTTCTTAGACGAACAGACCGGACTGTACGGAGATTGTCACATACAGGCTCAGTAGAAGTTCAGATAGGTTTACCTCGTCAGTCTTCTTATCGGCATCTACCTGGGGACCGTTACGTACAGCTAGTGCCGCTTGCGGTCTGTGGTTAAACTCACTGCCAGCGTAGTGTCGAGTCTTTAGAGTCCCACACAGAGGGTTATTCGCCTTTGGGCAAAACAGAGTAGAGGTCGCATGGTTTTGCGACAGGGTTCGTTCATATTCGCGCACTTGTGCACGTTTGGCGTCCGGACAGACATTACTAGCGGGCTCTGGTTTGAGCCAGATCCTAGTATATGTTTTGGGGTTAGTTTTATCTCATAGTATTCATGTTCCTCGGAACACGAATGCGGATGTGTATGCACAGTTGATTGAGGCGGAGGAAGAGGTTTTTCATTAGGGTTTTGGAACGGGTGCGTATGCACAGTTGACAGTCGTCTTTTTCCAAAACCTAATGAATTTGTGATATATCAATTAATAATATTAATTAAATGAAATTGTGTCATGGTTGGGTTTTTTGACTTGTTGACCAAGGTTGACTAGTTGACCATGGTTGAAACTTTGACCATCATCATTACACATCAAAGATGCTTTTTGATCTTTACAAAAACCATTTAATGTGAAATGATAATTGTCTCATGAAACCAACCATCAACTTTTTCATTTGATTAAAATTATTAATTTGATTAATTCACATATATTGTTATGGTTGTAAAACTATTCCCATTCTATCATAATCATTCTCTCTCCTCTTTTCATCTTCCTCCTCCTCTAGTTCAAGGAGAATCATTCTCATGAGTTGAGAAACCTTTCATTGGAGATAAAACACCCAAAGCCATTCTCTACTCATCCTAAGGTTGAAGGTCTAGCAAGCCGGACACTTTAGTTCTCTCAAGATCGTGAAAGGAGCTCAAGGTAGAAACCCTCAGGTGGATCCATCTTCGACAAGAGAAGGCAACGAGGAAAGCATCATCCGACCACTACAAAGAGTCTAAGAAGAAGGAGTTCAAGTTGAGGTATAACGCCTAACTGAGTAGATAACTCTCTTGTTAGTTGCTAGTGTGTAGTTTAGCCACGATCCGGTTTAGTAGTCCATGTTACCTAAACCCAAAAAATCATTTTTCACCATTTCCGCAAGTCCGAAAGAACCGGAAGAGGTAACGTGGAATTACAGACATGACTGGCAAGTTTCACAAGATGTAAATTCAAACAGATTTAAATATGCATCTAAATGTAACTTAGCTAGTCGGGTCGCATTGATATGACCTAGTCTACAATGCCTCAAGAAGGATTCGTTCATTTCTGAACTCTTCCTCTCGTGTGTGTTCTGTATACTAAGAACTGTAGTTTGATTTAGAACGTCAATGCTTTTAGATAACGTGCCTGAACCGATCAACTCTTGATATAGGAAATGTTCAAAACATTATCCAACAATACAAAATTATATCCTTTCTTTACTAATAAAGAGAATGATATGATGTTGTATATCAGGTTCGGTATCTAATAACATTCGTTCAGAATCAATGTATTCTGGTAATACAGGGTGATAGTGACCAACAGACTTGGCTGCAACACTTGCACCGTTTTCTGTCTCATGAAACTTATCACCCGTTCTCAGTTCTCTACCTTTCTGTAGCCCATGCAACAGATTACATTTGCGGGATCCTGATCCGGTATCTAATACCCAGGACGTAGAGAATACAGAGAAACAGTTCTTTGTAATGAACACACCCGAAGAAGATGCATCATCATGCACTTTCTTTGTTTGGGCGGCACGGGAATTCTAGTAATCCCCTATTTCCTGCTCGGTCTTATAACAATTATAAGTTGGAGCGGGACCAAACGTTCCCCAGCTCAGTATAACAAGCGGGTTCGGTCAATACATCCATTTTATTATCTTGATTAAGGCGTGACATGGTCGCTACCTGGAGAGAGAGAGAGAAGAAAACACTCTGCGTGCGCTCTTGCAAGATTAGATTGGTTATATATTTTATCTAATCAGGATGGCTCCCACTGTTTTTATCAAATCTTCCTTCAAACCCTAAAAGGAAAGAATAGCCGGGATTAATTACACTCTACAAGTTCACCAATCTTTCAGCCAGGCCAGTGCCGGTACTTTGAGGGAGGTTCCCCGTGCTTTCGCACGGACCTAATTAAAATAAACCTCGTTTTCCCAAGGGCGTAACCCCATTGACACCTTTCTAGACACCTACTTGATCGGCTAATTGTAAAGTGCAAAACTCTCCCAGGAGTAACAATTACTCGCAGTGGGTATCGGGATCCAACTATCTCATAGAAGGTATGCAATCTCATTGCAAGTTTCAACACTTGAAACTCCCGATAAAGGTTTTTTACCCCTAGCACTTATGACCTTAACTTTGGTCAACAAATCATAAGCACTAGTCAAGTTCTACCCGTCATTTCGTGATTAATTAGACCTACCCACATGACCCTTAACTAAGGTCAACAAAGTCACGCGACTGTTCTAACTAATCACATCATATGCGGTGTAGGAAGACATCACTTAGCTACCGTACACTGTGCCTTGACTATGGTCAACAAACACAGCACGAATACTAAGTAATCTACATCTTAAAATGACGGAGGGTTGCGGATGGTTTTTAAGAAAACCTTTAACGCTTTGAACTTGATCTCGTTGCGGAATCAAATGGTTTTTAAATGGAGTGTTTTTAGGCTTTTGCTAGTTTCGGTAAATAGGTCACTCCCGGTGACGGGATCTCGGCTCTTTCCTCATCGAATGAGGTGCAGGATATTCACAATACCACTATACAAAGCAAGAACTAGAAAAGCAGTCAAAAGACAAACCGAAGGTTGTAGCATCTGCTAGTTATTGCTAAAGAGGTCACTCCCGGTGAAGGGATATCGGCTCTTTCCTTATTGAATAAGGTGCTGGATGTTCTACATGGAACACCGCTATGCAAAACAACAACTAGAGCTACCTAATTTTTGAAATTCGATTCCAAAACATCTTTTAGGTTTATTTTCTTTCATTAATCTCATTAATGAATGTCCCATCATTTAAGTCCACCTAAACATCACAGATAAATACAACGTACGCTTATGCCATCCGTATTCGCCTCGATGTCCGGTATGCACTGTAAGGTTAGGTAACTAACGGCAAAGCGGGGCAGGGCTAGCCCGGGTGTAAAACATAAGCAACGTCTATATAATATATCATATATACTATATACAGTATCTATCTGAACATATCACATGATCACATCATAAATAACGCAGCAGAAAATATCATATGAAATATTGGATATACTAGGACGTCCGTGTTTTATTTTGAGCCTGTATAAAACACGGATTCCACGGTCGTGATGAATAGCCAATCCCACATCCGTAGACCCCTATGAGAGCGGCAAGCAACCCTGCCAATTCTAGAGTTAGGAGACTCGGACTCGACTCCTCGAGATGGTCTCCCCCTGGACCCTAGAACCCGGTTACTTGTGCTCCCCTCCTTGGGTTTATCCTAATGCGGAAAAGTAAATAATATACAATGGTGACATCATCCTCAGCCTAGAAGTGCCCCAATAAAAGAATATTACATACAATGAATTTTACATGAATGAAAAAGAAAAACACTCATCTCACATAAAAAACCCGGCTATTCAAACACGACGATCCTATATAACATATCCAGCAACACATAACATCACATATCATCAACGTAAGTAAATATGCGTATCCCAATTGTCGTTGATGTATAGCAACGAAACCGGCGATACACCACATATTACACTTACGGTCGCGGAAAAGAAAGTGTAAAACTACAACAGTTGGAATCCGCAACCTCCTTAGACATCGCATGCCTAACCAAATGAATTCCTTAGACATCACATGCCTAACTATTATAAACCCCGCATTTTAGTCTCATCATCGAAAACACTTTTCAATATCAAGTCGGGCAATTCAACAAGATTCCCGACATTTTGATCGAATGCTCGTCGCAAACTTTAGTAGAGGGCCGCACCCCCGGATGCCGTCGACGAAGTGCACTGAGGTGGAACACCGCTGCCGCGAGCACCCGAACGGATGCTTCTGGCTACGGGGTTCTCCTACAGTCACTTGGTCGGGGCTATGGGGCGTGGCTATCTATTAAGTTTACCCGGCGAGTATCCGCGTACTTTACGTGATTGCGACGGACTTTTGATCGCATCAAAATCCTGTGGCAACCAATCATTTGAGACTGAAGTGCTAAATTTATAACATTCAAATCAGTTATCTCATAACTATTTGTGGATTCCAAATATTGTATCACATTCCAGATAAATAGACAATGTTAAACTTTCTGATCGAATAATCAAACACCCAAGTTTTCCCAAATAGCTCAACACTTGAAATAAGTTTAAAAACATCCAATTCATGCCACAGTACCAACGGTCCAGCCGTAGAAGGGTCAAGCCAACGCCTCACATGTGGCAACGCCGTACTGCCCCAAAACCTAAGGTTCAAAAGGCAGTTCAAGACGGTCACATAATCGAGTTAAGGTTTGTTGTCTTCTAGAGGGTCCATCGCGTTACTTTCACGACTTAGAACGTTCTTAAACTGCGGAAAAATCCAACACTTGGAAATTTTCCGGCAGGGGAAAAAGTGAGTTATTGATATCCGGTCGAACTTTTTAACACGTTCTAAAATTACCCGGACAAACTAAACAAAGTTAAATTATCCGATCGAATCAACGAGTCCCCAATACAACCCTAAGAAAACTCAACACTTGAGTAGAATTAAAAAATTCCCAGAAAAAATTGATAAGAAAGGACCTAAGAATAAATATATGAAGTATGAGGGACTAAGTCATAATTTGGGCCGCGGAATCGCCGCCAAACCCTTGGTATGTCCGCGGTTCTGCGGTCATATAGACGAATCAGTGGGCCGTACTTCACAGTAATTCTTAGTTTTTCCTGCTTAATTTTCTGAGCATTTTTAATTCATAAAAAATCACATTTTAAAAAAATATCCAGAGAAGGGTATTCGTCGGGGTTTCCGGGTTCGATCGGACTTTAAACTTCGTCTAGACTTCGCGTAAAGCTCTAGCTTGTCTCTGATACCACTATAGGGTTCCTAGACACTCTAACAAGGTTCTACAAGGCATTAACCATTCCCGATTCAAAAAAAATTAGCCGTGCCGAACAACCCTAACCAAGATCGAATACTAGAGATTATGCGAAAACTAGCAAGTTAAACATTTTAACACTAAAGGAAAGGGATGACAACTTTTTAGATCCGGTCCTTCACTTCTAAAGCTCGATGTTGACGTCCCTTTGCTGCGATCATCGGAATCCCGGACTCTAGCCATGGTTTCTTCGGAGAAATGATCGGGTTAGGTCGTTGACTTCGAGGCCGAAGATGATCTATGTCGGTGATTGATAGGTTACGTGCGTGTTCAAGGTCTAGTTTAAATACCGCAATCAAGACGGTTTCTCTTGTAGCTAGCCGGTTGAGTACGGGTCGTCCGCAGGGAGATGGGAATCTTTTTCTATGTGTTTTTCGACGAGTTAAGTCCGGTTGTTCAGATTTTGTTTGTGATTAACTAAGTGTTGAGTTGATATTTAAAGAGAGCTTGTTAGGGTGAGGATTAGGTTAGTTTGAGTTAGGAGTCTCCACATCTTTCGTTGCCCCACTTAATATCGGTGTTACGGTAATCGGCAACAACGGGGATTAGCACGACTAGGAAGGAACTTGCGAGTATAAGCTAGGCTTTCCAACGCATAGTCCTTCCTTTTGGTGCTTGTCCGTCCGTTCTTGGCTCTTATCCATAACCTCCGGTTAATTCAACCACAACCGGTCTCACTACGGAATCACCGCTATCATGTAGGATAGGGTGCCGTAAGGAGCGGATTGTGGTTCAATTAACGGGAGTTGATTTAAGTTGTTGGGCAAGGAAAGAGTGAGAGAGATTTCCTTCTCTCAAACTTCCCTTATCCTACCCTAACAAATATAAAACTACTCACACTTCATAATACGGAAAAATAAAACAAACAAAGAGGAAGATAGAAAGAAGGAGGCTAGAAGAATACGACTAACTATTTGCGACCTCACCTTGGCGAGGATCAAGCGTAAGTATCATTGTCGTATGAATGATAAAGGAAAAGAGAGAAGAAAGAAACAATCAAACAAATAACAACAACTACTTAACAATTAAAATTACAACAAATTAGGACAAGTAAAGAAAGAGACAAGCATGATAAAAATTGGTCTTCTTTATTCATCACTCTTCACTCAAAAGCTCACTACAAGTTTAATGGAGAAGAGGTGAGAAGAGGAAGAAGAACAAGACTAAAACTAGGCAAAAAATGAGAATACAAAAAAATTGACCATTCCTTCACAAAATTCTGGGCTATTTATAGGCCAAGAAATGAAACCCTAGGGCAACCACCAGAACCCTGATGCAATGACCAAACTGCCCCCCAAAAGTCTCTGCCTGAACTGCCTGTACGGCCGCGGATCCGCCGCCTATAGCCCCCTATGGCCGCGGATCCGCGCCCCTACTGTGGGTTTAGGGTGTGGGCTTCTGAGTGTTTTCCTGGTCTCCTGTCCCCTCTTGTCTGGTGTGGGTATTTTCTGATAATTCTTTCTCATTTCTTCCAGAATTTCTCTTGAGCAAAGGAGGACTTTTTTGTGGATGATTGCCTCGAGCTCCGCGTAGATCTCTTGGATTTTGTGCTACCATTGAGCCTTGTGCATGAGAATGACGTTGATTTGACACTTTGTCTTCCTAAACTGGTAACTGGCAGCATACGGATGAAGAGCGGAGACCGTGTTTTTATCTGTGGTTGGCAGGAACCGGATTTTGTCGTGTTTTCCATGAATTTCTCCGTTTGAGAACCGGGAACCTGTATCCTGCAATTGACTAGCAAACACGGCTCAAGAGTATCTACCGATATGCAATGTGATAAAAATTGGGCGGTATGAAAATGCAAAAATCTGATATGAACAAATACCCCCAAACTTATCATTTGCTCGTCCCGAGCAAAGCCCATTTATTCACAAAAAATTTCCTAACCTCACTTTCGCAGGGAACGCGATTGCACTGAGCATGTGCAACAAGCCGTTAAACCTCTAGGTGTCCCTAGTAGGAGGAGTGTTGTCTCCTGAGGGTTTTCAGCGGATACTCCCTACAAAATCCGGTCAAGTTGGTTTCGTAAAATAACTAAGCTTCAAAACCCTAAAGTTTTGTTTTAGAAAATAACAATTCTATAATCCTAAGTCTAGATCATCGAACCTTTATTTTTCACACCTCGCTTTTTATTTAACTACAGATTTTATATGTCTTTACGTGCAGTGCAAATAGAGTCGTTAAGTTCCAGAAGGATCGATTAAAGTCATCATGTCGCACAATAAAGCCCAGATAACAATTTTAAAAGGATCACATAAGTTTTATAACGAGTTAAGCATTTTTCAAGTTTCGTTTTCCAGTAAGGTTTCAACTTCAGAATTTCTATCTTCCTTAACAGGAAACTAAGTCGTATTTTTCACTCCACCTTTTTCTTGTTTTCATTTCAAACACACCACTGTGAACGTGCAATAGTCTTTATCCTAGAATAAAACTTTCATATCTTCGTTAAAAATTTTTAAAAAGCCTGTCTTTTATCAAGATTATTCTCACACAAAGAACCGTTAGGAATTTTAACTCGGAGAGAACACTTGCTTGACTTTGTTTTAAACTGGACTTTCTAGGCTTCTTAGCGAGCTTTGGGCCAATGCACCCAAACCAGTTGGTTTTAGGGCATTAGGTGTAGAAACACCCCAGCGGACTTAATTACTCAAGTTACCTAGGTCCAAAAACAAAAGACAGTTTGTCGTGAAAATCAGATGATTTAATACGAACGGAGATATAACCGGCAGTTCAAATATTATTTTTTTGGATAAACGACGTGTTTAGTGGGTTTGGTGTGTAATCATTCCAATCAAGTTTCCGATGGGTTATTTTTCAGACTTAGCTCCAATTACGGCATCAATAACATTCCTTCATATTCGCTTTACTTCATAAACTATTCTTGACATTACTTATTTCAGAACAAACCTATTTGATCCTTAGAAAATCATTTATCTGTTTAAAAGTTTAAACATGAAAGACTTGTCATCTAATTCCCAAAATCTTACGACACGTGTAGTGTGATGTAAAGACGTATATCAGCTATAGTTAACTTCAAAGGAGAGTTATCTTTCAGGTTTTCCAAAATCCAAACATAAGATCTAGTTATTCCTATTTTTTCAAACAAAAACCGTCGAATGTTGAATCAGAGTTCTTCCACAAGCTAACTTGACAAAAAAGTTTTTATATTTTTTAGAAAATTTTCAAATTTTTATGGATTTTATGGATTTAAATATGCAGATGCAAAATATACATATGAATGCGAAGGTAAGAAATGCGTACCAAGCGTACCCCCAAACTTAAACTGGACAGTGTCCTCACTGTCGTTGCATGAAGAGATCAGGTTGAAGGTTCAAAATTGTCGGTTAGTGATACACAATTTTTATTTGTTTATGTTTTTAAAGAAAAGAAAAAAAGAATATACACAAATAGATACAAAATGGTTTGTACATACCCCCAAACTTATTTGGAACAGTGTCCACTGTTCTTGGCTGGATAACCGAAGTTTGGAGGTAGGCAGAGGAAGATCATTCAGGGTAAACCGGCTCCTGTAAGAACAGGAGCTCCTCTATTGGTTCGGCGCTAAGGTACGGTTTGTATCGGTGTCCGTTCACTTTGAAGAGTGAACCGTCCTTTGGATTCTCCAAATCCACAGCGCCCTGCGGATACACATTCCGCACAAAATACGGCCCTTTCCAGCGAGATCTGAGCTTTCCAGGATGGAAATGAAGTCGGGTGTCGTAAAGCAGTACCTGCTGACCAGGTACGAAGGTTTTGCGCAAAAGGTGTTTATCGTGAAACACCTTCGTTCGATTCTTAACGACAACCGCGTTGTCGTAAGCCTCATCCCTAAGCTCGCATAGTTCGTTCAGCTGCAGCTTCCGATGGCTGCCCGCGTCCTCAAGAGACAGATTCAACTCCTTTATCGCCCAAAATGCGCGATGCTCGATTTCAACAGGAAGGTGGCAGGCTTTTCCGTATACAAGCCGATAGGGAGACATGCCAAGGTCGGTCTTATAAGCGGTTCTAAATGCCCAAAGGGCATCAGTGAGTTTCAGAGACCAATCCTTACGGTTCTTGGAAACCGTCTTCTCCAGTATCTGCTTGATCTGCCGATTGGAAACTTCGGCCTGCCCGCAGGTTTGGTGGTGGTAGGGCGTAGAAAGCTTATGATTAATGGAGTATTTCCGCATTAAGGCTTCGAAAGTTTTATTGCAGAAATGACTTCCATTGTCGCTAATGATCGCTCGGGGGTGCCCAAACCGGGAGAAAATGTTTTCTTTAAGGAACCTAACGACAACCTTGTTGTCGTTAGTCCGGCTGGGCACAGCCTCGACCCATTTAGAGACGTAATCAACAGCTAAAAGGATGTACAAGTTCCCGAAAGAGCTGGGAAACGGCCCCATGAAATCTATCCCCCAAACATCGAAAATCTCCACAACAAAGATCGGTTGGAGCGGCATCTCGTTCCTCCGGGATATCCGGCCTATGTGTTGGCACCGGGAGCAAGTCTTGCAATAGTCATGAGCGTCTTTGAAGAGTTGTGGCCAGTAGAAACCACATTGCAAGATCTTCTCAGCTGTCTTTCTGGGCCCCGATGGTTTTGATGCTTTGCCCGTGTGCGGCAGTGTGTTGCACTAAAGATTGAATCGAAGACTGGATGTTGGCGGTGGATTGAGTCGATTGTTTAACAAATGCCTCCAGACTTCGCTCGAGCTAGGAAACCTTATCGTTGTTCGACGGAACAAAGTTGTTTGGTGGAAAAGAGTTGTTGGGAGCAAAGTTGTTCGTCTGGTTTTGGAAAGGTTGGGGTTGGAAGGGCTGCTGATACTGAGTTTGAGTTTGTTGTTGCGCTGGTTGTTGCGGTGGAGGGGCCCTTTGGAAATTGTTGCCCTGGAACTGATTCTGATTCTGATTCCAGGCGAAATTGGGGTGGTTCCTCCAACCGGGATTGTAGGTGGAAGAGTATGGATCATTCCTCGGTCTTTGCTGGAAGGCAGCATTAACCTGATCATGTCCTTGCGATGGTGGATTGTAAGGACACTCTTCGGTCAAGTGGGAAGGATCGGAACAACAAGCGCAGATGGTACGAAGGGGGAGAACAGGTGTGGGGGCAGGAGCAGAAAATTTGCTCTCTATCGCTTCAAGCTTTCGTGTTATTGCAGCCATTTCAGCTTTCATCGCAATAGAGACATCGAGTTGGTGGATTCCTACCCTAGACTGACCGGTAGAAGTGGAGGTAGAAGAAGAAGAAGTCGGTCTGGTGCTCTCCCACTGTAGCGTTTGCTCCGCAAGATCGTCAAAGAACTGCCACGCTTCCTCGTCAGATTTGGATAGGAAGTGGCCCTGACAGATAGTTTCCAGCAACTGCTTCGTTGCTGGGTTCAGTCCCTCGTATAAGGTTTGGCAGAGTTGCCATTTCTCTATACCGTGGTGAGGACACTGAACAAGAAGGTCTTTGTATCGGTCAAAGCACTTCCAGAAGGGTTCAGAAGGAAGCTGGGAGAATTGGTTGATTTCATTTCGAATTCTTGCGGTCTTATGATTCGGATAGAATTTTTTAAGAAACGCTTTAACAAACTCGTCCCAGCTGGTGATTGAGTGGGAAGCGGTGCTATACAGCCATTTTTCAGCGAGATCGCATAAAGTGAACGGAATGACCCGTAGACGTATAGCATCGTCCGACAGCTGGGTTGTTTTCATCATAGCACAGACGTTTTGAAATTTGTTGATGAAGATATAGGCATCTTCAGACTCAAGCCCATGAAAACGTGGAAGCATGTTGATGAAATGGGGCTTAATTTAAAAGTTGTCCCCATTGGCCGGAGGAAGAGAAAGGCAGGTGGGAAGTGCAGAACGGGTAGGGTAGAAACGATCCTGGAGCGCAATTCGCTACGGCGCTACAACAGGCGGAGGTGGTGGGAGATTGGTCTCCGTAGGAGGTGGAGCCAATCTAGGGGTGGTCAAAGAGATGTTCGGATTAAATCCCGACATCGCGGAAGAAGAGGTTGGTGAAGGTGAAGGTGAAGGTGAAGATGTATGAACAGAATTCCGGTCAACGTCGGAGTTGGCCGGCAAAGGAAGGGGTGAAAGAGGAGTGGACGGAGTATCGACTTCGGAGTCGATCGCGTAGTCGGTCGCGACTAACGTAACACGGACTAGACGGGCGCTAGTGTCCCGAGTCCAAGCGGACATACACTAAACGAGTTTAGTATAGTCAAAGCGGAGAAGGTGAGGGTAAGAAAACGTCAATGAAGAAAGGCGATGGGTGGTGGGTGAAAATGGATTTGGCGACAAAGGGCAAGTTTTTATAAAAGTTTTTGATTTTTTTTTTCTTTTTTTTTTATTTTTAGAAAGAGATTTACAGAAATATGTACGGAAATACGGCTTAAGCAATCACAAACAAGATATGCACAATCACACCTAGATCTACGGTCGCCTAGGTCTACTAGACCTGCTCCTGAACTTGATTTTCGAAGTTAAACAGTGTCGAGAAACAGGCTTAAAAATACACCGATCACGGGGCCAGGTAAGTTCAGAGATAAGGGGAGGTTGTCCAACGCTTTCGCGAAGTTCCTTAATTAAATAACCCTTTCTCTTTCGGCGGTTGCGCCTTTAACACTTTCCTAGACACCCCGTAATCAATATACGGTTAAGCGAGGTTCTAAACACGGTTTATCTTCTCCTAATGAGCGTGAAGTCCTTAGGGCTGAAGTCTAGTATTTTTTAATTTACAATGGACAATGCATATGCTTTAGTGATTTTTGGGGTCTTGGGAAGGGTGATGAAATCCCCACCCAATCTGGATTGGTTTCAAGCCCCTTAAGTCCGTATTAAAGAAATGCAAAGCAATAACAAATCAACTGCAAACAATTTTTATTTGCGGCGCAAAGAATCCTGCACAACAACAGTTTATTGGAAGGGGGAGAAGAATTTGCGCAAAGAAGGCTGCAGAAAACACAGTTCAGTGGAGTTCAGAGGAGTGGAGAGAGGCAGAGAGACTTACAGAGAAAAAATTGCACCCTGAAGGCACAACTTGGCCGCTGTTCCGCGGCCAAACACCTACTTAGGCCGCGGATCCGCGGCTAGGTTAAGGGATTGGGGCTCTGAAATTTTGGGGTGCTCTCTGTTGGGGTTCCTCTGCTTGTCTGAATGTACTGAATCTTGAATGGCTCACTGTATTTGCTCCAGATTTGTACAGTAGACCGGATGCTTCTTTTTGTCCGTCGCGGTGTAGCCGCGAAAATGTGGGTCTATCTTCCCACGTCTTTGGCACTGTACTTGAACTCCGTATTTCCAACGTCTTTGGCGTCGATCTTGAGCTTCGTATTTCCTGCACACTTGCACAAAAACTAATTAAGAATAACAAGATGGTTTCTTTTACAAAGTATATTTTTTTTTGTTTATTTTTTTTTATACTTACAAATTAACCCGAAATTACACAAAGAAATAAACTACCGTCTCCCCGGCAACGGCGCCATTTGATTGATAGGTTACGTGCGTGTTCAAGTTCTAGTTTAAATACCGCAATCAAGACGGTTTCGCTTGTAGCTACCCGGTTGAGTACGGGTCGTCCGCAGGGAGATGAGAATCTTTTTCTATGTGTTTTTCGACGAGTTAAGTCCGGTTGTTCAGATTTTGTTTGTGATTAACTAAGTGTTGAGTTGATATTTAAAGAGAGTTTGTTAGGGTGAGGATTAGGTTAGTTTGAGTTAGGAGTCTCCACATCTTTCATTGCCCCACTTAATATCGGTGTTACGGTAATCGGCAACAACGGGGATTAGCACGACTAGGAAGGAACTTGCGAGTATAAGCTAGGCTTTCCAACGCATAGTCCTTCCTTTTGGTGCTTGTCCGTCCGTTCTTGGCTCTTATCCATAACCTCCGGTTAATTCAACCAGAACCGGTCTCACTACGGAATCACCGCTATCATGTAGGATAGGGTGCCGTAAGGAGCGGATTGTGGTTCAATTAACGGGAGTCGATTTAAGTTGTTGGGCAAGGAAAGAGTGAGAGAGATTTCCTTCTCTCAAACTTCCCTTATCCTACCCTAACAAATATAAAACTACTCACACTTCATAATACGGAAAAATAAAACAAACAAAGAGGAAGATAGAAAGAAGGAGGCTAGAAGAATACGACTAACTATTTGCGACCTCACCTTGGCGAGGATCAAGCGTAAGTATCATTGTCGTATGAATGATAAAGGAAAAGAGAGAAGAAAGAAACAATCAAACAAATAACAACAACTACTTAACAATTAAAATTACAACAAATTAGGACAAGTAAAGAAAGAGACAAGCATGATAAAAATTGGTCTTCTTTATTCATCACTCTTCACTCAAAAGCTCACTACAAGTTTAATGGAGAAGAGGTGAGAAGAGGAAGAAGAACAAGACTAAAACTAGGCAAAAAATGAGAATACAAAAAAATTGACCATTCCTTCACAAAATTCTGGGCTATTTATAGGCCAAGAAATGAAACCCTAGGGCAACCACCAGAACCCTGATGCAATGACCAAACTGCCCCCCAAAAGTCTCTGCCTGAACTGCCTGTACGGCCGCGGATCCGCCGCCTATAGCCCCCTATGGCCGCGGATCCGCGCCCCTACTGTGGGTTTAGGGTGTGGGCTTCTGAGTGTTTTCCTGGTCTCCTGTCCCCTCTTGTCTGGTGTGGGTATTTTCTGATAATTCTTTCTCATTTCTTCCAGAATTTCTCTTGAGCAAAGGAGGACTTTTTTGTGGATGATTGCCTCGAGCTCCGCGTAGATCTCTTGGATTTTGTGCTACCATTGAGCCTTGTGCATGAGAATGACGTTGATTTGACACTTTGTCTTCCTAAACTGGTAACTGGCAGCATACGGATGAAGAGCGGAGACCGTGTTTTTATCTGTGGTTGGCAGGAACCGGATTTTGTCGTGTTTTCCATGAATTTCTGCGTTTGAGAACCGAGAACCTGTATCCTGCAATTGACTAGCAAACACGGCTCAAGAGTATCTACCGATATGCAATGTGATAAAAATTGGGCGGTATGAAAATGCAAAAATCTGATATGAACAGTCGGGGAGACACTAACTCAAACTATTCCTTCACTTGGTCGTGAACTTTGTGAAGAGAACACCCTATACTACATGACAAGTAGTAGAGGATGAATAAGTAGGAAGTGGGCTCACTTTAGAATTGATTTTCTCACACTTTTTCTCATGGCACCATTAGAGCTATCAAGCTTTTCATGGAGCTTGATGAAGAAGAAGAAGAAAGAATAAATCATCATATGAATTCATTCCCTCAATAATGTAACCATGGGTGAGTTAAGCTATCATGCTTAACTCATGTAGAGAATTTACCAAGGTATGAGGTTAAGGGTTAGGTTAAAGAATATTAAGAGAAATGACAAAAGAGTGGACTTTGTCAAAGTTTCTCCAAGCTTCTTCAAGCTTGATAACTTTGACCAAGTTCAACTCTTTTGTTAAATCTTAAGATAAAACAATAACCCTAATCTTGGTATAAGTCCCATACACCCATCTTGTGTGTATCATCAAGTATGACACAAACATATGTACACAAATATATATCACATATATACTTATGCACAAACTAGTGAGAAAATAAATCTTAAGTGAGCTAATACTAGTTAATGTAATGTAATATATCAAATATATAATTTTACATTAAATTATTAAATCAACTCTTGATTTAATAATCCGGCTATAACCGACTAATATCAAAAGTAACAACTTATCGAATCAACACTTGATCCGATAACCCGGCTATATCGCATACAACCGATCAATGTCACAAATCGCGAGAATAGAATACGGTATCTCATATCGTATCAATCTCGGTCCCGCACATATCACATATGCGCTCCTACTCCGTTTCGCAAAGCCAGGAAACCCCTATGTAGGACTCTAAAGACTCGTCAATACGCCGGAAGTAGGTGATGATCATATCAAACACCCACAAGCCGCAAGCGGTCTGCTAAACGTAACGGCCACCCGGGTATTGAGCGATCAGAAGATCAACGAGCAAGCCTGCTCACACTCCTGTGAATCCAATCAGTAACACTTACCGCACAGTCCGGTCTGTTCGTCTGATATGTCGCATATCTTGCCTAGGGGTGGTAAACCCCAGACCCCAGTAACTTGATAAGTCATGCCGATGTAAGGTCCACAACAAGCGTGAAACTACTGATAACACTTACCAGTAAAGCACTGCAACCCTGGCCAGGGATTTCCAGTTATGGCCAGTCGAGCATAGCGCAACATCAACCACCAATACCGGGAGAGACTAATCCCCTCCTATCGCTCATTGCCTCCATGTGAATCGGGACTGTACCCAAAAACCACATGTTTGCACGACTCAGTAGAGCCGTGGTAGGGTAGAAATCAAAGTACAGTGGGAGACACACAAGACTCTATGACGATCTCGGGTCAACAGACTAAGCTGCACCAGTGTCACCAGAGAACTGCATCTGACGTGAGGTATAATACCATCTGGGAGTTCTCGGCGAGTCCGTTCAGTGTACCCAGTCTCCACTGAGCACCCGCATACCGTCTCTGATGTCAAACACCAATGGATATGGGATCATCCATCGCCCATCACATGGGTCGAGAAGATATACGCTAGTATACTCTGGAATATCGATGCTTTGTCTCGATATTCCCACGACTAGGAACATTGAAGGATGTACTCATGGACTACCCAGGCCCCACTAGTACGATCTGCATCATAGTCCTGGAAGTCGAGTACACATCCTAAGGGCTTTATCAACATGTAACAGAGAGACGGAAAGTATACATGTTAAGATAAAGAGCAACCAGATAGCCTACTATCATGTCGAGCAAGAAAGTCCTACCTATATATGTCCCAGCATCCACTACAATATACATCTCATGTACAGTAATGGCCTCTAGGGCATACATATAACTAACACTACACTAGGTTACTTCTAACCCTAAACTATCCCAAATATAATATATCAATTACGGACTGCGGGGGTGCTATACGCAATCCACCCGACTTCCCCCGTAGATATAATCTACTCACATTGCGTCTTCATTGTCGACGTCACCTCGCGCTTGCTTGTCGTTCCGAAATCTTCATGTGGTACCTACACGTCAAAGTATCGTAAATGCGTATTAAAATCAAATCGAAGCTAAAACGGCACACGAAACCCAAAACGATACGATAAGGGGCCTATAGGTTAGAACCTATGGGCAAGCCTTCAAAACCATCAATCAATCCTCGATATCATCGTATAAACGCCAAATAGTCGAGTTAAACACAATACACAATTTCAGACTTAAAAATACGGAAACACGAATCCAAAACAACAACTAAGTAAATAGGCTCCATATTTCACCCTAGGTCAAATTAGACAAATCTATACATGCCAGGGGCCTAATCTATACATGTAGGATCTCTGGAACAAAAACGAGACATTTTGGTGCTGGTCTGGCCGCAAATTGCGGCCAATTGGGTTAAATTTGCGGCCGGGAAAGGGATGTAGGGGCTAGGGTTCTGGGGTTAGCTTCCTTGATGCTTGCACATATCACTGTCCAACCAATTTTAATTTCAGGTGTCTCGGGTGAAAGCAGATTCAATAAAACCTTCACAGATTTCATAACTTTTCCGATATCGGTTTCTAAATCCATATTTTGGGTTTCAACTCTCAGGTTTAGGTCTCAATTCATACACTAGGGTGTTAGTATAGTCTCTACTGAGCTAAATTTCCCATCATAACCCAAATTTCCTCAAACCCTAACTAGGTTTATCCTTAAGTCACCAAAAACAATATCGGTTCTAAACTAGCATGAGAGTATAAGAAATGCTAAAACTAATCTAATGATCCAGAAATTACCTCATTTGGCAACTCAAGAATTTTCTTGAGTTGCCCCTAATGGCCAAAATCCTTGCTTCCTTGGTCCAAAGTGTAGATCTTGAGCTTGTGCACACCTTTAATGAAATGGGGGTAGGGTTTTGGTGATGTTTTTAAGGTGATTTGAAGGGATTAAGTGGGAGAGAGGAAGGGGCAGCAGCAGCTGCTGAGAATGGAGAGGGAGAGATGAGGGAGAGAGAGAAGATCAAGGATAATACCTCCCCATGCCTCATAAATGCACTTGTCCCTTTTTCTTTTCTTTTCTTTTCCTTTTCCTTTTCTCTTTTCCTCCAAAAACCCTTCTCACAAGAATAGTAACCCCAAATAAAATGATAGAAAATGCACAAGTGTGATAAAAATGATATGTGCATGTTTTGCGCAAAAATGCTAAAAAACCGATTAGCGATTTTTAATCGCGATTAGCACTAAATTAGCATATAACTAATCATAAAAACTTTAAAATGGCATAATTCCATAAAATACCCTATTTTAGAATTTTCCATAATTTTTTCCAAATTTTTCTGTATTTAATTATACCAAAATATTAAAATATTCAATAAAATAATATTAAATTATAAAAATTCCCAAAAATAATATTTTATTTTTTTTGAAATGTTACAATCTTCCCCTCTTAAATAAATTCGGTCGCCGAATTTAAATTTAAACTCCCAAGTACTAAAACATTTCAGTAAAAATCCAAATTGTCGGGGCTTCGAAAACATCAATACATAGCGAATATCATATCGCAATACATGCGCATAAGTAATGAGCAGATAACTCAAAATCGAAACTCCGTCAATCATCCTGCAATCATCGGAGTCATGGTAAAGACACAAATGTCAACTCCAAAACAAAACCAGTATGATGTACGTCAAAATTATACATGTATATATGAAATCTATATATGTAAATAACTAAGTAAATGCAGGCAAAAGAATCCGGGTACTGTCCTCTGACTAGTCCCGCTCAGTATGAAAACACATGGCAAATATCAAAAAAAAAGTACTGCTCCATAAAAATCAATCCTAAGACGTATATAAGAATATCCCGTGCGTCTGGTGCGCACGGAGAACAAAATCCATATATGTGCCATTCATGTGCACAAAACAACATCTAGGTGCAACTGGTGTGCACGAAACATCTGTCATAGGCAACGTGTGTACCTGACAGCCAAGTCAGGTGCATCTGACATGCACAAAGAATCCCGATTTAGTGTATCTGGTGTGCACCAAAATCGTATCTCAAAACATGCGCCCAACATGCGCGAAAATCCAAAATCGACGGTATACAATGCGGCCCAATCCAAATCGGGTGTACCGCGGTGGAAAATCTCACAACCGTGTGTATCTGCGTGCACAAATCAAATCAAAACACTAAAGTGCATGAAAACTATGCTGGAAGCGTAAATCAAATCATCGGCATAAAATAGGCATGAAATCACAATCAATAACTCAAGCTTAATAACTATGCGCAAAATATAAATACCCAGTGGGTGCAACCATGGTGCATAAAAACAAATATCATGAAACTCCGCCATCAAGACTAAATCATGAAAACAGAACGTCCAGAATACCGAAATCCAAAGTGACGGATTCGTGATAATTGAATCACAAAATCACAAATCATAAATACCGTCGTCGGTAGTCCCTCCTTCAAAGTTGAGAAGGTGTCGGTGCATCCAATGCTAGCAGCGCAAGATATCTACATGCCTCTTGCTCACGGTCCGGCGTCCTCTGTCTCTGGGTCCTTATCTTCTCTGTGGATTACCAATCTCAAAATCAATCGGCTCATCGGCCCCGTCAGGTGTGCTAATGGGGACGATTCCGTTCTGGCACTTCTCTGGTCATCTCTCGGTCAATCCTCATCACCACTCGGAAAGCAGCACGTCACTAGCATCGGCCTCTGATTCTCTGAATGCACATCACACATCTGATCCTGGATGCAAATGTCAATGTAGCAGTGTCCTGGAAGGAATCCCGCTCAAGGTCTATGCCGATCTGTACGGAGGCTGGCACTCTTGCATAATCTCCTCTCGCTCGATGGACATCTGCGTCCTCAGCAAAGCATCTCCTCAGAAGCCGGTCGCATCCCAACGCCTCTGTAAGCATATCAGATCTCCGGTCTCGACGGAAAGTAATGACAGCTCGTCAGCGTCTCGCACGAACCTCTTGTTCCGCTTGTCTGTATCATCATCCACATCGACGTCACGTATTTATCTGCGCACTGCAACGTTCTCGGCTATGGTCAATCCGAAGTCTCTCGCACGGACTCGAAATCGCATACTCTGTAGCTTCATCATTCGGTAGAAGATGTATGGCCGAACAGGTCCTTAGGAACGTGTCCCAACCATCGTAGGAATACTCAATACTCGTCCGTCCTCGATCAACTCGCAACGCATCTGGTAAGGTCCTTTATCCGAACCTGGTCAACTATCTCGTCGACGATGCCGTACTCTGTCCTGCTGGGTGTGCGCAATATGACCACTCCGGGGTCCAGGTCTTCTCGTATCGTATTCCATAAAGGTCATGTCGAGGTCTCTCTCTCAAATCTCATTCCTGCCGAATTGCACGGAAGTCATCATCCATTGCTGAAGCTAATTCTTATTCCGGAACGGCTGCATACTCGTCGCAATTCTTTCTGGAAGGTATATCCATATACAACGCCTCTGTGTGCGTATCGCATCTCAGATGTCAGCGGAGTGGAACGTCATCTCGTCGAAATCTCTATCGAACTCTTTACTTCACTCCGCTTCAATGTCGACTGATTCGGACTCGTCTCATTGTGGTTGTATGGTCTGTGCTCCAACGGCTATACTCGTATCTGGAGTCTCCCAAGCAATGCATCCCATCACATGATATCCGAATGATGTCGAATCATTCGATCGACTCGTCAAAACCTCATAATCCCCCAAGAGATCAACATCTTGAGTACAGTTTAATAGTATCCAGTACATGCCACAGCGTCGGTGGTCCAGCCGTAGAAGGGCAAACCCAAGCCTCACTAATGAAGCCGCAGAACTGCCGCAAACCCTAAGGTTCAAAGTCTTTCACACGGTCATTAAGTCGAGTTAGGGTTTCATTCTTCTAGAAGGTCCATAGAAGCGCCTGCATGTCTTTCCGTATACTTTAAACTTGAAAAATAGGCTCCTGACATTCGATCGTCTCTGTCGACTCTCAACGTCTCGGTGTGAAGTCGTCTCTAGCTGGAAGCAATCTATCTGATGACCTCGCATCGGGGTAAGCGAACAAACCACATGTCCTAGTCATTCATCCTCGGGTGACTAGCGACCGTCCATCATATCTCGAAGTATATACTCATGCTGCAGTAGCTCCAATCATCTGGGCGATATCTCGTCGTTTGCAGCAACAACTGGCTCATTTGTCTCTACGCTGAACAGCGCCTCAATCATGCTGAATAAGCGACATCAATGGTCATCACATCCTGGCTGGCCTCTAGCAGTAGCCTGATCCTCTGGTACCAATCGGCACGTCCGAGAAATCCCGTAAAGCGGTCTGACAAACGCTCATGGCGCAAAAACACAATAGAACGACGCCTATATATGCAATCTTATGCCTCTGGAATCACGTCCTGGTCAGTCCTCGTCTGCGACGAGCTCAAGCTGACGCAACTCTAGCCGTAGCTCTCTCTCTGCCCGTGTGATCATGGCAGCAAAATCATAACCAGTATCGATGAAGATAGATCATAGGAATGAATATAATACTGTGCAAGGAAATATATATCCTAAGGCTCCTTAAGCTGAGTAGCGTATCGTTGGTATGCCGCGGAACATACCCACGGTACGTCACTCTACTTTAGTCACCTATTCCATCAACCAAGGGTCATCCTACGCGACGAAAGTTTGGGTCTAATACCCCCTCGACTAAGTCTAAGTTCCGTAAGGTCAAGCCTAAGTTCTGTATATATATATATAGACGCCCTAGGCTCCACATAGTCAAACTTAGACTCGAACCAAGGTTAACCTAGTGCTCTGATACCAACTTTGTCACGACCCGAAAGAGCACGTGACTGGCCCTTGAACCATATGAAGTCTATAGGACTCCATCTGATCCAAGTAAGCCAAAAGCCCATAAATCTAAAACCATTTTAAGAGTAAGTAAAGAAAACTAATTTAAAGAAGTGAAGAAAAACATATTTGAAGTCAAGGTTTTTAAATAACTAAGCCGAATATGCATTTTAAAAATGTAAAGTCTTTTCTAAAAATTTCGGCAGAGTTTCTTTTGTAAATACTGGCCCCGAATGGGGTACAACAAGAACAATATATATGCAATGATAAAAGGCATCCCCAAGCGGGAGCTAGCTCTTCGTCAATCAACGGTCACAACCACACAAACAATATAATATACAACGCCGAATGGCGAGGATCAAAACTCAAAAGAAACTCATAATAACATGAAAACCGTCATACTGCTACACGCGACTCTAAGGTCGAAATAATACATCACTAATGTCTAAGTCTGAAACAATATACAAGTTTTAGTTGATGGAATTTCTAGATACAATGAGTAATACAAGTACAATGGTGGTTCGGATACAAACGAACCCACCCACCAAAGCAAATCACCCGCAAAAGAAGAAGTGTGCCAGAAATGCCGCAATGGAACCTGTATGGCAAAACTTGCAAGAACCGTGGCACAACGGGGGTGAGTTGCCAACTCGTGAATAGAAAATATCTACAAGCAGAAACCGAATGCACGACATACTCCTAGGTCAATACGATCAGATATATAAACCTCATAATAATAAGCCTGAAGCATGATAAGGTGGCAAAGTAACATCTAAACATGTAGGTAGTGCCAAATACTCGTGCCAGTGCCTCAGGTAATAACATGTCATAAATATAAGGTATGTCTGCATAAAGTAAATATGATGAAGTATCAAATGAATATCAATACACATATATTAGCGTCCCATTCCACTAATATTGGTGTAAGGGTATATATAACAGCGCCCTCATACCCTGTTATATATACAAATGGAGTATGATCAATGTAATAAAAGTCTGTATGTGATCAATGTCTGTATATGTGTGGATCCCGTCCACCTGTCACCGAATGACAATAAGCATCATGCATGTAAATGTGAGGATATAATCAAAATCATGGAAACATCATGAAACCTGTGCCTAGCATCGGTACGTAAATCCTCGTCCATATGGGGCTCCGTCTGCGGTATCGGCCCTCGGCCCCGGCAGCACGGGTCAGCCCATGTCCATCTCTCAACTCCGGTCGGTATCCCCCGGATATCTGCCGAGCTCAAATACAATCACCGGTAGTTACTCGCCCACCTCCAGGCTCAATCGGCATAATCCTTCGATCATCTTGCCGAGGGGAACCATACCGGGCCCCACCATATACCCTCATACGGCACACACTCCTCGTATGAGGTATATAATCAGAACCGATAAATCTCATGGTGGCTGCGCAAATATCATATCAAGGAAACCGGGTTTTTCAAATAAGTACATACTCTCCTTTGAAATTATCCTCGGTTCCCAAATCCATAAATATCATGAAAACAATATCCCAATGCGCATAATCAGAAAGCATGATGTATGTGACATATAATTGAGATGCAAGTATAACAGTATATCATGCAACATAGAATAGTGGTATGCACATACAAAATCATATCCTGATGCAATAATACTACTGTGTAGTGACATGGAAATTATCGATGATGAAGTGTGTGAGCCGGCAAGCAAGTGTACGTGGAACATATGCATCATCGATAATGGTGCTGGTCTCCTAACAACATGATTGCAATATAGAAATAAATACATGCAATGCGATACGGAAACGAATAATCAATTCAACAGTGAAGAATCTACACCAATATGTACATGTCATGCAGTGGTGCCATTTGAAATAAGACGAATCGGGGTTTTGGTAAAATAAGGGTTACGGTGTTTTTAAGAATAGATACGTCTTTTGAAAATACCCGTAGAATCCCTTTACTTGTCCTTAAGATATTCCCGTTTCGTTAGTTTTGAAATAGGTATGACTCGGGTCTAGTCTAACATCTACTAAGCCAAGTCCATCAGGAGGGGTATGGAAACCACCTAAATCTGAGTCGATATATATATATATATATATAATATAATATTCGGTGATCCCGCCTTAATTGTATTGCGTACGATACAGTATATCATCTAGCATCCTCGAGTCATGAGTGCGGATCTATCATCAATATAAAGCTCGTACGGTAAATCGTCGTACAGCATCCCAATAGCTGGGTACGGGTCAATATCACAATCAGCTCATCAATCATTTGGTATTCTCATCATCATATCACATAATCTGGGGTACTGATCTAAGTCTAGTACAACTGATACCATCAATATGACTGCGTGTGTAAACACACGTCCAAAGGCCCGCTAGAGATCATATGTCGTATCCCAAATACGAATCATATCAAATCACCGATCTCGCGGCACGAAACCCAATATCATCGACTCATCTCCAAAGTCATCCAATATCCATCAAACACAGTGCAAGTATAATGAATATGCAAGGGTGTACGTGTTGGTGTAAATCCATTCTAGGGTTCGCGACTATGAACTACACTAGGTTACTTCTAACCTTAAACTATCCCTAATATAATATATCAATTACGGACTGCGGGGGTGCTATACGCCATCTACCCGACTTCTCCCATAGATATAATCTACTCACATTGCGTCTTCATTATCGACGTCACCACACGCTTGCTTGTCGTTCCGAAATCTTCATGTGGTACCTACACGTCAAAGTATCGTAAATGTGTACTAAAATCAAATCGAAGCTAAAACGGCACACGAAACCCAAAACGATACGATAAGGGGCCTATAGGTTAGAACCTATGGGCACGCCTTCAAAACCATCAATCAATCCTCGATATCGTCGTATAAACGCCAAATAGTCGAGGTAAAACACAATACACAATTTTAGACTTAAAAATACGGAATACGGAAACACGAATCGAAAACAACAACTAAGGAAATAGGCTCCAGATTTCACCCTAGGTCAAATTAGACAAATATATACATGCCAGGGGCCTAATCTATACATGTAGGATCTCTAGAACAAAAACGAGACATTTTGGTGCTGGTCTGGCCGCAAATTGCGGCCAATTGGGTTAAATTTGCTGCCGGGAAAGGGAAGTAGGGGCTAAGGTTCTGGGGTTAGCTTCCTTGATGCCTTCACATATCACTGTCCAACCAATTTTAATTTCAGGTGTCTCGGGTGAAAGCAGATTCAATAAAACCTTCGCAGATTTCATAACTTTTCCGATATCGGTTTCTAAATCCGTATTTCGGGTTTCAACTCTCAGGTTTAGGTCTTAATTCATACACTAGGGTGTTAGTATAGTCTCTACTGAGCTAAATTTCCCATCATAGCCCAAATTTCCTCAAACCCTAACTTGGTTTATCCTTAAGTCACCAAATCAAACAATATCGGCTCTAAACTAGCATGAGGGTATAAGAAATGCTAAAACTAATCTAATGATCCAGAAATTACCTCATTTGGCAACTCAAGAATTTTCTTGAGTTGCCCCTAGTGGCCAAAATCCTTGCTTCCTTGGTCTAAAGTGTAGATCTTGAGCTTGTGCACACTTTTAATGAAATGGGGGTAGGGTTTTGGTGATGTTTTTAAGGTGATTTGAAGGGATTATATGGGAGAGAGGAAGGGGCAGCAGCAGCCGTTGAGAATGGAGAGGGAGAGATGAGGGATAATGAGAGGGAGAGAGAGAAGATCAAGGATAATACCCCTCATGCCTCATAAATGCACTTGTCCCCTTTTCTTTTCTTTTCCTTTTTCTTTTTTCTTTTCCTCCAAAAACCCTTCTCACAAGAATAGTAACCCCAAATAACATGATAGAAAATGCACAAGTGTGATAAAAATGATATGTGCATGTTTTGTACAAAAATACTAAAAAACCGATTAGCGATTTTTAATCGCGATTAGCACTAAATTAGCATATAACTAATAATAAAAACTTTTAAATGGTATAATTCCATAAAATACCCTATTTCCATAATTTTTTCCAAATTTTTCTGTATTTAATTATACCAAAATATTAATATATTCAATAAAATAATATTAGATTATAAAAATTCCCAAAAATAATATTTTATTTTTTTGAAATGTTACACGTCCCATAAGCCCTAGATAACAAAAACAAGCATAAGGTTAGAGTGATTATACCGAATAGATCCGTGTCCTTCGGTCTTCAACCATCATCCCAAGCTCCTCGTGGCTTCCTTGATCAAGGTTGATCCCCGGTCTTCCTCCATCGAAGATGATCCATCCGAGAGTCTATACAAAGAGCTCTAACCTCATATCCGAGGCAACTAGGGTGCCTAGATCGCTACTCTAGATACCCTAGATGAAGTATAGAGTGATGAAGGATTAATTTGTCTTAAGACAATCAAGGATTCTCAACTCATCAGAAGGTTTGGGTGGAGCTACAGGAATAAGAAGAAGATGCCATGAGAATGAGGTGTTGAGAGCAACTCAACAAAAATGATGGCTAAGTCTTTTGTTTGTTGTGAGATTATTAAATAAATAATGATGCCATCCATAAATATATCACATGCCACCAAAATATCTAGAGTCAACCAAAATATCTCTAGTCAACAATAATCTCACAATAAACAAAACCTTAAGCATGCTTAGTAAAGTAACCATGGGTCATTACCAAGCCATGCCACAAAAATGCAATAAACACCTCATCCTACACCTCAATAACCTTTTAATCCAAAAAGGTTTAAACCATGATGAGGTGTAATCTTCTAAAAGTAATCTTGTAATAAATTACAAGAATACCCCTCAACTGTATATACATACCCGCATCCGTATTCCAAAGAATACGAATACAAAGAGATGAAAACAATCTAACAAATGTAATACTAGGATCCGGATTAACCAAAGCCCACTAGTATTATCCGTCTGAACATCATCCGTGCACAAGTATACGTATGTGATCGAACCCTGCCATAAAACCATACGGCCTCTACAAAGTTTCACCCGAAGCAGGAAAACCCTCTATGTGGGACACTAAAGACTCGTCAATACGCTGGCAGAAGGTTTAACCATAAGCACGTCAGCGGCACTAGCTGTACGTAACGGCTACCCAGGTATTGAGCGAAAGGGAGGCCGACGAGCAAACTCATCCTGAAACCCTACCGAGCCTGACAGTGACAATATCCGTACAGTCCGGTCCATTCGTCTATGAGTATAGCGTATCGAGTCTAGGGGGTGGATAAAGTCAGACCCATAATAACGCGATATTTAGTGTCGGTATGAAGCCCATCACCACCTGAGAAACTATTGATCTGAATCTGTAATTCTCGACTACCTTGGCCAAGGATTTCTGGTGATGGCCACCCGTGCACACCGCGACATCAACCCCCGATACCGGGAGAGACGAATCCTCTGACGATCCGCTCACCGCCTCCATGTGGCTCGGGACTGTACCCAACTAAAACCTGTTTGCACGACTCCTTTGAGCCGTGGTAGGGTAGTAATCAAAGCACAGTAGGAACTTACACGAGACAAATGACGATCTCAGGTCGATAGACTAACCTATACACATGTCACCAGGGAACTGCTATATGACAATAGGTATAATACCAACTAGCATGTTCCCGGCGAGTCCGTCCGGTGTACTCATAACCCAATGAGCACCTGTATAAATCTTAGGTGAACAAACTGACACCAATGGCTTGTGAGACCGGCCACCGCCCCTTGTCAGGGTCTCGATCAGTATACACTAGTCTACTCTGGAGTATCGATGCCCAGTCTCGAAACTCCCTCCATCAGGGACATTTAAGGATGTGCCCATAGACCACCCAGCTCCCACGGATATGATCGCCATCATACTGCTGGTTGTCAAGCAAGAATCCTAAGGGCTCTATCAACATGTAATAGTGATCTGTAGTGTCACCTGAAGCATGTACACGATGATAAAGACAAACAAGATAACATACTATCATCTCAAGTAAGACTGGCCTACCGGTATAGGTCATCCCTCAATCATTGCAATCACGTGCCTGCGATCCAATAATTGACTTGAGGGCACTATAGCCAACAATCTATTCTACCATAGTGAGGAACAAAAAGTGTTTGTTGCTCAACATGCCACCTTTTTAGAAAAGGAATTTCTTGTAAAAGAAATTAGTGGTAATTGTTGGATATGTATGCTTTAGAGGCCATTATTGTATATGTATACATGTGGATGCTGGGGATATGTATGTACTGGACAATCTTTCTCAGTTATATAGTATATTATTTAAGTTGTCTTTATCCGGATATGTGTATTTGTTTCTATTGATATTTTATCCAGCTTGCATATATTGATAAAGACTCGATACAGTAGTATACTATTATGGTTTGACTTTATCTTAACATGTACATATGTTATATATGTCGACCATATGTTGATAAAGCACATAGGATATTTCTTGACTACCAGCATTATGATGGCGATCAAACTTGTGGGAGCTGGGTCGTCTATAAGCACATCCTTAAATGTCCCAAGTCGCAGGAGTATCGAGATCGGACATCGATACTCCATAGTAGACTTGCGTATACGTTTCTAGACCCCGACGAGAGGCGGTGGTTGGTCCCACAACCATTGGTGTGATCACCTAAGATTGTATACGGGTGCTCACTGGGGTGAGTACACTGGACGGACTCGCTGAGAACCTATAGATGGTATTATACCTATCGTCATATAGCGGTTCTCTTATGACATGTGTACAGGTTAATCTTTGTACCTGAGATCGTCATTTGTCTCGTGTGAGTTCCTACTGTGCTTTGATCACTAATCTACCATGGCTCTACTAAGTCGTGCAAACAGGTTTTGGTTGGGTACAGTCCCGAGCCACATGGAGGCAGTGAGTGATTGTCAGGGATTCGTCTCTCCAGGTATTGAGAGTTTATATCGCACTGTGTTCGATTGGTCAGGACCAAAAGACATTGGCCAAGGAAGTTGGGATTTACTGACAGGTTGATCAGTAGTTTCCCGGATTGGTCCTGAGCCGAATCAGCATGAATTATCGGTTTATTAGGGTCTGACGCTTACCACCGCCTAGATCTGGTATTCGATATTCTTATACGAAGAGACCGGACTATACGGAGATTGTCACGGATAGGCTCAGTAGGGATCTGGATGAGTTTGCTCGTCGGCCTTCCTTTTCGACAGGTACCCGGGTAGCCGTTACGTAAAGCTAGTGCCGCTGATGTGCTTGTGGTTATGGATTTATCCAGTAACGCACTGCCGGCGTACTGTCAAGTCTTTACAGTCCCACACAGAGGGTTTTCCTGCTTCGGGCGAAACGATGTAGAGGCCATATGGTTTTACGGCAGGGTTCGATCACATACATGTACTTGTGCACGTTTGATGTTCGGGCGAATAATACTAGCGGGCTTTGGTTTAAGCCGGATCCTATTATTATATTGTTGGATTATTTTCGTTTATTTTGTATTCGTATTTTTCGGAATACGGATACTGGTATGTATATATGGTTAGGGGTATTCTTGTAATTTGTTACAAGAGTGCTTCTAGAATAAGACACCTCATTATTTGTTTTAACCATTTAGTTAAATGGTTAATGAGGTGGAGGGTGAGGTGTTATCATTCATTGAATGAAGCAAGGGTACTTGGTGACTCACTTAGTGAGTCATGGATTACTATTGAGGTAAGGTGGCATCTAGATATTTTGTGGAAAATATCTAGATATTTTGTGGTTAAGATATTTTATTATTATTTTGGGGAGCTTGCTTTATTAGTCACATGACTTAGCCATTCTTCATTCCATTATTCTATTATGCTCACTACAATACTCTCATCTCCTCCATGCTTCTCTTCTTCTTCCTCTTACCCTAACTTGTCTCATGAGTTGAGAATCCTAGAGTTCAAGAGACTAAACAAATCCTAATCACTCTCTACATCATCTAGGCTACTTAGATTAGCATACTAAGTAACCTAGTTACCTTGGTTTAATGGTAGGAGCTCAAAGTAGACACTCTCGGGTGGATTATCTTTGACGTGAGGAAGCCATCGATCAAGCTCGATCATGGAGGTCACTAGGAGCATGCTAAAGGAGAGGAGTAAAGACCCGAAGGACTTGAGCCTCTTGGTATATACTCTTTTCATAGTAGCTAGCTTATTTAGTTGCTAGTTAGGTTTATGGTAGATCCTGTTTAGGGTTATTCTAGCGCCAAGTTTACATCGTTAGAAACAAAATTGTTCCGCAATCGGCCACGGTTGATGGCTAGGACGTTAGCATAACCTTTCGGTAATAAAGTAGAACTGGAAGAAGTTCTAGAAACATAAGCTACAACCGATGATTTGATAGAACCGGAGGATTCAATATTCCCCGACGAACCTCAGCCATTCCGCAGATCTAGTAGGGTTCCTCATCCACCTAAGAGATACTATTGTTTTCTCATAGACGGAGGGAGAAAGGATTGCATCATGGAAGATGATGACCCAACTAGTTTCGAGCAGGCCATCACAAGTGGGGACTCTGTGAAATGGCTGGATGCTATGCGGTCTGAGATGGAATCCATGTACACCAACAAAGTATGGACTTTAGAAGTTGCTCCTGAAGAGGTAAAACCAATTGGGAGCAAATGGATCTTTAAGAAGAAAATTGGTGTAGATGGAAAGGTTGAGACCTTCAAAACTAGACTTGCTGCTAAAGGTTTTCGTCAACGACCAGGTGTTAATTATGATGAAACCTTTTCTCCAGTGGATATGCTTAAGACCATCAGGATCCTACTTGCCATTGCTGCATACCATGACTACGAAATCTGGCAGATGGATGTCAAGACCGCTTTTCTAAATGGTAATTTAGAAGAGAGCGTGTGCATGACTCAGCCAGAGGGCTTCGTAGACAGTGGGAGCAGCGGAAAGTTATGCAAGCTGCTTAAATCGATCTACGGATTAAAGCAGGTATCACGGAGTTGGAACATCTGTTTTGATGTGGCGGTCAAAGAGTTTGACTTCATCAAAAACGTAGATGAACCGTGTTTATACAAAAAGGTTGTAGAGAGTAAGGTTGTCATCCTCGTATTGTACGTGGATGACATACTCTTGATAGGAAATGATGTTCCTATGCTACACTCGGTCAAGCTCTTCTTAGCACATAAGTTCTCCATGAAAGATCTAAGTGATGCCTCCTACATCCTGGGGATAAAGATCTATAGAGATAGATCTAAGAGAATGTTGGGATTGTCCCAATCTAGGTACATTGACACCATACTAAAGAGGTTTAGTATGGAAGATTCTAAGCGTGGTAATTTACCCGCTTTTTCAGGAATCACTCTCTTCAAAGAGATGTCTCCCAATACTGATTTGGAAAGGGCTCGGATGCAAGGAATACCCTATGCTTCTGCAGTTGGGTCTATCATGTACGCAATGTTATGCACCAGACCGGATGTAGCTTACGCACTTAGTGTGGTAAGCAGGTATCAATCATATCCTGGGGAGAAACATTGGACAGCTGTGAAGAATATTCTTAAGTACTTGAGAAGGACTAAAGAAATGTTCTTAGAGTATGGTAACGGAGAACTCCAGGTGGAGTCCTTTACCGATTCGAGCTTCCAGAGTGATAAGGACGACAGTAAGTCGGTCTCGGGTTTTGTCTTCACCCTCAATGGGGGGGGCGGTATGTTGGAAGAGTTCCAAGCAAGATACCGTAGCAGACTCGACGATGGAGGCTGAATACATCGCTGCAACGATGCTGCCAAAGAGGCTGTCTGGATGAAGAAATTCATTGCTGAACTTGGTGTGGTTCCATCCATTGAGGATCCAATACCCTTGTATTGTGATAACAATGGAGCTGTGGCTTTGGCCAAGGAACCCCGGTCCCATCAACGATCCAGACATATTCTGAGGCGGTATCACCTTATCCGGGGGAAAGTAGATCGCCGGGGGATCGTGGTCAAGAGAGTTGACACGAAGGACAACACAATGGATCCACTCATGAAGGCCCTTCTCCAGACGCAGTTTGAGAGTCTTTTTGGGATGTTGGGTATGAGATACTACAACAACTGGCCGTAGTGCAAGTGGGAGATTGTTAGGAATATGTATGCCCTATAGGCCATTATTGTATGATATAGTGGATGCTTGGAACATATATATAGGACTTTCTTGCTCGACATGATAATATGCTATCTTGTTGCACTTTATCTTAATATGTACACTTGTATTGTTATATTGTCTCTCTGTTACATGTTGATAAAGCCCTTAGGATGCTGTCTTGACTACCAGGACTATGATGCAGATCATAATAGTAGGGCCTGGTTAGTCCACAAGCACATCCTTTAACAGTTCCTAGTCGAGGGAGTATCAAGACAGGGCATCGATATTCCAGTGTAGACTAGTGTGTACGTTTCCTGACCCTGTATGGGGCGATGGTTGATCCCATAGCCATTGGTGTTTGACATCAAAGATTGTACACAGGTGCTCATTAGAGAATGGGTACACCGAACAGGACTCGCCGAGAACTCCTAGATGGTACCATACCTATCGTCAGATAGCAGTTCTTTGGTGACACTTGTACAGGTTAGTATGTAGACCCGAGATCGTCATAGTGTCTGGTGTGGTTCCCACTGTTCTTTGATTTCCTCCCTACCACGGCTCAAAGGAGTCATGCAAACAGGTGGATTTTAGGTACAACCCCGAGCCACATGGAGGGAGTGAGCGATGGGAGGGGTTTCGTCTCTCCCGGTATAGGGAGTTGATGTTGCGCTATGCTCGATTAGCTATAACAGCAAGTCCCTGGCCAGGGCTGATTAGATTTACTGGTAAGTGTTATCAGTAGTTTCTCGAACGGTTATAGGCCACAAATCGGCATGACTTATCAAGTTACCGGGGTCTGACAATTCTACCCCTAGACTCGATATGCGACATATCAGATGAAGAGACCGGACTGTACGGTAAGTGTTGCTTATAGGCTTTGTGGTAGTTTGGACAAGCTTGCTTGTTGATCTTCTATTCGTTCAATACCTGGGTAGCCGTTACGTCCAGCTAGTACCGCTGACGACTTGTGGGTATCTGATGTGATCATTACCTACTACTGGCGTATTGACGAGTCTTTAGAGTCCCACACAGAGGTTTCCTAGCTCAAGCGAAACGAAGTAGGGCACATATGGTGATATGTGCAGGAGCTTGATTAAATACGAGTATGTGATACCGTATTCTAATCTGGCGATATTTGATATCGGTTAGGTTATATGTGATATAACCGGATTATTGAATCAAGTGTTGATTCAATGATATGTTATATGTATATATATTTGATATTAGCCGGTTATATACGATGTGACCGGATTATTTAATCAAGTGTTGATTTGATATTGTATATTGAATGTTGTCGGTTATATGTGATATGAACGGGTTATTGAATCAAGTGTTGATTTGATAATTTGATATACATATAAATGATATTAGTTGGTTATATATGATATAACCGGATTATTGAATCAGGTGTTGATTTAATAATTCGATATATATTTGATATATGTATATATATTAACTAATATTAGCTCACTTATGATTTTCTTATCTTCTCTTTATGTATATAATTATATATATATATATATATATATATTTATATATTGTGTCATGTTAGATGATACATTGAACATGGGTGTATGAGACCCACACCTAAGGTTTAAGATATTTGTGATGATTTATTTTTAAAAGAAAAATTAAAAGAAGTGGAAATGAGTCATAGCTTGGATGCTTATAGAAGAATGGGGAAGCCATGACTCATCCTCTGTTTTACTCTAGATATTTTATTTCATCACATCATTATCTCTAGCCCCATGGCTCACTCTCTCACTTGATCACAACTCTCTCATTTTCACCCAAGTTCATCTTCTTCCTCCTCTAGTTTTTCTTGAGTTGGAAAATTAAAAGAGAGAGAGTTTTCTAAAGAGAGCAAAACTCATACTTCATCAACCTACTCTAAACTAGCCATTTAAATTAGATTGTTACCTTCACTAATACTTTGATTAGTGAAGTATTAGCTTGACCTAGGGAGACTTCAAGGTGGATCATCTTTGGCCTCGAAGATCGCAAAGCAAGCTCGATCCTTTCTTCAAGTGGAGCCAAGAGGAGTTCTAGAAACTACTACTTGGAGCTTTAGAAGTAAAGGACTTGGTCTACAAAGGTTGTAACCTTCTTCTCTTAGTATAGAACTTGCTTTCTTGCTTAGAAAACCCTAATACTCTGGTTAGATTCTAGGTTAGTATAGCTTAGCACTCTAGATTTTTTAAAATTGCATACTTGATATTTTTATAAACCTAGTGGAGGTGCTAAGACATACTTTCATAGCTAATAGGGTTCTAGGAGACTATAAGCAATAGTAAGCATACTCGTAGGGAGGAATATCCTTAGTTCTTATTCTCTTAGCCTTGAGCCATTTGTATATATGTTGTTACACACACACAGATATATATGTATGTATGTATATATATACACATGTAAGTTTGAGGATAATTTCAGTATAACATCATGAGATGAGGATATGACATATTATAATGACACGAGTCGATATGATTGGACATGATGTCATGAGACTAAGTTATGTGATATGATATGAAATGGCATGATATGATATGATATATTATATGAAAATTTAGCGATATACATGTTCATAATGCGATACGAGATGATATAACATGTGACAATATGTGACTAGATGAGATGATAGGATGTACATGACCATAGATTCGTACTTTTGATTGATGATATCGTACGATGGATTATACCATACGTGATATTATGTACATAACGATTGTGTTAGTGTATATGCCCTAGAGGCCATTACTGTATCATACTAGTTTGTATATTACTTAATGGAAGCTTGGGATATTCACCTTGTATATACAATCTTGCTCAAAATAGTAGTATGCTACTTGGTTTGTTTTTACTTCAATGTGTACATGTGTTTATTTTATTATATCACCTATACGCATTAGTGGAGCCCTTAGGATCTTTGCTTGATTACCAGCGTTGTGATGGCAGTCACACTAGTGGGGCTGGGTAATCTATAAGCACATCCTTATGCAGGTCCCTAGTCGCAGGACTATCGAGACAGGGCATCGATACTCCGGAGTAGACTAGCGCATGCGCTTCTCATCCCAGTGTGGGAGACGGTCTGTCCCACAGCCGTCAGTACATCTTACTGGAGATAGTATGCGAGTGCTCGTTGGGTTACGAGTACACTGGACAGGACTCGTCGGGAACTGACCGGTTGGTATTATACCTATCGTCGGTTATCAGTTCCCAGGTGACATGAGTACAGCTTAGTCCGCTGACTTGACACTATCACTTCGCCTCGAGTGTGTTCCCACTATACTTTGATTACTACCCTACCACGGCTCAAAGGAGTCGTGCAAACAGGTAGTAGTTGGGTTCAGTCCCGAAGCACTTGGAGGCAGTGACGGTTAGACAGGATTCGTCTCTCCCGGTATTGGGGGTTGACATCGCGCTGTGTCTAGGAGAGCCATTACATGAGTAGTCCCTGGCCAGGGCAAGCGAGATATACTGGTAGGCTTCCAGTGTTATCTCAGGGTGTATTGGGCTTCACTCCGACACGACTTGTACCGCTATTAGGGGACTGACGTTTACCGCCCCCCTAGGCCCGCAATGCGATGTATCAGACGAACAGACCGGACTGTACGGAGATTGTCACAGTCCGACTCTGTAGGAGTTCAGATGGGTTTCACCTCGTCAGTCTTCTTGTCGGCATCTACCTGGGGACCGTTACGCACAGCTAGTGCCGCTTGCGGTCTGTGGTTAAACCCACTGCCAGCGTAGTGTTGAGTCTTTAGAGCCCCACACAGAAAGCTATTCACCTTTTGGCAAAAGTGTAGAGGTCGCATGGTTTTGTGACAGGTCGCATGGTTTTGCGACAGGGTTCAGTCACATCCGTGCACTTATGCACGTTTAGTGTCCGGACAGTTGACACTAGCGGGCTTGTAGGGTTTCTAGGCACTCTAATGGAGTCTCACAAGTGATCAAACATGCACAAATCAAAAAATTCCTAGTGCCTACAAACCCTAATACGGATCGTTAACTAGAAATCAAGGCGATGCAAGCAAGTAAACGGAAAATATAGCTAAAGGGAAGGGGCTACAACCTTTGTAGATCCCGTCCTCCACCTCCTAGGCTCCGTGATGAAGTCCTCTCCGCTGTCCAAATCGAACCATGGCTCTAGCGTCGGCTTCATCGGAGAAAAAGCGGGCTAGGTCATCGACGACGATGCCGAAGATGATCTACGTCGAGGCATCGCAAGATCAAGCTCCAACTTCACCAAGTCAAGAAAACTTGTGAAGGAAACACCCTATACTACTTGGCAAGAGGTAGAGGATGAAGAAATAGGAAGTGGGTAAACTTTATAATTGGATTTCTCACTTGTTTTGGCTAGTTGCCATTGATGGTGCAAGCTTTCTTCAAGTTGAAGATGAAGAAGAAGATGATAAAGAATTATGATAAGTGTTATGTAAATGATAAATAAATCAATACTTATCATTTACTAACCCTTGGTTAGTTGTAGAGAATGGACCATGGTTAACTTGAATGGTTAGGGTTAAGGATGAGACAAGAATGGTGACTTAGTCAAAGTTTCAAGAAACTTCAACTACAAACAAATCAAGCCACCATTCTATTTTCATTATCATTTTCTTTTTCCAAAATAAACAAAAAGAATAAGTAAATGAATAAGTAAATAAAAGAAACCCTAACCATTCATATAACCATGGTCAATTCTTTACACAAACCCAAGCTTGCATGTATCATCAAACATGATACAATCTTGTGCACAAAAGTATATCTCATATACAACTTGTGCAAATCAAGTGAGTAAATCCATTTAAAGTGAACCAATACTAGTTAATGCAAAGTAATATATCAAATATATAATTATACATTAAATCATTGAATCAACACTTGATTCAATGATCCGGTCATATCGCATATAACCGGCTAGTATCCAATGTATCGGCTTATCGAATCAATCCTTGATTCGATAACTAGGTTATATCGCATACAACCATTCGACACATTCATCGCGAGAATGAAATACGGTATCACATACATGCATTATTCTCGGTCCCGCACATATCTCATATGCGCTCCTATTTCGTTTCACTTGAGCCAGGAAACCTCTGTGTAGGACTCTAAAGACTCGTCAATACGCCGGCAGCAGATGATGATCATATCAAACACCCACAAGCGGCAAGCGGTCTGCTAAACGTAACGGCCACCCGGGTATTGAGCGATCAGAAGATCGACGAGCAAGCCCGCTCACACTCCTGTGAATCCAACCAGTAACACTTACCGTACAGTCCGGTCTGTTCGTCTGATATGTCGCATATCTCGCCTAGGGGTGGTAAACGTCAGACCCCAGTAGCTCGATAAGTCATGCCGACTTGAGGTCCATAACATTCGTGAAACTACTGATAACTCTTACCAGTATATCACTGCAACCCTGGCCAGGGATTTCCTGTTATGTCCAGTCGAGCATAGCGCAACATCAACCCACAATACCGGGAGAGACGAATCCCCTCCTATCGCTCATTGCCTCCATGTGAATCGGGACTGTACCCAAAAACCACCTGTTTACACGACTCAGTAGAGCCGTGGTAGGGTGGAAATCAAAACACAGTGGGAGACACACAAGACTCTATGACGATCTCGGGTCAACAGACTAAGCTGTACCAGTGTCACCAGAGAACTGCCATCTGACGTGAGGTATAATACCATCTGGGAGTTCTCGGCGAGTCCGTTCAGTGTACCCAGTCACCACTGAGCACCCGCATACCATCTTTGATGTCAAACACCAATGGATATGGGATCATCCATCGCCCATCGCATGGGTCGAGAAGATATGCGCTAGTCTACTCTGGAATATCGATGCCCCGTCTCGATATTCCCATGACTAGGAACAATGAAGGATGTACTCATTGACTACCCAGGCCCCACTAGTATGATCTGCATCATAGTCCTGGAAGTCGAGTACACATCCTAAGGGCTTTATCAACATGTAATCAGAGAGACAGAAAGTATACATGTTAAGATAAAGAGCAACCAGATAGCGTACTATCATGTCGAGCAAGAAAGTCCTACCTATATATGTCCCAGCATCCACTACAATATACATCCAATGTACAGTAATGGCCTCTAGGGCATACATATAACTAACAATCTCCCACTTGCACTAGGGCCATCTGTAGCAGTGGTCGCAGTATCTAATACTCAACCATCCCATATGAGTCTCTCTCTGGGAAAAGGCCTTCGTGAGTGGATCCGCCGTGTTGTCCTCTGAGTCTTCTCTCCTAACGTCGATCACCCTGGAGATCAACTATCTCCATGATCAGGTGATGCTGCCTCAGAATTTGTCTGGGTCACTGATGGGACCAGGGTTCCAGGGCCGAAGCCACACTTCCATTGTCATACAATGGCAGGAACCTAGTTCATCTTATGAACCAATATACACCCAAACTGCCTCTTTAGCAGTATCTTTAATAGCGATGTTACCAGCCTTTATCGTCTAGTTTGCCACGGTATCGAGCTTGGAACTCTTCCAACATACCGTCCCTTTACTGAGGGTAAAGACAGTGCCTGTGACTGACATTCAGTCGTCTTTATCACCCTGGAACACTTCCAGTGATTCTCCCCAGGATCGATTGATACAATCTCACTATACCTAGTGAGAACCCTAATATCCTTTTAGATCTATCTCATAGGTCCAAATCTCAGGATTTAGGAGGTATCATCTTTATCCTATTTGGAGAATCCTTGTGATAATAGGAGATTGACCGATCGTAGTATAGGAAACTCTTTTCCTATCAAGAGTATGTTGTCTACGTACAATACGAAGATGACCACCTTACTCTCTACTACCCTTTTGTATATACAAGGTTCGTCTACCATTTTGATGAAGTCAAACACTTTGACTATCACATCAAAACAGACGTTCCAACTCCGCGATGCCTGCTTCATTATGTAAAGCAACTTGCACACGTTTCCGCTGCTCCCACTGTTTACGAAGACCTCTGGCTGTGTTCTTATAGACGTTCTCTTCTAAATCAGTATTTAGAAAAGCAGTCAGGGCACCCAACCACCAGATATCGTAGTCATGGTATGTAGCAATGTTAAGTAGGATCCAGATGGACTTAAGCATAGTCACTTGGAAAAGGTTTCATCATTATCCATGCCTGGTTGATGACTAAAACCTTTAATAAGCCTAGCTTTGAAAGTCTCAACTTTTCCATCTACACCAAGTAATCTTCTCAAGATATACTTGCTCCTGATGGGGATTTAACCCTTCAGATATCGCAACCAAAGTCCATACTTTGTTGGTGTATATGGATTCCATCTCAGATGGCTAAGCATCCAGCCATTCTTACAGAGTCCCTACTCTTGATGGCCTGCTCGAATCTAGTTGGGCCATCATCTCATGATGCAATCCTCGCTCCCACTGTCATCGAGAAACCGAGGTATCTCTCAGGTTGGTGAGGAACCCTACTAGATCGGCGGAGAGGCTGAGGTTCGTCGGGAACTATTGAATTCTTTGGTTCTGTCAAATCATTAGCAGTTTTGTACAGCTGGAACCTTTCCAGTTCTACAGAACTGATCTTGCCTCGATCTTGTCCGGATTTTGCTTTTGACATAGGCCGGACAATCCCAAATCTTAACTTACTTACGTGATAGGCTCTTCCCATACCATATCTCATATGGAATGGTAGGCACTGATTTGAATCGAACCTTATTCAATAGGTATGCAACTTCATAAGTGCATAACTCCCAAAAGGAAATAGGAAACTCAGTAATACTCATCACAGAGCACACCATATCTAATATTGTGCGATTGCTCCGCCCTGATGCACCGTTGTGCTGTGGTGTATTCAGAGGAGTAATACGGAGAGAGAATCTCATTCTCCTTTAGAATGGTCCAGGAATGCCATGCACAAGTATTCTCCTCCCTGATCTTATCATAGGACATAATACTTATACCCGTATTTTGGTTTTCTACTTCTAACTTATATTCTGTGAATACCTCAAAAGGTTCGGACTTATGTTTCAACAGGAACATATGACTGAATCTTGAGAGATTATCAGAGAATATAATGAAGTATAAAGAACCAGTCATGGCATGTGTAGACAGGAGACCTTACATACATCATCATGTATCAGTCCCAAGAGTTTACTAACTCTTCCTCTGCTTCCAGTAAACAGAGCTGGTGTCATTATATCTTTGTGACATGACTGGCAAGTTTCACAAGATGTAAATTCAAACTGATTTAAATATGCATCTAAAATGTAACTTCAGCCAGTCGGGTCGCATTGATATGACCTAGTCTACAATGCCTCAAGAACGAATCGTTCATTTCTGAACTCTTCCTCTTGTGTGTGTTCTGTATACAAGGAACTGTAGTTTGATTTAGAATGTCAATGCTTTTAGATAACGTGCCTGAACCGATCAACTTTTGATATAGGAAATGTTCAAAACATTATCCATCAATACAAAATTATATCCTTTCTTTACTAATAAAGAGACTGATATGATTTTGTATATCAGGTTCGGTATCTAACAGCATTTATTCAGAATCAATGTATTCGTAATACAGGGTGACAGTGACCAACAGACTTGGCTGCAACACTTGCCCCGTTTTCCTCCTCATGAAACTTATCACCCGTTCTCAGTTTTTCTACCTTTTTTGTAGCCCTATGTAACAGATTACATATCTGGGATCCTGATCCGGTATCATATACCCAGGATGCAGAGGATACTGAGAAACAGTTCTTTGTAATGAACACATCCGAAGGAGATGCATCATATGCACTTTCTTCGTTTGGGCGGCATAGGAATTCTGGTATTCCTCAATTTCCTGCTCTGTCTTATAACAATTATAAGTTGGTGCGGGACCAACGTTCCCCAGCTCAGAATAACAAGCGGGTTCAGTCAATACATCCGTATTATTATCTTGATTAAGGCGTGATATGGTCACTACCAGGAGAGAGAGAGAAGAAAACACTCTGCGTGCGCTCTTGCAAGATCAGATTGGTTACATATTTTATCTAATCAGGATGACTCCCACTGTTTTTATCAAATCTTCCTTCAAACCTTAAAAGGAAAGACTAGCCTGGATTAATTACACTCTACAAGTTCGCCAATCTTTCAGCCAGGCCAGTGTCGGTACTTTGAGGGAGGTTCCCCGTGCTTTCGCACGGACCTAATTACAGTAAACCTCGTTTTCCCAGAGGCGTAACCCCGTTGACACCTTTCTAGACACCTACTTGATCGGCTAATTGCAAAGTGCAAAACTCTCCCAGCAGTAACAATTACTCGCAGTGGGTATCAGGATCCAACTATCATATAGAAGGTATGCAATCTCATTGCAAATTTCAACACTTGAAACTCCCGATAAAGGTTTTTACCCCTAGCACCTATGACCTTAACTATGGTCAACAAATCATAAGTACTAGTCATGTTCTACCCGTCATTTCGTGATTAATTAGACCCACCCACATGACCCTTAACTAAGGTCAACAAAGTCACACGACTGTCCTAGCTAATCGCATCATATGCGGTGTAGGAAGACATCACATAGCTACCGTACACTGTGCCTTGACTATGGTCAACAAACACAGCACGAATACGAAGTACTCTACTTCCTAAAATGACGGAGGGTTGCGGCTGGTTTTTGTGAAAACCTTTAACGCTTTGAACTTGATCTCGTTGCGTAATCAAATGGTTTTTAAATGGAATGTTTTTGAAGCTTTTCTAGTTTTGCTAAAGGGATCACTACCGGTGAAGGGATCGTCGGCCCTTTCCTCGTCGAATGAGGTGCGGGATATATCATATATATCACTGTGCAAAGCGTAAACTATAGAAGCGATCAAAGACAAACCGAGTGAGTAGCATCTGCCAGTTATTGCTAAAGGAGTCACTCCCGGTGAAGGGATCTCGGTCCTTTCCTCATCGAATAAGGTGCAGGATGTTCTATAATGAACACCGCGATGCAAAGTAAAAACTGTAGCTACCTGTTTTTATTTTGAAATTCGATTCCACAACATCAATTAGGTTTATTTTCTTTCATTAATCTCATTAATGAATATCCCATCAATTAATTCCACCTAAACATCACAGATAAATATAACGTACGCTTATGCCATCCGCATTCGCCTCGATGTCCTGTCTGCACCATTAGGTTAGGTAACTAACGGCAGAGCGGGGCAGGGCTAGCGCGGGTGTAAAACATAAGCAACGTTTATATAATATATCATATATACTATATATAATATCTGTCACAGAACATCGCATGATCACAGATAAATCACAGCAGAAGAAACATATGAAATATTGGATATACTAGGACGTCCGTGTTTTCAATACGAGCCAGTATAAAACACGGATTCCACGGTCGTGATGAATAGCCAATCCCACACCCCTAGACCACTACGAGAGCGGCAAGCAACCCTACCAATTCCAGGGTTAGGAGACCCGGACTCGACTCCTCGAGTTGGTCTCCCACTGGACCCCAGAACCCGGTTACTTGTGCTCCCCTCCTTGGGTCTATCCTAATGCGGAAAAGTAAATAATATACATCAACGGTGACAACTTCCACAACCTGGAAGTGCCCCAATAAAAGAATATTACATACAAGTTTTTACATGAATGAAAATGAAAAACACTCATCTCACATAAAAACCCCCCGGCTATTCAAACACGACGATCCAATATAACATATCCAGCAACACATAACATCACATGTCATCAACGTAAGTAAATATGCGCATCCCAATTGTCGTTGACATATAGCAACGAAACCGGCGATATCACATATTACACTTACGGTCACAGAAAAGAAAGTGTAAAACTACAACAGTTGGAATCCGTAACCTCCTCAGACATCGCATGCCTGACCAAATGAAATACTTAGACATCGCATGCCTAACAATTATAAACCCCGCATTTTAGTCTCATTATCGAAAACACTTTTCAATATCAAGTCGGGCAATTCAACAAGATTCCCGAAAAACTGATCGAATGCTCGTCGCAAACTTTAGTAGGCGGCCGCACCCCTAATACCGTCGACGAAGTGCACCAAGGCGGAACATCGCTGCCGCGAGCACCCGGATGGATGCTTTCGGCGACGGGGTTCTCCTACAGTCACTTGGTCGGGGCTATGGGGTGAGGCTGTCTATTAAGTTTACCCGGCGAGTATCCGCATACGCTACGTGATTGCGACGGACTTTTGATCACATCAAAACTCCATGGCAACCGATCAAGTGAGACTAAACTGCTACGTTTATAATATTCATTCCGTTATCTCATAACAATTTGTGAATTCCAATTATTGTATCACATTCCGGATAAATAGAAAATGCTAAACTTTTCGATCGAACAATCAAACACCCAAGTTTTCCCGATACAGCTCAACACATGAAATAAGTCTAACAACATTCAGTTCGTGCCTCAGTACCAACGGTCCAGCCGTAGAAGGGTCAAGCCAACGCCTCACATGTGGCATGCCGTACTGTCCCAAAACCGAAGGTTCAAAGGGCAGTTCAAGACGGTCACATAATCGAGTTAAGGTTTGTTGTCTTCTAGAGGGACCATCGCGTTACTTGCACTACTTAGAACGTCGTTAAACTACGGAAAAATCCAACAATTGGAAATTTCCCGGCAGGGGAAAAAGTGGGTATTTATATCCGGTCGAACTTTTTAACATATTCTAAAATACCCGGAAAAAACACACTGACAAAATTAGATAATCCGATCGATACACCGAGTCCCCAATACAACCCAGAAAATTCAACTCTTGGAAAAATATTAAAAATTCCCAGGAAAACCAGCACTGCATACTAGGAATTACTGTGCACAATTCATTAAATAAGGATACATTATGGCCGCGGAACCGCCGCATAAGCCATGCTTATCCGGCGGAAACGCGGCTCTTTGATGGATTCATGAGCTCGAATTTCACAGTAAGTCTTAGATCTTCCTGCTGATTTTTCTGCATATTTTTAATTCTCAAAATTCCACGATTTCAGAAAAAGTACATAGAGCAATATTAGGGTTTGGGTTTTGAGTCGATCGGACTTCTAATTCCGTCGGGACTTCGCCTATGGCTCTAGCTAGGCTCTGATACCACTGTAGGGTTCCTAGGCACTCTAATGGAGTCTCACAAGTGATCAAACATGAACAAATCAAAAAATTCCTAGTGCCTACAAACCCTAATACGGATCGTTAACTAGAAATCAAGGCGATGCAAGCAAGTAAACGGAAATATAGCTAAAGGGAAGGGGCTACAACCTTTGTAGATCCCGTCCTCCACCTCCTAGGCTCCGTGATGAAGTCCTCTCCGCTGTCCAAATCGAACCATGGCTCTAGCGTCGGCTTCATCGGAGAAAAAGCGGGCTAGGTCATCGACGACGATGCCGAAGATGATCTACGTCGAGGCATCGCAAGATCAAGCTCCAACTTCACCAAGTCAAGAAAACTTGTGAAGGAAACACCCTATACTACTTGGCAAGAGGTAGAGGATGAAGAAATAGGAAGTGGGTAAACTTTAGAATTGGATTTCTCACTTGTTTTGGCTAGTTGCCATTGATGGTGCAAGCTTTCTTCAAGTTGAAGATGAAGAAGAAGATGATAAAGAATTATGATAAGTGTTATGTAAATGATAAATAAATCAATACTTATCATTTACTAACCCTTGGTTAGTTGTAGAGAATGGACCATGGTTAACTTGAATGGTTAGGGTTAAGGATGAGACAAGAATGGTGACTTAGTCAAAGTTTCAAGAAACTTCAACTACAAACAAATCAAGCCACCATTCTATTTTCATTATCATTTTCTTTTTCCAAAATAAACAAAAAGAATAAGTAAATGAATAAGTAAATAAAATAAACCCTAACCATTCATATAACCATGGTCAATTCTTTACACAAACCCAAGCTTGCATGTATCATCAAACATGATACAATCTTGTGCACAAAAGTATATCTCATATACAACTTGTGCAAATCAAGTGAGTAAATCCATTTAAAGTGAACCAATACTAGTTAATGCAAAGTAATATATCAAATATATAATTATACATTAAATCATTAAATCAACACTTGATTCAATGATCCGGTCATATCGCATATAACCGGCTAGTATCCAATGTATCGGCTTATCGAATCAATCCTTGATTCGATAACTAGGATATATCGCATACAACCATTCGACACATTCATCGCGTGAATGAAATACGGTATCACATACACGCATTATTCTCGGTCCCGCACATATCTCATATGCGCTCCTATTTCGTTTCGCTTGAGCCAGGAAACCTCTGTGTAGGACTCTAAAGACTCGTCAATACGCCGGCAGCAGATGATGATCATATCAAACACCCACAAGCCGCAAGCGGTCTGCTAAACGTAACGGCCACCCGGGTATTGAGCGATCAGAAGATCGACGAGCAAGCCCGCTCACACTCCTGTGAATCCAACCAATAACACTTACCGTACAGTCTGGTCTGTTCGTCTGATATGTCGCATATCTCGCCTAAGGGTGGTAAACGTCAGACCCCAGTAGCTCGATAAGTCATGCCGACTTGAGGTCCATAACATTCGTGAAACTACTGATAACTCTTACCAGTATATCACTGCAACCCTGGCCAGGGATTTCCTGTTATGGCCAGTCGAGCATAGCGCAACATCAACCCCTAATACCGGGAGAGACGAATCCCCTCCTATCGCTCATTGCCTCCATGTGAATCGGGACTGTACCTAAAAACCACATGTTTGCACGACTCAGTAGAGCCGTGGTAGGGTGGAAATCAAAGCACAGTGGGAGACACACAAGACTCTATGACGATCTCGGGTCAACAGACTAAGCTGTACCAGTGTCACCAGAGAACTGCCATCTGACGTGAGGTATAATACCATCTGGGAGTTCTCGGCGAGTCCGTTCAGTGTACCCAGTCTCCACTGAGCACCCGCATACCATCTTCGATGTCAAACACCAATGGATATGGGATCATCCATCGCCCATCGCATGGGTCGAGAAGATATGCGCTAGTCTACTCTAGAATATCGATGCCCCGTCTCGATATTCCCATGACTAGGAACAATGAAGGATGTACTCATTGACTACCCAGGCCCCACTAGTATGATCTGCATCATAGTCCTGGAAGTCGAGTACACATCCTAAGGGCTTTATCAACATGTAATCAGAGAGACAGAAAGTATACATGTTAAGATAAAGAGCAACCAGATAGCGTACTATCATGTCGAGCAAGAAAGTCCTACCTATATATGTCCCAGCATCCACTACAATATACATCCAATGTACAGTAATGGCCTCTAGGGCATACATATAACTAACAGGGCTTTGGTTTAAGCCAGATCCTAGTGTACGTATTGGGATTGGTTTTATCCAGTTTGTATTCGTGTTCCTCGGAACGCGGATGCGGGTGTCTATGCACAGTTGGCGGAGAGACAGAGGCAGAGGATTCTCATTAGGGTTGTTGACCGTTGACTGTTGACTATTGACTTTTTGCTCAACCCTAATGAGAATATGATATGTAATTAACAATAATATTAAATAAGTATTGTGGTGATATGGTTGTTGAGGGGTTGACTTTGTTGACTTGTTGACTTTGTTGACCGGTTGACTAGGTTGGACTAGTTGACCATCATGATGACAATGGCTATCATTTCATGGCAAAGACTTTTTACTTGCTTGTTCTCTTGTGCAATATGAGTGCATGAAATGATATAGCCATTTTGACTTAAACCATTTACACAATACTTGATTACTATTTTTGTGATGATGGTTTTGGATTATGAGAGCCAAGTGAGAAAAGTCTTTCTCATTCTATCATTTTTTCTCTCTTTTGTTCTTGAGCTCTCATCTTCTTCCTCTTGCTCTCCCTCTCTTTAGTCTATGGTTCACTTGTCTCATGTGTTGAGAACCAAGAACCATAGAGAAAATCCCAACACACTCTTCTCTACTCACTCCAGTTCATAAGGTTTAGCAAACCAAGTGAACTAGTTTCTTCAAAGACCGAAGAAGAAGCCAAAGGTAGAAGCTTTCAGGTGGATCGATCTTCGACGCAAGGAGACGACGGGGTGAAGCCGATCCGGACAACCATCGAGGCTTGAAGACGAAGGAGTTCAAGAAAGAAAGGTATAACCCCCTAACCGAGTAGTTAACAACTCCTAGTTAGCTTGTTAGTTAGATGTTTAACCAAGATCCGATTTTGAGTCCATGTTACCGCCTCTAGAAAATTGTTTTTCACCAAATTCCGCATGCCCGAAAGTACCGGGAAAGGTAGCATGGACTTACAGATTGATCCGTACTCTTGATTTGATCATATTGTACGATGAATTATACCGTACATGATATGATGTACATGACGATTGATCCGTACTGTTGATTTGATGATGCCGTACGATGGATTATACTGTACGTGATACTATGAGGCTGGATCACCGACTTATGTATGTACCGACTCGAAAAAATATTGTTTTCTAATCAGTTAAGTAGATATTAGAATATATTTAGAGCCATGCCTATTTTCAAAACTAACGAATCGTATGCACTTTTAAATGACAACCTCAAAGCACGCTATGGATTTTCAAATGGTATCTTTTTCTCAAAAACACCGTAGCCCCTATTTTTCTAAAAACAACGATTTGTACTATTTTAAACTTTAACTGTATGGCTCATATGTAGCTACGTATTTTATACTGTTGCGTTTACAATTTCCTTTTTTTGTTATGCTCGTATTATTCTCATTTTGCGGTATACATACCACGTTATTTTCCTTATCTTGTATGACATCGTCTGCTAGGACACACGCACCATTACCGATGATATGCATGTTGCCCCTATTTTAAGAAGGTTCGATCAACTTGGTCACTGAGTCATAGTTTAGGGTCGGTCATAGGTCGCTGCCAAAGAGAGAGAGAAAAGAAACACTCTGCGTGCACTCTAACCTAGATCAGAATAGTTATCACTTTATCTAATCAGGAAACCTCCCACTGTACTGTCAAATTCTCCTCCAAAACTAAAAGAAGAATCAATCGGGATCACCCGAAGAGTAAACCAACTCAACAGTGGGAATCGGGATCCAACTCTCATCGCATGATAACGTGACGGAATCCACTCACGTTACTCACACTCCAGAAGGTATGCGCATACTTGGCAAGTTTCAGTTTCTTTAGAAACTCCCGATATGATTTTTGCCCCATGCTTTTATGACCTTGGCTATGGTCAAAATGTCATAAGTCACATGCCAAGTTCTACCCGTCACTATCTTGTTAATTTGAACCCACCAGCACATGCCCCTGACTTTGGCCAATCGGCAGAACGACTGTCCCAAACCAACTCGTCTATCTATGCAACAAATGAATACCCAGCAGCTACCAAACACTATGCCTTAACTTTGGCTAAAATGCATAGCTTGAATACTACTGAATACCCAAAAGAAATGACGGAGGGCTATGGCTGGTTTTTGGCGAAAAACCTTTAACGTAACGAACTTGATATCGCTGAAGGAACCTAATAGCTTTTTATAAAAATATAGTGGCGAAAACCTTTGCTAAAGAGGTCACTCCCGGTGAAAGGATCTCGGCTCTTTCCCCGTGGAATGAGGTATAGGATGTTCCAACTGAATACCGCTATGCAAAGCAACTTGTAATCGACTATAGTAAAGTTATCACCCTGACTCAAACTTCTACCCAAGGGGTTATTCCCGATGAAGGGATATCGGCCCTTGCCACGTCGAATGAGGTGCAGGATATTCCAACCGAATACCGCTATGCATAACAAAAGGAAACGTCTTTGTAATAACACTTTTTAAATTTGTTCCAACAACTGCCAAATAGGTTTGCTTTCCTTTGCATTGATCAGAATCAACGTAGTCCCATCAATTAATCACACCAGAAAAGAACGAAAATAAAATGTACGTATATGCCATCCGCATTCGTCACTGGGTCCCGTCATCACCCGTTAGGTTACTTAACTAACGACAGAGCGGGGACTGGACTAGCGCGGGTGTAAAACATATACAACATCTAATAGTATATATACCAATATAGAATAATCGCTCCAGGCGTGATAATATGCAATATTACAGAAAAGTAATAAGCATCACAGAACAATACAGATAATCTGGGATCCCCGAGTTTCACAGAGCCGCTGCTGAAACCCGACGTTCCCATGGTCTTGTGGATAGCCTGTGCAATGAAACCTAGACCCCTACGGGTGCGGCAAGTTACCCGCCAAAACCTGAAGCGAGGCAGCCCCTACAGCAAAGTGAATGGACCACCCTGCACTTCACGGAATCCGGTAACTTGAGCACCCCTCCTTAGGTCAACCTGTACTCCCTACGAGTGCGGCGAATAGTCTGCCAATTCTAGAGTGAGGCCCCTCTGCCTCTCAAAGCCATGAGATGCGGACCCGTTGCCCTCCAGAACCCGACTATCCGTGCACTCCGTCGCGGGGTAAAACCTAGTACAGAAATGAAAAATATGTACAACGGGTACATCGACCTCAACCCGGTCGTGCCCCAAAAGAATATTATACAACAGGCAGTGACGGCAGTCCACATGTTGGACGCTCGCCCCGCAATATCAAATGTACAAATAAATCCAAACTGCACTACCATTGCACACTGCTATCCACCACGACAAATTCGCAACATCGCAGTACAACACAGAACATCAACACGAATATCACGTTCGCAAACCCGTCTAAAAGAACTATAGCAATCAGACGCGGTTTACCGCTCAAATGACATTCACGGTCGGAGATATAATGTAAGTACTCTAAACTAACGTGTTTAAATTTCGATCGACTAAATATCACGAAGTGGGCCCCACGTATATCTGCTGTACAGTAACAAAATCTGGGTCCAAAAGATACATACCAAAAACCACAATTTAGCCAAGAGAAGCAACTGTACAAATTTGGATCAATGATCCCACAGATTGGCCGCGGATGCGCGGTCAAACCCTAGGTTTGACCGCGATTCCGCGGCGGTCTAGTAGGGTCACGTGACCAAATTTGTACCATGTGCTTAGAAAAGCCTGCTGAATTTTCTGTGATGTGTAAAATTATTTTTAGAACCATTTTAAAATCAACAGAAACTCAGAACTTGGAATTTGAGGTTTTCGAAAATCCGTTCGATCGATGTTTTAAACGCGTTAGCACAAGTTAGTAAAGCAAAATGGTGAGGCTCTGATACCACTGTAAGTCTACGGTAGCGCCACGGCCGTCTAACAGACGCCAAATGCGGAACAAAAAACTTTTAACTGGCGCTATCGTATACTATAACCCGGATCTGCCATTATTGCTAAACTAACAAACTGCAAAGAGGGTAGAAAGGTTAAACCGAACGATCCGAGTCCTTTGTTCTTTAACCATCATCCCACGCTTTGTTGCAGCTGCTCTGATCTCGTCGATCTCCGATCTCCTCGTCCAGGCGGCACCGCGTCAACGGATCTTTAAATGGGCTCCCGCCTCTGACTCGAGGCAACTCGGTCGTCAAGTTTGCTAAAAGAGATGACCAAGATTGATGTAGAGAATGAGTAGAATACTTTGTCTCACTTCGTCCAAAGCCGTGGATGAACGGTTAATGAAGTTGCCACTCGTAATGAAATGGAATGTGAAATGAGTTATCAAATTTCCATACACTCAAAACCATAGTCTTTTTAATCAAAATCAATCTTTTTCTTCTCAAAGAGGGGTCGGCCAATATATATCAAGAGGGAGGTGAGGGTAGGAGCAAAGAAGGAGGGTGATAATAAACATGAAGCTTATCATAACCATGAGTCATGGTACACCAAGTATGAACACATTAAATGAAACTAATGAATTACTTAACCTTGTCACCAAAATCATTAATGCAACATATGAGTCATAAGCCTTATCACCACTTCTAGAACCTTCTAGAAGCATGACTCACCCTCATCCAAGAAAAGATAAATCCATCTTTAACAGAATGTTAAAAGACGGACGATAAAAAACTGGAAACTGGCAACTTCCAAAAGCGATCCTGAAACGAATTTCTGGATAACCCCGTATCAGTATAAACATACGCGCATTTGTATTACGACCGAATACAAATGAAACTGAGACAAAGATATTATATCTACACAGTATAATACTCGGATCCGGCTTAAACCAAATCCCACCAGTATTATCTGCCCGAAATATGACACGTGCGTAAACGCACGTGCATTTTCCGAACCCTGCCATAAAACCATACGGCCTCTACAACGTTTCGCCCGAACTTGGGAAACTGTCTATGGGGGACTCTAATGACTCGTCAGTACCCTGGCAGTGGGTTTAACCATAAGCCGTCAGCGGTACTAGTTGTGCGTAATGGCTGCCCATGGATTGACCTCAAGGGAGGCCGATGAGTGAACTCATCCGGAAACCCTACTGAGCCTAACAGTGACAATGTATATACAGTCCGGTCCGTTCGTCTATGAGTATCGCATATCTGCCTAGGGGGCTAGTAACGTCAGACCCCCAATAGCAGTATAATTCGTGTCGGAGTGTAGCTTAAAAACACCCTGAGATACTACTAGAGTACCTACCAGTAAATCTCCTGCCACGGCCGTGGGCTTTATGTACTGGCTCTCCTAGACACAGCATGATCTCACCCCCAATACCGGGAGAGACAAATCCCCTGCCGATCCGCTCACGTGCCTCCATGTGGCTCGGGACTGTACCCAAAAACTACCTGTTTGCACAACTCCTTTGAGCCGTGGTAGGGTAGAAATCAAAGCACAGTGGGAACTCACACGAGACAAATGACGACCTCAGGTCGATGAACTAACCTGTACACATGTCACCAGGGAACTGCTATCTGACGATATGTATAACACCAACTAGCAGGTTCCCGGCGAGTCCTGTCCGGTGTACTCATAACCCAATGAGCACCTGTATACATCTTAGGTGATCCAACTGACACCAGTGGCTTGTAAGACCGGCCACCGCCCCTCGTCGAGGTCTTGACTGTATACACTAGTCTACTCCGGAGTATCGATGCCCTGTCTCGAAACTCCCACGACTAGGGACCACAATTAAGGATATGCTTATAAACCACCCAACTCTCACGTATATAATCGCCATCATACTGTTGGTAGTAAAGCAAGATCCTAAGGGCTCTATCAAAGTGTAACAGTGATCAGTCACCTGAACCTGTACACGACTGATAAAGGCAAACCAGATAGCATACTATCATCTCGAGTAAGACTGTCCTACCGGTATAGGTCCTCCACAATCATTGCAATCACGTACCTGCGATCCAATAATTGACTCTGAGGGCACTATATCCAACAATCTTCCTAAGCTCAAACTTTATAAGCAGTAGCCAGCCTTCTCCTGGACGGACCGAAACGTCCTTAAACTAATGAAGGACCGAAACGTCTTTAAACTATTACCGCAGCATCTTCAAGCTGACGAGATGAGTAAAAGAAAAAGAAAAAGAAAAAGAAAAAAATATAAATATATATATATATATATAAAAACGGTATGTCCATAAGCAAAAAGGGCACGAATGAAAACCCGAAAGGGCTCAGTGAGTAAAAACAGCAGGGCTACCGGCGAGCGTTCGTGAAAACCCGAAAGGGCGCGACCTCGTAAAAAAAATATATAAAAATAAAAAGAATAAAAAAAAAGGTATGTCCTTAAGCAAAAAGGGCACGGATGAAAACCCGAAAGGGCTCCTTGAGTAAAAACAACAGGACTTCCGGCGAGTGTTTGTGAAAACCCGAATGGGCGCAACCTCGTTAAAGGACACTTACAGGGTCCTCTCGACCTTGTAAGGAGAAACCACCAGCGTGAGATCCTTACGACTCACAAGGGAGCAACACACTTAGGGATCCCCGCGATTCCTAAGGAGAAAATACACTTGCGAGATCCTCACGACTCGTAAGGAGAACTCTCTTATGGGACCCTCACGGCTCATAAGATTTGAAAGTCTTAAGTTACAGAGACCTAAACATGTGCTTAAGCAACCCCCCCAACTTCCGATATTGCCCTACAAGTGGCTCAATACTGACCCTTGTATATAATCCACGGGCGCGAATAAACATTTCCCTAACCAAGTTTCATCCGTGACTGGGAATATGTACGCATGATGAACAACCCTTGTAAGTCCTCTCGACTTACAAGGAGAAAACCCTCTGGTAGGATCCTTATGACTTACAGAGGAACATACACTTAGGAATCCTCACGATTCCAAAGGAGAAACACACCCACAAGATCCTTACGACTTGTAGGGAAAATACCTTTGTGAGACCCTTACGGCTCATGAAGTTAAAAGCCTTAGTCAACAGGACCTTAACCCTGTTCTCTAAGCCATCTTTGTTCGACATCGACAGAGGCAAATGATGATTCGCTCCTGGCAATATCCCAGTTGTAGTGGTGCTGATGCCGAAATCGGTGTCTAATTTCAAGTTTGCGGTGAAAAACCAGCAAGCCGCACATGCATACGAAACAGCCGAAATGATTGGGCAACTTGCAATAAAAAGCAGCAAGTAAAAACGTATGCATATAAAACAGCTGAAATGATTGGGCAACTCGCAATAAGAAGCAGCGAGTAAAAATAAAATAAATAGCCGAAATGATTGGGCACCGCGAAAAATAACCGAAATGATTGGGCAATCGCGACATTCGCGATATAAAAGCTGAAATGATAGAGCATCGCGGAAATAAAACAATAAAAATAAATAAAACTTTTTCCCTACAGTTGAGATCATATCGATCCCTGTATACAATCCAAGGGCAAAAACAAAGAGGGAACCACACCTTCCCAAAAGGCTCCGCCAGAAAGCTAAGCCAAATCTCGACGGTTCGCCAACAGCCTAGAGACAACCGTGACATTTGTCTCAATACAGTAGACGCAGTGCCAGCAAACGAAGCGAAGATCAAATTCCTAGCTTCACGGTTTTGACGGTAACTTATATAAAACCTGAAAGACCACCACAGATCAGTTCAAAACCAAGGAAACAAGCGTCCTTGGCAAATTCCTCAACTCAGGGAAACTAACGTCCTTGATGAGAGCCTCCTGATTCGCGTTGGCTCGCAGAGACACCAGTGTCTCCGCTGGAAATTCCCGGTTCGTTTCAACCCCAGGGAAACAAGTGTCCTTGGAAAATACCTCAACTCAGGGAAACTAGCGTCCTTGATGAGAGCCTCCTGATTCGCGTCGGCTCGCAGAGAAACCAGTGTCTCCGCGAGAAATTCTCGGTTCGTTTCAACCCCGAAGAAACCAGTGTCTTCGGCAAAATCCTTCGACTCAGGGAAACAAGTGTCCTTGACGAAGAAAATCCTTATTCGCGTCGACTCACAGAGAAACCAGCGTCTCCGCGAGAAATTCTCGATTCGTTTCAACCCCAGGGAAACAAGTGTCCTTGGAAAATACCTCAACTCAGGGAAACTAGCGTCCTTGATGAGAGCCTCCTGATTCGCGTCGGCTCGCAGAGAAGCCAGTGTCTCCGTGGGAAATTCCCGGTTCGTTTCAACCCCAGGGAAACAGGTGTCCTTGGAAAATACCTCAACTCAGGAAAACTAGCATCCTTGATGAGAGCCTCCTGATTCGCGTCGGCTCGCAAAGAAACCAGTGTCTCCACGAGAAATTCCCGGTTCGTTTCAACCCCGAAGAAACCAATGTCTTCGGCAAAATCATTTGACTCAGGGAAACAAGTGTCCTTGACGAAAAAAATCCTGATTCGCGTCGACTCGCAGAGAAACCAGCGTCTTCGTGAGAAATTCTCGATTCGTTTCAACCCCAGGGAAACAAGTGTCCTTGGAAAATACCTCAATTCAAGGAAACTAGCGTCCTTGATGAGTGCCTCCTGACTCGCGTCGGTTCGCAGAGAAATTAGTGTCTCCGCGGGAAATTCCCGATTCGTCTCAACTTGCAAGATGAAGCCTCAGGCAGCAGGGATTAAAAAAACTTTTTTCCTGAGCAATGGGACCATGCAAGTCGGTCTAAAACGGTCTCTTGCATACTATTCACGAGTCTCACTATCCAAAGTCGATCTCGACAAGGAGGGAAACAACCGCTTACGGGTCCTCTCGACTCGTAAGAGGGAAAATTCTCTTATAGGATCCTTCCGACTTATAAGAGAAAATGCACTTAGTAATCCTCACGATTCCTAAGAAGAAATTACACCTACGAGATCCTCTCGATCCGTAGGGAGAAAAGCCTCTATGAGACCCTCACGGCTCATAGAGTTGAAAAGTCTTAGGCGGCAGATCTGAACCTGCGGCCTAAGCCATCGCTATCTCTTGGAAAAAAAACTAAGTTATCTGCCAACTATGTTTATTAAGACAGCATGCTGAGAATAAAAGAAAGAAGAAAGAGATAAAAAGGACATCCGATGTGCATTTGATCAAACATTCGAGACACATTCGTTCATGCATGTGCAAAAGACTCAGAACAAGAAATAAGACAAGCTGAAATAGAAATTTTCCATTAATGTTGCAAAGGGTTCTTACAATCATGAAGAAATAAACAAAGACATTGTCCAAAAGATTACAATGGCAAGACCTCAAATCCTGGACAGGGATTGAGGAACTCGAAAGTGACCTTGTCCAAGACTTTCCAAGCTTGGCGAACCATCCTGGTGTGCTTCCTTTCATGAGCACGGGCGTTGGGATCCCCGCTGATGTCCTCCACTCTTCGGTAGGCAGCAAGAATGGCGGACTGTTGAAAGGCCTGGTGCAAGAGATCGACAAGATTGTTTCGCCGTCTCTTCGAGATTAAGTTCATCAGGTACACTGAGTGCACCTTGTCCTCGGCGGCGTCCAATGCCCTAAGCGGCACGCCGGTAAAAAATAGGGGAAGCACTTCCCAAATTGCTCCCACGATAAGCTTCAGGAGGGAGGAACGTCGGGGAAGCAGTTGTCCGTTATACGCGTCGAAGCGGCTCATGATTTCGGCACACTCCGCGTTTGTGAACTCCCGATTTTGAGAACAGCCAAGTCGGCGGATATCCCCGTAAGAGATAATCTCGTCGAGGTCATACATGTGGGCGTCCATCACTCCTATAAAAGAAGATCGACAAAAATCAGCAACTCTTAAAGATTCTGCTATATGATGTAAAAAGAGCAAAGCTCCATTAATGAATCAAGAAATTATAAATGAAATCTTTCAGAGAGCAGAACTCTATTGATGGAATCCTAACAGGGTTCTCTTTAGTTCTTTTTAGATCCTTTTAGAGCAAAGCTCTGCTAAGTGAAACCCTAAATGAGTTTTCTTTAGATCAGGGATCTATTGAGAGCAAAGCTCTGTCAATGAAAATTGATTAAATTTAATTAAAATTTTTACCTAAAAGGTGTTTTCTAAAGAAATTTTAACTCTTGGAGTTCTTGAAGGCAAGTGCAAGGCTCAGAAGTTTTGAAGGTAAAAATCTTAAAAGATGATGATCATCTGTGGAGGACCAAAGGTCCTATTTATAGGCATCAAAAGCCCTTTCAACTTTCAAAAGTTACCGCAACGGTTGGAATTCTACCACCGTTGTGCTCACGTTTGGGGCTACGTAAGCGCAACGGTGGGGGGTATTTGTTTACCCCAATCAGAGCAAAGCTCTGTTCAAATTCCAAGACGGGAGATGAAGCAACGCTTCATCTTCCCCCAATCAGAGCAAAGCTCTACTTTGAAAATTTAAACTTTAATAAATGAAGCAAAGCTTCAGATCCTCTGCGCTGCGCGCAGGGCGCCACGTGTCAAAAGCCGATACGTCAGCGCAGTGCCCAAGGAAGCGCGCCCAATCAGAGCAAGGCTCTATTTAAAACAAAAATTAAAGGAAGCAACGCTTCAGTTGCGGAAGCGCTGCGCTGCGCTGCGCGACACGTGTCAGCGCAGTTGCGCAAGCGCAGTGGCTCAAGCGCTGCGCTGCGCGACACGTGTCAGCGCAAACGCAGTTGCGCTGTGCTGTGCGCTGCACGACATGTGTCAACGCAGTTGCGCTGCGCGACACGTGTCAGCGCAGTTGCGCTGCGCGACACGTGTCAGCGCAGTTGCGCTGCGCGACACGTGTCAGCGCAGTTGCGCAATCACAAATGCGCTGTGCTGTGCGCTGCGTGACATGTGTCACGCGCTGAAGCGTTTGCGCCAAACAGAATTAAAATTCTAGTAAGATATTTCTGTTCTTATTAAAACAAGAAGATTGCCTTCTGTAAAACAGAAGCCCTTGGATCAAAGATCCAACGGTGGGGAAAATTCCCCAAATCACTCGGAGAATGACCTCTTTAACAAATTTAACAAATCTATGGGCACTATATAAAGACCCCTAGACCCCAACTCAAAAGATCATCGACATCAAGAACTTCAGAAAAACAACAAAAAGAGAGAACCCTGAAGAATTTTGAAGAATTCAAGAAAAAAAAGATAAAAAACCTTTATAAAAGAGAAGGTTCTCTTCTGAATAGATCATTGATCTAAGAACAAGATCAATAATCTTCAATAAAATATAAATAACAGTGCCTTGCACTTTTTTATGAACCATTGGTTCTTTGAAAACATGAAAAACTTGTTTTCTCTGATCTAAAATTGATCAAAATATAAAAGAGTGCCCTGCACTTGCAAAATTGGCACTGTTGCGCTCTTAGGTTGGCGCAAGCCACCAGAGAGCGCCACGTGTCAGCTCCAGAACAACTTGCGCTATGCGCTTTTAAAATAGAGCATTGCTCTCTGAAATTGGTGCAACTCACCAGAGCGCGCCACGTGTCAGCAGCGCAACAGCGCAGCGCGCTGCGCTGACTGCGCTTGCGCTCACCAGAGTGTGACACGTGTCACCTCCACAAGCGCTTGCGCTCGTTTATTGGCGCAAAGCGCCTGACAGGCCACATGGCCACTGTCAGATAATTGATGCATTGCATCATTAAAAAGAAGGCCTGAGCCCAATTAAAAAGGCCTAACAGGCCTAGTAAATGCTATGCATTATTTTCAAAAAAAAGGGGGCAGAGCCCAAATAAAAACAGATGCAATGCATCATTCTTTTTTAAAGGAGCAGAGCCCAAACAAGGGTCTGTCAGACCAGAATAGATGCTGTGCAGAGCCCAAATAAAGGTCCAACAGAGACCAAGATTAATGCTATGCATTATTAAACATGGGCAAAGCCCTAGCACAGGTCTAATATGTAAGTGCACGGCGGCGCCCCGGCCTCCATCCCGAGGCCAAATGCGGAAGCGATGGTTAACTTTAATTTTTCAAACCGGCACCACCGCGCACTAAAACCCGGACCGGGCCATTAACTAGTCCTAGCTAATTACAAGATGGGAAAGAGAGATATACCGACAGATCCGTGTCCTCCGGTCTTCTCGTCGTCGTCCCGATCTCCCGCGGAAGCTCCGGTCTCTACCTCGTCGCCGGAAGGGCACCACGTCGCCGGCTTCTTTTACGGGCTCCCATCTCTATACCGAGGCAACTCGGGCACGAAGTTGGCGACCCGACGTGCCTAAGGTTTGCTGTAGAATGGTGTAGAACCATGTCTCATTTGGGGTTATGGAGTTTGCCATTTGGTGGAGGAATGAACTATACTTTGGAGGTGGAACTATGGGATTTTTGTGAAGCTAAAAGACCAAAAATCCCCCCATGAAATATTGGGACAGCCCCAACCATATGATGGCCGGCCATGGTGAATCGGGAGAGTGAGAATGAGAGAGGGAGAGAGTGAAAAAGGATAGTCACAAGAATAATCAAGTTAAAGGAAAATGGTTATCATATTCAACCATCACCAAAAGCATGATGACTCCAAAGTCAAGCAATGATCACTAACAAAACCACACTCCACCAACTAATCAACAACCATGATTGCTACAAAAAGTGAAGCAATCATAAACCATGGAAGGTCAAAGGATGGGGCTCCATCATGAAACCATCATGACACAAAAGTATGCAAAGAACACCCTCCATAAATGCTTAATTGCACTAATGCAAATAAGCCCTCCTCCACCAATCTTCGGCCAAAGAAAGATACAAATGAAAAATGGCCAAAACGGAAAGCAAACTGGCAACTCCGGAAAACTGGTCCCGTAATAAATTACAGGAAAACCCCGATACTGTGTATACACACCCGCATCTGTATTCCAACCGAAATACAAATGCAATGAGACAAAATCTACACTGTACTATACTAGGATCCGGCTTAAACCAAAGCCGGCTAGTATTATCCGTTCGATCCTGATCCGTGCAATACCGCATGTATCTGATCGAACCCTGCCATATCTCCATACGGCCTCTACAGCGTTTCGCCCGAAAACTTGAGCAACTGAATGTGGGGGACTCTAAAGACTCGTCAACACCTTGGTTGTGGATTTAACCACTAGCACGTCAGAGGTATAAGCCAATACGTAACGGGCTACCAGGTATTGACCAAAAGGGACGTCGATGAGCGAACTCATCCTGACACCCTACTGAGCCTGTCAGTGACAATATCCGTACAGTCTGTTAGTTATGTATATGCCCTAGAGGCCATTGTTGTACATATGATGTATATTATAATGGATGCTTGGATATATATAGAGATGACTTTCTTGCTCGTCATGATAGTATGCTATTTGGTTTCACTTTATCTTAACATGTTGACTTGTATTGGTTTACTGTTTTACTCTCACATGTTGATAAAGCCCTTAGGATCTATACTCGACTACAGGGACTATGATGAGATCATACTAGTGGGGCCGCGGTAGTCGATGAGTACATCCTATAACTGTTCCTAGTCGAGGGTATATCGAGACAGGGCATCGATACACCAGAGTAGACTAGCGTATACGCATCTTGACCCATATGATGGGTGATGGATGATCGCATATCCATTGGTGTTTGACATCAGAGATGGTGTACGGGTGCTCAGTAGAGACTGGGTACACTGGACGGACTCGCCGAGAACTCCCAGATGGTGATATACCACACGTCAGATGGCAGTTCTCCGGTGACACTGGTACAGGGTAGTCTGTAGACCCGAGATCGTCATAGAGTCTTGTGTGATTCCCACTGTGCTTTGATTTCCACCTTACCACGTCCAAGAGGGCGTGCAAAATGGTGGCTTTTGGGTACAGTCCCGAATCACATGAAGGCAATGAGCGATAGGAGGGGATTCGTCTCTCCCGGTATAGGGAGTTGATGTTGTGCTGTGTTCGATTGGCTATAACTGGAAGTCCCTGGCCAGGGCTGATATAGAGATTTACTGGTAAGTGTTACTAGTAGTTTCTCGACCCGTTATGAGCCACACATCGACATGACTTATCGGTTACTGGGGTCTGACGTATACCACCCCTAGACTTGATATGCGACATATCAGACGATCAGACCGGACTGTACGGGAGTGTTACTGATTGGATTCACAGGAGAACGCACAGGCTAGCTTGTTGATCTTCTGATCGCTCAATACCTGGGTGGCTGTTACGTTTAGCTGACCGCTTGCAGCTTGTGGGTGTTTGATATGATCATCACCTGCTACCGGCGTATTGACGATTCTTTAGAGTCCTACACAGAGGTTTCTTGGCTCAGGCGAAATGGAGTAGAGGCACATATGTGATATGTGCAGGACCGAGAATAATGCGATATGAGATACCGTATTATATTCTCGCGATATTTAGATATGAACCGGGTCATCGGATCAAGTGTTGATTCGATGAATCGGTACATGATATATTAGTCGGTAATATTCGATATAGCCGGATCGTCGGATCAAGTGTTGATTCGATGATTTAATGTATAATAATATATATGATATATTGTATTACATTATCTAATATAGGCTCGCTTTATTATTTCATTTTCTCACTGGATGATACATTGATATATATGCGATATATGTTAATTGTATTATTTTCTTTTGTTGCAAATATATAATATATATGTGATATATATTATTGTGACATGATATGATTAATTGTTAAACATGTTTAAGGATGATTAATTGAAGTTAGGGTTTGATTAGGGTTAGATGCTTCATGCACCTTCTAGAAGCATTTTCTTTTGTCATTGTTTAGATATTTTGTGATGACACATTTTTAACCCAACCAAACCCTAACTCTAGTTATTTTCTCTACACAATCTTAGCCACTCATCCTTGACCATGGTATGTATATCAATCATATACATTTCTTTCTATTCATCACAAAAGAATTAATTCATTATCTTTTCCATTATCATCTTCTTCTCTCTTGAAAAAGCTTACTTGATTTTCTTTATGTGATGAATAAATATGAGAAAATGATTTAAAAAGAAAGCAAAAATACTACTCTATCATTCTCATCTCATCTAGCCCATGAGATTAGTGTGTTCATCTCTTTAGAGTGAGAAAGCTTGAGTCTTTGCAACTTCGACGTAGATCATCGGAGATTTGGAACACTTCAAGCTAGAATGGATCGTTCGAGTCGTGGAGCCTCTCATGAGTCCGGGAGATCGAGGATCGCGGCAAAGGGACTTCTACTCGGAGCTTGTGAAGCGAAGGAGCGGGCTACAAAGGTTGTAATCCCTCACACTTAGATAAAAGTTATCATCTTGCATGTTAAACCCTAATAATCTAGCAAAGATCCCGGCTTTGGGTTGTTCGGCATGTCTAAATTTTTATCCGGGCATGTTTGATGGCTTATGAACCTTCACAGGAGTGCCGCGGAACCCTTCACAGTCCGGTCTGTTCGTCTATGAGCATCGCATGGCGGGCCTAGGGGGTTGGTAAAAGTCAGACCCCCAAAAGCGGTACAAGTCGTGTCGGAGTGTAGCCCAGAACACTCTGAGATACTACTGGAATACCTACCAGTAAATCTCCTGCCTAGGCCGAGGGCTTTGTGTAACGGCTCTCCTAGACACAGCGCGACCTCATCCCTAATACCGGGAGAGACGAACCCCCGAATATCCGCTCACTGCCTCCATGTGGCTCGGGACTGTACCCAACTAAAACCTGTTTGCACGTCTCCTTTGAGCGTGGTTGGGTAGTAATCAAAGTACGGTGGGAACTCACACGAGACAAATGACGATCCTCAGGTCGATGGACTAACCTGTACACATGTCACCAGGGAACTGCTATCTGACGTCAGGTATAAGACCAACTAGCATGTTCCTGGCGAGTCCTGTCCGGTGTACTCATAACCCAATGAGCACCTATATACATCTTAGGTGAACCAACTGACACCAGTGGCTTGTGAGACTGGCCACCACCCCTCGTCGGGGTCTCGACTGTATACACTAGTCTACTCTGGAGTATCGATGCCCTGTCTCGAAACTCCTACGACTAGGGACCTTTTAAGGATGTGCTTATAGACCCCAGCTCCCACTTATATGATCGCCCTCATACTGCTGGTGGTCAAGCAAGAATCCTAGGGGCTCTATCAACGTGTAATAGCGACATGTCAGGTCACCTAAAGCAGTACACGATGATAAAGATAAACCTGATAGCATACTATTATCTTGAGTAAGACTGTCCTACCGGGATAGGTCCTCCCTCAATCATTGCAATCATGTGCCTGTGATCCAATAATTGACTCTGAGGGCACTATCTCCAACAATCTCCCACTTGCACTCAAGGCTAATTATTGCGATGTCCCATACTCACAACCCGTGTGATACCGAACACCCAACTCCTCTACTTGTCAGTCTCACAAAGCTCGTTTGCGAAACTATTGCGTTCGAGGAATAGCCTCAGTGAGTGGATCCGCTTTGATGTTTCTTTCTATGTCTCTCTATATCTCAAGTTCGCGGAGAAAACCATCTCCCGAAATGAGCAATACCTGACTTAGAATGTGTCTGGATGTCTGATGGGACCTAGCTCATTAATGAACTCCAAATCCAAACTTCTTAGACTGTATCGTCAATTGAACTTAATCAGTATCTTGCGCCATGCCTCCCTCAGTATTGCCTTGGACCACCTGTCCAAAATACTGCCCCTCGTCAGAAGGAAAAACTATAACTCTGACAACCTCCTTGTCGTCCATGTCACCTTGGAAGCCTGGAATGATAACTGTCTCCCGCATGAGGCTGTCGTTTTCATATTTCTAGAACATCCACTTATGTTCTAAAACTGCTTCCGACTGTTTCTCCAGGATTGGATCAATGTCAACTTATTGCATCTAGTGCAAGAACAACATCTGGTGTGGTACTTGACATCTCATGATTGACTCAATTGCCTAAGCAAGTGATCTGCCAATCATGCACATCCCTCTCCCCTTTAGTCTGTAAGACACCTTTAGAGAGGGTGACTCCATAATATGCAGGTACACTACCGTGCCAGGAGTCGTCCATTCTAAATACTCTTAGAATGCTGTCTGAGTACCCAGATTGGGAAACCACCCAAATCTAGATCTAAAACCATAGATCTAGTAACCAGTATGTCTGATATAATGTCCAAGTCCCATATGGAGAAACTACTGTGTGACGACCAAAGTACAACCGATCGCAGTATAGAAATATCACTTCCTATTCTGTGTATGTCATCCAAATACCAGGACATCACACCCTACTACCTTCTCAACAGATCCATCCCCTATTCTGATGAAGTCAAACCTATGACTGTCACATCAGAAATTGATGATCTATCTCCGCTACATCTGCTTTAGTCTATAAATAGACATAAGCTACATGTCCACCAATGCTTCCGCTGCTCCCACTGACTACGACAACCCTCTGGCAGAGTCATATACACGTACACTTCTCAAGCAAGTTTAGAACGACGCTATACTCATCTTCCTGCCGGGTCTCACAGTCTGGAACAACAGTAATGGCAAGTGTGGGTAAACAAGAACTTCCCTGTCACCGTCCTTGAGGCTACCGGAGTACCTCTCGGGTGCCTGAAGTTACCCACCATATCTGCGGAGTGGCCAATGGAATGTCAAACCAGATTGAATCTTTAGGTTCCTATAAAATCTTCAGTAATCGTTTGTGGTTCTGGAATCACTTCCAGTTCTACCATACTCTCACTACTGTTTTCTGAAGAAAAAAAATCCATTTTTATTAAAACTGTGGCGAGTCTAGAACAATATCGCTATTGTTCTTCCAGATTGGTAGAAAGTCAACCCTCGTCATAGCCTGGGTCAACCCACAAACAGCCATTACAGAAACGTGCCTTGAGTTGTCCAGTGTCTGGTTTTAATCATAAACCGGACAACCCCCCGTACATTAACATCGTTAAGATATGAACTGTTCTATATCCAATATAGAACCAGAGGCACTGATTTAATTGAACCAGATTCAAATCATGCAGCTGTCTCCAGTGCATGTCAACTAAATGGAAGGAGGCCGATCAGCGTTACTCAACTTAGGAATGCTTCCAATTATGAGTAACATGAAAAAGAAGCAAGTTCTCTTTATCATTACTATCAACTGAATACCATACACAAGTATCTACATCTTCGATCACCTTGAAGAATCCCGATACTTGCAATATCTGGTTCTCTACTTTATTCAAATACCTATAACTTCTCAAAATTCGGACCCTGTGTTTCCACGAAACACCTGTCTAAAAACTAGAGAAGTCATAAGTAAACCGAATATAGTACGAGGACCAACCCCTCTGTCCTGATGGACCTTGGACAACATAAAATACTCTATATAAGTCCATTGAGTCTGATAACTCATTCACTGTGTGTCGTAGGTTGAAAATTGTACTATGGTTATGAAGAATTACACCGCTGTTTAATGCTCCTTACCTAACCATCCACTGATATAGGTAAATGTCATAGACATAATTTCAAAAAGGTATATCTCACTCTATGAAAATAGACGTACAGATATATCAATTTGAAATTGGTGCACGACAGCGGATATTCAAAACCAAATATTTGCCGACCGGCAAACAACCCAGGTGACTTCCTCAAATATCACCGATTACAACGAATCCCGATATAATGAGGATGATCACCTAATTCCCACTAACCTACTCCCACTCATCATCTGCAAAACCATACAGATGTGAGAATCATACCTGGTAAATACATACCCTGGAGTAAGGACTAATCGGGAAATCAGTTTTCCTTTAACTGTACACAGCGAAACTGAAACATTGAAATGTTTCGATGGGGTATCCCGGTATTCCAAGTAATGCCTCTTCCAGATTCTCGACTGTAACCGTATAATTCTTTGCCAGCTCTCCAAATCCCTTTTTATGTCTTTAGTCATTACCTTCTGCACACCCCTTTAGGCCAAATGGTTTTCTTCCTTCCCTACCGTTCGGCACCAGCCTATGGTTTGGAAGAAGACTATCCAATAAGCATAATGGGTGTACTTTCCTAATCCTAGGAGCACTCGCAATGAGAGAAGGTGAAGATAAAAGACAACCGAATAAACCTTATTCCTATTTCTCCTGAACCAGAATCCATCCCCGAACTGGAATAAGTTCCTTTCGAGTTCGTATACAACCATACGATGGAGTATCCAATAATCTGTGGATCTTCATAGTGATACGGAGTGTCCTGGAGAAATACAAAGGTGAAGTGGGAGTGGTAATGAAATACCTGGTTTTGTCGTGAATATCAGTCGCAATTTACTTTGCCCTCTTACTAATCCCTTGTTATGTCTTTACTTAATACCTTCTGCACACCATCGTTATGCTAATTGGTTTTCTTCATTCCCCACCGTTCGGCACCAGCCTAAGGTTTGGAAGAAGACTATCCAATTTGCGTAATAGGTGTACTACTCCTAAACCAAGGAGTACTCGCAACCTGAGAGAAGGTAAAAGGAAAAGACAACTGAATAGTCCTATCCGTTTCCTCCAGAACCTGAAACCATCCTCGAATAAATTCTTTCAAGTTCGTATATAACCATACGATGGTTTTGTCCAATGGAAGTGGACGTTCGTAGTAATACGGGGTGTCCTGGAGAAAAGGGTAAAAGTAGGAGTGGCAATGAGGTCTGCAACTCTGACAATCCAAAAGCCAGTGTTTAAGAAGGTTCGGTTAATTTTGGTTACTGAGTCATAGTCTTAGGGTCGGGTCAATGGTCCCTGCCGAAGAGAGAGAGAAAAGAAACACTCAGCGTGCACTCTAACCTAGATCAGAATGGTTACCAATTTATCTAATCTGGAAACCTCCCACTGTCACCTCAAATTCTTCTCCAAACCTGAAAGAAGAATTAGTCGGGGTCATCCGAGGAGTAAACTAACTCATCAGTGGGAATCGGGATCCAACTATCATCGCATGACAACGTGACGGAATCCGCTCACGGTATCACACTCCAGAAGGTATGCACATATCTGGCAAGTTTCAGTTCTTTTGAAACTCCCGATGTGATTTTTGCCCCATGCTCTTATGACTTTGACGAAGGTCAACAAATCATAAGTCACATGTCAAGTTCCACCCGTCATTGTCCAGGTTAATTTGAACCCACCCGTACAAGCCCTTGACGAAGGTCAACAAGGCTATACGACTGTCCCAAACCAACGCATCTATCTATGCAACAGAAAGGCAACAAGCAGCTACCATATACTATGCCTTGACGAAGGTCAACAAACATAGCATGAATACTACGTGCTACCCGTTTGAAACGACGGAGGGCTACGAATGGTTTCTGGCGAAAACCTTTAACGTAATGAACTTGATATCGTTGAAGGAACGGATAGCTTTTTAAAAATATAGTGACGAAAACCATTGCTAAAGAGGTCACTCCCGGTGAAGGGATCTCGGCTCTTTCCCCGTACAATGAGGTGCAGGATATTCCAACTGAATACCACGATGCAAAGCAAAAGTAATCGGCTATAGTGAAGTCATTGCCCTGATGCAAACTTTTTGTTCAAGGGGTCACTCCCGGTGAAAGGATCTCGGCCCTTGCCCCGTCGACTAAGGAGCAGGATATTCCAACTGAATACCACGATGCAAAACAAAAGTGAACGTCCTTACAATAACAGCTTTTTGAAAAGTGTTCCAACAACATCAGAATGGGTTTGTTTTTAACTTGCATTGATCCGAATCAACGCAGTCCCATCAATTGATCACACCAAAAAGAACGAAAATATACTGATGTACGTATATGCCATCCGCATTCGCCACTGGGTCCCGTCATTACCCGTTAGGTTAGCTAACTACCGACAGAGCGGGGACTGGACTAGCGCGGATGCAAAACATATACAACATCTACTAATATATATACCAATATATAATATTTCGCTCAAGGCGTGATAAAATGCAACATCACAGAAATGTACAGCATCACAGAACAATACAGATATCTGGGATCCTCGGGTTTCACAGAGCCGCCGAAACCCGACGTTCCCTTGGTCGTGTGGATAGCCTGTGCAATGAAATTCTATACCCCTACGGGCGCGGCAAGTTACCCGCCAAAACCTGAAGCGATGCAGCCCCCTTCAGCAACGTGAATGGACCACCCAGCACTTCACGGAATTCGGTAACTTGGGCACCCCTCCTGGATCAACCTGTACCCCCTACGAGTGCGGCGAATAGCCCGCCAATTCTAGAGTAAAGCCCCCTCCGTCTCAATGCCATGAGATGCGGGCTTGTTGCCCTCTAGAATCCGGCTATCCGTGCACCCCTCCGCGGGGCAATCCTAGTACAGAAAGTAAAATATACATACAACGGGTACATCGACCGCAACCTGGCCGTGCCCCAAAATAATAATACAAACAGGCAGTGACGGCAGTCCACATGTCGGACGCTCGCCCCGCAATGTCAAATGTACATAATACAACAAAACTGTACTAGTATTGCATCCAGGCTATCCCCCACGACCGATCCGCAACATCACAGCATAACACAGAACATCAACGTGAAAGTCAGGTTCGCAAATCCGTCTAACCGGGCTATAGCAGTTAGACAGGATTTACCGATCAAGTGACATTCACGGCCGCAGATATAATGTAAATACTGTGAACTAATGTTTTTAAAATATCCGATCGATCAAAATTATAACAAGTGGGCCCCAAGCATTACTGTAGCAACTAAAGAAATTCTGGGCCCAAAATTAATATTCCAGAAACCACATTTTCAACTCAGGAACATTCTGCAAAAGTTTGGGGAACTGAACAGTTCAAGTCGCGGCGGAACCGCGGCCCAAGCATAGGTTTGGCCGCGGATCCGCGGTGGTTTGGACTGTTCACGAGCCCAAATTTTCACAGAACTCTTAAAATTCCCTGCACATCATTCTGAGACAACCAGAAAAATTTTTGGACTTCAAAAAATTTCGACAGAAACTGATGTGAAGAAAAATACGGTTTTTGGAAAATTGTTCGATCGGAAATGTAAAACACATTAGACAAAGCTAGACTATGTTAATGGCGAGGCTCTGATACCACTGTAAGTGCACGGCGGCGCCCCGGCCTCCATCCCGAGGCCAAATGCGGAAGCGATGGTTAACTTTAATTTTTCAAACCGGCACCACCGTGCACTAAAACCCGTATCGGGCCATTAACTAGTCCTAGCTAACTACAAGATGGGAAAGAGAGATATACCGACTGATCCGTGTCCTCCGGTCTTCTCGTCGTCGTCCCGATCTCCCGCGGAAGTTCCGGTCTCCACCTCGTCGCCGGAAGGGCACCACGTCGCCGGCTTCTTTTACGGGCTCCCATCTCTATACCGAGGCAACTCGGGCACGAAGTTGGCGAGCCGACGTGCCCAAGGTTTGCTGTAGAATGGTGTAGAACCATGTCTCATTTGGGGTTATGGAGTTTGCCATTTGGTGGAGGAATGAACTATACTTTGGAGGTGGAACTATGGGATTTTTGTGAAGCTAAAAGACCAAAAATCCCCCCATGAAATATTGGGACAGCCTCTACCATATGATAGCCGGCCATGGTGAATCGGGAGAGTGAGAATGAGAGAGGGAGAAAGTGAAAAAGGATAGCCACAAGAATAATCAAGTGAAAGGAAAATGGTTATCATATTCAACCATCACCAAAAGCATGATGACTCCAAAGTCAAGCAATGATCACTAACAAAATCACACTCCACCAACTAATCAATAACCATGATTGCTACAAAAAGTCAAGCAATCATGAACCATGGAAGGTCAAAGGATGGGGCTCCATCATGAAACCATCATGACACAAAAGTATGCAAAGAACACCCTCTATAAATGCTTAATTGCACTAATGCAAATAAGCCCTCCTCCACCAATCTTCGGTCAAAGAAAGATACAAATCAAAAATGGCCGAAACGGAAAGCAAACTGACAACTCCGGAAAACTGGTCCCGTAATAAATTACAGAAAAACCCCGATACTGTGTATACACACCCGCATCTGTATTCCGACCGAAATACAAATGCAATGAGACAAAATCTACACTGTACTTTACTAGGATCCGGCTTAAACCAAAGCTGGCTAGTATTATCCGTTCGATCCTGATCCATGCAATATCGCACGTATCTGATCGAACCCTGCCATATCTCCATACGGCCTCTACAGCGTTTCGTCCGAAAACTTGAGCAACTGAATGTGGGGGACTCTAAAGACTCGTCAACACCTTGGTTGTGGATTTAACCACTAGCACGTCAGAGGTATAAGCCAATACGTAACGGGCTACCAGGTATTGACCAAAAGGGACGTCGATGAGCGAACTCATCCTGACACCCTACTGAGCCTGTCAGTGACAATATCCATACAGTCCGGTCCGTTCGTCTATGAGCATCACATGGCAGGCCTAGGGGGTTGGTAAAAGTCAGACCCCCAAAAGCGGTACAAGTCGTGTCGGAGTGTAGCCCAGAACACTCTGAGATACTACTGGAATACCTACCAGTAAATCTCCTGCCTCGGCCGAGGGCTTTGTGTAATGGCTCTCCTAGACACAGCGCGACCTCACCCCCAATACCGGGAGAGACGAACCCCCGAAGATCCGCTCACTGCCTCCATGTGGCTCGGGACTGTACCCAACTAAAACCTGTTTGCACGTCTCCTTTGAGCGTGGTAGGGTAGTAATCAAAGTACGGTGGGAACTCACACGAGACAAATGACGATCCTCAGTGAAAGGTTCCTAGGCACCCTAGTGGGTTCTCACAAGGCATCGAACATGCCAAATTAAATTTTTTGGTGCCGAGAAACCCTAGACTACGGATCTTAGACTAGATGTCTAGGCGAAATAGAAAGCTAGTTAACACTTAACTAAGAGGGTACGGAAATTACAACCTTTGTATATCCGGATATCCACCTCCACGGCTCCGCAACGTCATGTCCTCGCTGTCCATCATGAATCCTTGACTCGATCATCGGCTTCACCGGGAAAGCAAGCGGAATAGGTCGTCGGCTTTGTGTCAAAGACGATCTACGTCGAGGTTGCACAAACTCAAGCTCCGACTTCACAAACTTGTGAAACTTGTGAAGTAAACACCCAAAACAACTTGGGAAGAGGTAGAGGGTGAAGAAATAGGAGGTGGGTTCACTTTAGATTTGGATTTAACTCACTAGATCTCAACTTGCCATTTTTGTAGCAAGCTTGAAGAAGAAGAAGAAGATGAGCTCAAGAAAATATTATCATAAGTGTTATGATAAAAATAAATATAAATCAAAATACTTATCATAACTTGAACTAGGGTTAAGTGTAGAGAATTAACCATGGTCACTTAGATGGGTTAGGGTTAAGCATGAAGATAAGGATGGTTAGCAAAGTCAAAGCTTCATGAAGCTTCAATATAAAACAAACTTAGCCACCATTCTTATCATAACTTATTTCAAATAAATAAATAAACAAATAAATAAATAAACAAATATGCAAAACCCTAATTATCAAATTAACCATGGATTAATTCTATACACTTAACTAAATGATCAAGTATCATCAAACATGATACAAAAAGTGCACAAAACCATATCACATATACAATGTGCAATCCAAGTGAGAAAAATCCGTTTAAAGTGAACCAATACTAGTTAATGCAAAACAATATATCAAATATATAATTATACATTAAATCATTAAATCAACACTTGATTCAATGATCCGGTCATGTCGCACATAACCGACTAGTATTCAATGCATCGATTTATCGAATCAATGATTCGATAACTAGGTCATATCGAATATAACCAATCGAAACATATATCGCGAGAATGAAATGCGGTATCACATACACGCATCATTCTCGGTCCTGCACATATCTCATATGCGCTCCTATTTCGTTTCGCTTGAGCCAGGAAACCTCTGTGTAGGACTCTAAAGACTCGTCAATACGCCGGTAGCAGGTGATGATCATATCAAGCACCCACAAGCCGCAAGCGGTCTGCTAAACGTAACGGCCACCCGGGTATTGAGCGATCAGAAGATCGACGAGCTAGCCCGCTCGCACTCCTGCGAATCCGACCAGTAACACTTACCATACAGTCAAGTCTCTTCGTCTGATACGTCGCATATCAAGTCTAGGGGTGGTATACGTCAGATCCCAATAACCCGATAAGTCGTGCCGATGTGAGGCTCGTAACGGGTCGAGAAACTACTGGTAACACTTACCAGCAAATCTCTGATCAGCCCTGGCCAGGGACTGTAGGGTTCCTAGGCACTCTAGTGAGGTCTCACAAGTGATCAAACATGCACAAATAAATTTTTACGGGTGCCTACAAACCCGACTACGGATCGTTTACTAGATATTTAGGCGAAACAAAAACTAGTTAACAATTTAACTAAGGGAACGGACATACAACCTTTGTAGATCCGGTCCACCACCACCACGGCTCCGCAACGAAGTCCCCTCGGCTGTCCAAAATGAATCCGGAACTCAAGTTTCGGCTTCGTCGAAGAAATGGGCGGGCTTGATCGTCGGTTCAATGTCGAAGATGATCTACGTCGAGATATCGCAAGAACAAGCTCCAACTTCATCAAGTCGGAAAAACTTGTGAAGGAAACACCCTATACTACTTGGCAATAGGTAGAGGATGAAGAAATAGGAAGTGGGTAAACTTTAGTTTTGGATTTCTCACTAGATTTGAAGACTTGCCATTGATGGTCAAGCTTTTCTTCACTTGAAGGAAGAAGAAGAAGATGAGCATAGAATTATGATAAGTATATTTTTAATCAAAAAGAAAATCCAATACTTATCATAACTAACTAGGGTTAGGTGTAGAGAATTAACCATGGTGATTAGAGTGGGTTAGGGTTAAGCAAAATGACAAGAATGGTGGCATAAAGTCAAATGTTCATGAAGCATCCAATAAGAAACAAAAATGGCCTCCATTCTTATCATAACTCATAATCATTTTCATTTAAATAAATAAATGAATAAATAAAATGATAAAGCAAACCTTAATCATCTCTTAACCATTGTTTAATTCTTCACACTTAACCTCAAGAGCAAGCATCATCAAACATGATACATAGATGTGTACTAAAGTATATCACATATACTTTGTGCACAAATCAAGTGAGAAAATCCGTTTAAAGTGAACCAATACTAGTTAGTGCAAAGTAATATATCAAATATATAATTATTCATTAAATCATTAAATCAACACTTGATTCAATGATCCGGTCATGTCGCACACAACCGACTAGTATACAATGTATCGGCTTATCGGATCAACGCTTGAATCGATAACTAGGTTATATCACATACAACCATTCGATACATTCATCGCGAGAATGAAATACGGTATCACATACACGCATTATTCTCGGTCCCGCACATATCTCATAAGCGCTCCTATTTCGTTTTGCTTGAGCCAGGAAACCTCTGTGTAGGACTCTAAAGACTCGTCAATACGCCGGCAGCAGATGATGATCATATCAAACACCCACAAGCCGCAAGCGGTCTGCCAAACGTAACGGCCACCCGGGTATTGAGCGATCAGAAGATCGACGAGCAAGCCCGCTCACACTCCTGCGAATCCGACTAGTAACACTACCATATAGTCCGGTCTGTTCGTTTGATATGTCGCATATCTCGCCTAGGGGTGGTAAACGTCAGACCCCAATAGCTCGATATGTCATGCCGACGTAGGGTCCATAACATTCGTGAAACTACTGATAACACTTACCAGTATATCACTACAACCCTGGCCAGGGATTTCCTGTTATGGCCAGTCGAGCATAGCACAACATCAACCCCCTATACCGGGAGAGACGAATACCCTCCTATCGCTCATTGCCTCCATGTGAATCGGGACTGTACCCAAAAACCACCTGTTTGCACAACTCAGTAGAGCCGTGGTAGGGTGGAAATCAAAGCACAGTGGGAGACACACAAGACTCTATGACGATCTCGGGTCAACAGACTAAGCTGTACCAGTGTCACCAGAGAACTGCCATCTGACGTGAGGTATAATACCATCTGGGAGTTCTCGGCGAGTCCGTTCAGTGTACCCAGTCTTCACTGAGCACCCGCATACCATCTTCGATGTCAAACACCAATGGATATGGGATCATCCATCGCCCATCGCATGGGTCGAGAAGATATGCGCTAGTCTACTCTGGAATATCGATGCCCCGTCTCGATATTCCCTCGACTAGGAACAATTCAAGGATGTACTCATGGACTACCCAGGCCCCACTAGTATGATCTACATCATAGTCCTGGAAGTCGAGTACATATCCTAAGGGCTTTATCAACATGTAATCAGAGAGACAGAAAGTATACATGTTAAGACAAAGTGCAACCAGATAGCGTACTATCATGTCGAGCAAGAAAGTCCTACCTATATATGTCCCAGCATCCACTACAATATACATCCAATGTACAGTAATGGCCTCTAGGGCATATATATAACTAACAGGGACTTCCCTGTTACGGCCAATCGAGCACAGCGCAACATCAACCCCCAATACCGGGAGAGACGAAACCCCTCCTATCGCTCATTGCCTCCATGTGACTCGGGACTGTGCCCAAAGACCACCGTTTTGCACACCCTCATGGACGTGGTAAGGTGGAGATCAAAGCACAGTGGGAATCACACAAGACTCTATGACGATCTCGGGTCTACAGACTAACCTGTACAAGTGTCACCTGAGAACTGCCATCTGACGTGAGGTATAATACCATCTGGGAGTTCTCGGCGAGTCCGTCCAGTGTACCCAGTGACCACTGAGCACCCGTACACCATCTCTGATGTCAAACACCAATGGATATGGGATCATCCATCGCCCATCACATGGGTCGAGAAGCGTATACGCTAGTCTACTCTGGTATATCGATGCCCCGTCTCGATACACCTACGACTAGGGACCTTGAAGGATGTACTTATGGACTACCATGTCCCCAATAGTATGATCTGCATCATAGTCTAGGTAGTCAAGTACAAATCCTAAGGGCTTTACCAACATGTAACTATAAGACAGTATAAAGAGACTAGTGTACATGTTAAGATAAATAGCAACCAGATAGCATACTATCATGTCGAGAAAGAAAGTCATCTCTATATATGTCCAAGCATCCAATATAATATACATCATCTATACAATACTGGCCTCTAGGGCATACATACAACTAACAATCTCCCACTTGCACTAGGGCCAGCTGCTGTAGTATCTCATACCGAGCATCCCGAAGAGTCTCTCAAACTGTATCTGGGGAATGGCCTTCGTGAGTGGATCCGCCGTGTTGTTCTTCGTGTCAACTCTCCTGACCTCGATCTCCCGGCGATCAACTATCTCCCGGATCAGGTGATACCGCCTCAGAATATGCCTGGACCGCTGATGGGACCTGGGTTCCTTGGCCAAAGCCACCGCTCCATTGTTATCGCAATACAAAGGTATTGGATACTCAATGGATGGAACCACTCCAAGTTCAGAAATGAACTTCTTGATCCAGACAGCTTCTTTAGCAGCATCGTTGGCAGCGATGTATTCAGCCTCCATCGTCGAGTCTGCCACGGTTTCCTGCTTGGAACTCTTCCAGCTAACCGCCCCTCCGTAAAGGGTAAAGACAAAGCCCGACCGCGACTTAGAGTCGTCCTTATCACTCTGGAAGCTGGAATCGGTAAAGGATTCCACTTGGAGTTCTCCGTTACCATACACCAAGAATATATCTCTAGTCCTTCGCAACTACTTGAGAATGCTCTTCACAGCTGTCCAGTGACTCTCTCCAGGATCAGCTTGATACCTGCTCACTACACTTAGTGAGTATGCTACATCGGGTCTGGTACATAGCATCGCATACATGATAGTGCCTACTGCCGAAGCATAGGGTATCCCTTGCATGCGAGCTCTCTCCAAATCAGTCTTGGGAGACATCTCTTTGGAGAGAGTGACTCCAGAGATCGTGGGCAAGTTCCCACGCTTGGACTCTTCCATACTAAACCTCTTTAGTATGGTGTCAATGTACCTGGATTGGGACAATCCCAAAATCCGTTTGGATCTATCTCTATAGATCCTTATTCCCAATATGCAGGAGGCATCACCAAGATCTTTCATTGAGAATCTTTATGATAAGAAGAGCTTGACCGATTGCAGCATAGGAATATCATTTCCTATCAAGAGTATGTCGTCCACGTACAATACGAGGAAGACAACCTTACTCTCTGCCACCTTCCTGTAGATACAAGGTTCATCTGGATTTTTGACGAAATCAAACTCTTTGATAACGACGTCAAAGCAGATGTTCCAACTCCGCGATGCTTGCTTTAATCCATAAATGGATTTAAGCAGCTTGCACACCTTCCCGCTGCTCCCACTGTCTACGAAGCCCTCTGGCTGAGTCATGTACACGCATTCTTCTAAATCACCATTTAGAAAGGCGGTCTTAACATCCATTTGCCAGATTTCGTAGTCATGAAAGGCAGCAATGGCAAGCATGATTCGGATGGATTTAAGCATAGCCACTGGAGAAAAGGTTTCGTCATAGTCCACACCTGGTCTTTGACGAAAACCCTTTGCTACAAGTCTAGCTTTGAAAGTCTCTACTTTCCCATCTACACCAAGTTTCTTCTTGAAGATCCACTTGCTCCCAATGGGTTTTACCCCTTCAGGAGCAACTTCCAAAGTCCATACTTTGTTGGTGTACATGGAATCCATCTCGGACCGCATAGCATCCAGCCATTTCACTGAGTCCCCACTCGTGATGGCCTGCTCGAAGCTAGTTGGGTCATCATCCTCCATGATGCAATCCTCGCTCCCACCGTCCATGAGAAAACCGTAGTATCTCTCAGGTTGGCGAGGAACCCTACTAGATCGGCGGAGAGGCTGAGGTTCATTGGGAGCTACTGAATCCTCTGGTTCCACTAAATCTTCAGTTATAGTTTGTGTTTCTGGAACTTCTTCCAGTTCTACCTCAGAGCCACTAATCTCTTTTGCAAGAAATTCCTTTTCTAAAAAGGTGGCATGTTGAGCAACAAACACCTTTTGTTGTTCACTGTGGTAGAATAGATATCCATACGAATTGCTTGGATATCCTACAAACATACAAAGAACTGATCGTGCCTCGAGTTTGTCCAGGTTTTGCTCTTTAACATAAGCCGGACAACCCCATATCTTAACTCTTTTAAGAGATGGTCTCTTTCCATTCCATATCTCATATGGAGTGGTAGGCACAGATTTAGTTGGAACTCTATTCAATAGGTATATGGCTGTCTCCAGCGCATATCCCCAGAAGGAAATAGGTAACTCAGCTGTGCTCATCATAGAGCGCACCATATCTAATAGGGTGCGGTTCCTCCGCTCCGATACACCGTTGTGCTGTGGTGTATATGGAGGAGTTAGCTGAGAGAGAATCCCATTCTCTTTTAGGAAGTCCAGGAATTCATTGCTCAAGTATTCCCCTCCTCGATCAGATCGTAGGATTTTAATACTTTTTCCGGTTTGGTTCTCGACTTCTTGTTTATATTCTCTAAATTTCTCAAAAGCTTCTGATTTGTGTTTCATCAGGAACACATATCCGAATCTAGAGAGATCGTCAGTGAATGTAATGAAGTATGAAGAACCATCCCTGGCATGTGTAGACATGGGACCGCATACATCACTATGTATCAGTCCTAAGAGTTCGGTAACTCTTTCTCCGTGTCCCGTAAACGGAGTCTTGGTCATCTTGCCTTTGAGACATGACTGGCAAGTGTCATAGGATGAAAATTCAAACGGATTTAAATATCCATCCTTATGCAACTTAGCTAGTCGTGTCGCATTGATGTGACCCAGTCTACAATGCCACAAGAAGGATTCGTTGAGTTCAGAACTCTTCCTCTTGTGTGTGTTTGTTATGCTCAGAACTGTTGATTGATTTAGAACATAAATGCCATTGCACAACGTGCCTGATCCAACCAACTTTTGGTCATGGAAAATGTTCATAACATTGTCCTGCAATACAAAATTATATCCCTCTTTACTTAATAAAGAAACTGATATAATGTTGCATATCAGGTTCGGCATGTAATAGCATTCGTTCAGAACCAATGTATTACCAGTTGGTAATACAAGGTGATATTCCCCGACAGTCTTAGCTGCAACAATTGCACCATTTCCGACTCTAATGTCTTTATCACCTTCTCCAAGTTCTCTACCTTTCCTTAGCCCATGTAACTGATTACATATATGGGATCCCGACCCGGTATCCAATACCCAGGACGTAGAGAAAATAGAGAAACAGTTCTCAGTAACGAACACACCCGAAGAAAATGCATCAGCATGTACTTTCTTCATTCGGGTGGCATGGGAATCCTGGTATTCCCCTATATCCTGTTCAGTCCTATAACTCTTATAAGAATGAACGGAACCAACGTTCCCCAGCACAGTATAACATGCGGGTTCGGTCAATACATCCATATTATTATCTTTATTAGGGCATGAAATGGTCGCTACCTGGAGAGAGAGAGAAGAAAACACTTTAGCGTATGCTCGTGCAAGATCAGATTGGTTATTATCTTATCTAATCAGGATGGCTCCCACTGCTTTTTATCAAATCTTCCTTCAAACCTTAAAAGGAAAGACTAGCCGGGATTAATTACACACTACAAGTTCGCCAATCTTTCAGCCAGGCCAGTGTCGGTACTTTGAGGGAGGTCCCCCGTGCTTTCGCACGAACCTAATTAATGTAAACCTCGTTTTTCCAGAGGCGTAAACTCGTTAACACCTTTCTAGACACCTACTTGATCGGCTAATTGCACTGTGTAAAACTCTCCCAGGAGTAACTCTTACTCGCAGTGGGTATCGGGATCCAACTATCTCATAGAAGGTATGCAATCTCATTGCAAATTTCAACACTTGAAATTCCCGATAATATTTTTGCCCCTAGCAACTTATGACCTTGGCTAAGGTCAACAAATCATAAGCGCTAGTCAAGTTCAACCCGTCATTTCCTGATTGAATTAAACCCACCCGTACGACCCTTGGCTAAGGTCAACAAAGTCACACGACTACCCTAACTCAATCACATCTCATGTTTTAGCAGATAAATACTAATTAGCTACCGTACACCACGCCTTGGCTAAGGTCAACAAACGCAGCACGAATACTAACTAGTCTTTATCTGAAATGATGGAGGGCTACGCAGGTTTTTCTGAAAACCATGAGCGTAATGAACTTGATATCGTTGTAGAATCAAAATGAAGTTTTGAAATGGAGTGATTTTGAGGCTTTTCTGGTTTTGCTAAAGGAGTCACTCCCGTTGAAGGGATCTCGGTCCTTTCCTCGTCGAATGAGGTGCAGGATATATCATATATATCGCTGTGCAAAGCAAAAACACAAAAGCAATCAAAAGCAAACCGAGTGTGTAGCATCTGCCAGTTATTGCTAAAGGAGTCACTCCCGGTGAAGGGATCTCGGTCCTTTCCTCATCGAATAAGGTGCGGGGTATATCATATATACCGCTATGCAAAGCAAGAACTGTAGCTACCTTTTTTTTTATTTTAAAATTCGATTCTACAACATCTTAGGTTTCTTATCTTTCATTAATCACATTAATGAAGTCCCATCATTTAAAAACCTAAACATCACAGATGGATATGACGTACGCTTATGCCATCCGCATTCGCCTCGATGTCCCCTCGTGCACCGTTAGGTTAGGTAACTAACGACAGAGCAGGGCAGGGCTAGTGCGGGTGTAAAACATAAGTAACGTCTATATAATATATCATATATACTATATAATATATCCATCACAGAATCACATCACAGATATCGCAGCAGAATAAACATATGAAATATTGGATATACTAGGACGTCCGTGTTTTCGATACGAGCCAGTATAAAACATGGATTCCACGGTCGTGATGAATAGCCAATCCCACACCCCTAGACCCCTACGAGAGCGGCAAGCAACCCTGCCAATTCTAGGGTTAGGAGACCCGGACTCGACTCCTCGAGTTGGTCTCCCACTGGACCCCAGAACCCGGTTACTTGTGCTCCCCTCCTTGGGTCTATCCTAGTGCAGAAAAGTAAATAATATACAAAGGGTGACAACTCCCGCATCCTGGAAGTGCCCCGAATAAAAGAATATTACATACAAGTTTTTACATGAATGAAAATGAAAAATACTCATCTCACATAAAAACCCCCGGCTATTCGAACACAACGATCCAATATAACATATCCAGCAACACATAACATCACATGTCATCAACGTAAGTAAGTATGCATACCCTAATTGTCGTTGATGTATAGCAACGAAACCGGCGATATGAACATACTACACTTACGGTCACAGAAAAGAAAGTGTAAAACTACAACAATTGGAATCCGCAACTTCTTTAGACATCACATGCCTAACAGTTATAAACCCCGCATTTTAGTCCCATTATCGAAAACTCTTTTCGATATCCAATGAAACTAAACCGCTAGATTTATAACATCCATCCAGTTATCTCATAACCTTTTGTGAATTCCAATTATTGTATCCAATTCCGGATAAATAGAATATATTAAACTTTCCGATCGAACATTCGAACACCCAAGTTTTCCCAACACCGATCAACACATGAAATAGGTTCAAAGACATTCACTTCATACCTCAGTACCAACGGTCCAGCTTTAGCAGGTTCAAGCCAACGCCTCACATGTGGCACGCCGTACTGCCCCAAACCCGAAGGTTCAAAGGGCAGTTCAAGACGGTCACATAATCGAGTTAAGGTTTGTGTCTTCTAGAGGGACCATCGCGTTACTTGCACTACTCAGAACGTCTTTTAACCACAGAAAAATCCAACACTTGGAATTATTCCGGTAGGGGAAAACCTGGGTATTTGTATACGGTCGAACTCTTTAACATATTCTACAGTTATCTGGAAAAACACTTAGACAAAGTTTGATATTCCGATCGAATTCATCGATTCCCAATATAACTCCAGAGCACTCAACCTTTAAATAAATTTAAAAATACCCATAAAACTCACCAGAATTTATCAGGTATTACTGTGCAAAAAAAATGGGATGATGTCACCATTTGACCGCGGAAGGGCGGCAGAAGGCATGATTCTGCCGCGCTTCCGCGGCACAATGAACAGTTCAGGGAAACGTTTTGCACAGTATTGCTTAGAATTCTATGCTGAATTTTTTAGACATTTTTAATATCAAAAATTCCTAGATTTATGAAAAAGTCCAGAGAGCTCTAAAGTATTTGGGTTTCGTGTTCGTTCGGACATCAAACTGCGTTGGGACTTCGCCTAAAGCTCTAGCTAGGCTCTGATACCAGTGAAAGGTTCCTAGGCACCCTAGTGGGTTCTCACAAGGCATCGAACATGCCAAATTAAAATTTTTGGTGCCGAGAAACCCTAGACTACGGATCTTAGACTAGATGTCTAGGCGAAATAGAAAGCTAGTTAACACTTAACTAAGAGAGTACGGAAATTACAACCTTTGTAGATCCGGATATCCACCTCCACGGCTCCGCAACGTCATGTCCTCGCTGTCCATCATGAATCCTTGACTCGATCATCGGCTTCACCGGGAAAGCAAGCGGAATAGGTCGTCGGCTTTGTGTCAAAGACGATCTACGTCGAGGTTGCACAAACTCAAGCTCCGACTTCACAAACTTGTGAAACTTGTGAAGTAAACACCCAAAACAACTTGGCAAGAGGTAGAGGGTGAAGAAATAGGAGGTGGGTTCACTTTAGATTTGGATTTAACTCACTAGATCTCAACTTGCCATTTTTGTAGCAAGCTTGAAGAAGAAGAAGAAGATGAGCTCAAGAAAAGATTATCATAAGTGTTATGATAAAAATAAATATAAATCAAAATACTTATCATAACTTGAACTAGGGTTAAGTGTAGAGAATTAACCATGGTCACTTAGATGGGTTAGGGTTAAGCATGAAGATAAGGATGGTTAGCAAAGTCAAAGCTTCATGAAGCTTCAATATAAAACAAACTTAGCCACCATTCTTATCATAACTTATTTCAAATAAATAAATAAACAAATATGCAAAACCCTAATTATCAAATTAACCATGGATTAATTCTATACACTTAACTAAATGATCAAGTATCATCAAACATGATACAAAAAGTGCACAAAAGCATATCACATATACAATGTGCAATCCAAGTGAGAAAAATCCGTTTAAAGTGAACCAATACTAGTTAATGCAAAGCAATATATCAAATATATAATTATACATTAAATCATTAAATCAACACTTGATTCAATGATCCGGTCATGTCGCACATAACCGACTAGTATTCAATGCATCGATTTATCGAATCAATGATTCGATAACTAGGTCATATCGAATATAACCAATCGAAACATATATCGCGAGAATGAAATGCGGTATCACATACACGCATCATTCTCGGTCCTGCACATATCTCATATGCGCTCCTATTTCGTTTCGCTTGAGCCAGGAAACCTCTGTGTAGGACTCTAAAGACTCGTCAATACGCCGGTAGCAGGTGATGATCATATCAAGCACCCACAAGCCGCAAGCGGTCTGCTAAACGTAACGGCCACCCGGGTATTGAGCGATCAGAAGATCGACGAGCTAGCCCGCTCACACTCCTGCGAATCCGACCAGTAACACTTACCATACAGTCAAGTCTCTTCGTCTGATACGTCGCATATCAAGTCTAGGGGTGGTATACGTCAGACCCCAATAACCCGATAAGTCGTGCCGATGTGAGGCTCGTAACGGGTCGAGAAACTACTGGTAACACTTACCAGCAAATCTCTGATCAGCCCTGGCCAGGGACTTCCCTGTTACGGCCAATCGAGCACAGCGCAACATCAACCCCCAATACCGGGAGAGACGAAACCCCTCCTATCGCTCATTGCCTCCATGTGACTCGGAACTGTGCCCAAAGACCACCGTTTTGCACGCCCTCATGGACGTGGTAAGGTGGAGATCAAAGCACAGTGGGAATCACACAAGACTCTATGACGATCTCGGGTCTACAGACTAACCTGTACAAGTGTCACCTGAGAACTGCCATCTGACGTGAGGTATAATACCATCTGGGAGTTCTCGGCGAGTCCGTCCAGTGTACCCAGTGACCACTGAGCACCCGTACACCATCTCTGATGTCAAACACCAATGGATATGGGATCATCCATCGCCCATCACATGGGTCGAGAAGCGTATACGCTAGTCTACTCTGGTATATCGATGCCCCGTCTCGATACACCTACGACTAGGGACCTTGAAGGATGTACTTATGGACTACCATGTCCCCAATAGTATGATCTGCATCATAGTCTAGGTAGTCAAGTACAAATCCTAAGGGCTTTACCAACATGTAACTATAAGACAGTATAAAGAGACTAGTGTACATGTTAAGATAAATAGCAACCAGATAGCATACTATCATGTCGAGCAAGAAAGTCATCTCTATATATGTCCAAGCATCCAATATAATATACATCATCTGTACAATACTGGCCTCTAGGGCATACATACAACTAACACTCAGGTCGATGAACTAACCTGTACACATGTCACCAGGGAACTGCTATCTGACGTCAGGTATAAGACCAACTAGCATGTTCCCGGCGGGTCCTGTCCGGTGTACTCATAACCCAATGAGCACCTGTATACATCTTTGGTGAACCAACTGACACCAGTGGCTTGTGAGACCGGCCACGCCCCTCGTCGGGGTCTCGACTGTATACACTTGTCTACTCTGGAGTATCGATGCCCTGTCTCGAAACTTCTATGACTAGGGACCTTTTAAGGATGTGCTTATAGACCCCAGCTCCCACTTATATGATCGCCCTCATACTGCTGGTGGTCAAGCAAGAATCCTAGGGGCTCTATCTGTAGGGTTCCTAAGCACACTAGTGAGGTCTCACAAGCAATCAATCATGCCAATTTCAAATTTAAATGGTGCCGAGAAACCCTAGAACGGATCGTTGGCTAGATTTCTAGGCGAAAATTAAACTAGTTAACAACTTAACTAAAGTTTAAACGGAAATACAACCTTTGTAGATCCGGTGCTCCACCTCCATAGCTCCACAACGAACTCCCCTCGCTGTCCAAATGAATTCCCGGGCTCTAGCGTCGGCTTCGTCGGAGAAATGGCGAGCTAGGTCGTCGATGTCCATGCCGAAGATGATCTACGTCGAGGCATCGCTAAATCAAGCTCCACCTTCACCAAGTCATGAAAACTTGTGAAGGAAACACACTCTACTACTTGGCAAGAGGTAGAGGATGAAGAAATAGGAAGTGGGTAGACTTTAGAATTGTATTTCTCACTCATTTCCATCAATCACCATTGATGGAGCTTGCTTTCTTCAAGTGAAGAAAGGAAGAAGAAGATGAAGCTAATATTATGATAGGTTAATTAAAAAGAAAAGAAAAAGGATACTTATCATAATAATAACCATGGTAAAGTGTAGAGACTAGACTAAGGTTAAATGAAGTGGTTAGGGTTAAGCATGAGAAAAAAATGGTCACATAGTCAAAAGTTCAAGAAGCTTCAACTAGAATACAAAATTAGCAACCATTTTCTTTTTATGCTTATCATATTCCAAAATGAATAAATAAATAAGATAAAAGAATAAAACAAAACCCTAACCATTATCATGTAACCATGGTTTGATCTTTACACAAAAACCCTAGCATAACATGTATCATCAAACATGATACAATCAAGTGCACAAAAAGTATATCACATATACAATGTGCACACCCGAGTGAGAATATCCATCTTAAGTAAACCGATACTAGTTGATGCAAACTAATATATCAAATATATAATTATGCATTAAATCATTATATCAACACTTGATTTAACGATCCGGTCATATCGCATATAACCGACTAGTATCCTATGTATCGGCTTATCGAATCAATACTTGATTCGATAACTAGGTTATATCGCATACAACCATTCGATACATTCATCGCGAGAATAGAATACGGTATCACATACACGCATTATTCTCGGTCCCGCACATATCTCATTTGCGCTCCTATTTCGTTTCGCTTGAGCCAGGAAACCTCTGTGTAGGACTCTAAAGACTCGTCAATACGCCGGCAGCAGGTGATGATCATATCAAACACCCACAAGCCGCAAGCGGTCTGCTAAACGTAACGGCCACCCGTATTGAGCGATCTGAAGATCGACGAGCAAGCCCGCTCACACTCCAGTGAATCCAACCAGTAACACTACCGTACAGTCCGGTCTGATCGTCTGATATGTCGCATATCTCACCTAGGGGTGGTAAACGTCAGACCCCAATAGCTCGATAAGTCGTGTCGATATAAGGTCTATAACAATTCAAGAAACTACTGGTAACACTTACCAGTAAATCTCAGCAACCCTGGCCAGGGATTTCCTGTTATAGCCAATCGAACACAGCGCAACATCAACCCCCTATACCGGGAGAGACGTATCCCCTCCTATCGCTCATTGCCTCCATGTGACTCGGGACTGTACCCAAAAACCACCGTTTTGCACGCCCTCTTGGACGTGGTAAGATGGAAATCAAAGCACAGTGGGAACCACACAAGACTCTATGACGATCTCGGGTCAACAGACTACTCTGTACCAGTGTCACCAGAGAACTGCCATCTGACGTAAGGTATAATACCATCTGGGAGTTCTCGACGAGTCCGTCCAGTGTACCCAGTCTCCACTGAGCACCCGTATATCATCTCTGATGTCAAACACCAATGGATATGGGATCATCCATCGCCCATCTGTATGGGTCGAGAAGGTATACGCTAGTCTACTCTGGTATATCGATGCCCCGTCTCGATATACCCTCGACTAGGGACTTTGAAGGATGTACTTATGGACTACCATGTCCCCACTAGTATGATCCGCATCATAGTCTAGGTAGTCAAGTACACATCCTAAGCGCTTTACCAACATGTAACAGAGAGACAATCAGTGTACACGTTAAGGTAAAGTTCAACCAGATAGCATACTATCATGTCGAGCAAGAAAGTCCTCCCTATATATGTCCCAGCATCCACTAAAATATACATCCTATGTATAGTAATGGTCTCTAGGGCATACATATAACTAACAATCTCCCACTTGCACTAGGGCCATCTGATAGCAGTGGTTGTAGTATCTCATACTCAACCATCCCATAAAAATCTCTCTCTGGGATCAGGCCTTTGTGAGTGGATCCGCTGTGTTGTCCTCTGAGTCTACTCTCCAAACCTCGATCACCCTGGAGATCAACCATCTCCATGATCAGGTGATACTGCCTTAGAATATGTCTGGATCACTGATGGGACGGGTGTTCCTTGGCATAAGCCACAACTCCATTGTCTCACAATGGTAGGAACAAAGTTCATCTTATGAACTATTATACACCCAGACTGCCTCTTTGGTAGCACCTTAAGTAGCGATGTATCCTGCCTTTATCGTCTAGTATGCCACGGTATCTAGCTTGGAACTCTTCCAACATACCGTCCTTTTACTTAGGGTAAAGACAATGCCTGTGACTGACATTCAGTCGTCTTTATCACCCTGGAACACATCCAGTGATTCTCCCCAGGATCAATTGATACTATCTCACTACAACTAGTGAGAATCCTAACATCCAATTAAATCTATCTCATAGATCCAAAACTCAGGATTTAGGAGGTATCACTTTGATCCTATGTGGAGAATCATTGTGATAAGCGGAGATTGATCGAGCGTAGCATAGGAAACTCCTTCCCTATCAAGAGTATGTCATCCACGTACTCTACGAGGATCGTCACCATACTCCCTACTACCTTTTTGTATATACAAGGTTCGTCTACCATTTTGATGATGTCAAACTCTTTGACTACTTCATCAAAACAGATGTTCCAACTCTGCGATCCCTGCTTTATCCTATAAAGCATCTTGCACACGTTTCCGCTGCTCCCACTGTCTACGAGGCCCTCTGGCCGTGTTCTTATAGACGTTCTCTTCTAAATCATTATTTAGAAAAGTTGTCATGGCACCCAACCACCAGATATCGTAGTCATGGTATGTAGCCGTGGCAAGTAGGATCTGGATGGACTTAAGCATAGTCCCTGGAAAAGGTTTCATCATTGTCCGTGCCTGGTCGATGACGAAAACCTTTAACAAGTCTAGCTTTCAAAGTCTCAACTTGTCCATCTACACCAAGTAATCTTCTCAAGATATACTTGCTCCTGATGGGGATTTAACCCTTCAGATATCGCAACCAAAGTCCATACTTTGTTGGTGTATATAGATTCCATCTCAGATTGCTAAGCATCCAGCCATTCTTACAGAGTCTCTACTCTCGATGGCCTGCTCGAAACTGGTTGGGTCATCATCTCATGATGCAATCCTCGCTCCCACTGTCATCGAGAAACCGAGGTATCTCTCAGATGGGTGAGGAACCCTACTAGATCGGCGAAGAGGCTGAGGTTCGTCGGAAACTATTGAATCCTTTGGTTCTGTCAAATCATTAGCAGTTTTGTACAGCTGGAACCTTTCCAGTTCTACCGAACTGATCTTGCCTCGATCTTGTCCGGATTTTGCTTTTGACATAGGACGGACAATCCCAAATCTTAACTTACTTAAGAGATAGGATCTTCCCGCACCATATCTTATATGGAGTGGTAGGCACTGATTTGATTCGAACCTAATTCAATAGGTATGCAGCTTCTCAAGCGCATAACTCCCAAAGGAAAAAGGTAACTCAGTAGTACTCATCATAGAGCACACCATATCAAATAGGGTGTATCTGCTCCGCCCCGACATACCATCGTGCTATGGTGTATTCGGAGGAGTAATGCCGAGAGAGAATCTCATTCTCCTTTAGAATAATCCAGGAATTCCGTGCTCAAGTATTCTCCTCCTCGATCACATCAAAGGACATAATACTTATACCCGTATTTTGGTTCTCTACTTCCAACTTATATTCTGTGAATACCTCAAAAGCTTCGGACTTATGTTTCAACAGGAACATACGACTGAATCTTGAGAGATTATCAGAGAATATAATGAAGTATAAAGAACCAGTACTGGCATGTGTAGACTGGGGACCTACATACATCAACATGTATCATCCCAAGAGTTCACTAACTCTTTCTCTGTTTCCAATAAACAGAGCTGTGGTCATCTTATCTTTGTGACATGACTGGCGAGTTTCACAAGATGTAAATTCAAACTAATTTAAATATGCATCTAAATGTAACTTCAGCCAGTCGGGTCGCATTGATATGACCTAGTCTACAATGCCTCAAGAAGGATTCGTTCATTTCTGAACTCTTCCTCTTGTGTGTGTTCCGTATACTAAGAACTGTGGTTTGATTTAGAACATTAATGCTTTTAGATAACGTGCCTGAACCGATCAACTTTTGATATAGGAAATGTTCAAAACATTATCCAACAATACAAAATTTTATCATTTCTTTACTAATAAAGAGACTGATATGATTTTGTATATCAGGTTCGGTATCTAATAACATTCGTTCAGAATCAATGTATTGTAATATAGGGTGACAGTGACCAACAGACTTGGCTGCAACTCTTTCCCCGTTTTCCGCCTCATGAAACTTATCACCCGTTCTCAGTTCTCTACCTATCTGTACCCCTATGTAACAGATTACATATCTGGGATCCTGATCCGGTATCATATACCCAGGACGTAAAGGATACTGAGAAACAGTTCTGTATAATGAACAAACCCGAAGATGATGCATCAGCATGCACTCTCTTCGTTTGGGCGGCACGGGAATTCTGGTAATCCCCAATTTCCTGCTCTGTCTTATAACAATTATAAGTTGGAGCGGGACCAACGTTCCCCAGCTCAGTATAACAAGCGGGTTCGGTCAATAATCCGTTTTATTATCTTGATTAAGGCGTGATATGGTCGCTACCTGGAGAGAGAGAGAAGAAAACACTCAGCGTGCGCTCTTGCAAGAATAGATTGGTTATTATTTTATCTAATCAGGATGGCTCCCACTGCTTTTTATCAAATCTTCCTTCAAACCCTAAAAGGAAAGACTAGCCGGGATTAATTACACACTACAATTTCGCCAATCTTTCAGCCAGGCCAGTGTCGGTACTTTGAGGGAGGTCCCCCGTGCTTTCGCACGAACCTAATTAATGTAAACCTCGTTTTCCCAGAGGCGTAACCTCGTTAACACCTTTCTAGACACCTACTTGATCGGCTAATTGTAATGTATAAAACTCTCCCAGGAGTAACTCTTACTCGCAGCGGGTATCGGGATCCAACTATCTCATAGGAGGTATGCAATCTCATTGCAAATTTCAACACTTGAAATTCCCGATAATATTTTGCCCCTAACCTCCTATGACCTTGACAAAGGCCAACAAACCATAGGATGCTAGTCAAGTTCAACCCGTCATTTCCTGATTGAATTAAACCCACCCGCACGGCCCTTGACAAAGGCCAACAAGGTCGCACGACTACCCTAACTCAATCTGCATCATATGCATAAGCAGATAAGCACCAGTTAGCTACCGCACAGTGCGCCTTGACAAAGGCCAACAAACGCAACACGAATACTAACTACTACTTATCTGAAATGACGGAGGGCTACGACAGGTTTTTATGAAAACCTATTGCGTAATGAACTTGATATCGTTGTAGGATCGAATGAATTTTGAAATGGAGTGCTTTTGAGGCTTTTCTAGTTTTGCTAAAGGAGTCACTCCCGGTGAAGGGATCGTCGGTCCTTTCCTCGTTGAATGAGGTGCGGGATATATCATATATATCACTGTGCAAAGCAAAAACTCTTAAAAGCAATCAAAAGACAAACCGAGTGTGTAGCATCTGCCTGTTATTGCTAAAGGAGTCACTCCCGATGAAGGGATCTCGGTCCTTTCCTCATCGAATAAGGTGCAGGATATATCGTATATACCGCTGTGCAAAGCAAGAACTGTAGCTACCTGTTTTATTTTTGAAATTCAATTCTACAACATCTTAGGTTTCTTTTATTTCATTAATCACATTAATGAAGTCCCATCATTTAAGTATCTAAACATCACAGATAAATACGACGTACACTTATGCCATCCGCATTCGCCTCGATGTCCCCTCGTGCACCGTTAGGTTAGGTAACTAACGGCAGAGCGGGGCAGGGCTAGCGCGGGTGTAAAACATAAGTAACGTCTATATAATATATCATATATACTGTATACTGTATCTATCAAGGAACATCACATGATCACATCACAGATATCGCAGCAGAAGAAACATATGAAATAATGGATATACTAGGACGTCCGTGTTTTCAATACGAGCCAGTATAAAACACGGATTCCACGGTCGTGATGAATAGCCAATCCCACACCCCTAGACCCCTACGAGAGCGGCAAGCAACCCTACCAATTCTAGGGTTAGGAGACCCGGACTCGACTCCTCGAGTTGGTCTCCCACTGGACCCCAGAACCCGGTTACTTGTGCTCCCCTCCTTGGGTCTATCCTAGTGCGGAAAAGTAAATAATATACAAAAGGTGACAACTTCCGCAACCTGGAAGTGCCCCAATAAAAGAATATTACATACAAGTTTTTACATGAATGAAAATGAAAAACACTCATCTCACATAAAAACCCCCGGCTATTCAAACACGACGATCCAATACAACATATCCAGCAACACATAACATCACATGTCATCAACGTAAGTAAATATGCGCATCCCAATTGTCGTTGACATATAGCAACGAAACCGGCGATATCACATATTACACTTACGGTCACAGAAAAGAAAGTGTAAAACTACAACAGTTGGAATCCGCAACCTCCTCAGACATCGCATGCCTGACCAAATGAATTCTTTAGACATCGCATGCCTAACAATTATAAACCCCGCATTTTAGTCTCATTATCGAAAACTCTTTTCAATATCAAGTCGGGCAATTCAACAGGATTCCCGACATTCTGATCGAATGCTCGTCGCAAACTTTAGTAGGCGGCCGCACCCCCGACGCCGTCGACAAAGTGCACCAAGGCAGAACACCGCTGCCGCGAGCACCCGAACGGATGCTTTCGGCGACGGGGTTCTCCTACAGTCACTTGGTCGGGGCTATGGAGTGAGGCTGTCTATTAAGTTTACCCGGTGAGTATCCGCGTACGCTACGTGATTGCGACGGACTTTTGATCACATCAAAATTCCGTGGCAACCGATCAAGTGAGACTAAACTGCTACGTTTATAATATTCATTCCGTTATCTCATAACAATTTGTGAATTCCAATTATTGTATCACATTCCGGATAAATAGAAAATGTTAAACTTTCCGATCGAACAATCGAACACCCAAGTTTTCCCGATACAGCTCAACACATGAAATAAGTCTAACAACATTCAGTTCGTGCCTCAGTACCAACGGTCCAGCCGTAGAAGGGTCAAGCCAACGCCTCACATGTGGCACGCCGTACTGCCCCAAACCCGAAGGTTCAAAGGGCAGTTCAAGACGGTCACATAATCGAGTTAAGGTTTGTTGTCTTCTAGAGGGTCCATCGCGATACTTGCACTACTTAGAACGTCGTTAAACTACGGAAAAATCCAACAATTGGAAATTTCCCGGCAGGGGAAAAAGTGGGTATTTATATCCGGTCGAACTTTTTAACATATTCTAAAAATAACCGGAAAAGCACACCGACAAAATCAGACAGTCCGATCGAATACACCGAGTCCCCAATACAACTCAGAAAATACAACTCTGGAATAAAATATTAAAAATCCCCAGGAAAACCAGCACAGACAGCTAAGAACTACTGTGCAAAATTGGATGCACAAAACGACAAAAGGGTCGCGGATCCGCCGCATGAGCCTCCTGTAAGGCCGCGGATCCGCGCCGCCTTTATGGAATCAATCCATCGAATTTTACAGTAATCCTTGTATCTTCCTGCTGATATTTCTGAATATTTTTAATCTACAAAAATCCACATTTTACAGAAAAGTCCAGAGAGCATTTTTCAAGTCGGGTTTTGGGTCGATCGGACTTCTGATTCCGTCGGGACTTCGCTTAAGGTTCTAGCTTGGCTCTGATACCACTGTAGGGTTCCTAGACACACTAGTGAGGTCTCACAAGCCATCAATCATGCCAATTTCAAATTTAAATGGTGCCGAGAAACCCTAGAACGGATCGTTGGCTAGATTTCTAGGCGAAAATTAAACTAGTTAACAACTTAACTAAAGTTTAAACGGAAATACAACCTTTGTAGATCCGGTGCTCCACCTCTATAGCTCCGCAACGAAGTCCCCTCGCTGTCCAAATGAATTCCCGGGCTCTAGCGTCGGCTTCGTCGGAGAAATGGCGAGCTAGGTCGTCGATGTCCATGCCGAAGATGATCTACGTCGAGGCATCGCTAAATCAAGCTCCACCTTCACCAAGTCATGAAAACTTGTGAAGGAAACACACTCTACTACTTGGCAAGAGGTAGAGGATGAAGAAATAGGAAGTGGGTAGACTTTAGAATTGGATTTCTCACTCATTTCCATCAATCACCATTGATGGAGCTTGCTTTCTTCAAGTGAAGAAAGGAAGAAGAAGATGAAGCTAATATTATGATAGGTTAATTAAAAAGAAAAGAAAAAGGATACTTATCATAATAATAACCATGGTAAAGTGTAGAGACTAGACTAAGGTTAAATGAAGTGGTTAGGGTTAAGCATGAGAAAAAAATGGTCACATAGTCAAAAGTTCAAGAAGCTTCAACTAGAATACAAAATTAGCAACCATTTTCTTTTTATGCTTATCATATTCCAAAATGAATAAATAAATAAGATAAAAGAATAAAACAAAACCCTAACCATTATCATGTAACCATGGTTTGATCTTTACACAAAAACCCTAGCATAACATGTATCATCAAACATGATACAATCAAGTGCACAAAAAGTATATCACATATACAATGTGCACACCCGAGTGAGAATATCCATCTTAAGTAAACCGATACTAGTTGATGCAAACTAATATATCAAATATATAATTATGCATTAAATCATTATATCAACACTTGATTTAACGATCCGGTCATATCGCATATAACCGACTAGTATCCTATGTATCGGCTTATCGAATCAATACTTGATTCGATAACTAGGTTATATCGCATACAACCATTCGATACATTCATCGCGAGAATAGAATACGGTATCACATACACGCATTATTCTCGGTCCCGCACATATCTCATATGCGCTCCTATTTCGTTTCGCTTGAGCCAGGAAACCTCTGTGTAGGACTCTAAAGACTCGTCAATACGCCGGCAGCAGGTGATGATCATATCAAACACCCACAAGCCGCAAGCGGTCTGCTAAACGTAACGGCCACCCGGGTATTGAGCGATCTGAAGATCGACGAGCAAGCCCGCTCACACTCCAGTGAATCCAACCAGTAACACTACCGTACAGTCCGGTCTGATCGTCTGATATGTCGCATATCTCACCTAGGGGTGGTAAACGTCAGACCCCATTAGCTCGATAAGTCGTCTCGATATGAGGTCTATAACAATTCGATAAACTACTGGTAACACTTACCAGTAAATCTCAGCAACCCTGGCCAGGGATTTCCTGTTATAGCCAATCGAACACAGCGCAACATCAACCTCCTATACCGGGAGAGACGAATCCCCTCCTATCGCTCATTGCCTCCATGTGACTCGGGACTGTACCCAAAAACCACCGTTTTACACGCCCTCTTGGACGTGGTAAGATGGAAATCAAAGCACAGTGGGAACCACACAAGACTCTATGACGATCTCGGGTCAACAGACTACTCTGTACCAGTGTCACCAGAGAACTGCCATCTGACGTAAGGTATAATACCATCTGGGAGTTCTCGGCGAGTCCGTCCAGTGTACCCAGTCTCCACTGAGCACCCGTATATCATCTCTGATGTCAAACACCAATGGATATGGGATCATCCATCGCCCATCTGTATGGGTCGAGAAGGTATACGCTAGTCTACTCTGGTATATCGATGCCCCGTCTCGATATACCCTCGACTAGGGACTTTGAAGGATGTACTTATGGACTACCATGTCCCCACTAGTATGATCCGCATCATAGTCTAGGTAGTCAAGTACACATCCTAAGGGCTTTACCAACATGTAACAGAGAGACAATCAGTGTACACGTTAAGGTAAAGTTCAACCAGATAGCATACTATCATGTCGAGCAAGAAAGTCCTCCCTATATATGTCCCAGCATCCACTACAATATACATCCTATGTATAGTAATGGCCTCTAGGGCATACATATAACTAACACTATCAACGTGTAATAGAGACATGTCAGGTCACCTAAAGCCGTACACGATGATAAAGATAAACCAGATAGCATACTATCATCTTGAGTGAGACTGTCCTACCGGGATAGGTCCTCACTCAATCATTGCAATCACGTGCCTGTGATCCAATAATTGACTCTGAGGGCACTATCTCCAACATAATAGGCCAAAAATAAGAAATAACGTTGAATATTCTCAACTGGACTTAGCCCAATCATGGCCGTAAGTCCTCAAACTAAATTGACTGAGCAAGATTGCTCTCCTAAATCAATTTACATCCGGTTCGAGGGTACATCTCCGAACTCCTTTGACCCCTATCGTTGTAATCCTTCAACGACGTCAGAGAGGTGACGGGTCCCAACGACCACACATCGACACGGACTGTGGGGTCCTTAAACCCACGGACTTATGCGTCCTTAAACTACCAATGGACCACCATGTCCCTAAACTGGAATATGGACCCCCATGTCCCTAAACTAGTAACGGACCGAAATGTCCATAAACTACCTATGGACCACTATGTCCCTAAACTGGAGCAATAGAGCCCCCAAATGCTCTTTTGTCGGATCCAAACGATCCCGTTAAGTTGATCTTAGTCTCAAATCAGACTAACGTATCCTTAACGAACGTTTAAGTTGATCTTAGCCTCAATATGGCTAACGTATCCTTAAACTAAAACACCAAACCCAAATCTAAGTAAATACGGATTTGGACTAATCCACGTCCTACGGGCGACGACATAACTTAGTCTCCGTATACAATCCATGGGCATCCACAAACAAAACAAACACACACGACACGAAGTGAAATTCTGGAGAAGGAGAAAGTGGCTACCGCGATGCGGTAGCGTAATTAACTGCAGGGGCTTTCACCTGCAGGGAAGAGCGTCCCCACAATCAAAAACCCCTCAAACGAGGGGGAATCTGACGAAGTCTGCTACATCGGCCGCATCCGTCTAAACCTCCGATACACGGTGCCATAAATCAACTTGGCATCTTCGTAGAGGTGGACGGGTAAAACCATATAGCATCTGCCCCGAATCTCAGGTAAGACGTCTTCACGTCGTGCCGCCATTCGGAGGGGAACAGAGACTAAACCATGGCTAATCATAATGGTTGGGTTAATAAATATCTTAAGTAAAAAAAATTGGTGGACTTAGTCAATGATTCTACAAGCTTCCACTAAGCTTCAACCATGACTAATTTCCACTCAATTTTCAATTACTTTAAATAATAAAACCCTTCATTATGTTAAGCATGGTGTGAGTCTCATACACCCATGTCACATGTATCATCAAGCATAACACACAAAAATGTACATTAATATATATCACATATATACTAAATGCACAAGTGAAAAAAAGAAATCTTAAGTGAGTTAATATTAGTTAATGTAAGTTAATATATAAAATATATATAATTATACATTAAATTATTAAATCAACACTTGATTTAATAATCCGGCTATATCACATACAACCGACTAATATCATGTGTACGAACTTATCGAATCAACACTTGATTCGATAACTCGGCTATATCACATATGACCGATAACACAAATCGCGAGAATAGAATACGATATCACATACTCGTATTAATCTCGGTCCCACACATATCACATATGTGCTCCTACTTCGTTTCTCCTTAGCCAGGAAACCTCTGTGTATGACTCTAAAGACTCGTCAATACGCCGGCAGTAGGTGGTGATCATATCAGTCACCCACAAGCCGCAAGCAGTCTGCTAAATGTAACGGCCACCCGGGTATTGAACGATCAGAAGATCAACAAGCATGCCTGCTCATACTCCTGCGAATCCAATCAGTAACACTACCGTACAGTCCGGTCTCTTCGTCTGATATGTCGCATATTTCGCCTGGGGTGGTAAACGTCAGACCCCAATAGCTTGATAAGTCATGCCGATGCAAGGCCCATAACAATTCGAGAAACTATTGATAACACTTACCAGTAAATCTCAGCAATCCTGTCCAGGGATTTCCTATTATGGCCAATCGAGCATAGCGCAACATCAACCCCCAATACCGGGAGAGATGAAATCCCCTCCTATCGCTCATTGCATCCATGTGACTCGGGACTGTACCCAAAAATCACCGTTTTGCACGATTTCTTGAACGTGGTAAGGTGGAAATCAATGCACGGTGGGAATCACACAAGACTCTATGAAGATCTCGGGTCGACAGACTAACCTATACCAGTGTCACCAGAGAACTGCTATCTGACGATAGGTACAAGACCATCTAAGAGTTCTCGGCGAGTCCTTTCAGTGTACCCAGTCTCCGCTGAGCACCCGTATACCATCTCTGATGTCAAACACTAATGGATATGGGATCATCCATCGCCCATCATATGGGTCAAGAAGCGTATACGCTAGTCTATTCTGGAATATCGATGCCCCGTCTCGATACTCCCACGACTAGGAACAATCGAAGGATGTACTTACCGACTACCCTTGCCCCACTAGTATGATCTGCATCATAATCCTAGCAGTCAAGTACTCATCCTAAGGGCTTTATCAACATGTAATAGAGAGACAATAAGTGTACATAATGTGCAACCAGATAGCATACTATCATGTCGAGCAAGAAAGTCCTCCATATATATGTCCAAGCATCCACTATAATATACATCGTATGTACAGTAATGGCCTCTAGGGTATACATATAACTAACAATCTCCCACTTGCACTAAGGCCATTTGTTGTAGTATCTTATACTCAACGTCCAATAGAAGTCTCTCTAGGGAAAAGCCTTTGTGAGTAGATCCGCTGTGTTATCCTTCTCGTCAACTCTCCTAACCTCGATCCCCTGGAGATCAACAATCTCCCTGATCAGGTGATATTGTCTCAAAATATGTCTGGAACGCTGATGGGACCTGCGTTCTTAGGCCAAAGCCACAACTCCATTGTTTTCACAATAACAGTTATTGGACTCTCAATGGTAGGAACCATGTTCATCTTATGAACAAGAAATATCCAGACAAACTCTTTGGTAGCATCTTTGGTAGCGATGTATTCAGCCTTTATCGTCTAGTCTGCCACGGTATATAGCTTAGAACTCTTCCAACATACCACCGAGGGTAAAGAAAAAGCCTGAGACTGAATTTCAGTCGTCCTTATCACTCTGGAAGCTCGAACCAAGAACATTCTTTTAGTGCATCTTAAGTACTTAAGAATGTCCTCCACGGCTGTCCAGTGATTTTCCCAAGATCCGATTGATCCCTGATCACTACACCTAGAGAGTTAGCTACATCTGGTATGGTATATAATATCGCATAAATGATAGAGCCTAGTGCCGAAGCATAGGGTATCCCTTGCACGCGAGCTCTCTCCAAATCAGTCTGGGAAGACATCTTTTTGGAGAGAGTGATTCCTGAGTATGTGGGTGAACCACCACGCTTAGAATCATCCATACTAAACCCCTTTAGTATGGTGTTAATATACCTGGATTTTGGACACTCCCAACATCCACTTAGATCTATCATCATAGATCATAATCCACAAGATGTAGTAGGTATAATCCAGGTCTTCCATGGAGAATCCTCGTGATAAGAGGAGCATGACCGAGTATAGCATAGGAAACCATTTCCTATCAAGAGTATGTCATCGGAGTAGAATACATGGAAGACAAACTTACTCTCTACTACCTTCTTGTATATACAAGGTTCATCTACCTTTTTGATAAAGTCAAACTATTTGACTGCCACATCAAAACAGATGTTCCAACTCCGTGATGCCTGCTTTAATCCTGATGAACCTAAGCATAACCACTTGAGAAAAGGTTTCATCATAATCCATGTATGTCCATGTCATGCACCCCACGAACTTGCGGGGAGGCAGAATATATGAAAAACGATTATCAAAGCTTCGTAACACGGACTTGAGCACATGAATCGTATCTAAACCATTACTAGCAAACTACGAAAGGTTTAACTACTCTGATTCGAAGTTATACCTCACGTTACTTGTCTTTCGGGTCTTCATCACTGTCCTCCACTCCTTGTAGGCTCTTTGGAACGTCGGCACCTCAACGGCCTCCTCGAGTCAAAGACGATCCACCCGAGAGCTCCTACTCCAAGCTTAACCTCTAACTTGAGGTAACTAGGTTACTCAAAGTGCTAATCTAAGCAACCTAGGTGATATAGAGTTGGATTATGGATGTATTAGTCTAGCTAACCCTTGATCTCAACACATGAGAGGTTAGGGTTAGGGATTGAAGAGAGAGAGCTTAAGGAGAGAGAATGTGAGAATGAGAAAAAAAATTTGGATGAATGAAATCATTTGTGTATATATGAAACATATCATATAATTAAATGAATAAAAAATAATTATATATCATCATGTTTCATTAATACACTAAGTGATTCATCACATGAGTCATATAAATCATAAATGATTGATTAACTCCATGTATGAATCACACCATGACTCATTTATCCAATTAATGCAAATGCCACCTTAACCTCCAAGTCACCATGCTTCAAGAAGCTTCCCGACAAATTACGAGAACGCCCCTCCTATCCGTGAAAACACGGAAAAACTTTAGACTGTATAAATCCAATAATCCGATACTAGAATCTGGCTTAAACCAAAGCCGACTAGTAAAAACTATCCGAACGTCGTACATGCGTAAACACACGTATGCGTCCGAACCCTTGTCGTAAAACCATACGACCTCTATATCGTTTCGCCCGAAGCAGGGAAACTCTCTGTGTAGGACTCTAAAGACTCGACACTACGCTGGCAGTGGGTTTAACCACAGACCGCAAGCGGCACTAGCTGTACGTAACGGTCCCCAGGTAGATGTCGATAAGAAGGCCGATGAGGAAACCCATCCGAACTCCTACTGAGCCTACTGTGACAATCTCCGTACAGTCTGGTCTGTTTGTCTAAGACTATCGCATATCGGGCCTATTGGGCGGCAAGCGTCAGTCCCCTAAAAGCGGTATAAGTCGTGTCGGAACGTAGCCCATTACACCTTGAGAAACTACTGGAAAACCTACCAGTAAATCTCGCTTGCCCTGGACAGGGACTTTGCGTAATGGCTCTCTGACACAGCGCGATATCAACTCCCAATACAGGGAGAGACGAATCCTGTCTAACCGCCACTGCCTCCAAGTGCTCGGTGTTAGTGTATATGCCCTAGGGGCCATTATTGTATCATACTAGCTTGTATATTACTTAATGGAAGCTTGGGATATTCACAGTTATATAACAGTCTTACTAAACATGGTAGTATGCTACTTGGTTTTATCTATCTTAATATATGAGTATACGTATTGATAGAGCTCTTAGGATCTTGCTTGACTACCAGCGTTGTGATGGCAGTCACACTAGTGGGGGCTGGGTAGTCTACAAGCACATCCTTTTTCAGGTCCCTAGTCGTAGGATTATCGAGACAGGGCATCGATACTCCAGAGTAGACTAATGTGTACGCTTCTCATCCCAGTAGGGGAGATGGTATGTCCCACAGCCGTCAGTACGTCGTACTGGAGATAGTATACAGGTGCTCGTTGGGTTACGGGTACACCGGACAGGACTCACGGGGAACTGTTGGTTGGTATTATACCCGTCGTCAGTTAACAGTTCCCAGGTGACATGAGTACAGCATAGTCCGCAGACTTGACACTGCTACTTCACCTCGAGTGTGTCCCACTGTTCTTAGATTGTTACCCTACCACGGCTCAAAGGAGTCGTGCAAACAGGTAGCAGTTGGGTGCAGTCCCGAGAACTTGGAGACAGTGGCGGTTAGACAGGATTCGTCTCTCCCGGTATTGGGATTTGATATCGCGCTGTGTCACAGAGCCATTACGCAAAGTCCCTGGCCAGGGCAAGCGAGATTTACTGGTAGGTTCCAGTTGTTTCTCAGGGTGTAATGGGCTACGCTCTAACAGGACTTATACCGCTATTAGGGGACTGACGCTTGCCTCCCCCCTAGGCCCGATATGCGATAGTCTTAGACGAATAGACCGGACTGTACGGAAATTGTCACATCAGGCTCAGTAGGAGTTCGGATGGGTTTCTTCATCGGCCTTCATATCGACATCTACCTGGGGACCTTTACGTACAGCTAGTGCCGCTTGCGGTCTGTGGTTAAACCCACTGCCAGCGTCGTAGTCGAGTCTTTAGAGTCCCACACAGAGAGTTTCCCTACTCCAGGCGAAACGATATAGAGGTCGTATGGTTTTACGACAAGGGTTCGGACGTGAAACACCTTAGAATGTGTTTGTAGCTAATTTTATTTTAATATATGGTTTTAATAAAAAGTTTACCAAATTGATTTTTAATTATTTTATCCTATTTAATGAAAATTTTATTAGATTTTTCCTAGGCTTGCTCACACTTGTGCATGTTAACTAGGGTGCTTTTTTGAGGTTAATCATGATTAGCAATCATGGTTAGCTAACCATTTTCCTTTAGGCTAGTTTTATTAATTGTTTAAGTGTTATGGGTTTATTGTTCATGGTTGTTAATAAAATTTAAAAGGGTTTTATTTTAGATTGAATGTTGACTTTGAGAGAGAGGGGGCATGGGGAAATATGGCTCAAGCCATGCCTCATTAAATGATGAGAGAGAAGGCGAGAGGGAGGGGTCTTTAGTCTTGCACTCATTTCTCAACTTCTCACTCTCATTTCTCTCACACTCTCACACACACACACTCATCTTCAGCTAAGGCAGCAAGCAGCAGTGGCAGCAACAACATCAGCAATAACTGCAACAACAACAGAAACAACAGCAGCACCAGAAGAAGCAACAGCGACAGCTGAAGCAACAACAATAGCTAGCAGCAGCAACAGCTCGAGACAACACCAACAGCAGCAGCTCGAGCAGGCAGCAGCATCAGCAGCAGCTCATGCAACATCAACATCAGCAAGCAGCATCAGCAGCTGTAGCAACAGCAGCCCCAGCACTTGCAACAGCTCTTCCTCCTCCATACACTTCTTCTCCTGCTTCATAGGGTTCTCTAGGGTATATTTTCTGAAATCTATCCCTAGTTGCTAAGCTTATGTGTTAGTTTAGCTTCGGTTTGCGATTAATGTGAGTTTAGTGCTTATTATGGTGTTTTGTGTGGACTTTTGGATAAGTGGTGATTGTGTTAGTTAACCCTACTTATTTAAGTGTTGTTAGGGTCACCTTAATTGAGTTTAACCCTGGATTACACTAAAATACCATAGGGTTTCCTTTTAGTGCAAATTTGTGATTTTAAAGCGATATATTGGTTATCTGTGATCTGCTTTTGACCCGGGGCCTTCAGGACAAAATTGAGGAAACTGGGGCATGCACACTAGGTCTAGAACACACCACCAGAACACGAGCCACCCTCTCCCAAAACAGGCCGTAGATTTATTGTGTTTGGCCGCAATTTGCGGCCAAGTGGAGGGCAAGGGTGCTGGGGTTTTGTGTAGGGCTCTCGTCTGTGTTGTCTAGTGTTTTGGCATGTCTAGTTTTGTAAGATTTGACCTGTAGGAAATTTTGGGATCAAATATCGTTTTGCATGTCCGTTGTGTTTGCGCGATACGCGCGATACGTGAGCGGGTTCTGTGATCCAGAGTATCGCGGTAGTTTTAGACTTGTATACACACGTTTTAGCGTATCGTGCACACGCACGTTTAGTTCGCGACGCGAGTTTCTCCTTTGGGTTCGATATCGCGTTTTGCGGAATATTTGGCTTATATATGATTTCCTTGTCTCATTTTCAGGTATGCAGGCGGGGACTACGGACACTGCTACAGAGGAAGATATGTGGTAGGATTCACCTAGCGTGGAGCGTAGGTGAGTAGATTTAACATCTACATGGGAATCGCCCGCATGGCGTTATGCGTCTGGGCTTGGATTAAAATACTTGTCGCATATTCTACGTCATTGTTAGAATTGCGCATTTACCCTATTTACTTAGATATAGTTGTACTGTGACTAGTAGCCGTAGGGAACTGCACATATTATTGAAGGTTCATGTTGCACGAGCACGGATTGTATGCTACACACACCGTCAATAATTGCCATATGATTGATCTTAAAATTCACAGACTGTGTAAGTAAAACAACTCAAATGATCCCTGATAACGGTGCCATTTGATTGTAAAGAATTTCTTGTTTGTGTAAATCGAATAAAGCAAATGAGTTTCAATGTGTCGATAATATTGAATAAAATTCATAATCAAAGAATTATATTTGACCGCAATCAATTACGGTGTCGATTGTAGATCGTAAGCGAGTGTGGATCGTCCACAGGGATTGTGCGATTCGTTTCTATGTTAAATTTGTTTGAATTGAAAAGTTAATTGCGAAGAAAAGAAAGCATGATTCAAGATTTATCAATTGTTCAAGTGTCACTATTCTATTCAAGAATAAAGAAAAAGATAAACAATCGAGAATCGGGTTTCGATGATATTTTCCAACCAAATGTCAAGAATCTAAATGAGGCTCGTAGGAATCGATCGGATCTATAGACGTGATGTAATCTCAAGATTTCGTGTTCTTGTCCTTCGAAGGATTGATACTAGATCGATGATGATCGACGAGAGTTAGGGCTTTCTTGATGAAACTAGGGTTTCATCGTTTAACCCTTGTTCTTTCATCGATATCATTCACATTCTAGCTCTAGCAATTTCAAGAAACGATCGTAACTCCCCAATCTCGAGCGATATCAATCAAGAAAGCATCGCAACGAATTGGGTCGTCGATTCTTGAACTTGTTAGGGTTTACAAAACTCGTAGGATTCAAGAATCGATTTAAGATATATTACATCATCATTCTATTGATCGTCTCGACTCCACGACGAGCGGAGTATTACTCAAACATCATCACACAGAAAGCATTCAAGAATTGAAAAGATATCATGATGCAAGAATTTAAAGAAAACAAGATAAAAGAATATCACCTTTTATTTATATCAACAATTTGATTACAGTCGCTCAAGAACTACAAGAGGAAGAACTAAATTGTTGAATTGGCGTCGCTCGGCTCCGTGAGTCGCGGATCGGCTTGGACCACTTGCTCTGTTGAAGATCGGCTCGCCTCATAAATGGTTGAAAGGCTTCTTGCTTGATGGGTACTCGGGATATTGGCTTTTGATTGAAATTAGGGTTAGGGTTTCACACAAGCCTTCTCACTAGGCTTGTGGAAGAAGATGAAGAAAGAGAGTGAATGGCTCTAGATTGGCTACTAAAATGAACTAGTCAAAGATTGGAGATTATCCTCAAAATTGGGGGATTATTTTTACAAGTGAGCCTAGGGTCTTATTTATAGATCTCCCAAACCCTAGGTCTAGGTTTGAAATTACAATTCCCTCCAAAAGTTTGTTGAGGCTTCTAGAAGGAGTTTGTTAGGCTTTAGCTTAGGGTTTAAGCTAGGGTTTAGGGAGAAGTTTCTAGAATGATAGACTAGTTTAGTGTTGATTCCAAAGCTTGCTGATCTGGCAGAAATCTCTGGAGTATTCTGGAACTTGAAGTATATGAGCTGAATGTGGGCCCTGAGTGAAGAGTTTTGATGCAAAGATCAAGTGCTGACGTGGCAAGACGGCCGCGGAACCGCGGCGCAAGCAGGCTCCTGCCGCGGATCCGCGTCCATGTTGGGTCCTTGGGGCTGCATCTTTCTGGTATGGTCTTGGGTACTATTTGGGCCTTTCTTTGATATGTTGATTTTTGTTTTGCCTTTTGGATTGGTACCATAATTGAAATCGTTGAGTTGGCGTAATATTTGAGCAGTACCGTATAAATTTTGGCCTTTCTTCTGGATTTTCCTGCACAGATCTCAAAACAAGTGTTGCGCAATATAGAGATGATGCGATGCCATGAAATGCAGTCAATTTCCTTTATAGTGCCGGTTTTAGAGTCTAACACATGCAATCTGATATTTCGCGACAGTTTTGCTAATATGTGAGATATGAATACCGTACACTTCTAAATGAATGCAAATGATGAGGAAATTGCCGGCTGAAATATGCAATATTTTCGACTAATCAAATTCCCCCAAACTTAATTTCGATCGTCTCGAGCGAACTGTTTTATTAAAAAGAGAAGGAGAAAATAAAGAAAGAGAAAAACTAACTAGCACACTTTCGTAGGCACACGATTGCACTGAGCACGTGCAACAAGCTTTTAAACCTCTAGGTGTCCCTAGTAGGAGGAGTGTTGTCTCCTGAGGGTTTTCAGCGGATTGCACCCACAAAATCCAATAATAAAAGGAAGATCATGAATATTACATTTAAAAAAAAGAATCGTAAAAGAAAAGCTTTGAAAATTAGGGTTTCCAACTAAGCTAGCTTTTCGGTTGTCATGAGCCCTATCTTAATGGTCATGAAAAGATGTCAGAAATCACGTCCTCCCTCAATAAAACATCGTCTTATTCTTCATTCCTATCTTTCATCCAAACATCGATCATATAACCCTGCGTGTGTGTAAAGACATCCCTACACCCGGAGAATTCAATTCAAGCTATCATACTCTTGCCCATCAGCCTCAGTACTTTTTAATTAATGAATATTTAGATGTGATTGCTTACACACTTTCATGCGACCGTTAATACTTCTTGAGGTACTAACCGACCGATTACTCCTGTGCTTGCTTACTTGGTGTATTTTCCTCGTCTTGCACCACCTCAGGTATAGCAGTGACTCCCAGACCAGTTGGCCTTAGGGCACTAGGTGAAGAGGCACCCTCGCTATACATTTTTTATTGCCTTTGGTGATAACAAAACCAGTGTTCATTTTTCTCACCATTTTATATTATTTTTTTTTATTTCATTCATTTTTTTTTATTTCCTTCATACTTTTGGCTTTAAGACAAGAGCATTTCAAAGTATGCTCTACTATCCCAGGCTTTAAGACGTGTGTAAGTGCGAATAGCAGGGTATCAACGTTCAAAATGTTTGGCTTCCAGAATGGAAACTATTTTTCAGACTTAGTTTTATCCTCAGATTAGTGACGTCCTTCATCTTACTAACCCTTGGGACAACGGCTCATAACTACTTATTACTAGTTCGTATAAGAAAATTTCTAATTTTCTTAGTTTTCTTAAATTTTTCCAATCTCATGGATGTAATTTTTCGCTATCTAAACTTTCATTATCTTATTTATATACAAAAAAGTGTAAATATTAAAATTATTTTTATACTTGAAAATTTTTAAATTTTTATCGGTTTTGAAATTTTTTCAATTTTTATAGATTTTTAAAGAAATGTTTTTGTGCTTATGCAGATGATATGCAAATGATGCAAAAATAAGCACAAACCTCCCCCAAACTTGTTTTCAATAGTGTCCTCACTGTTGCCAATCGCTATACCTACAAAAATTGTAAGCCTGGGGGGAATTATTAATGGGGGCAAAATATATAAGTGAAGAACTTCCCCCAAACTTACTCTTTTCACTCACCTTCATCCAAAAGATGATGCAGTGATATACTGGACATGAAGGTGAGACGGAGGAATTTTAATCAAAATAAACTGGCTCTTGTAAGAACAAGAGCTCCTCCGTGGTGTCAGAGGAAAAATACGGCTTAAGTCTATGTCCATTTACTTTGAAAAAAGTGCCGTTTTTAACATTTTCTACTTCTACTGCCCCGTGCGGGTATACAGACCGCACAACAAAAGGTCCCTTCCATCGAGATCGGAGCTTACTCGCGTGAAGGTGTAATCGTGAATCATAAAGAAGGACTTGTTGACCAGGTGAAAATGTTTTTCTCAAAATGTTTTTATCGTGAAAAACCTTAGTCCTATTCTTTGTGATTACAGCGTTATCATAAGCTTCATCGCGGAGTTCTCTTAGCTCATTTAGTTGCAGCTTTCGAAAGTTGCAAGCAAGGTTTAGATCAAAATTTATTTCTTTTATAGCCCACAATGCTTTATGCTCTATCTCGACGGGTAAATGACATGCTTTTCCAAACACTATCCTATATGGAGACATTCCTAGGTCGGTTTTATATGCAGTTCTGAATGCCCAAAGAGCATCCGTCAATTTGGTCGACCAGTCTTTTCTATTTTTAGCAACAGTTTTCTCCAGGATAAGTTTGATCTGTCTATTCGAGATTTCAGCCTGCCCGCTTGTTTGGGGATGATAGGGTGTAGAAAGTCGGTGGTTGATTGAGTATTTTCGCATCAGTGTCTCGAAAGACCTGTTGCTGAAATGTGTCCCATTATCGCTAATAATAGCGCGTGGGTGACCAAATCGCGAAAAGATATTCTCTTTTAAGAACTTAATGACAACTTTCTTGTCATTAGTGCGACATGGAATGGCTTCTACCCACTTTGAGACATAATCAACCGCCAGCAGTATGTACAAATCCCCAAAGGAGTTGGGAAAGGGACCCATAAAATCAATGCCCCAAACATCAAATATTTCAACAACCAAGATGGGTTGCTGAGGCATTTCATTCCTCTGGGAGATTCTACCCGTGCACTGACATTGTGTACAGCTTTTGCAATAGTCAAATGCGTCCTTGAATAAGGTAGGCCAATAAAATCCACATTGCAAAACCTTTTCCGCTGTTTTTCTAGGACCAAAGTGACCCCCATAGGCCTGATCATGACAAAATGAAAGAACACTCTTGAACTCTTCATTCGGGACACACCGGCGAATGATCTGATCAGGACAATATTTAAACAAATAGGGCACGACCCAGTAAAAGTGTTTTACTTGGGATAGAAAACGGTATTTGTCCTGTTTTGACCAATCGCTCGGTATTATTCCTGTGGCATGATAGTTCACAATATCCCTGAACCATGGTTCACTGGATATGTTCAAGAGTTGTTCGTCAGGGAACGAGTCATTAATCGGCAGGGTCACAGGGGAAGAAATGATGCGTGAAAGATGGTCAGCTACTACGTTTTCACATCCTTTCTTATCTTTGATAACAAGATCAAATTCGTGTAACAGAAGGATCCAACGTATTAGTCGACCTTTTGCATCATTCTTCGCCAGAAGATGTTTTAAAGTGGAATGGTCAGTATACACAACTATAGGTGAGCCAATTAAGTAAGGCCTGAATTTTTCTAATGCAAATACAACCGCTAAGAGTTCTTTTTCTGTGGTTGTATAATTGATTTGCGCATCATTCAGGGTCTTACTTGCATAGTATATCACGTGTGGCATCTTTTCGATGTGCTGTCCTAAGACTGCACCTACTGCAAAATCAGATGCGTCACACATCAGCTCAAAGGGGTAGTCCCAGTTTGGTGATGATAGCACGGGGGCTGAAATGAGTGAGTGTTTAAGTGAGTCGAAAGCTGTCTCGCAGTCCGAGTCAAAATGGAAGGTCGTATCCTTGGCCAGGAGAAGAGTTAAAAGTCTAGCAATTTTGCTAAAGTCCTTAATGAATCTCCTATAAAAGCCCGCATGGCCAAGGAAAGATCGAATATCTTTGACGCTTTTGGGATGAGGGAGGTTTTGAATGACATCTATCTTAGCTCTGTCAACCTCAATGCCTTCCTGTGAAATAACATGTCTAAGAACAATTCCTTCTTGGACCATAAAATGGCATTTTTCCCAGTTCAAAGTCAAGTTCTTCTCTTTGCAACGAGTAAGAACCGCGTCAAGATTCGATAGGCAATCGGAAAAAGAGTCTCCAAAAATCGAGAAATCGTCCATAAAGATCTCCAGAAAATTCTCTACCTTATCAGAGAATATCCCCATCATACACCGCTGAAAGGTAGCGGGAGCATTGCATAGCCCGAAGGGCATGCGACTGTAAGCAAAGGTACCAAAAGGACAAGTAAAAGTGGTTTTATCTTGATCCTTTTTGGCGATGGGGACCTGATTGTAGCCTGAGTATCCGTCCATGAACCAATAATACTCTCGTCCTGCTAAGCGTTCCAGCATTTGATCAATGAATGGTAGAGGAAAGTGGTCTTTCCTCGTGGCAGCATTGAGTTTTCTATAATCGATACATACACGCCACCCAGTTTGGGCACGTGTCTGAATCAACTCATTTGCCTCATTGGTTATAACAGTGATGCCGGATTTCTTAGGAAAGACATGTATAGGACTCACCCACTGGCTATCGAAGATGGGGTATATAATACCATTATCTAGACATTTGACGATCTCTTTCATGACAGCTTCCTTCATGACGGGATTTAACCGTCTCTATGGTTCTCGGGTTGGTCTGGCATCATCCATCACATGTATATGATGTTCAACTATCAAGGGACTAATCCCTTTGATGTCCGCCATACTCCAACCAAACGCCTCTTTGTTAGATCTCAATACCGATAAAAGTGCATTCTCTTTCTCTGATGCAAGAGAAGCGGATATGATAACCGATAAAGACTCATTCTCACATAGATATGCATATTTAAGGTGAGAAGGTAAAATTTTGAGATCTAATGTGGGCGGAGAAATGATAGAAGGAGGGATCATTGAGTGATTTTTGGATTTACACAGAAGCTCAGAGCCTGTGAAAGATACAGACTCGGGTGGAGAAAAGTCAGAAGTGCAGGACTCAAGTGTAGGTAAAGTTTCCTCACTAAGATCTTGTGTGAAATCAAACAGAGATGTGGTAATGTCGTCGAGATCTAGAAAGCAAAGATCATCAGCTCCACAACTATCGGGAGCGATCTCATGGACAGAGCACACATCTAAAATATGAGCAGAGGGTTCTGATGGCTGACTTCCAACTTTGTAGATGTTTAGTTCAATGGTCATATTTCCAAATGATAAATTCATTGAACCATTTCTACAGTTTATAACAGCGTTGGAAGTGGCAAGGAAAGGACGACCCAGAATCACCGGAATTTGGCTCCGGGGGTTTGCTACAGGCTGTGTGTCAAGTACAATGAAGTCTACAGGGAAAACAAATTCCCCGACCTTTATCAACACATCCTCTAATTCACCCCTTGGTTTGGTGATTGAACGGTCTGCCATCTGGAGAGTGCAGTGAGCAGGTTTCAGCTCTCCAATCCCTAATTGCTCATAGACAGAATATGGAAGTAGGTTAACACTTGCGCCAAGGTCTAAAAGAGTACGATTTATGTTTTTACCCCCAATCGAAATCGATATTGTAGGACATCCTGGGTCCTTACGTTTCTTTGGTAGCTGGGGTATAAAAGCAGTGCTAATATTATTAGACATAAAGACCTTCTTCGGCACTTGAGTCTTCCTCTTCCTAGTGCACAAGTCCTTAAGAATTTTCGCATAAGCGGGGACTTGCTGAATCGCATCTAGGAGAGGGATATTGATGTTAACCTGTATGAACATTTCCATAATTTTCTCCATATGAGGACTCGTTCTATTACCCCTTAACCGGTTCGGGTAAGGAGCTTTCGCAATAAGCACAGGGTCCATCATAGGAGAAGGAAGAGGGGGTAGACGCGGTCCCAAAAGAGGTGTGGGGACCGTCTGTGGAGAACTAGAAGGGCTATACTGAGGTGTCGAGCCTAGTGGGAAATGGAGAATAGGCTCGCGAGAAGGTGGTATGGTAGAAGAAAAAGGATCAGAAGGAGAAGTGTGTGTGTGTGGAAAGGTCTCAGCCGGGGTGTTGATTTGATTTTCAGTATCATCAATTCCTTCCCGACATTATTGTTCAGCACTCTTCCCGATCTCAACGTTGTGATGGTATTTACATTGTAATGCCCATGATTCTGTAGGGGTTGAGAGGGAAGTTTCCCTTTTTCTCTCGCACTCATTTCGGCTTTAAGTCGTGCGATTTCAGCTTCCATCGTTCTGATACTCTCAGCTTGGGACGCTGAGTTTTTCTTTATCTCACCGACGGAAGATCTAACCTCAGCCGAAACCTCTATGAAATTTGACAAAAGTGATTTCATGGTTTGAGTGAATTGGGAGAACTCGTCAGAACAGGTCATAGGATTAGACTGTGCAGGAGTGTTGACCTGATTTTGGAAGTTTTGTGACTGATAGGGGTGTTGAGTGAGTTGAAGGGGTTGCTGTTGTGGTGGAGGAAGAGCCCCTTGAAAATTATTCGTGTTTGGAACCGTGTTTTGAGATTGGTTTTGGTTCCAAGCGAAATTCGGGTGATTCCTCCAACCCTGATTGTACGTGGAAGAATAAGGATCGTTTCTAGGTCGTTGGAATGTGGCATTAGAATGCTCGTGACCTTGAAACGAAGAGTTTAATGGACATTCTTCCGTTAAATGAGACGGATCAGAACAGCACCCACAAACAGTTTTGGGGAGCGACACTGGGTTTAGGGAGGCTGCTGCAAATTTGTGTTCCATAGCGTCGAGCTTCTTTTGCATTGCTGCCATCTCAGCTCGAACACCTATGGACACATCTATTTGGTGTACGCCACCCTTATTCAATGGTTGGGTTCCACTCTCCCACTGTAGTGATTTTTCAGCGAACTCTTCTAAATACTTCCAAGCTTCCCCATCATCTTTGGTCATAAAAGTACCTTGACACATGTTTTCAAGGCTCTGTTTAGTGTTTGGGTTAATGCCCTCATAAATGATTTGGCACAATTCCCATCTCGGGATGCCATGATGAGGACACTGAACCAATAGATCCTTGAAACGTTCAAAGCATTTTGAAAATGGTTCAGTAGGGAGCTGGGCAAATTGATTCAGTTCGCTACGGATTCGAGCTGTCTTTTGTATTGGGTAAAATTTCTTAAGGAATGCAGCGACGAAATCTTCCCAATTCGTAATAGAGTGTGCGGTAGTGTTATATAGCCACTTCTCGGCAATATCGCACAATGTAAATGGAAGAAGTCGTAGACGCATAGCATCCACTGAAAGTTGTGACGTACCCATCATTGCGCATACGTTTTCAAATTTGGTAATGAAAACGTAAGCGTCCTCAGTCTCGAGTCCGTGGAATTTGGGTAAAAGATTGATGTATTGGGGCTTAATCTCAAAGTTATCCCCATTGGCTGGTGGTGTGGATAAGCAGGTCGAAAGAGGACCTCGAATAGGGTAGCACCTCTCCTGGAGAGAGATGCGGGGTGGATTCTGCGCACCAACGGACGGCGGCAGATTAGGGTTAAAGAAGTTTGATGGATTCGGATCCATCGGTGTGGTTGTGGTAGTGGGTAAAGGAAAGGTAAATGGAGAAATATCGACTTCGGAGTCGATAAAGGGTATGCGGACTAAACGGGCACTAGAATCCCGTGTCCAGCCTATCTTGTACTAAAAAGGGTTAGTACAAGTGGCAGCGTTGACTTATAATTATGGGTAAATGAATGAATGCGGTGTTTGCTTTGAAAAAGGGACGGATTTTTTTTGAAAAAATGATGCGACACAACAAATGCAGCACACAAACCCTAGAATCTAGTGGTCACCTAGGTCCGGCTCTAGACCGCTCCTAACTGCCAAAAGACAAGTCGCAGGATAGAATCCTCCACTGTCTCTTTGTCCCCCTGTGGCCGGATAAGTGCTAGGTAAGTGGGAAGGTACTCCACTGCGTAAGTAGTGGGCCTAATTAAAAACCACTAGCCTTAGACACACTCGCCTTAGGCACCACAAGAAAACGCGGATAAGCAATGAATTACCCATGGCCTTCTCTTGTCCTAATTGAGCGCGACAGTCCTTAGAGTCATCTCTAGATTTCTTTTAGTTAATGTGGGTCAATGCGGATGCAAGTTTTGTGGTTTTCGGGGCCTAGGAAGGGTAATGAAATCCCCACCTAATTTGGATTTAGCCGTGCCCCTTAATATCCGTATTAGAATCCAAACAACCAAGAAACAAAATCACGCACAAATTTAATTTTTGCTTTTTGCGGCGCTGCGATTATTTGCAAAGAATCCTGCACAAACTGTTAGTTGGAGCTAAAAAGAGGAGAGAGGAGAAGGTAAGAAGCTTACAGAGAAAACCTAGCACAGAGATCCCTTCAGGTAGCCACGGAACCGCCGCAATAAGGGGCTCCCACCGCGGAAACGCGGTTGAATGGTGAGATCACACCACCAAAATTCACCAGGGAGCTTCTGTAGACTCCCTCAACTCTCTGGTATTTTCCAAAAAATTTCTTCAATTTCCAAACAGCTCCAGATTTCCTTCCAATGAACCACAACAAATCGTTTAGGGTTTGCACGAATTTTGATCTCAAAAATAACAATGGAATAAATCTTTCAATTCAAACTATAATATGAAACGAATTAGCACGTAATCCCCGGCAACGGCGCCATTTGATTGATCTTAAAATTCACAGACTGTGTAAGTAAAACAACTCAAATGATCCCTGATAACGGTGCCATTTGATTGTAAAGAATTTCTTGTTTGTGTAAATCGAATAAAGCGAATGAGTTTCAATGTGTCGGTAATATTGAATAAAATTCACAATCAAAGAATTATATTTGACCGCAATCAATTACGGTGTCGATTGTAGATCGTAAGCGAGTGTGGATCGTCCACAGGGATTGTGCGATTCATTTCTATGTTAAATTTGTTTGAATTGAAAAGTTAATTGCGAAGAAAAGAAAGCATGATTCAAGATTTATCAATTGTTCAAGTGTCACTATTCTATTCAAGAATCAAGAAAAAGATAAACAATCGAGAATCGGGTTTCGATGATATTTTCCAACCAAATGTCAAGAATCTAAATGAGGCTCGTAGGAATCGATCGGATCTATAGACGTGATGTAATCTCAAGATTTCGTGTTCTTGTCCTTCGAAGGATTGATACTAGATCGATGATGATCGACGAGAGTTAGGGCTTTCTTGATGAAACTAGGGTTTCATCGTTTAACCCTTGTTCTTTCATCGATATCATTCACATTCTAGCCTCTAGCAATTTCAAGAAACGATCGTAACTCCCCAATCTCGAGCGATATCAATCAAGAAAGCATCGCAACGAATTGGGTCGTCGATTCTTGAACTTGCTAGGGTTTACAAAACTCGTAGGATTCAAGAATCGATTTAAGATATATTACATCATCATTCTATTGATCGTCTCGACTCCTCGACGAGCGGAGTATTACTCAAACATCATCACACAGAAAGCATTCAAGAATTGAAAAGATATCATGATGCAAGAATTTAAAGAAAACAAGATAAAAGAATATCACCTTTTATTTATATCAACAATTTGATTACAGTCGCTCAAGAACTACAAGAGTAAGAACTAAATTGTTGAATTGGCGTCGCTCGGCTCCGTGAGTCGCGGATCGGCTTGGACCACTTGCTCTGTTGAAGATCGGCTCGGCTCATAAAAGGTTGCAAGGCTTCTTGCTTGATGGGTACTCGGGATCTTGGCTTTTGATTGGAATTAGGGTTAGGGTTTCACACAAGCCTTCTCACTAGACTTGTGGAAGAAGATGAAGAAAGAGAGTGAATGGCTCTAGATTGGCTACTAAAATGAACTAGTCAAAGATTGGAAATTATCCTCAAAATTGGGGGATTATTTTTACAAGTGAGCCTAGGGTCTTATTTATAGATCTCCCAAACCCTAGGTCTAGGTTTGAAATTATAATTCCCTCCAAAAGTTTGTTGAGGCTTCTAGAAGGAGTTTGTTAGGCTTTAGCATAGGGTTTAAGCTAGGGTTTAGGGAGAAGTTTCTAGAATGATAGGCTAGTTTAGTGTTGATTCCAAAGCTTGCTGATCTGGCAGAAATCTCTGGAGTATTCTGGAACTTGAAGTATATGAGCTGAATGTGGGCCCTGAGTGAAGAGTTTTGATGCAAAGATCAAGTGCTGACGTGGCAAGACGGCCGCGGAACCGCGGCGCAGGCAGGCTCCTGCCGCGGATCCGCGGCCATGTTGGGTCCTTGGGGCTGCATCTTTCTGGTATGGTCTTGGGCTACTATTTGGGCCTTTCTTTGATATGTTGATTTTTGTTTTGCCTTTTGGATTGGTACCTGAATTGAAATCATTGAGTTGGCATAATATTTGATCAGTACCGTATAAATTTTGGCCTTTCTTCTGGATTTTCCTGCACAGATCTCAAAACAAGTGTTGCGCAATATAGAGATGATGCGATGCTATGAAATGCAGTCAATTTCCTTAATAGTGCCGGTTTTAGAGTCTAACACATGCAATCTGATATTTTGCGACAGTTTTGCTAATATGTGAGAAATGAATACCGTACACTTCTAAATGAATGCAAATGATGAGGAAATTGCCGGCTGAAATATGCAATATTTTCGACTAATCACCATGTCACACACCAACCATTATAGATACTATATTGCTTATCACACATGACATCTAGCTTATCGGTATACCTATAGTGTATCATACCATTAGTGATAGGTACATATACACCTTACGATACAGCTACAGGTATACCTTGCTCATGTTTTATTTTTTACCCGGGGGGGTATCTAACATATTCTACTTATACCCAGGGGGGTATACGATATCAGTTCTTATAGGTAGATACCTATACATTGCTACACCTGTATGTTACACACATATTCAGTTGCAGTTACATATTACCCTTACTGATGTTACTTAGCTGTACCTTGTTGGTTTCGCATAGATCTAGTTTCAGCTACATATTCTCATTTATATACTCGCATTTCAGATATATCGCATATATTTATTCCTGGATTTGCGCATTGTTATTGGATTTCACATGATGATTTCTGGATTCGGGAACCGCGGGAGTTCATGAAATTATGCATACATTGAAAAACCCGGTATCCATGATATGATATTTGCGCAGCCACCATGAGATTTATCGGTTCTGATTATATACTCCATACGAGGTGTGGTTGCCGTATGAGGGTACATGGTGGGGCCCGGTATGGTTCTCCTCGGCAAGAAGATCGATGGATGTTTCCGATTGAGCCTGGAGGCGGGCTAGTACCTACCGGTGACAGTACTGATGACTCGGCGGGGATCATGGAGATACCGTTGGGAGTCATGCACGTATGCATACGTCAAAAGGCGAGGGTCAGAGCTAGGCACTCGTGCTTTCGAGACAGCGTATGATACGTACCTATCAGGATTTCTGTGTCGATGCTTGGCACATTGCTTTCATGATATTTCTTTTAAACACCTTTGTATATATAACAGGGGATTTAGCCATTGTTATATATACCCTTACACCAATATTAGTGGAATGGGACGCTAATATATGTGTATTGACCCTATCATATTTATTTCTGCATATATATATATATATATTTAGGATGCTAGAATCTTTCTTGAGACTTTGACTTGGGATATCAGGTGATTTATTGAGATTGGACTACATATGGGATTATTGATTTGTACATTCGGGATATAGGAGATTACTCGATATTGTACATTGAGGAGACGTGAGACTTATATGATGTGAGAGCCCAACGTGGGGGCCGATTTGGGGAATTAGGATTTGAGTGTCTTGATGGATTGTGATCCTACCACGATGACAGGATTCCGTGGGATGACATATTTCACTCCATACCTCATACCTTTTCACTTATGCATTGTTCCATGTATTAGGAGTACCTGTTAGTGTACCCTTCATGTTTGCTGCATATTTGCATTCTCATATCCCTATTGTCATGTTATTATTGCTTCACTTACTGATTGTACCTGCTAGTGTACTTTCCATTATTCGGCATTTACATCACATGTTATTACTGTAATCGCATATCTTAGATTCATGCTGTACGTACATTCCTGCGATTACCTGCATATGTTATCTACTATTCACGAGTTGGCAACTCACCCCCTTTGTGCCATAGGTGTTTCAGGTTGTTCCCCAGAGTAGTCGAGGCAGGCTATTCAGCTATTCATCTATCATCTTTTGCTACAGATACCGCATCGGCTCACAGTATACTATTTTGCTTAGGTGGGTTAGATGATTATCTGTATTTCTTATTGTACATTCGTTGTATCTTGTACTCTCCATCTACTATTATGTTGTTGACTTAGAGACTTGGTGAGGACGATATTGTATATTATCTGGGGATTTGTTGTCGTTTATATACAGCTTTCTCTCTATTGTCTTTACTTCTTCGCTACGGCGTCGTATATTTGTGTTGTATTCATCTTAGGTTAGTTTTTACAAAAAGGGGGTGTTGCCAAAATTTTAAATAAAGAAAGTAGGACTTTTAAAGAATTTGGGTTGCGATTTCAAATGTTTCAAATACTTTTATTATCTTTTCCGTATTTTTCTTGGTTTAGATTTCTGGGTTTTGGCTTTCTTTTACTGCGTTACGTCTTTAGGCGTTGCGTAGTATTAGGGCCGTCACGTGCCAATTTCGGGTCGTGACAAAGTTGGTATCAGAGCGCTAGGTTTTACCTTTCGGAGTGTAGGATGACCTTAGTATGATGGAGTAGGTAGCTTAAGCAAAGTAACGTAGTGTGTGTATGTCTGCATCATACCCACGATGCGGTACTTCGCCTAAATCGACCTAAGTACAAATTGTTTGAAATTCCTTCCTTGATGATTCATATCCTTGAGATTCGATTCTTTATTCTCATCGAATCTTATATCTATTTATAACCTTGCCACCGATGACTATGGGGACTCGGAGTGATGCAGCGAGGGCCGAGGTCAGGGTTGACTCGGGTGAGACGAGTACTGACCAGGATGGCACTCTAGTTGCACAGGTGCAGACGGATCAGCCTACGACATATACTATCGATAGGCTTTTGGCAGAGATGCAGGACTTCCGCCAGACTATGAGTTCATTGGTTGATGTCGTTCGGGAGCTACGACAGGAGCTTGTCACCCCTGTTACTCAGTTGTCACTTACGATCAGCATGCAGCAGTCCGTCACTTACATAGCACCAGTGGTTGCAGCTCCAGTTGACAAGGCGCATATTCCAGAGGCTCGGAGAGTTCCAGGACAGTGGAGAACTCGTAACAGTGTACCAGACCAGAGACAGAGGTTTAGTCATCGAGACAGATTTCGTGGCCGTCGCGGGGGTAGCAGAGGCTTAGGGCGAGGACAGTCGTTCAGCTCTCATCTCCAGAATAGTCAGCAGTCAGCGCGTGGATGTTTTCGATGCGGAAGCCTTCAGCACTTCGTCAGGGATTGTTCCTTAGCACGGCGTCAGGATTGTATTCAGAGAGGCCGTGGACGTGGAAGGTTCGCTCAAAGGGACCAGTCTACCAGAGGAGTTCAGCCTATTGCGGGTAGAGGGCAGACACAGGAGTTTGCTTCTACTCATCGGGACGCGCAGGCGTCTAATGTGGAGTTTTTAGGTATCCTTAATTTATATGTTCCTTTGGTGTACTCGTTTTCTTTCCACACCTTGTACCGTGGTTGGGTAGATTAGTCGTAGTTGTTTTAACTTCTGTCAGCGATTCTTTTGTTGCGCGACACGTATTTCATTTGTTGCCAATCGGATAGGAGATAGAGATTCGTCCGTCGTTTCGATCCTTCTAGAGATGTTGGATTTGACGTTCTCCTGGGCACGGACTGTTTAGCTGCGTGTTAGGCGTTTGTGGACTGTCGTGAGGAAACAGTCAGGAATTGTTTTCCGGCGAATCAGTTCTTGTTGTGCAGGTGGCTAGTTGTGCCGCCTCTCACAGCTTGAATTCAGCCTTTTTCGCTAGTCAGCTTTTGAGGAGATGTCGTGGATTCTTGGCGTTCATTCGTGATACCGTAGCCACAGAGGGTTTGTTGGACCGGTGTTCCTTTCGTGCGAGAGTTTTTCCGACGTTGTTCCGGATGAGCCGGCGAAGCTTGGGAGCTTAAGGATCAGCTGCAGAGTTGTGGCTTGGGGAGTTTTGTGCATCTGAGTGCTTCGCATTAGGAAGCTCCTATTTCTGTTCGTCAAGAAGAAAGACGGCAGTTTGAGGTTGTGTATCGACATATCGTTAATTGAACCGGCTTACGGTGCGGATAGGTATCCTTCACCTCGCATTGACGATCTCTTCGATCAGCTACAGAGTGCGAGACATTTTCTAAGTTTGTTTGGGATCAGGTCATCATTATTGCGGATTCGGGGTGATGGCATTCCGAAGACTGCCTTATGCGTGCGACGGGCTTTGTGTGTTTTTGTGAGTCATTGGATTCACTGATGCCCTAGCAGCATTCGTAGATGTGATGAACCAGATTTCTTCAGGCCGTTCCTCGACCAGTTATTGTTGTTATGATTACGACATTCTGGTCTATTTAATGTGTCTTGAGGGACAGGAGTAACACGTGGGGATTTGTTATGCAGATATTGGGAGAGCACCAGCAGTTGCTAGATTCTTGGAGTGTTTCTTCAGGCTTGTTTTGTGTTGACTCCTAGGTCTTGTAGTCACGGGAGACGGTTTTGTATGGTTCCGAGGGAGATCGTGGCCGTACAGCTTAGGTCCAGACTTGTGTGCAGGATGGAGATCCGCAGATTTTGGGGCTTAGCAGGTTCTTACCGCCGTTTCGTGCAGGATTGCTAGAGTAGTGCTGCACCGTCGACTGAATTGACCGCAATGGAGGTTTCTTTCTTTGGACTGAGGCATGTGTGCGGGGTTTTCAGCGGTTGAAGATTCTGTTAACAACTGCACCAGTTTCTTCCTTGCTTGTGGTTCGGGTGACCTTGTTGTTTAACCGTAATGTTTCTTGAGTGGGGCTCGAGTGTGTACTGAGGCGACGCTATAGAGTTATATCTTTTTCTTCCCTACATTTGGAGGAAGTACGAGAAGGATATTCCACTCATGATCTGGAGATGGCCGCGGTGGTTTTGCGTTGGAGATTTGGAGACACTACTTGTTCGAGAGTCGTGTCAGATTTTCCACGGACCACCAGAGCTTAACGTACATCTTCCTGCAGCGGATTTTGATTGTTGTGATAGTCTTCTACAGATTTACAGTTCTTGTGTGATCGTTGAGTACAGCTTAAGTTCGTCTCTACGGAGGGGACAGCTTGCTCATGTCCGCGCCCGACCACTTTCCTTAAATCTCTTTCGCGAGACACTACCCCCCGATGCTCGTTCGTCAGAGATACTTGAGCATACTCGGCTGGGTAATGATTCGGAGTCCTTGAATTGTGACAATGGTGTGCTAAGTTAGGGACGCATTTGTGTGCCTGATATTATCAGGTAGAGACGTGAAATCCTAGAACAGGCACATCAGTCAACTCTCTGTTTCCATTCAAGTTCCACCAATATTGACGTGACTTGTGAGGTAGTTACGGGTGGATAGGGGTGTAAAGAGAAGTTTTAGGTTTCGTTTCAAGGTGTGTCTTTTGTGTGTTTGGGTTGAGTATCTGAGGTCGGCAGGAGAGTTGCAACCTTTTACCGTTCCGAAGTAGGAGTGGAAGCAGATCTCTACGAATTTCGTTATGGTTTCTACCCAAGTTTAGTCAGGGTGTGACTCCATTCGGATTCTTGTCATCCGGTTATACTCAATTTGCTCAGTTGTTTCTTGTTAAGTTGTGTGTTTGTATTGATTGTTGTCAGCGGTTGGGGATCGTCACTCGCCATCGTTAGGGTTCTCCTTCGATAGCTGTTATCAGGAGACACTCCAATTGGCCACCTTTAGGTTTAGGGGTTAGGTCGTGTCGATCACCAGTCTGTTATTTTTCTGACTCTGCATAAGTAGGACTTTGGACCCTAGCTAGTCTAGAGACTTCGGAGATGGTCCAGTGGTGTTAGGTCAGGATGGAAATTGTCCATTGCGAACTGAGGTCTTATGCCGACTGTGTTGGTCATAGACTCGAGTTCGTAGGGACAAATCATGTATTCCTACGTACTTTTCCGATGAATTGACATGTTGGATTTTGGGAAGCTTGTCCCAGGATTTTAGGTCCTTTTGAGATCCTATAAGCGAGTTAGTTTCGTTGCCTTTAATTTGGCACTTCCGCCCAGATTATTGAGTTTTCACCCCGTATTCCTTGTGATGATACTTTACAATTACCTTCTTGACCTTTCTCACATGATTTGGCACCAGACCAATTAGCTTGGACGCGATCTTTCGTTCACCAGCAGCCAATTGTGTTAATGGCTCGACAGGTGGAGAAACGTCGGTCAAGAGTCTTGCCATCTGTGAAGGGTTTTTCTTGGACGTAGCCGTATAGTGAGATAATCACTTGGGAGGCTGCGAGCGAGAATTGGGAGTTGTAATCTTCTCTTTGAAGCTACGCGTATCGGTATATTTTTTAATTCGGGGACGAATTTCTTTTAAGGGGGGGAGATTGTAACACCTTAGAATGTGTTTGTAGCTAATTATATTTTAATATATGGTTTTTAACAAAAAGTTTACCAAATTGATTTTTAATTATTTTATCCTATTTAATGAAAATTTTATTAGATTTTTCCTAGGCTTGCACACACTTGTGCATGTTAACTAGGGTGCTTTTTTGAGGTTAATCATGATTAGCAATCATGGTTAGCTAACCATTTTCCTTTAAGCTAGTTTTATTAATTGTTTAAGTGTTATGGGTTTATTGTTCATGGTTGTTAATAAAATTTAAAAGGGTTTTATTTTGGATTGAATGTTGACTTTGAGAGAGAGAGGGCATGGGGCAATATGGCTCAAGCCATGCCTCATTAAATGATGAGAGAGAAGGCGAGAGGGAGGGGTCTTTAGCCTTGCACTCATTTCTCAACTTCTCACTCTCATTTCTTTCACACTCTCACACACACACACTCATCTTCAGCTAAGGCAGCAAGCAGCAGTGGCAGCAACAACATCAACAATAACTGCAACAACAACAGAAACAACAGCAGCACCAGAAGAAGCAACAGCAGCAGCTGAAGCAACAGCAATAGCTAGCAGCAGCAGCAGCTCGAGACAACACCAACAGCAGCAGCTCGAGCAGGCAGCAGCATCAGCAGCAGCTCATGCAACATCAACATCAGCAAGCAGCATCAGCAGCTGTAGCAACAGCAGCCCCAGCACTTGCAGCAGCTCTTCCTCCTCCATACACTTCTTCTCCTGCTTCATAGGGTTCTCTAGGGTATATTTTCTGAAATCAATCCCTAGTTTCTAAGCTTATGTGTTAGTTTAGCTTCGGTTTGCGATTAATGTGAGTTTAGTGCTTATTATGGTGTTTTGTGTGGACTTTTGGATAAGTGGTGATTGTGTTAGTTAACCCTACTTATTTAAGTGTTGTTAGGGTCACCTTAACTGAGTTTAACCCTGGATTACACTAAAATACCATAGGGTTTCCTTTTAGTGCAAATTGGTGATTTTAAAGCGATATATTGGCTATCTGTGATCTGCTTTTGACCCAGGGCCTTCAGGACAAAATTGAGGAAACTAGGGCATGCACACTAGGTCTAGAACACACCACCAGAACACGAGCCACCCTCTCCCAAAACAGGCCGCAGATTTATTGTGTTTGGCAGCAATTTGCGGCCAAGTGGGGGGCAAGGGTGCTGGGGTTTTGTGTAGGGCTCTCTTCTGTGTTGTCTAGTGTTTTGGCATGTCTAGTTTTGTAAGATTTGATCTGTAGAAAAATCTGGGATCAAATATCGTTTTGCATGTCCGTTGTGTTTGCGCGATACGCGCGATACATGAGATTGTTAGTGTATATGCCCTAGGGGCCATTATTGTATCATACTAGCTTGTATATTACTTAATGGAAGCTTGGGATATTCACAGTTATATAACAGTCTTGCTAAACATGGTGGTATGCTATTTGGTTTTATCTATCTTAATATGTGAGTATTCGTATTGATAGAGCTCTTAGGATCTTGCTTGACTACCAGCGTTGTGATGGCAGTCACACTAGTGGGGGCTGGATAGTCAACAAGCACATCCTTTTTCAGGTCCCTAGTCGTAGGATTATCGAGACAGGGCATTGATACTCCAGAGTAGACTAGTGTGTACGCTTCTCATCCCAGTTGGGAAAATGGTCTGTCCCACAGCCGTCAGTACGTCGTACTGGAGATAGTATACAGGTGCTCGTTGGGTTATGGGTACACCGGACAGGACTCACGGGGAACTGTTGGTTGGTATTATACCCGTCGTCAGTTAACAGTTCCCAGGTGACATGAGTACAGCATAGTCCGCAGACTTGACACTGCTACTTCGCCTCGAGTGTGTCCTACTGTTCTTAGATTGCTACCCTACCACGGCTCAAAGGAGTCGTGCAAACAGGTAGCAGTTGGGTGCAGTCCCGAGCACTTGGAGGCAGTGGCGGTTAGACAGGATTCGTCTCACCCGGTATTGGGAGTTGATATCGCGTTGTGTCAGAGAGCCGTTACGCAAAGTCCCTGGCCAGGGCAAGCGAGATTTACTGGTAGGTTCCAGTTGTTTCTCAGGGTGTAATAGGCTACGCTCTGACACGACTTATACCGCTATTAGGGGACTGACGCTTGCCGCCCCCCTAGGCCTGATATGCGATAGTCTTAGACGAACATACCGGACTGTACAGAGATTGTCACATCAGGCTCAGTAGGAGTTCGGATGGGTTTCCTCATCGGCCTTCTTATCGACATCTACCTTGGGACCGTTACGTACAGCTAGTGCCGCTTGCGGTCTGTGGTTAAACCTACTGCAAGCGTAGTAGTCAAGTCTTTAGAGTCCCACACAGAGAGTTTCCCTACTCCAGGCGAAACGATATAGAGGTCGTATGGTTTTACGACAAGGGTTCGAACGCATACGTGTGTTTACGCACGTACGACATTCGGACAGTTTTTACTAGCCGGTTTTGGTTTAAGCCAGTTTCTAGTATCAGGTTATTAGATTTATACATTCTAAAGTTTTTCCGTGTTTTCATGGATAGGAGGGGCGTTCTCGTAATTTCGCGAGAAGCTTCTAGAAGGATGGTGACTTGAGGGTTAAGGTGGCATTTGCATTTATTGTGTTAATGACTCATTTGTGTGATTCATCTATGGAGTTAATGCATCATTTATTGATCTAATGACTCATGAGATGAATCACTCATATGAATGAATGAAGCATGGTTGTTAAATGATTTAATTTATTTATTTCATAAAACATTATGCTTCATATATTCAAATGAGTTCATTATCTCTTCTCATTCTCTTGCTCACCTTCTCTCTCCTCAAGCTCTCTCTCTTCAAACCCTAATACTCCCCTCTCATGTGTTGAGACCAAGGATTAGAATAGACTATTTAATCCATAACCCTTCTCTATATCATCTAGGTACTTTGATTAGCAACTAAAGAAACCTAGTTACCTCAAGTTTAGAGATGAAGCTTGGAGTAAAGCTTTCGGGTGGATCATCTACTACATAGAGAAGGCCGGAGAGGAGGTGGAGAACGAAAAGACGAAGGACACGGTTCATTAGGTATAATCACTTCTCATAGTAGTTAACAACTTCTATGATTCTTGTTAGTTATAGTTTAGCAAAGATTCTTGGTTAGTCGATGTTTACGCAAAGAACAAGATCGTTTTTCATTTTTCTGCCTCCCCGCAAGTCGTGGGGTGTTGTACATCGACTTACACTCGGGACTGCACCCAACTGCTACCTGTTTGCATGACTCCTTTGAGTCGTGGTAGGGAAGCAATCTAAGAACAGTGGGACACACTCGAGGCGAAGTAGCAGTGTCAAGTCTACGGACTATGCTGTACTCATGTCACCTGGGAACTGTTAGCTGACGACGGGTATAAACCCAATCAACAGTTCCCCGTGAGTCCTGTCCGGTGTACCCGTAACCTAACGAGCACCTGTATACTATTTCCAGTACAACATACTGATGGCTGTGGGACAGACCATCTCCCCAACTGGGATGAGAAGCGTACACACTAGTCTACTCCGGAGTATCGATGCCATGTCTCGATAATCCTATGACTAGGGACCTGTATAGGATGTTGCTTATAAACTACGCAGCCCCCACTAGTGTGACTGCCATCACAACGCTGGAAATCAAGCAAAGATCCTAAGGGCTCTACTAATATTTATAAGCGATACGTTACAAGAAACATATGCACATATTAAAGTAGACACAAACCAAGTAGCATACTACCATTTTTAGCAAGACTTTTAATACAACTGTGAATATCCCAAGTTTCCATTAAGTAATATACAAACTAGTATGATACAGTAATGGCCTTCTAGCGCATAAACACTAACAATCTCCCACTTGCACTTGATTGGTAGAGATTCTGCGTGTTCAAGTTTAGTTAATTACCGCAATCAAAACGGTTTCGCCTGTAGCTAGCCGGTTGAGTACGGGTCGTCCGCAGGGAGATGGGAATCTTTTTCTATGTGCTTTAACGAGTTAAGTCCAGTTTTCCAGATTTGTTTGTGATTATCTAAGTGTTAAAATGATATGTAAAGAGAGCTTGTTAGGGTTAGGATTAGGTTAGTTTGAGTTAGGAGTTGCTCACTTCTTTCGTTGCCACTCTTAATATCGGTGTTACGGTAATCGGCAACAACGGGGATTAGCACGACTAGGAAGGAACTTGCGAGTATAAACTAGGCTTTCCAACGCTTAAGTTCTTCCTTTTGGTACTTGTCCGTCCGTTCTTGGCTCTTAGCCATAACCTCCGGTTAATTCAACCACAACCGGTCTCACTACGGAATCACCGCTATCATGTAGGATAGGGTGCCGTAGGGAGCGGATTGTGGTTCAATTAACGGGAGTCGATTTAAGATGTTGGGCAAGGAAAGAGTGAGAGAGATTTCCTTCTCTCAAACTTCCCTTATCCTACCCTAACAAGTATGGAAAGTACTCACACATCATAATGAAAAGAAAACAAAACAAAGAGGAAGATAGAAAGAAGGAGATTAGAAGATAACAACTAGCTATTTGCGACCTCACCTTGGCAAGGATCAAGCGTAAGCATCATGGTTGTTTTAAGGATAAAGAAAAAGAGAAAGAAAGAAACAACAAGAAATAACAACAACTAAGTTAACAAATGAAAATTACAAGCATTTAACATAAGAGCAAGACAAGTATGATAATAAAATGAACTTCTTTATTCATCATTCTTCACTCACAAAAGCTCACTACAACTTTTTCAATGGAGAAGAGATGAGAAGAGGAAGAAGAAACAAGTATTCTAAACCTAGAAAAATACAAGATTATGCACCCTTGGCTTCACAAGGTTCTGGGCTATTTATAGGCAGGGAACTGGAAATCTAGGGCAAAATTCTGCCTCTACATGAAAAGACCAAAATAACCCTGAAGTTTAGTAAACTGAGGAGACCGTACGGCCGCGGTTCCACGGCTTAAGCATGCTAATGCCGCAGAACCGCGGCGCTTTAGAGGAGTTGGATCCTCGTATTTTTTATGCTTCTTAGTGTTGATGTTTGGATCAGTTTGGTACACTTTTTTTCTCAGAATCTCTCCACAAGTTGTCCAGAATTTCAGCAAGTCAAAAGGTGATTGGATGTGGATCTTTTTGTCATGATTTCCTCGAGCTCCGCGTAGATTTCTTGGATCTTGTGTTGCCATAGAGCCTTGTGCATGAAAATGACATCGATTTGCCATTTTGTCTCTTAAACTAGTGTGTGGCAACAGACGGATAAAGAGCGGAGATCCGTGTTTTATCTGTGATTGGCAGGAACCCGGATTTTGTCGTGTTTTTCCATGAATTTCACCGTTTTAGAGCCGAGAACCTGTATCCTGCAATTGACTAGCAAACACGGCTCAAGAGTACCTACCGATATGCAGTGTGATAAAAATTGGGCGGTACGAAAATGCAAAAATCTGAGATGAACAAATACCCCCAAACTTATCATTTGCTCGTCCCGAGCAAAGCCAATTTATTCACAAGAAATTTCCTAACCTGACTTTCGCAGGGAACGCGATTGCACTGAGCATGTGCAACAAGCCGTTTAAACCTCTAGGTGTCCCTAGTAGGAGGAGTGTTGTCTCCTTAGGGTTTTCAGCGGATACTACCCACAAAATCCGGTCAAGTTGGTTTTGTAAAATAACTAAGATTCAAACCCTAAAGTTTTGTTTCAGAAAATAACAATTCTATTATCCTAAGTCTAGACTATCGAACCTTTATTTTTCACCCCTCGCTTCTTATTTAACTACAGATTTTATATGTCTTTACGTGCAGTGCAAATAGTGTCGTTAAGTTTCCAGAAGGATCGATTAAAGTCATTATGTCACACAATAAAGCCCAGATAAAATTTTGAAAGGATCACATAAGTTTTATAAAGAGTTAAGCATTTTCAAGTTTCGTTTTCCAGTAAAGTATCAACTTCAGAATTTCTATCTTCCTTAACAGGAAACTAGGTCTTATTTTTCACTCCACCTTTTTCTTGTTTTCATTTCATACACACCTCTGTGAACGTGCAATAGTCTTTATCATAGAATAAAACCTTCATATCTTCGCTAAAATTTTTATAAAAGCCTGTCTTTTATCAAGATTATTCTCACACAAAGAACCGTTAGGAATTTTAACTCGGAGAGAACACTTGCTTGACTTTGTTTTAATCTGGACTTTCTAGGCTTCTTAGCGAGCTTTGGGCCAATGCACCCAAACCAGTTGGCTTTAGGGCATTAGGTGTAGAAACACCCCAGCGGACTTAATTACTCAAGTTACCTAGGTCCAAAAACAAAAGACAATTTGGCGTGAAAATCATGATGATTCAATACGAACGGAGATATAACCGGCAGTTCAATTATTTTTTTGGATAAAAGACGTGTTTAGTGGGTTTTGGTGTGTAATCATTCCAATCAAGTTTCGGATGGGTTATTTTTCAGACTTAGTTCCAATTAAGGCATCAATAACATTCCTTCATATTCACTTCACTTCATAAACTATTCTTGACATTACTTATTTCAGAACAAACCTATTTGATCCTCAGAAAATCATTTATCTATTTAAAAGTTTTTAGACATAAAAAGACTTGTCATCTAATTTCCAAAACTCACGACACGTGTAGTGTGATGTAAAGACGTATATCAGCTATAGTTAACTTCAAAGGAGAGTTATCTTTCAGGTTTTCAAAATCTAAACATAAGATTTAGTTATTCTTATTTTATCAAACAAAACCGTCGAAATGTTGAATCAGAGTCCTCCCACTAGCTAACTTGACAAAAACGTTTTTATGTTTTTAGAAAATTTTCAGATTTTTATGGATTTTATGGATTTTAATATGCAGATGCAAAATATACATATGAATGCGAAGGTAAGAAATGCGTACCGAGTGTACCCCCAAACTTAAACTGGACAGTGTCCTCACTGTCAGTTCATGAAGAGATCATTTGAAGGGTCAAAATTGTCGGTTAGCTATACACACATTTTTTCTTTTTGTTTTTGGTTTTTTTTTTCTTTTTTAAAAGGAAAAGAAAAAGAATATCAACAAAAATGTACAAAATGGTATATACATACCCCCAAACTTATTTGGAACAGTGTCCACTTGTTCTTGGCTGGATAACCGAAGTTTGGAGGTAGGCAGAGGAAGATTATGGAGGGTAAACCGGCTCCTATAAGAACAGAAGCTCCTCTGTTGGTTCGGCGCTAAGGTACGGTTTTAGTCGGTGTCCGTTCACTTCGAAAAATGAACCGTCCTTTGGATTCTCCAAATCCACAGCGCCATGCGGATACACATTCCGCACAAAATACGGCCCTTTCCAGCGAGATCTGAGCTTTCCTGGATGGAAGTGTAGCCGGGTGTCGTAAAGCAGTACCTGCTGACCAGGTACGAAGGTTTTGCGCAAAAGGTGTTTATCGTGAAACACCTTCGTTCGGTTCTTAACGACAACCGTGTTATCGTAAGCTTCATCCCTAAGCTCGCTCAATTCATTCAACTGCAGCTTCCGATGGCTGCCCGCATCCTTGAGAGACAGATTCAGCTCCTTTATCGCCCAAAATGCGCGATGCTCTATTTCGACAGGTAGGTGGCAATCTTTTCCGTACACAAGCCGATAGGGAGACATGCCAAGATCGGTCTTATAAGCGGTTCGAAATGCCCAAAGGGCATCAGTGAGTTTCAGCGACCAATCTTTCCGGTTCTTGGAAACCGTCTTCTCCAGTATCTGCTTGATTTGCCGATTTGAAACTTCGGCCTACCCGCAGGTTTGGGGGTGGTAGGGCGTAGAGAGCTTATGATTAATGGAATATTTTCGCATCAAGGCCTCGAAAGTCTTGTTGCAGAAATGACTTCCATTGTCGCTAATGATCGCTCGGGGGTGCCCAAAACGGGAGAAATTTTTTTCTTTAAGAAACCTAACGACAACCTTGTTGTCGTTAGTCCGGCTGGGCACAGCCTCGATCCATTTAGAGACGTAATCAACAGCGAGAAGAATGTACAAGTTCCCAAAAGAGCTGGGAAACGGCCCCATGAAATCTATCCCCCAAACATCGAAAATCTCCACAACCAAGATCGGTTGGAGCGGCATCTCGTTCCTCCGGGATATCCGGCCCAAGTGTTGGCACCGGGAGCAAGTCTTGCAATAGTCATGAGCATCTTTGAAGAGTTGTGGCCAGTAGAAACCACATTGCAAGATCTTCTCAGCTGTCTTTCTGGGGCCAAAATGCCCGCCACACGCTTGATCGTGGCAAAATAACAGCACACTCTTGAATTCCTCGTCAGGGACACACCGACGAATAATCTGGTCGGGATAGTACTTGAACAAATAGGGTTCGTCCCAGTAAAAGTGTTTTACTTGGGATAAGAAGCGAAGTCTGTCCTGACTTGACCATTCAGTCGGTAGTAATCCCGTGGCCAAATAGTTCACAATATCTGCGAACCAGGGTTCGTAAGATACTGTCAAGAGCTGTTCATCCGGGAAAACGTCATTGATCGAAATTGGAAGCGAAGGCGAAGAAGGAAGTCGTGAGAGATGGTCGGCAACTACGTTTTCACATCCTCGTTTGTCCTTAATGACAAGGTCAAACTCTTGAAGCAAGAGGATCCAACGTATTAGCCGAGATTTTGCATCTTTCTTCGCAAAAAGATAGCGCAGAGCAGAGTGGTCTGTGTAGACAATGACTGGAGAGCCGATGAGGTAGGGCCTGAACTTTTCTAAAGCAAATACAACAGCCAAGAATTCCTTCTCAGTTGTTGTATAATTGAGTTGGGCATCGTTCAGGGTTCGGCTCGCATAATAGATTACGTGCGGTATCTTGTTGATGTGTTGTCCAAGGACAGCACCAATGGCAAAGTCGGATGCATCGCACATAATCTCAAATGGGTGCGTCCAGTCAGGCGAAGAAAGAACGGGAGCAGAAGTGAGGGAGCCTTTCAATGACTCGAATGCAGTCACACATCTTAAGTTGAAGTCAATGGCGTATCCTTGGCCAGCAAAAGAGTCAAGGGCCTAGCAATCTTGCTAAAGTCCTTGATGAACCATCTATAGAAACCGGCATGGCCAAAGAAGGCTCGGATATCTCTGACGCATCGGGGAGGAGGTAGATTGGAAATGACCTCAATCTTTGCTTTGTCAACCTCTATGCCATTTTGCGAGATGATATGTCCTAAGACAATACCTTCGCGCACCATGAAGTGGCACTTCTCCCAATTCAAAGTGAGATTCTTGTCCTTACATCGGGTAAGGACAGCGTCAAGATGCAGCAAACACTCGTTGAAGGAATCGCCGAAGATGGAGAAATCATCCATGAAAATCTCCAGAAATTTTTCCACCATGTCTGAGAATATTCCTATCATACACCGCTGGAAGGTAGCGGGCGCATTGCATAACCCAAAGGGCATGCGACGATATGCAAACGTGCCGAAAGGACAAGTGAAAGTGGTCTTGTCCTGGTCTTTTTCGGCGATGGGAATTTGATTATAGCCAGAGTAGCCATCAAGAAAGCAGTAGTACTCGTGTCCGGCCAATCGTTCAAGCATTTGGTCAATGAAAGGTAGCGGAAAGTGGTCCTTCCGCGTTGCGGCGTTGAGTTTTCTGTAATCAATGCATACTCGCCACCCAGTTTGGGTGCGAGTAGGGATTAACTCGTTTGCCTCGTTGGTTATGACCGTGGTGCCTGACTTCTTGGGGACAACGTGAATGGGGCTAACCCACTGGCTATCAGAGATAGGGTAAATGATACCACTATCTAGACATTTTACGATCTCCTTCTTCACAGCCTCTTTCATGACTGGATTGAGCCGTCTTTGTGGATCCCGGGCTGGTTTGGCATCATCCATCAGATGAATATGATGCTCAACGATCAGGGGACTAATCCCCTTGATGTCCGCCATGGACCAGCCAAAAGCTTGCCTGTTGCTGTGCAAGACCGCGAGAAGGGCTTTCTCTTGCTCTGGAGCTAGAGAAGCCGAGATGATGACAGGGAGGGTCTCGTTCTCACCTAAGTAAGCGTACTTAAGGTGAGACGGCAAAGGCTTGAGTTCGAGCGTTGGAGGTGAAACGATGGAAGGCAAGATTGGTGAAACGGTCTCGAACTCAAAAGATTCCAGCAAAGGTTCAAAACGAGTGTAAGCGACCGAGTCGGATGGTTCAGGTAACTCATCCGGAAATTCGAAGGATTAAAACTCGGGTTGCGAGCGGCTAAGATCGTTCAAGAATGTGAAACACTCATAGTCGTTGTCGGGCGCAGAAACAGCTGCAGGTTCGAGGAGGAACGCACTAGTGGCATCAAGATTATCGTGATCAAACAGAAACTCCTCGAATTCATATTCTTCTAGGGTGATCTCCTGGATCGAGCAGACGTCCAGTATATGAACATTAGGTTCGGAGGGCTGATTCCCCAACCTAAAAATGTTGAGTTCAATCGTCATGTTTCCAAAAGAGTGGTTCATCGAACCATTGCGACAATTGATCACAGCATTTGAGGTTGCAAGGAATGGGCGACCGAGTATTATCGGAATTTGATTCCGAGGGTTAGCTACAGGCTGTGTGTCTAATACAATGAAGTCAACGAGGAATATGAAGTCCCCGACTTTGATTAACACATACTCTAGCTCACCCCTAGGATGGGTGATCGATCGGTCGGCCATTTGGAGAGTGCAGTGCGTGGGTTTCAGCTCTCCTACGCCTAATTGCTCGTATACTGAGTACGGAAGCAGGTTAACACTGGCACCAAGATCTAATAGTGCGCGGTTGATGTTCTTATCCCCAATGGTAATAGAAATCGTAGGACAGCCAGGGTCCTTCCGTTTTTGTGGTAAAGATTGGGTAAGGGCATCACTCACAGCACTAGCCAAGAAAACTTTCTTGGGTATCTGAGACTTCCTCTTTTTCGTGCACAAGTCCTTTAAGATTTTCGCGTAGGACGGGACTTGTTGGACAGCATCTAAATGAGGAATGTTAATGTTAACCTGCTTAAATAACTCCAGAATCTTCTCCATTTGAGGATTTTGTTTATTAGACCTCAACCGGTTTGGAAATGGGACGTTTTTAAAATTGGTTGAGTCTAATGCTTGTGGAGGAGATTGTGGAGTAGGAACGGATCCCAGAACAGGTGTTTTCGTGGAGTGAGAAGTGGGTCCGTTCAGAGCAGAAGAAGAGGAAGGAGAGCCTTGTGAAGAACGGAGAATAGGCTCAGAAGACGAAGAAGCAGGAGAAGAAGAAGAAGAAGAAGAAGTGGCCGGGGTGTCATCGTTGATTCGTGTGCCAATGTTGTTTTGCAGCATCCTTCCCGATCTCAATGTGGTCACGGCACTCACATTATGGTTCTGTTGTTCAAGAGCAACATGTACATTCTGTGGGTGACCGGGATTTGGGAGTGGCTGGGACGGGAGCTTCCCCTTCTCTCGCTCGCTTAAGGCCGCATTCAGCTGTGCAATCTGGGCCTCGATGGTCTTGATGCTTTGCCCGTGAGCGGCAGTGTGTTGCACTAAGGACTGAATGGAAGACTGGATGTTGGCGGTGGATTGTGTCGATTGTTTAACGAACACCTTCAGACTTCGTTCGAGCCAGGAAACCTTATCGTTGTTTGACGGAACAAAGTTGTTTGGTGGAAAAGAATTGTTGGGTGCAAAGTTGTTCGTCTGATTTTGAAAAGGTTGGGGTTGGAAAGGCTGCTGAAATTGATGTTGAGTTTGTTGTTGCGCTTGTTGTTGCGGTGGAGGGGGCCTTTGGAAATTGTTGCCTTGGAATTGATTCTGATTCTGATTCCAGGCGAAATTGGGGTGGTTCCTCCAACCGGGATTATAGGTGGAAGAGTATGGATCATTCCTCGGTCTTTGCTGGAATGCAGCATTAACCTGATCCTGTCCTTACGATGGTGGGTTGTAAGGACACTCTTCGGTTAAGTGAGAAGGATCGGAACAACAAGCGCAGATGGTACGAAGGGAAAGAACAGGGGTAGGAGCAGGAGAAGAAAATTTGCTCTCTATGGCTTCAAGCTTTCTCGTTATTGCAGCCATTTCAGCTTTCATCGCAATAGAGACATCAAGTTGGTGAATTCCTACCTTAGACTGACTGGTAGAAGTGGAGGTAGAAGAAGAAGAAGTCGGTCTGGTGCTCTCCCATTGTAGCGTTTGCTCCGCAAGGTCGTCAAAGAATTGCCATGCTTCCTCGTCAGATTTCGATAGGAAGTGGCCCTGACAGATGGTTTCCAACAACTGCTTCGTTGCTGGGTTCAGGCCCTCGTATAAGGTTTGGCAAAGTTTTCATTTCTCTATACCGTGGTGAGGACACTGAACAAGAAGGTCTTTGTACCGGTCAAAGCACTTCCAGAAGGGTTCAGAAGGAAGCTGAGAGAATTGGTTGATTTCATTGCGAATCCTTGCGGTTTTATGATTCGGATAAAATTTCTTTAGAAACGCTTTTACAAACTCGTCCCAACTGGTTATGGAGTGGGAAGCGGTGCTATACAGCCATTTTTCAGCAAGATCGCATAAAGTGAACGGAATGACCCGTAGACGTATAGCATCGTCCGACAGTTGGGTAGTTTTCATCATGGCACAAACGTTTTGAAATTTATTGATGAAGATATAGGCATCTTCAGATTCAAGCCCTTGAAATCATGGAAGCATGTTGATGAAGTGGGGCTTAATTTCAAAATTATCCCCATTGGCCGGTGGAAGAGAAAGGCAGGTGGGAAGTGCAGAACGGGTGGGATAGAAACGATCCTGGAGCGCGATTCGCTGCGGCGTTACAACAGGCGGTGGTGGTGGGTTATTGGTCTCCGTAGGAGGTGGAGCCAATCCAGGGGTAGTCAAAGAGATGTTCGGATTAAATCCTGACATCGCGGAAGAAAAGGTTGGTGAAGGTGAAGGTGAAGATGTATGAACAGAATTCCGGTCAACGTCGGAGTTGGCCGGCAAAGGTAAAGGTGAAAGAGGAGTGGACGGAGTTTCGACGTCTGAGTCGATCGCGTAGTCGGTAGCGACTAACGTAACGCGGACTAGGCGGGCGCTAGTGTCCTGAGTCCAAGCAGACATACACTAAACGAGTTTAGTATAGTCAAACCGGAGAAGGTGAGGGTAAGAAAACGTCAATGGAGAAGGGCGATGGGTGGTGGGTAAAAAATGGATTTTGGCGACAAAGGGCAAGTTTTTATAAAAGTTTTTGATTTTTTTTTCCTTTTTTTTTATTTTTAGGAAGAGCTTTAAAGAAATATGTACGGATTTACGGCTTTAAGAAATCACAAACAAGATATGCACAATCACACCTAGATCTAGGGTAACCTAGGTCAACTAGACAACTCCTAACTGTTCCAAAGAACTAGAAACAGGACCTCAAACCGCCTCTTCTCCGCCAATTGCGGCCAGATAAGTGCCAGGTAAGTGAGAGGTTGTCCAACGCTTTCGCGAAGTTCCTTAATTAAATAACCACTTGCCTTCGTCACACTTTCCTAGACACCGCAAAGTCAGGATAGGATAAACGGCCGATGCCTGTAATTAGTCCTCTGTCCTATTGAGCGCGAAGTTCTTAGGGCTGAGTCTAGTATTTTTTAATTTAACAGTGGTCAATGCATATGCTTTTTGTGATTTCTGGGGTCCTGGGAAGGGTGATGAAATCCCCACCCAATCTGAATTGGTTTCAAGCCCCTTAAGTCCGTATTAATGAATGCAAAGCGGTAACAAATCAACTGCAAACAATTTTTATTTTTTTAGCGCGGCGCAAAGAATTCTGCACAAGAACAGTTTATTGGAAGGGGGAAGAGAGTTTGCGCAAAGAATGCTGCAGAAAACACAATTCAGTGGAGTTCAGAGGAGTGGGGAAGAGGAGAGAGACTCACAGAAAATTTGGTACCCTGAAGCCAACAAATGGCCGCGGTTCCGCGGCCAAACACGTGCTTAGGCCGCGGTTCCGTGGCAAGGTGGTGGGATTGGGTCTTCAGTTTTTTTGTGTGTGCTTCTGTGGTTGTCCTCTACTTGTCTGGATGTACTGAAATTTGACTTGCTTAATGTATCTGCTCCAGATTTTTACAGTAGATCGTTTGCTTCGTTTTGATCCGTCGCGGTGTAGCCGCGAAATGTGGGTCTATCTTCCCACGTCTTTGGCACTGAACTTGAACTCCGAATATCCCACTTCTTTGGCACTGAACTCGAACTTCGTATTATCCTGCACACTTGCACAAAAACTAATCAAAAATAACAAAATGGTTTTTTTTTTACAAAGTATCCTTTTTTTTCGGTTATATTCACAAATTAACCCGAAATTACACAAAGAAATAAACTACCGTCTCCCCGGCAGTGGCGCCATTAGATTGGTAGAGATTCTGCGTGTTCAAGTTTAGTTAATTACCGCAATCAAAAAGGTTTTGCCTGTAGCTAGCCGGTTGAGTACGGGTCGTCCGCAGGGAGATGGGAATCTTTTTCTATGTGCTTTAACGAGTTAAGTCCAGTTTTCCAGATTTGTTTGTGATTATCTAAGTGTTAAAATGATATGTAAAGAGAGCTTGTTAGGGTTAGGATTAGGTTAGTTTGAGTTAGGAGTCGCTCACTTCTTTCGTTGTCACTCTTAATATCGGTGTTACGGTAATCGGCAACAACGGGGATTAGCACGACTAGGAAGGAACTTGCGAGTATAAGCTAGGCTTTCCAACGCTTAAGTTCTTCCTTTTGGTGCTTGTCTGTCACGTCCCGAAAGTACGGAATATGACCGGCACTTAAACTACGAAACGTCTCGAGGCGTACGTAATCTAAGTAAACCGAAAACCCAGAAATCCAAACCAAGAAAAGAAGTAGAGTGAAGCAAAACCAATTTAAAACAAGTAGTTTTAATAGCATAAGCCGAATTATGCGGTTTTTAAGAACATCAAAATTTACTGAAAATTTCGGCAGTCTCCTTTGTAAATACTGGCTCCCAAACGGGATACAACATGAATAGTATACGAAATCAATAAAAAGGCATCCCCAAGCGGGAGCTAGCTCTTCGTCAATCGACGGTCACAACCACACAAGGAATATAATATACAACGCCAACGGCGAGGATCAAAACTCAAAAGGTAACTCAAAACCACCAGAAATATAACGAGCGACTCTAAGGTCCAAAGAATAAACAACACTGGTCTCTATCTCAATAAATACATGTTTGGTTGATGGAATTTACTAGATACAACGGAATAATATTATACAAGGTAATATGATGGGTACGATACAAGAAAAACCCACCTACTAGCAAGTCACCCGAATGAAACTGAGCCCGCAAAGCCTAATGAAACCTGTACGGCAAACCTGCAAGAAACTGGGGCACAACGGGGGTGAGTTGCCAACTCGTGAATAGAAAAACATCTACGCACAGAAATCGCATAAATAACGCAACCTAGGTCAATGATCATAATATATCCTCAAATATATGAATAACATGCAGCCTATAACAATGGCTAGGGTAATATCTAACAGAGTGAAATCTCATGTGCCCGTGTCGGTGCCTCAGGTAGCAATATATCATATGAATGAGGTATGAATGCATGAAAACAGAATACATGTAAATGAAAAAACTGTTTTCATAAATTAGTGAGATTTCCTTCGTATTTTTAAACTGAGGTATCATAATGAAATCAGTATCAACAGTGTCTAGCATCGACACAAAACATAAATCTCACTGTCTCGAAATATCAATGTATCAATCTCAATATCTAGGGCGCCGTCAGTCTAGACCGGCCCCTACCATCCATCTCAAGACCACGACGGTATCCTCCGGATATCCGACGCGTCGGGTAATATCACCGGTAGGTAATCTGTCCCCTGCCAGGCTCAACGTCAACACCACATTCATCTTGCCCCGGGGTACCATACCGGGCCCACCATGTACCCGTGACGGTTCTTCCACTCCTCGACACGGATCTCGAAAACCACAGCAAACACATGGTGGACGACACTTACATCACTAGAAAACCGCAATTTACATATTTTAAAAGGTTAATAAGTTTAGAAATTTTGCGGCTTTCCCCCGAAATCCAGAAATATCATAAATCTCAAGAAGTCATCACAAGTGCATATGTCAATGCTAATGAATGTATATGGTATCAATAACCAAGTTGCAATGTATGATTACTAACTAGGCATGAACAATGGAATAACAGTATGCATGAAGTGACAAGTAATAACTACAATATCTAAACTGGCATATAACCCAGGTACACTAATATCGTATCAACTACTAACTAACAAGCTAAGCCAAGCAATAGTATTTTCTAAGTGTACGTGACATGGCAATTACCGATGAAGATGTGTGTGAGCCGGCAAGTAAGTGTATGTGGTACATACGCATCATCGGTAATGGTGCTGGTGTCCTAACAGCATGATATCAATAATGGAGTATGCAGCAAAATAAGTATGCGGGGCAGAGCGAACAGCAATAATGTGCGGAAGCAGAATACTAGACACAACGATAACTAATCAGTATTAAACGAATATAAGTCCTACAAATGGTGCTTTTTGAAATAACACGAATCATGGGGTTTTGAAAATAGGGGCTACGGTATTTTTATGAAAAGATACGTCTTTTGAAATATCCGTAGGATCCCTTGGGCTGTCTTTAAAAATGCCCACGATTCGTTAGTTTTTGAAATAGGTAAGAAGTCTAATCTAATCTAACAACTACACTAAACTATACGGCTGAACTAACAAGCTGAACTACAGGTAAGGAAACCGCCTATCATCTGAGTCGATACATATACATACCTGTATATGTATAGTCGGTGATCCCACCTCAATAATATCATATCCGATACCATATCTAAAATCAGGCATCCCAAGTCAAGAGTGCGGATCAATCATCAATATAGCTCGTACGTAAATCCGTCGTACGGCATCCCAAATCTGGGTACGGGTCAATATCACATTCATCATACTATTCACCTGGTATCCTCTTTATCAAATATTATGATCGGGGTACTGATCTACGTCTAGTACCATACTGATACCGCCTACGTATGCATGGACGTGTGTGAAACACTACGTCAAGGACCCGCTACAACGTCATGTCGTATCTAAGATACGAACCCTGCTATATCACCGATCTCACGGCCTCAAATCGAATCTCATCGACTCAGCTCAATCCCTAGTATCATCCTCAATCCGTATGTGAACACATAGTCCCATACCCATGTGAACAAATAACTATAAAGAATCCCATGAGCACATATCAATAGGAATGTATGCAAGTATGTATGTGTGTATGTGTAGTGCAATACTACCCTAGGGTTCGCAACACTAAGGTAATCCATCCTAAGCAACGTTATTAATCCCAAATAACATATAATAAATGTTGGTGTGTATACGCATCCGTATACACCACCACGGACTGCGGGGGTGCTATACGCCATCCACCCGACTTCTCCCCGTAGATATAAATCTACTCACCTGGTCCTCGCTCGCCGGTGCCGACGTCGCCACGCGCTTGCTTGTCGTCTCAAAGTCCACATGGGGTACCTACATATCATAACGCACCGTATCGCATTAAAACTAAATTCGAAATCGAAATGGCATACGAAAATCAAATCGGCACGCGTATCACGCATAGGTCCAAACCTATCGCCTACGCATGCAAGAATAGTCAAACCAACCCTCGATGTCGATGTACAAACGTCAAACCATCGAGAAAAATCCAATCACACTCATTTTCACATTCACGAACACTAATTTTAATATAAACTAGGTTAAAACTCACAAAAACCCCAATTTCACTTAAAAGGTCATTTTTCCGAAAATCTAGCAAGCACATTTCGCCGTTTTTGTACAAAACATGATGTTTAAATGAATGTAGCGGCCAATATATTTATTAAATATCTTAAATAAGTCATAGAAACAATTTTCGGAATTTAATCTTATTAAATTCCAAAAACCCTAATATTCTAGTTTACAAAATACCCTTTTTTTTTAACAATTTCATAGCTAAAGAATGCGCAAACTACGATTTAGGTTGGATTTCCATGAACTAAAGTGTTAAACTACACTTAATAAAGTTAATAATATGATAAAAACCCTAACCATATTTTTAATCTCACATATAAATGAATTTCATAAAACCCTAGTTTGCACAAAAGCTTAATTTGGACATTTTTCAAGTAACAACTTGTAATATGCAACTAGATAAATTTTAACAATTTTTCAAGATGTTAGCTCACATCACAAACCATGCACAAGTGATCACAACCCAATTTCAAAACAAAACCCTAACTAGAATTCCTTAATCATACAATTGAACACACATAAAGCCAAATTAACACTTAATTAAGCTAACTACAAGCAATTAACAACAATTTAAGCAAAAGGGTTAGAATTTACCCAAACAAATTGAAGATCCCACAAGCACACATAGCCCTCCAAAATGCTCCCTTGTCACCAAAATCCATGCTATACGGGCTAAGCTAAAATGGGTAGGAGTCGGATTTTGATTTGGATTTTTGCTTGATTTTTTGTGGATTTTTCTTTGGATTTTCTTTGATGGAACAAAGAGAGGAGAAGAGGAAAATGGGGCTGTTGGGGGGTTGCTGGTTTCGGCCAGGTTGTGGGGGGGTTGGGTGAGGGAGGAGAGAGAGTGAGGTGGAGAAAATAACAAGTAAGGAAGTCCAAGTCAACATAAAGTCAAAAGTCCAACTCATTTATCCATTTTCTTTTCTTTTCTTTCATTTCTTTTCCTTGAAATCCAAGTGGGGATAAAAGAGGGGGCTGCTGAATTCTTCAAGGGGATAAGTGAATGGGGGTGTGTGGGTGTGGGTACGGGTGTGGGGTGATGAAAAATGATAAATACAATACCCCAAACATCCATTTACTTTTAAAAAAAAAGCCTTTTTTCTTCAATAATTTCTAAACCGTTTTGGCAAATGATTTCGTTCCAAAAACCACATGATAAAATTTTATTTAATGTTTTATGATGCACAAAATTTGTTTCAACTCATTCCAATTTGTAATTTTCCCTAATTAAATGTATTAGTGACGGCTTAAATAATAATAAAATAATATTTTTTTCAGAAAATTTGAAATTTCACCAGCGGCTCAATAAACACCAAATAATAGAAATTACATAGCTAGAATATGTATATTTAATTTTTATAATAAGATATTTGCATTTTGACTTTTTACAGAAAACCCCCTTATTTTACCGATTTTTCGAAATTTCACCGAAACGATTTTCAAAGCGTTACAATCTTCCCCCCTTAAAGAAATTCGGTCCCCGAATTTAAATTCAAACTCCCCCAAATACTAAAACATCTAAGAAAACCCATCAAGTCGTCGGGGCTCCGAAATTGTAAATACATAAAACAAATCGTAGCGCAGCGCATGCGCTTGAAAAATGAGCATATAACTCAAATCAAAACTCCGTCAAGCATCCCGCAATCATCGGAGTCATGGAGAAGACATCAATGCCAAATCCAAATCAAAACCAATATGACATAACTCGAAACTATACATGTAAATATCGAATCTATATCTGTAAGTATCTGAAGGAAATGCATGCCAAATCTCTTTAAGTCGCTGTGCAACGCGTATAACACTGCACAGTACCGGACGTCTATCATAAGAAAATAACTATATACATATATACCTTTGTTTGAAATGTACGTTCCGCCGTTTTGGAAACAATTTAGAAGGGTCTCCTTGTTTTAAACATTTCGTGTCATATCAGACACGTAGGTAAATACTGAGGCTATAGCTCGCTTTTTGGAAATCCCTTCAATAACTATCAATGCATGCAAAATATATTCAGGTACTGTCCTCTGACTAGTCCTGCTCAGTACGAAAACACATAGCAATATCATAAAAACGTACTGCTCTATACGAAATCAATCCCCAAAATATGCATATGAATGCTATGTGCGTCTGGTGCGCACGGAAATCAAAATCCATGAATGTGCCATACATGCGCACAGAAACAACATCTAAGTGCATCGGGTGTGCATGAAACATCTGTCGTAGGCAGCATGTGTGCCTGACAGCAAAATCAGGTGCATCTGACATGCACGAAAAATCTCGATTTAGAGCATCTGGTGTGCACCAAAATCGCATCTCAAGACATGCGCTCAACATGCGCGAAAATTCAAATCAGGTGCATCCATCGTGCACGAAATCATGAAATCCAATATCAAGTGCCGAACGTGTGCAAAATCAATCAGGTGCACAAGGTGCACAAAACAAATATCGAGTATCACAATCGAAATCGAAGTCCAGTGCACACTGCAAGCATATAATAACTATACAGAGTGCAGGAACCAATTCGTGTGCGTGCATACGCACAAAATCAACTCAAATGTCTAAAACCGTAAAATCACAAACATGTGAAACCCAAGCACGAAAATGATATCAAGTGCAACACTGTGCAAAGATCGTAAATCCTCAATCATCAAAATCAAATCATGCGAATAAATCACCCAAAACATCGAAATCAATAATGGCGGAATAGTATCGCTCAAGTGCATCCTCTAAGAATCTCGGGCCAACTGTCGCGGTCACTAATGGGACGTCTCGTCGATGATCATGAACTCTGGCCTGCTGGTGTGCGTAACCATGACCACTCCTGGGTCAAGGTCTTCACTGTGAATTACCAATCTTTTGGTCCATCGGCTCATCGGCCCTGTCAGGTATGCTAACGGGGACGATTCCGTTCTGGCACTTCTCTGGTCATCTCTTGGTCAATCATCGCGACCACTCGTAAGACAGCATATCACTGGCATCGGCCTCTGGCTCTCTGCATGTACGTGACACATCTGATCCTGAGTGCAAGTATCATTGCAGCAGTGTCCTGGAAGGAATCCTGCTCACGGTCTCTTCCATGTCTCGTCTCTGCCAACTGTCCGGAAGTCATTGTCCTTTCCTATATCTGCATCTTGCTCTGGAACGACTGCATACTCATCGCGACTCCTTCTGGAAGGTAAGTCCAAGTACCATGCCTCGGCATGCGCATCGCCTCTCTGATGTCGGCGGAGTGGAACATCATCTCATCTAGATCTGGTGCGGACCTCTTACTCCACTTTTCTCTAATGTCGTCTGCTTTGGACTCGTCTCGTCGCGGCTGCATGGACTGAGCTCCAACGACTATCCTCGAATCTGGAGTCTCCCAAGAAATGCATCTCACCACTTAGCATCCGAATTAAGTCGAACTATCCAATCGATTGTCAAAACCTCATAATCCCCCAAGGGCTCAACATCTTGGGTACAGTTTAATAGTATCGAGTACATACCACAGCATCGGTGGTCCAGCCGTAGAAGGGCAAACCCAAGCATCACTAATGGCGCCGTAGAACTACCGCAAACCCGAAGGTTCAAAGGCTTTCACACGGTCATTAAGTCGAGTTAGGGTTTCATTCTTCTAGAGGGACCATAGAATTGCCTGCATGTCTTTCCGACTACTTTAAACTTGGAATAATAGGTTTCCGACATTCGATCGTCTCTGTCGACCCTCACGTCTCTGCGTGAAGTCGTCTCTAGCTGTAATCAATCTATCTGATGACCTCGCATCGGGGTAAGCGAACGATCCACATGTCCTAGTCATTCATCCTAGATGACTAGCGACCTCCTATCATCTCTTAGTACAACTTATACTGCAATAGCTCCAACATCTGGGGCGATATCTCGTCGTTCGCAGCAATAACTGGCTCACTCGTCTGCATGCTGAACCGCGCCTCAATCATCAGGAGTAAGCAACACACCAACGGTCATCAAAATCTGGCTGGCCTCCATCATTGGCTCAATTCTCTAATGTCGATCAGCACCTCCGAGTAACCTCATAAAGGCGATCCGCCAAACGCTCGTGGCGCGGAAACACAGTAAAAAGACACATCTTTGCAATCGTGTGTCGCCGGAATTTCGCCCTGGTCAGTCCTCGTTCGTGACGAGCTTGTGCTGACCGCAACTCTAGCCGTAGCTCTCCCTGCCCGTAACCGTAGCAGCAAAACCAAACTGCTACCGATGAGGCTAGATCAGGAAGGAATATAATACTGAACAAGGAAATGTACATCCTAAGGCTTCATAAGTGGAGTGGCGTGTCGTAAATATGCCGCGGAACATACCAACGGTACGTCACTCTACTTTAGTCACCTATTCCATCAACCAAGGGTCATCCTACGCGCCGAAGGTTAAAACCTAACGCTCTGATACCAATTTTGTCACGTCCCAAAAGTACGGAACATGACCGGCACTTAAACTACGAAACGTCTCGAGGCGTACGTAATCTAAGTAAACCGAAAACCCAGAAATCCAAACCAAGAAAAGAAGTAGAGTGAAGGAAAACCAATTTAAAACAAGTAGTTTTAATAGCATAAGCCGAATTATGCGGTTTTTAAGAACATCAAAATTTACTGAAAATTTCGGCAGAGTCTCCTTTGTAAATACTGGCTCCCAAACGGGATACAACATGAATAGTATACGAAATCAATAAAAAGGCAACCCCAAGCGGGAGCTAGCTCTTCGTCAATCGACGGTCACAACCACACAAGCAATATAATATACAACGCCAACGGCGAGGATCAAAACTCAAAAGGAAACTCAAAACCACCAGAAATATAACGAGCGACTCTAAGGTCTAAAGAATAAACAACACTGGTCTCTATCTCAATAAATACATGTTTGGTTGATGGAATTTACTAGATACAACGGAATAATATTATACAAGGTAATAGGATGGGTACGATACAAGAAAAACCCACCTACTAGCAAGTCACCAATGAAACCTGTACGGCAAACCTATAAGAAACTGGGGCACAACGGGGGTGAGTTGCCAACTCGTGAATAGAAAAACATCTACGCACAAAAATCGCATAAATAACGCAACCTAGGTCAATGATCATAATATATCCTCAAATATATGAATAACATGCAGCCTATAACAATGGCTAGGGTAATATCTAACCGAGTGAAATCTCATGTGCCCGTGTCGGTGCCTCAGGTAGCAATATATCATATGAATGAGGTATGAATGCATGAAAACAGAATACATGTAAATGAAGAAACTGTTTTCATAAATTAGTGAGATTTCCTTCGTATTTTTAAACTGAGGTATCATAATGAAATCAGTATCAACAGTGTCTAGTATCGACACAAAACATAAATCTCACTGTCTCGAAATATCAATGTCTCAATCTCAAAATCTAGGGCGCCGTCAGTCCAGACCGGCCCCTACCATCCATCTCAAGACCACGACGGTATCCTCCGGATATCCGAAGCGTCGGGTAATATCACCGGTAGGTAATCTGTCCCCTGCCAGGCTCAACGTCAACACCACATTCATCTTGCCCCGGGGTACCATACCGGGCCCACCATGTACCCGTGACGGTTCCTCCACTCCTCGACACGGATCTCGAAAACCACAGCAAACTCATGGTGGACGACACTTACATCACTAGAAAACCGCAATTTACATATTTTAAAAGGTTAATAAGTTTAGAAATTTTGCGGCTTTCCCCCGAAATCCAGAAATATCATAAATCTCAAGAAGTCATCACAAGTGCATATGTCAATGCTAATGAATGTATATGGTATCAATAACCAAGTTGCAATGTATGATTACTAACTAGGCATGAACAATGGAATAACAGTATGCATGAAGTGACAAGTAATAACTACAATGTCTAAACTGGCATATAACCCAGGTACACTAATATCGTATCAACTACTAACTAACAAGCTAAGCCAAGCAATAGTATTTTCTAAGTGTACGTGTCATGGCAATTACCGATGAAGATGTGTGTGAGCCGACAAGTAAGTGTATGTGGTACATACGCATCATCGGTAATGGTGCTGGTGTCCTAACAGCATGATATCAATAATGGAGTATGCAGCAAAATAAGTATGCGGGGCAGAGCGAACAGCAATAATGTGCGGAAGCAGAATACTAGACACAACAATAACTAATCAGTATTAAACTAGTATAAGTCCTACAAATGGTGCCTTTTGAAATAACACGAATCATGGGGTTTTGAAAATAGAGGCTGCGGTATTTTTATGAAAAGATACGTCTTTTGAAATATCCGTAGGATCCCTTGGGCTGTCTTTAAAAATGCCCACGATTCGTTAGTTTTTGAAATAGGTAAGAAGTCTAATCTAATCTAACAACTACACTAAACTATACGGCTGAACTAACAAGCTGGACTACAGGTAAGGAAACCGCCTATCATCTGAGTCGATACATATACATACCTGTATATGTATAGTCGGTGATCCCGCCTCAATAATATCATATCCGATACCATATCTAAAATCAGGCATCCCAAGTCAAGAGTGCGGATCAATCATCAATATAGCTCGTACGTAAATCCGTCGTACGGCATCCCAAATCTGGGTACGGGTCAATATCACATTCATCATACTATTCACCTGGTATCCTCTTTATCAAATATTATGATCGGGGTACTGATCTACGTCTAGTACCATACTGATACCGCCTATGTATGCATGGACGTGTGTGAAACACTACGTCAAGGACCCGCTACAACATCATGTCGTATCTAAGATACGAACCCTGCTATATCACCGATCTCACGGCCTCAAATCGAATCTCATCGACTCAGCTCAATCCCAAGTATCATCCTCAATCCGTATGTGAACACATAGTCCCATACCCATGTGAACACATGACTATAAAGAATCCCATGAGCACATATCAATAGGAATGTATGCAAGTATGTATGTGTGTATGTGTAGTGCAACACTACCCTAGGGTTCGCAACACTAAGGTAATCCAACACACCAATATCCATCCTAAGCAACGTTATTAATCCCTAATAACATATAATAAATGTTGGTGTGTATACGCATCCGTATACACCACCACGGACTGCGGGGGTGCTATACGCCATCCACCCGACTTCTCCCCGTAGATATAAATCTACTCACCTGGTCCTCGCTCGCCGGTGCCGACGTCGCCACGCGCTTGCTTGTCGTCTCGAAGTCCGCATGGGGTACCTACATATCATAACGCACCGTATCGCATTAAAACTAAATTCGAAATCGAAATGGCATACGAAAATCAAATCGGCACGCGTATCACGCATAGGTCCAAACCTATTGCCTACGCATGCAAGAATAGTCAAACCTGTAGGGTTCCTAGGCACTCTCAAAAGGTCTCACAAGGCATCAACCATGCCAATTTCAAATTTTACGGGTGCCGAGAAACCCTAATACGGATCGTTAACTAGAATTCTAGGAGAAAAAGCAACTAGTAAACCACTTTACTAAGAGAATACGGAAATACAACCTTTGTAGATCCGGTCCTCTACCTCCACAGCTCCGTGATGAAGTCCTCTCCGCTGTACAAATCAAATCCCGGGCTCTAGCATCGGCTTCATCGGAGAAATGGGAGGGCAAGGTCGTCGGTTTCGTGCCGAAGATGATCTACGTCGAAGCATCACAAGATCAAGCTCCCACTTCACCAAGTCATGAAACTTGTGAAGAAAACACACTCTACTACTTGGCAAGAGGTAGAGGATGAAGAAATAGGAAGTGGGTAGACTTTAGAATTGGATTTCTCACTCTTTTTAATCAATCACCATTGATGGTCCAAGGTTTTCTTCTTTTAAGAAGATGAAGAAGAAGAAGATGATATTATGATATGATAAGAATAAGAATAGAAAAGAAAATTAATTCTTATCATAATTGTAACCATGGTAAAGTGTAGAGAACTAACTATAGTTCAATGAATGGTTAGGGTTAATGAGATGAAGACAAAAGGTTTCTTTGGTCAAAGCTTCATGAAGCTTCAACAAGCTTCATGAAGAAAAGCAACCTTTTGTTTTCTTTATCTCTTATCTTTTTAATACAAATTAAAAGATAAAAGAATTAATAAATATATCAAAACCCTAACCATTTACTCAACTAAGGTTTAACTCTTTACACAAACCCTAGCTATCATATATCATCAAACATGATACAATCAAGTGCACAAAATATATCACATATACAATGTGCACAGGCGAGTGAGAAAATCCATCTTAAGTAAACCGATACTAGTTAATGCAAAGTAATATATCATATATATAATTATGCATTAAATCATTAAATCAACACTTGATTCAATGATCCGGTCATGTCGAACATAGCCGACTAGTATTCAATGTATCGACTTATCGAATCAACGCTTGAATCGATAACTAGGTTATATCGCATACAACCTTTCCGATACATTCATCGCGAGAATGGAATGCGGTATCACATACACGTATTATTCTCGGTCCCGCACATATCTCATATGCGCTCCTATTTCGTTTCGCTTGAGCCAGGAAACCTCTGTGTAGGACTCTAAAGACTCGTCAATACGCCGGCAGCGGATGATGATCATATCAAACATCCACAAGCCGCAAGCGGTCTGCTAAACGTAACGGCCACCTGGGTACTGAGCGATCAGAAGATCGACGAGCAAGCCCGCTCACACTCCAGTGAATCCAACCAGTAACACTACCGTACAGTCCGGTCTGATCGTCTGATATGTCGCATATCTCGCCTAGGGGTGGTAAACGTCAGACCCCAATAGCTCGATAAGTCGTGTCGATATGAGGTCTATAACAATTCGAGAAACTACTGGTAACACTTACCAGTAAATCTCAGCAACCCTGGCCAGGGATTTCCGGTTATAGCCAATCGAACACAGCGCAACATCAACTCCCTATACCGGGAGAGACGAATCCCCTCCTATCGCTCATTGCCTCCATGTGATTCGGGACTGTACCCAAAAACCACCGTTTTGCACGCCCTATTGGACGTGGTAAGATGGAAATCAAAGCACAGTGGGAACCACACAAGACTCTATGACGATCTCGGGTCAACAGACTACTCTGTACCAGTGTCACCAGAGAACTGCCATCTGACGTAAGGTATAATACCATCTGGGAGTTCTCGGCGAGTCCGTCCAGTGTACCCAGTCTCCACTGAGCACCCGTATATCATCTCTGATGTCAAACACCAATGGATATGGGATCATCCATCGCCCATCTGTATGGGTCGAGAAGGTACACGCTAGTCTACTCTGGTATATCGATGCCCCGTCTCGATACACCCACGACTAGGGACTTTATGGACTACCATGTCCCCACTAGTATGATCCGCATCATAGTCCAGGCAGTCAAGTACACATCCTAAGGGCTTTACAAACATGTAACAGAGAGACAATCAGTATACACGTTAAGGTAAAGATCAACCAGATAGCATACTATCATGTCGAGCAAGAAAGTCCTCCCTATATATGTCCAAGCATCCACTACAATATACATCCTATGTATAGTAATGGCCTCTAGGGCATACATATAACTAACAAAACCAACCCTCGATGTCGATGTACAAACGTCAAACCATCGAGAAAAATCCAATCACACTCATTTGCACATTCACGAACACTAATTTTAATATAAACTAGGTTAAAACTCACAAAAACCCCAATTTCACTTAAAATGTCATTTTTCCGAAAATCTAGCAAGCACATTTCGCCGTTTTTGTACAAAACATGATGTTTAAATGAATGTAGTGGCCAATATATTTATTAAATATCTTAAATAAGTCATAGAAACAATTTCCGGAATTTAATCTCATTAAATTCCAAAAACCCTAATATTCTAGTTTACAAAATACCCTTTTTTTTTAACAATTTCATAGCAAAAAAAAATGCGCAAACTACGATTTAGGTTGGATTTCCATGAACTAAAGTGTTAAACTACACTTAATAAAGTTAATAATATGATAAAAACCCTAACCATATTTTTAATCTCACATATAAATGCATTTCATAAAACCCTAGTTTGCACAAAAGCTTAATTTGGACATTTTTCAAGTAACAACTTGTAATATGCAACTAGATAAATTTTAACAATTTTTCAAGATGTTAGCTCACATCACAAACCATGCACAAGTGATCAAAACCCAATTTCAAAACAAAACCCTAACTAGAATTCCTTAATCATACAATTGAACCCACATAAAGCCAAATTAACACTTAATTAAGCTAACTACAAGCAATTAACAACAATTTAAGCAAAAGGGTTAGAATTTACCCAAACAAATTGAAGATCCCACAAGCACACATAGCCCTCCAAAATGCTCCCTTGTCACCAAAATCCATGCTATACGGGCTAAGCTAAAATGGGTAGGAGTCGGATTTTGATTTGGATTTTTGCTTGATTTTTTGTGGATTTTTCTTTGGATTTTCTTTGATGGAACAAAGAGAGGAGAAGAGGAAAATGGGGCTGTTGGGGGGTTGCTGGTTTCGGCCAGGTTGTGGGGGGGTTGGGTGAGGGAGGAGAGAGAGTGAGGTGGAGAAAATAACAAGTAAGGAAGTCCAAGTCAACATAAAGTCAAAAGTCCAACTCATTTATCCATTTTCTTTTCTTTTCTTTCATTTCTTTTCCTTGAAATCCAAGTGGGGACAAAAGAGGGGGCTGCTGAATTCTTCAAGGGGATAAGTGAATGGGGGTGTGTGGGTGTGGGTACGGGTGTGGGGTGATGAAAAATGATAAATACAATACCCCAAACATCCATTTACTTTTAAAAAAAGCCTTTTTTCTTCAATAATTTCTAAACCGTTTTGGCAAATGATTTCGTTCCAAAAACCACATGATAAAATTTTATTTAATGTTTTATGATGCACAAAATTTGTTTCAACTCATTCCAATTTGTAATTTTCCCTAATTAAATGTATTAGTGACGGCTTAAATAATAATAAAATAATATTTTTTTCAGAAAATTTGAAATTTCACCAGCGGCTCAATAAACACCAAATAATAGCAATTACATAGCTAGAATATGTATATTTAATTTTTATAATAAGATATTTGCATTTTGACTTTTTACAGAAAACCCCCTTATTTTACCGATTTTTCGAAATTTCACCGAAACGATTTTCATAGCGTTACATTGTCCGTCCGTTCTTGGCTCTTAGCCATAACCTCCAGTTAATTCAACCACAACCGGTCTCACTACGGAATCACCGCTATCATGTAGGATAGGGTGCCGTAGGGAGCGGATTGTGGTTCAATTAACGGGAGTCGATTTAAGATGTTGGGCAAGGAAAGAGTGAGAGAGATTTCCTTCTCTCAAACTTCCCTTATCCTACCCTAACAAGTATGGAAAGTACTCACACATCATAATGAAAAGAAAACAAAACAAAGAGGAAGATAGAAAGAAGGAGATTAGAAGATAACAACTAGCTATTTGCGACCTCACCTTGGCAAGGATCAAGCGTAAGCATCATGGTTGTTTTAAGGATAAAGAAAAAGAGAAAGAAAGAAACAACAAGAAATAACAACAACTAAGTTAACAAATGAAAATTACAAGCATTTAACATAAGAGCAAGACAAGTATGATAATAAAATGAACTTCTTTATTCATCATTCTTCACTCACAAAAGCTCACTACAAGTTTTTCAATGGAGAAGAGATGAGAAGAGGAAGAAGAAACAAGTATTCTAAACCTAGAAAAATACAAGATTATGCACCCTTAGCTTCACAAGGTTCTGGGCTATTTATAGGCAGGGAACTGGAAATCTAGGGCAAAATTCTGCCTCTACATGAAAAGACCAAAATAACCCTGAAGTTTAGTCAACTGAGGAGACCGTACGGCCGCGGTTCCGCGGCCTAAGCATGCTAATGCCGCGGAACCGCGGCGCTTTAGAGGAGTTGGATCCTCGTATTTTTTGTGCTTCTTAGTGTTGATGTTTGGATCAGTTTGGTACACTTTTTTTCTCAGAATCTCTCCACAAGTTGTCCAGAATTTCAGCAAGTCAAAAGGTGATTGGATGTGGATCTTTTTGTCATGATTTCCTCGAGCTCCGCGTAGATTTCTTGGATCTTGTGTTGCCATAGAGCCTTGTGCATGAAAATGACATCGATTTGCCATTTTGTCTCTTAAACTGGTGTGTGGCAACAGACGGATAAAGAGCGGAGATCCGTGTTTTATCTGTGATTGGCAGGAACCCGGATTTTGTCGTGTTTTTCCATGAATTTCACCGTTTTAGAGCCGAGAACCTGTATCCTGCAATTGACTAGCAAACACGGCTCAGGAGTACCTACCGATATGCAGTGTGATAAAAATTGGGCGGTATGAAAATGCAAAAATCTGATATGAACAGCACTAGGGCCATGTACTGGCATATTGCAGACCTATCATCTCGAATAGCCTCTCGAACTGCATCTGAGGAATGGCCTTTGTGAATGGATCAGCAGTGTTATTTTCTGTATCTACTCTCTTTACCTTGATCTCCCGGATCAGGTGATACCGTCTTAAGATGTGTCTGGACTTCTGATGGGACCTGGGTTCCTTCGCTAAAGCTATAGCGCCGTTGTTGTCGCAATACAGAGGTATTGGACCAACACTGGTAGGAACCACCTGAAGTTCTGTGAGGAACTTCTTCATCCAGACAGCTTCTTTTGCGGCATCGCAAGCAGCTATGTACTCCGCTTCCATCGTTGAGTCAGCAACGGTCTCCTGCTTAGAACTCTTCCAACAGACCGCCCCTCCATTGAGGGTAAAGACATAACCCGACATGGACTTGGAGTCATCCTTGTCACTCTGGAAGCTGAAGTCAGCAAAGGCCTCGATCTGGAGGTCTTTTCCGCCATACACCAAGAACATCTCCTTAGTCCTCCTCAGGTACTTGAGAATGTTCTTTACTGCTATCCAGTGCTTCTCCCCTGGGTTTGCCTGATACCGGCTTACAACGCTCAATGCGTATGCTACATCTGGTCTGGTACATAACATCGCATACATTATAGAGCCTACCGCAGAAGCGTAGGGTATAATCGACATGCGATCCCTTTCCAAATCAGTCTTGGGAGACATCTCTTTGAAGAGGGTGATTACGTGACAAGCCGGTAGGTTACCACGCTCAGAATCATCTATACTGAATCTTTTCAATATGGTATCTATGTACCTGGACTGCGAAAGTCCCAACATCCTCTTTGATCTATCACGATAGATCTGGATCCCTAGAATGTAGGTGGGATCACCCAGGTCTTTCATGGAGAACTTCTGTGACAAGAATCTTTTGACTGACTGTAGCATAGGAATATCATTTCCTATTAGGAGAATGTCATCCACGTACAAGACGAGGAATACAACAACTCTCCCTACAATCTTACTGTATATGCATGGTTCATCTGGATTTTTGATAAAGTCGAATTCTTTGACAGTATCATCAAAACAGATGTTCCAACTCCGCGATGCCTGCTTTAGTCCATAAATGGACTTAAGCAACTTGCATACTTTACCGCTGCTCCCACTCTGAATGAATCCCTCTGGCTGATCCATATAGACGCACTCTTCCAAATTACCATTTAGAAAGGCCATCTTTACGTCCATCTGCCAGATCTCATAATCGTGGAAGGCAGCAATAGCAAGAAGGATCCGAATGGATTTGAGCATAGCCACTGGAGAAAAGGTTCCGTCTTAGTCCAAACCAGTTCTTTGATGGAAACCCTTTGCAATAAGTCTAGCCTTATAGGTTTCAACCTGTCCATCTACACCAATCTTCTTTCTGAAGATCCATTTGCATCCTACGGGTTTTACCCCATCTGGAGCAATGTCCAAAGTCCATACTTTGTTAGTGTACATGGACTCCATTTCGGTCCGCATTGCATCCAGCCATTTTACCGAGTCGCCACTCTGAATGGCTTGCTGGAAGCTAGTAGGGTCATCATTATCAATGATGCAATCTTCTCGATCCCCGTCTATGATAAAACCGTAGTATCTCTCGGGCGGATGAGACTGCCTACTACTTCTGCGGATAGGCGTCGGTATGTCCCTTTCTTCTGAAACTTCTTGTTCTACCAAACTTTCAGTAACAACTTGTGGTTCTGGAATTTCTTCCAGTTCTACTGCGCTCCCACTCTTCTGATTTTCTAAAAATTCAGTTTCTAAGAAGCGGGCATGACGAGAAACAAAAACCTTTTGTTCCTCTGCGTAATAGAAGCAATATCCCATGGAGTTCTTTGGATATCATACAAACTTACACTCTACTGAGCATGCCTCGAGCTTGTCCGGATGCTGCTTTTTTACAAAAGCTGGACATCCCTATGTCTTCAGGTACTGAAGATAGGGTTTCTTCCCACTCCATATCTGATATGGTATGGTAGGCACAGTTTTGGTTGGAACCTTGTTCAAAAGAAATGCAGCTGATTCTAGTGCATATCCCCAGAAAGATCACGGTAACTCAGCCTTACTCATCATGGAATGAACCATATCCAATAGGGTTCGATTCCTTCTTTCCGATACACCGTTGTGTTGTGGTGTGTATGGAGGAGTAGGATGAGAGAGAATTCCATTCTCTTTTAAGTAACCCAGGAACTCGGCACTTAAGTATTCACCACCTCGATCAGATCTCAGTGTCTTGATACTTTTGCCTATTTGGTTTTCCACTTCATTCTTGTATTCCTGGAATTTCTCAAAAGCCTCGGATTTATGCTTCATTAAGAAGATATGTCCATACCTAGAGAAATCATCCGTAAAAGTAATGAAGTAGGAATAACCACCTCGCGCATGTGTAGACATTGGACCACACACGTTACTGTGTACGAGTCCTAAGAGCTCGCTCGCTCTTACTCCGTGTCCAGTAAACGGAGTCTTTGTCATCTTTCCCATGAGACAAGATTCACAAGTGGCATAAGATTGATATTCGAACGGATTCAAATATCCTTCTCTATGTAACTTTGTTAATCGTGCTTCATTGATGTGACCTAGTCTACAATGCCATAAAAAAGCCTGATTTATTTCTGGAGACTTTCTTTTAAGTGTGTTCTGGACATTGAAAACCTGAGCTTGACTCAATACGTATATACCGTCATCTAATGTACCGGACCCAATCAGAACTTGATTTAGGTGGATGTGAACTACATCGCTTACGAATGTAAAATCATATCCCACTTTTGAAAGTAAGGACACTGATATGATATTACAAGTCAAACTAGGTACATACAAATAGTTACGTAGAATCAATATCTGCCCACTTGTCAAACCTAGGCGATATTCTCCTACAAATTCAGCGTCCACGCTCATTCCGTTTGCAACTCTGAGAGACAAATCACCTACCCTTATAACTCTACGGTTTCTCAAAGCATGTAATGAATTACAGATATGAGATCCTACTCCGGTATCTAGTACCCAGGAAGTAGAGTTAATTGACAAACAGTTCTCAATTACAAACACACTTGAAGCTGAAGCCACAATAAGCTTCGTATCCTGGCTACTGGCTTCCAAAGCCCTGCCCGTTCCCATAACAATAGGAACAACCCTCCTTAGCTACACCAAGTCCTGAAACTTTTGCTCTTCCCTTTCCTCCTACTTTATTGACACCGTATATCGACTTTGTAGAGGTCTTCTTCTTTTCACCCTGGATGTAGAAGAAGAAGGTCCCCCATTAAGCAGAGCTTGTGTCTCCCTGGTTTATTTCACGGTGTAAGTAGAGGGTAGGGACTGTGGAAATAAGTCAGCGTATGACCTGTTTCCCAACATGGTCTCCAGGTCCTTGAGCGCATCAATATAGCTAGTCATTGTAAGGACGTCGTCCCCTGCAGATGACCCGACAGCCAACCTCGATTGAATAAATTCGTTCGAGGTCTCATATCTTGCGATATGAGATTGCTCTCCATATAAATCTTTGTTATGGAGAAATATGGAAACTAAGTCCATCTTCTCGTGCTGCTTCTGGTATACACCATCAACTGAAGCCAACAAGAGGCACTTAGCTTTCGCTTTATCCTTTTCCCTTGTCTGACGGATATCCATATCCGCGACGGTGGAAACTGGACCTGGGACGGTGGGATCTTGAGTAGTAGTAAGGTGGTCCAGCTTGTCATAGGCAATGGACATCTGGACAGACCTTTGCCAGTCATATAAGTTGGATTCAATCAACTTGTTATCTAGATGTAACCTAGTCATGGTCACAAGGTCGCTGCAATGAGAGAGATAAGAAAACACTTTAGCATGATGCTCTTGCAAGTTTAGATTGGTTTTTAATTTATCTAAACTGGATGGCTCACATTGTTTCTCGAATCCTTCCTCAAACCATAAAAGAAGAATTAGCCAGGACTATTCTCACTGTACAATACTTTCTTAACCGTTCAGCCAGGCTAGTGTTGGTACTTCGAGGGAGGTTTTCCAACGCTTTCGCGAAGTTCCTTAATTAAATAACCTCTTTTCTCTGGGGGCGTAGCCCCGCTGACACCTTTCTCGACACCTACTTGGTTTATAGCATTGATCGTTAAGTGACGAATCTCCTGATAAGTAGCATATACTCACGGTAAGATCGGGATCCAAATATCATCGTATGATAATGTTGAAGGAATCCTACCGACATTCATCAAACTCCAAATGGTATGCAACACTAGCAAGTTTCAGTTTCTTTAGAAACTCCCGATGTGGATTTTTACCCCATGTTTTTATGACCTTGACGAAAGCCAACAAATCATAAGTCACATGTCAAGTTCTGCCCATCATTATCTTGTTAATTTGAACCCATCCGTACATACCCTTGACGAAAGCCAACAAGATAATACAACTGTCCCAAACCAACTCAGCTATCTATGCAACAAACGAATACCCCAGCAGCTACCAAACACTATGCCTTGACGAAAGCCAACAAACATAGCTTGAATACTACTGACCATCCATAAGAAATGACGGAGGGCTACGACTGGTTTTGGCGAAACCGTGAACGTAGTGAACTTGATATAATCGAAGGAACCTGATAGCTTTTTAAAAGGAGTGGTTAAAGCTCCGTAATTAAAAATTCTGCTCTTTTAAAATAACCGAGTGGCTTCTTTTAAATTTGTTCCAACGATTCAACTTTGGTTTATTTTCTTTGCATTAAAATAATGTGTCGCATCATTTAACCTATCATTGCAGAAAACAACGAAAATACAACGTCCTCTTATGCCATCCGCATTCGCCACCGGGTCCCGTCATCACCCGTTAGGTTACTTAACTAACGACACAGCGGGGGCTAGGCTAGCACGGGTGTAAAACATAAGTGACGTCTAAATAGCTATCATATATAGATATTGTACATTCGTCAGACGCAATAATAGGCATTCCAGATTACTGATGAACATTATTGGATATACAAGCAATCCGCGTTTGCTTTGGGCCTGCAACAAAAGACGGATTACACAGTTGTGATGAATAGCCTTTACCCCACCCTAGATCCCTACGGGTACGGCAAACTACCCGCCAAGTACCCGAAGTGAAGCGGTCTCCCTCAACAACGTGAGTAGGCCACTAAACACTTCAACGTACCCGGTAGTTTGTGTACCCCACCTTGGGTCTATCCTAGGAGCAAAAAACAGTAAATGAAATAATACAACGGTGGCTACAACCGCAACCTGGATGTGCCCCGCAAAAGAATATTACATCATATTACAATTTACATCGAATGAATGGATATAAAACCCATCTCAAACCCCGGCTAATCATCACAACGATCCAATCAAGTTCATATACACAAACAGTAAACATTACAGAAATGTGCAACCCCCTGCCTGTAGGATTCCTAGGCACACTCATGAGGTTCCACAAGGCATCAACCATGCCAAAATCAAATTTTTACATGTGCCGAGAAACCTAATGCAAGATCGTAACTAGAGGTAAGGCGAAAAACATGCAAGTTAACTACTTTAACTACAAGTGAAAGGGACTACAACCTTTGTAGATCCGGTCCTCCACTTCCAAAGCTCCGTGACGACGTCCCTTCGCTGCGATCATCAGGATCCCAGACTCTAGCGATGGTTTCGTCAGAGAAATAAGCGGGCTAGGTCATTGACTTCGATGCCGAAGATGATCTACGTCGAGGCGACTCAAACTCAAGCTCCATCTTCACTAGGTCATGAAACTTGTGAAGATAACACACTCTATTATATGGCAAGTGGAAGAGGATGAAGTAATAGGAAGTGGGTTCACTTTGGATTTGGATTTCTCACTTGGTTTCTTCACTTGAAATTTTCTAGTAAGCTTTCTTCACTTCATGAAGAAGAAGAAGAAGGAAAATGAAAAAGAATTATATGAAAAAGAAAATTCAAGTGAAGACTTATCATTTAGCAACCATGGGTGAGTAAACTCATGTAGAGAGTAAACTAGGGTTTAGGTAATGGTTAGGTTAAAGAATAAAACAAAATGGTAGACTTTTCAAAGATGCTTGCTTGAAGTATCATGAAGCTTCTAGCAAAGCAAGAAAAGCCACCACCATTTTGTTTTAAAAAAATAAATAAATAACATAAATAAAATCCTAACCATTAACCTAAACAAGGTGTAAAGTGTTAGTTATATATATGCCCTAGAGGCCATTACTGTACATTGGATGTATATTGTAGTGGATGCTGGGACATATATAGGTAGGACTTTCTTGCTCGACATGATAGTACGCTATCTGGTTGCACTTTGTCTTAACATGTATACTTTCTGTCTCTCTGATTACATGTTGATAAAGCCCTTAGGATATGTACTCGACTTCCAGGACTATGATGTAGATCATACTAGTGGGGCCTGGGTAGTCCATGAGTACATCCTTGAATAGTTCCTAGTCGAGGGAATATCGAGATGGGGCATCGATATTCCAGAGTAGACTAGCGCATATCTTCTCGACCCATGCGATGGGCGATGGATGATCCCATATCCATTGGTGTTTGACATCGAAGATGGTATGCGGGTGCTCAGTAGAGACTGGGTACACTGAACGGACTCGCCGAGAACTCCCAGATGGTATTATACCTCACGTCAGATGGCAGTTCTCTGGTGACACTGGTACAGCTTAGTCTGTTGACCCTAGATCGTCATAGAGTCTTGTGTGTCTCCCACTGTGCTTTGATTTCCACCCTACCACGGCTCTACTGAGTTGTGCAAACAGGTGGTTTTTGGGTACAGTCCCGATTCACATGGAGGCAATGAGCGATAGGAGGGGATTCGTCTCTCCCGGTATTGGGGGTTGATGTTGTGCTATGCTCGACTGGCCATAACAGGAAATCCCTGGCCAGGGTTGCTGTGATATACTGGTAAGAGTTATCAGTAGTTTCACGAATGTTATGGACCTCAAGTCGGCATAACTTATCGAGCTATTGGGGTCTGACGTTTACCACCCCTAGGCGAGATATGCGACATATCAGACGAACAGACCGGACTATACGGTAGTGTTACTGGTCGGATTCGCAGGAGTGTGAGCGGGCTTGCTCGTCGATCTTCTGATCGCTCAATACCCGGGTGGCCGTTACGTTTAGCAGACCGCTTGCGGCTTGCGGATGTTTGATATGATCATCATCTGCTGCCGGCGTATTGACGAGTCTTTAGAGTCCTACACAGAGGTTTCCTGGCTCAAGCGAAACGAAATAGGAGCGCATATGAGATATGTGCGGGACCGAGAATAATGCGTGTATGTGATACCGTATTCCATTCTCACGATGAATGTATCGATTAGGTTATATGCGATATACCCTAGTTATCGAATCAAAGGTTGATTTGATAAGCCGATACATTATATACCAGTCGGTTGTGTGCGACATGACCGGGTCATTGAATCAAGTGCTGATTTAATGATTTAATGCATAATTATATATATTTGATATATTACTTTGCGTTAACTAGTATTGGTTCACTTTATATGGATTTTCTCACTTGTAATGTGCACATTGTATATGTGATATACATTTGTACATTTGCTTGTATCATGTTTGATGATACATGATTGTTTAAGTGTATGTTAAGAATAAACCATGGTTATTTATATGATTAGGGTTTTATTTCCTTTTCTTATTTCTTTATCTATTTATTCATTTTGGAAATAATTAGAAAAGGTATAAAAAGAAAATGGTGGCTAATTTTGTTTCATATTGAAGCTTCATGAAGACTTTGACCTAGTGACCATTTTGTTCTTATCCTTAACCCTAACCATTCTATTAACCATGGTCTTTTCTCTACACTTAACTAGGGTTGAAGATATGATAAGTATTGATTTACTTATTCTTTTTTAATTAACTTATCATATAACATTTTCTTCTTCTTCTTCCTTGCTTCAAGTGAAGAAAGCTTACCTCATCAATGGTGATTGATGAATTAGAGTGAGAAATCCAATTCTAAAGTTTACCCAACTCCTATTTCTTCATCCTCTACCTCTTGCCAAGTAGTAGAGTGTGTTTCCTTCACAAGTTTTTCCGACTTGATGAAGTTGGAGCTTGTTCTTGCGATATCTCGACGTAGATCATCTTCGGCATCGAACCGACGATCAAGCCCGTCCATTTCTTCGACGAAGCCGATACTTGAGTTCCGGATTCATTTTGGACAGCGGAGGGGACTTCGTTGCGGAGCCGTGGAGGTTGTGGACCGGATCTACAAAGGTTGTATGTCCGTTCCCTTAGTTAAATTGTTAACTAGTTTATGTTTCGCCTAAATATCTAGTAAACGATCCGTAGTCGGGTTTGTAGGCACCCGTAAAAATTTATTTGTGCATGTTTGATCACTTGTGAGACCTCACTAGAGTGCCTAGGAACCCTACAGTGGTATCAGAGCCTAGCTAGAGCCTTAGGCGAAGTCCAGACGGAAATTGAAGTCCGAACGAACCCGAAACCCCGAACCAAAAGAGCTCTCTGTACTTTTTTCAAAAACAGTGATTTTTCTATATTAAAAATATTCAGTAAAATCAGCAGGAGATTATAAGGAAAACTGCAAAATTCGTAGTCCTAATTCCATTAGACCGCCGCCCTTCCGCGGCACGAGCATGGCTCGTGCGGCGGAAGCGCGGCCGATTTGTCGTATTGCGCAACAAATTTTGTATAGTAATTCCTCTTCTGCTGTTCTGGGTTTCCTGGATATTTTTGATATTTTTTCAAGAGTTGAATTTTTCTGAGTTGATTTGGGGATTCGGTGTTTCGATCGGGGTATCAAATTTTGTCTGTGTGGCTTTCCGGATAAGTCTTAGAATATGTTAAAAAGTTCGACCGGATATAAATACCCAATTTTTCCCTTGTCGGGAAATTTCCAAGTGTTGGATTTTTCCGTAGTTTGACGACGTTCTAAGTAGTGCAAGTAACGCGATGGTCCCTCTAGAAGACACAAACCTTAACTCGATTATGTGACCGTCTTGAACTGCCCTTTGAACCTTCGGGTTTGGGGCAGTACGGCGTGCCACATGTGAGGCGTTGGCTTGACCCTTCTACGGCTGGATCGTTGGTACTGAGGCACGAACGGAATGTTGTTAGACTTGTTTCATGTGTTGATCTGTTTCGGGAAAAGTTGGGTGTTAGATTGTTCGATCGAAAAGTTTAACATTTTCTGTTTATCCGGAATGGCATACAATAATTAGAATTCACAATAAGTTATATGATAACTGAATGAATGTTATAAACATAGCAATTTAGTCTCACTTGATCGGTTGCCACGGAATTTTGATGTGATCAAAAGTCCGTCGCAATCACGTAGCGTACGCGGATACTCGCCGGGTAAACTTAATAGACAGCCTCACTCCATAGCCCCGACCAAGTGACTGTAGGAGAACCCCGTCGCCGAAAGCATCCGTCCGGGTGCTCGCGGTAGCGGTGTTCCGCCTTGGTGCACTTCGTCGACGGTATCAGGGGTGCGGCCGCCTACTGAAGTCTGCGACGAGTATTCGATCAAAATGTCGGGAATCTTGTTGAATTGCCCGACTTAATATTGAAAAGTGTTTTCGATAATGAGACTAAAATGCGGGGTTTATAATTGTTAGGCATGCGATGTCTAAGTAATTCATTTGGTCAGGCATGCGATGTCTGAAGAGATTGCGGATTCCAACTGTTGTAGTTTTACACTTTCTTTTCTGTGACCGTAAGTGTAATATGTTATATCGCCGGTTTCGTTGCTATATGTCAACGACAATTGGGATGGACATATTTACTTACGTTGATGACATGTGATGTTATGTGTTGCTGGATATGTTATATTGGATCGTCGTGTTTGAATAGCCGGGGGTTTTTATGTGAGATGAGTGTTTTTCATTTTCATTCATGTAAAAACTTGTATGTAATATTCTTTTATTGGGGCGCTTCCAGGTTGCGGAAGTAGTCACCATTTGTATATTATTTACTTTTCTGCACTAGGATAGACCCAAGGAGGGGAGCACAAGTAACCGGGTTCTGGGGTCCAGTGGGAGACCAACTCGAGGAGTCGAGTCCGGGTTTCCTAACCCTAGAATTGGCAGGGTTGCTTGCCGCTCTCGTAGGGGTCTAGGGGTGTGGGATTGGCTATTCATCACGACCGTGGAATCCGTGTTTTATACTGGCTCGTATTGAAAACACGGACGTCCTAGTATATCCAATATTTCATATGTTTCTTCTGCTGTGTTTTATCTGTGATCATGCGATGTTCTGTGTTCTGTGACAGGTATTATATATAGTATATATGATATATTATATAGACGTTGCTTATGTTTTACACCCGCGCTAGCCCTGCCTCGCTCTGGCCTTAGTTACCTAACCTAACGGTGCAGACGGGACATCGAGGCGAATGCGGATGGCATAAGTGTACGTCATATCTATCTGTGATGTTTAGGTAACTTAAAATGATGGGATATTCATTAATGAGATTAATGAAAGAAAATAAACCTAATTGATGTTGTGGAATCGAATTTCAAAATAAAACAGGTAGCTACAGTTCTTGCTTTGCATCGCGGTGTTCATTATAGAACATCCTGCACCTTATTCGATGAGGAAAGGACCGAGATCCCTTCACCGGGAGTGACTCCTTTAGCAATAACTGGCAGATGTTACAACCCTCGGTTTGTCTTTGATCGCTTCTATAGTTTCCGCTTTGCACAGTGATATATATGATATATCCCGCACCTCATTCGACGAGGAAAGGGCCAACGATCCCTTCACCGGGAGTGACCCCTTTAGCAAAACTAGAAAAGCTTCAAAAACATTCCATTTAAAAACCATTTGATTCCGCAACGAGATCAAGTTCAAAGCGTTAAAGGTTTTCATAAAAACCAGCCGCAACCCTCCGTCATTTTAGGAAGTAGAGTACTTAGTATTCGTGCTGTGTTTGTTGACCATAGTCAAGGCACAGTGTACGGTAGCTAAGTGATGTCTTCCTACACCGCATATGATGCGATTAGTTAGGACAGTCGCGTGACTTTGTTGACCTTAGTTAAGGGTCATGTGGGTGGGTCTAATTAATCACGAAATGACGGGTAGAACTTGACTAGTACTTATGATTTGTTGACCATAGTTAAGGTCATAGGTGCTAGGGCTAAAAACCTTTATCGGGAGTTTCAAGTGTTGAAACTTGCAATGAGATTGCATACCTTCTATGTGATAGTTGGATCCCGATACCCGCTGCGAGTAAGAGTTACTCCTGGGAGAGTTTTATACATTACAATTAGCCGATCAAGTAGGTGTCTAGAAAGGTGTCAACGGGGTTACGCCTCTGGGAAAACGAGGTTTATATTAATTAGGTTCGTGCGAAAGCACGGGGGACCTCCCTCAAAGTACCGACACTGGCCTGGATGAAAGATTGGCGAACTTGTAGTGTGTAATTAATCCCGGCTAGTCTTTCTTTTTAGGGTTTGAAGGAAGATTTGATAAAAACAGTGGGAGCCATCCTGATTAGATAAAATAATAACCAATCTATTCTTGACAGAGCGCACGCTGAGTGTTTTCTTCTCTCTCTCTCCAGGTAGCGACCATATCACGCCATAATCAAGATAATAATACGGAATATTGACCGAACCCGCTTGTTATACTGAGCTGGGGAACGTTGGTCCCGCTCCAACTTATAATTGTTATAAGACAAAGCAGGAAATTGGGGAATACCAGAATTCCCGTGCCGCCCAAACGAAGAGAGTGCATGCTGATGCATCATCTTCGGGTGTGTTCATTACAGAGAACTGTTTCTCAGTGTCCTTTACGTCCTGGGTATGTGATACCAGATCAGGATCCCAGATATGTAATCAGTTACATAGGGCTACAGAAAGGTAGAGAACTGAGAACGGGTGATAAGTTTCATGAGGCAGAAAACGGGGCAAGAGTTGCAGCCAAGTCTGTTGGTCACTGTCACCCTGTATTACAATACATTGATTCTGAACAAATGTTATTAGATACTGAACCTGATATACAAAATCATATCAGTCTCTTTATAAGTAAAGAAATGATAAAATTTTGTATAGTTGGATAATGTTTTGAACATTTCCTATATCAAAAGTTGATCGGTTCAGGCACGTTATCTAAAAGCGTTGATGTTCTAAATCAAACTACAGTTCTTAGTATACGGAACACACACAAGAGGAAGAGTTCAGAAATGAACGGATTCTTCTTGAGGTATTGTAGACTAGGTCAGATCAATGCGACCCGACTGGCTGAAGTTACATTTAGATGTATATTTAAATCGTTTTGAATTTACATCTTGTGCAACTCGCCAATCATGTCACAAAGATAAGAAGACCATAGCTCTGTTTATTGGAAACAGAGAAAGAGTTAATGAACTCTTGGGACCGATACATGATGATGTATGTAAGGTCTCCTGTCTACACATGCCAGGAATGGTTCTTTATACTCCATTATATTCTCTGATAATCTCTCAAGATTCAGTCGTATGTTCCTGCTGAAACATAAGTCCGAAGCTTTTGAGGTATTCACAGAATATAAGTTAGAAGTAGAGAACCAATAACCGGGTATAAGTATTATGTCCTATGATGAGATCAGAATACTTGTGCATAGAATTCCTGGACTATTCTAAAGGAGAATGAGATTCTCTCTCAGCATTACTCCTCCGTATACACCATAGCACGATGGTATATCGGGGCAGGGCTATCACACCCTATATGATAAGGTGTGCTCTATGATGAGTACTACTGAGTTACCTTTTTCCTTTTGGGAGTTATGCACTTGAGAAGCTGCATACCTATTGAATTAGGTTTGAATAAAATCACTGCCTACCACTCCATATAAGATATGGTATGGGAAGAACCTATCTCTTAAGTAAGTTAAGATTTGGGATTGTCCGGCCTATGTCAAAAGCAAAATCCGGACAAGATCGAGGCAAGATCAGTTCTGTAGAACTGGAAAGGTTCCAGCTGTACAAAACTGCTAATGATTTGGTAGAACCAAAGGATTCAATAGTTTCCGACGAACCTCAGCCTCTCCGCCGATCTGGTAAGGTTCCTCACCCACCTGAGAGATACCTCAGTTTCTCGATGACAGTGGGAGCAAGGATTGCATCATGAGATGATGACCCAACTAGTTTCGAGCAGGCCATCGAGAGTAGGGACTCTGTAAGAATAGCTGGATGCTTAGCGGTCTGAGATGGAATCCATATACACCAAAAAAGTATGGACTTTGGTTGCTATATCTGAAGGGTTAAATCCCCATCAGGAGCAAGTATATCTTGAGAAGATTACTTGGTGTACATGGAAAAGTTGAGACTTTCAAAGCTAGACTTGTTAAAGGTTTTCGTCATCGACCAGGTGTGGATAATGATGAAACCTTTTTCCAGTAGCTATGCTTAAGTCTATCCAGATCCTACTTACCACGGCTACATACCATGACTACGATATCTGGCGGTTGGGTGCCATGACTGCTTTTCTAAATACTGATTTAGAAGAGAACGTCTATAAGAACACAGCCAGAGGTCTTCGTAAACAGTGGGAGCAGCGGAAACGTGTGCAAGTTGCTTTACATAATAAAGCAGGCATCGCGGAGTTGGAACGTCTGTTTTGATGTGATAGTCAAAGTGTTTGACTTCATCAAAATGGTAGACGAACCATGTATATACAAAAGGGTAGTAGAGAGTAAGGTGGTCATCTTCGTATTGTACGTAGACAACATACTCTTAATAGGAAAAGAGTTTCCTATACTACGATCGGTCAATCTCCTTTTATCACTAGGATTCCCCAAATAGGATCAAAGTGATACCTCCTAAATCCTGAGTTTTCATCTATGAGATAGATGTAATTGGATGTTAGGATTCTCACTAGATGTAGTGAGATGGTATCAATCGATCCTGGGGAGAATCACTGGAAGTGTTCCAGAGTGATAAAGACGACTGAATGTCAGTCACAGGCACTGTCTTTACCCTCAGTAAAGGGACGGTATGTTGGAAGAGTTCCAAGCTTAATACCGTGGCAAACTAGAAGATAAAGGCTGGTAACATCGCTATTAAAGATACTACCAAAGAGGCTGTTTGGGTGTATATTGGTTCATAAGATGAACTAGGTTCCTGCCATTGTATGACAATGGAAGCGTGGCTTCGACCCTGGAACCCTGGTCCCATCAGTGACCCAGACAAATTCTGAGGCAGCATCACCTGATCATGGAGATAGTTGATCTCCAGGGTGATCGAGGTTAGGAGAGTAGACTCAGAGGACAACACGGCGGATCCACTCACGAAGGCCCTTTTTCCCAAAGAGAGACAATTTAGGGGATGGTTGAGTATGTGATACTGCAACCACTGCTACAGATGGCCCTAGTGCAAGTAGGAGATTGTTAGTTATATATATGCCCTAGAGGCCATTACTGTACATTGGATGTATATTGTAGTGGATGCTGGGACATATATAGGCAGGACTTTCTTGCTCGACATGATAGTACGCTATCTGGTTGCACTTTGTCTTAACATGTATACTTTCTGTCTCTCTGATTACATGTTGATAAAGCCCTTAGGATATGTACTCGACTTCCAGGACTATGATGTAGATCATACTAGTGGGGCCTGGGTAGTCCATGAGTACATCCTTGAATAGTTCCTAGTCGAGGGAATATCGAGATGGGGCATCGATATTCCAGAGTAGACTAGCGCATATCTTCTCGACCCATGCGATGGGCGATGGATGATCCCATATCCATTGGTGTTTGACATCGAAGATGGTATGCGGGTGCTCAGTGGAGACTGGGTACACTGAACGGACTCGCCGAGAACTCCCAGATGGTATTATACCTCACGTCAGATGGCAGTTCTCTGGAGACACTGGTACAGCTTAGTCTGTTGACCCGAGATCGTCATAGAGTCTTGTGTGTCTCCCACTGTGCTTTGATTTCCACCCTACCACGGCTCTACTGAGTTGTGCAAACAGGTGGTTTTTGGGTACAGTCCCGATTCACATGGAGGCAATGAGCGATAGGAGGGGATTCGTCTCTCCCGGTATTGGGGGTTGATGTTGTGCTATGCTCGACTGGCCATAACAGGAAATCCCTGGCCAGGGTTGCTGTGATATACTGGTAAGAGTTATCAGTAGTTTCACGAATGTTATGGACCTCAAGTCGGCATAACTTATCGAGCTATTGGGGTCTGACGTTTACCACCCCTAGGCGAGATATGCGACATATCAGACGAACAGACCGGACTATACGGTAGTGTTACTGGTCGGATTCGCAGGAGTGTGAGCGGGCTTGCTCGTCGATCTTCTGATCGCTCAATACCCGGGTGGCCGTTACGTTTAGCAGACCGCTTGCGGCTTGCGGATGTTTGATATGATCATCATCTGCTGCCGGCGTATTGACGAGTCTTTAGAGTCCTACACAGAGGTTTCCTGGCTCAAGCGAAACGAAATAGGAGCGCATATGAGATATGTGCGGGACCGAGAATAATGCGTGTATGTGATACCGTATTCCATTCTCGCGATGAATGTATCGATTAGGTTATATGCGATATACCCTAGTTATCGAATCAAAGGTTGATTTGATAAGCCGATACATTATATACCAGTCGGTTGTGTGCGACATGACCGGGTCATTGAATCAAGTGCTGATTTAATGATTTAATGCATAATTATATATATTTGATATATTACTTTGCGTTAACTAGTATTGGTTCACTTTATATGGATTTTCTCACTTGTAATGTGCACATTGTATATGTGATATACATTTGTACATTTGCTTGTATCATGTTTGATGATACATGATTGTTTAAGTGTATGTTAAGAATAAACCATGGTTATTTATATGATTAGGGTTTTATTCCCTTTTCTTATTTCTTTATCTATTTATTCATTTTGGAAATAATTAGAAAAGGTATAAAAAGAAAATGGTGGCTAATTTTGTTTCATATTGAAGCTTCATGAAGACTTTGACCTAGTGACCATTTTGTTCTTATCCTTAACCCTAACCATTCTATTAACCATGGTCTTTTCTCTACACTTAACTAGGGTTGAAGATATGATAAGTATTGATTTACTTATTCTTTTTTAATTAACTTATCATATAACATTTTCTTCTTCTTCTTCCTTGCTTCAAGTGAAGAAAGCTTACCTCATCAATGGTGATTGATGAATTAGAGTGAGAAATCCAATTCTAAAGTTTACCCAACTCCTATTTCTTCATCCTCTACCTCTTGCCAAGTAGTAGAGTGTGTTTCCTTCACAAGTTTTTCCGACTTGATGAAGTTGGAGCTTGTTCTTGCGATATCTCGACGTAGATCATCTTCGGCATCGAACCGACGATCAAGCCCGTCCATTTCTTCGACGAAGCCGATACTTGAGTTCCGGATTCATTTTGGACAGCGGAGGGGACTTCGTTGCGGAGCCGTGGAGGTTGTGGACCGGATCTACAAAGGTTGTATGTCCGTTCCCTTAGTTAAATTGTTAACTAGTTTATGTTTCGCCTAAATATCTAGTAAACGATCCGTAGTCGGGTTTGTAGGCACCCGTAAAAATTTATTTGTGCATGTTTGATCACTTGTGAGACCTCACTAGAGTGCCTAGGAACCATACATAAAGCATACACACACCCAAGTTTGCATGTATCATCAATCATGATACAAACTAGTGCACAAACATATATCACATATACAACTTGTGCACATCAAGTGAGAAAATCAATCATAAGTGAACAAATACTAGTTAATGTAAAATAATATATCAAATATATAATTATACATTAAATCATTAAATCGATACTTGATTTAATGATCTGGTCATATCTCATATAACCGACTAATATCAATAGTAACAACTTATCGAATCAACACTTGATCTGATAACCAGGCTATATCGCATACAACCGATCAATGTCACAAATCGCGAGAATAGAATACAGTATCACATACTGGTATTATTCTCGGTCCCGCACATATCTCATATGCTCTCCTATTTCGTTTCGCTTGAGCCAGGAAACCTCTGTGTAGGACTCTAAAGACTCGTCAATACGCCGGCAGTATGTGATGATCATATCAAACACCCACAAGCCGCAAGCGGTCTGCTAAACGTAACGGCCACCCGGATATTGAGCGATCAGAAGATCAACGAGCAAGCCTGCTCACACTCCTGTGAATCCAACCAGTAACACTTACCGCACAGTCCGGTCTGTTCGTCTGATATGTGGCATATCTCGCCTAGGGGTGGTAAACGTCAGACCCCAGTAGCTTGATAAGTCATGCCGATGTAAGGTCCATAACAAGCATGAAACTACTGATAACACTTACCAATAAATCAGTGCAACCCTGGCCAGGGATTTCCAGTTATGGCCAGTCGAGCATTGTGCAACATCAACCCCCAATACCGGGAGAGACGAATCCCCTCCTATCGCACATTGCCTCCATGTGAATCGGGACAGTACCCAAAAACCACATGTTTGCACGACTCGGTCGAGCCGTTGTAGGGTGGAAATCAAAGCACAATGGGAGACACACAAGACTCTATGACGATCTCGGGTCAACAGACTAAGCTGTACCAGTGTCACCAGAGAACTGCCATCTAACGTGAGGTATAATACCATCTGGGAGTTCTCGGCGAGTCCGTTCAGTGTACCCAGTCACCACTGAGCACCCGCATACCATCTCTGATGTCAAACACCAATGGATATGGGATCATCCATCGCCCATCACATGGATCGAGAAGATATACGCTAGTCTACTCTGGAATGTCGATGCCCCGTCTCGATATTCCCACGACTAGGAACATTGAAGGATGTACTCATTGACTACCCAGGCCCCACTAGTATGATCTGCATCATAGTCCTGGAAGTCGAGCACACATCCTAAGGGCCTTATCAACATGTAATAGAGAGACTGCAAATATACATGTTAAGATAAAGAGCAACCAGATAGCGTACTATCATGTCGAGCAAGAAAGTCCTACCTATATATGTCCCAGCATCCACTACAATATACATCTCATGTACAGTAATGGCCTCTAGGGCATACATATAACAAACAATCTCCTACTTGCACTAGGGCCATCTGTAGCAGTGGTTGCAGTATCACATACTCAACCATCCCATATAAGTCTCTCTCTGGGAAAAGGCCTTTGTGTGTGGATCCGCCGTGTTGTCCTCTGAGTCTACTCTCCAAACTTCGATCACCCTGGAGATCAACTATCTCCATGATCAGGTGATGCTGCCTCAGAATATGTCTGGGTCACTGATGGGATCGGGGTTCCTGGGCCAAAGCCACACTTCCATTGTCACACAATGGTAGGAACCTAGTTCATCTTATGAACCAATATACACCCAAACTGCCTCTTTGGTAGTATCTTTGATAGCGATGTCACCAGCCTTTATCGTCTAGTTTGCCACGGTATCTAGCTTGGAACTCTTCCAACATACCGTCTCTCCACTGAGGGTAAAATCAATGCCTGCGACTGACATTCAGTCATCCTTATCACCCTGGAACCTTTCCAGTGATTCTCCCCTGGATCAACTGATACCATCTCACTACAACTCGTGAGAATCTTAACATCCATTTAGATCTATCTTATAGATCCAAAACCCAGGATTTAGGAGGTATCACTTTGATCCTATGTGGAGAATCCATGTGATAAGAGGAGATTGACCGAGCGTAGCATAGGAAACTCTTTTCCTATCAAGAGTATGTTGTCCACGTATAATATGATGATGACCACCTTACTCTCTACTACCATTTTGTATGTACAAGGTTCATCTACCATTTTGATGAAGTCAAATTCTTTGACTACCACATCAAAACAGATGTTCCAACTCCGCGATGCCTGCTTTATTCTGCAAAGCATCTTGCACACGTTTCCGCTGCTCCTACTGTTTACGAAGCCCTCTGGCTGTGTTCTTATAGACGTTCTCTTCTAAATCAATATTTAGAAAAGCATTCATGACACCCAACCACCAGATATCGCAATCATGGTATGCAGTAATGGCAAGTAGGATCCGGATGGACTTAAGCATAGCCACTGGAAAAGGTTTCATCATTATCCACGCCTGGTCGATGATGAAAACCATTAACAAGTCTAGCTTTGAAAGTCTCAACTTTTCCATCTACACCAAGTAATCTTCTCAAGATATACTTGCTCCTGATGGGGATTCAACCCTTCAGATATAGCATCCAAAGTCCATACTTTGTTGGTGTACATGGATTCCATCTCAGATCGCTAAGCATCCAGCCATTCTTACAAAGTCCCCACACTTGATGGCATGTTCGAAACTAGTTGGGTCATCATCCCATGATGCAATTCTCGCTCCCACTGTCATCGAGAAACCGAAGTATCTCTCAGGCGGATGAGGAACCCTGCTAGATCGGCGGAGAGGCTGAGCTTCCTCGGAATCTATTGAACCCTTTGGTTCTACCAAATCATCAGATGTAGTTTGTATAGCTGGAACTCCTTCCAGTTCTACAGAACTGACCTTGCCTCGATCTTGTCCGGATTTTGCTTTTGACATAGGCCGGACAACCCCAAATCTTAACTTACTTAAGAGATAGGCTCTTCCCATACCATATCTCATATGGAGTGGTAGGTAGTGATCTGATTCGAACCTAATTCAATAGGTATGCAGCTTCCTAAGTTCATAACTCCCAAAAGGAAATAGGAAACTCAGTAGTACTCATCATAGAGCGCACCATGTCAAATAGGGTGTGATTGCTCCGCCCCGATACACCGACGTGCTGTGGTGTACACGGAGGAATAATGCTGAGAGAGAATCTCATTCTCCTTTAGAATAATCCAGGAATTCCGTGCTCAAGTATTCTCCTCCTTGATCACATCAAAGGACATAATACTTCTACCCCTATTGGTTCTCTACTTCTGACTTATATTCTTTGAATTTCTCAAAAGCTTCAGACATGTGTTTAAACAGGGACATGTGTCCGAATCTTGAGAGATCATCAGTGAATGTAAGGAAGTACAAAGGACCAGTCCTGGCATATGTAGACTGGGGACCTTTATACATCACTATGTATCAGTCCCAAGAGTTCACTAACTCTTTCTCTGTTTCGAGTAAACAGAGCTATGGTCATCTTAACTTTGTGACATGACGGGCAAGTTTCACAAGATGTAAATTCAAACTGATTTAAATATGCATCTATATGTAACTTGGCTAGTCGGGTCGCATTGATATGACCTAGTTTACAATGCCTCAAGAAGGATTCATTCATTATTGAACTCTTCCTCTTGTGTGTGTTCTGTACGTTAAGAACTGTGGTCTGATTTAGAATCTATATGATTTTAGATTATGTGCCTGATCCGATCAACTATTGATATAGAAAATGTTCAAAACATTATCCAACAATACAAAATTATATCCTTTCTTTACTAATAAAGAGACTGATATGATTTTGTATATCAGGTTCGGTATCTAATAACATTCGTTCAGAATCAGTGTATTTTGGTAATACAGGGTGATAGTGACCAACAGACTTGGCTGCAACACTTGCACCGTTTTCTGTCTCATGAAACTTATCACCTGTTCTCAGTTCTCTACCTTTTTGTAGCCCTATGTAACAGATTACATATCTGGGATCCTGATCCGATATCAAATACCCAGGACGCAGAGGATACTGAGAAACAGTTCTTTGTAATGAACGCACCCGAAGGAGATGCATCATAATGCACTTTCTTCGTTTGGGCGGCACGGGAATTCTGGTATTCCCCTAATTCCTGCTCGGTCTTATAACAATTATAAGTTGGAGCGGGACCAACGTTCCCCAGCTCATTATAACAAGCGGGTTCGGTCATTACAAATATTATTATCTTGATTAAGGCGTGACATGGTCGCTACCTGGAGAGAGAGAGAAGAAAACACTCTGCGTGCGCTCTTGCAAGATTAGATTGGTAATATATTTTATCTAATCAGGATGGCTCCCACTGTTTTTATCAAATCTTCCTTCAAACCCTAAAAGGAAAGACTAGCCGGGATTAATTACACTCTACAAGTTCGCCAATCTTTCAGCCAGGCCAGTGCCGGTACTTTGAGGGAGGTTCCCCGTGCTTTCGCACGGACCTAATTAAAGTAAACCTCGTTTTCCCAGGGGCGTAACCCCGTTGACACCTTTCTAGACACCTACTTGATCGGCTAATTGTAAAGTGCAAAACTCTCCCAGGAGTAACAATTACTCGCAGTGGGTATCGGGATCCAACTATCATATAGAAGGTATGCAATCTCATTGCAAATTTGAACACTTGAAACTCCCGATAAAGGTTTTTACCCCTAGCACTTATGACCTTAACTATGGTCAACAAATCATAAGCACTAGTCAAGTTCTACCCGTCATTTCATGATTAATTAGACCCACCCACATGACCTTTAACTAAGGTCAACAAAGTCACGCAACTACCCTAACTAATCGCATCATATGCGATGTAGGAAGACATCACTTAGCTACCGTACACTGTGCCTTGACTATGGTCAACAAACACAGCACGAATACTAAGTACTCTACTTCCTAAAATGACGGAGGGTTGCGGATGGTTTTTAGTAAAACCTTTAACGCTTTGAACTTGATCTCGCTGCAGAATCAAATGGTTTTTAAATGGAGTGTTTTTGAGGTTTTTCTAGTTTTGCTAAAGGGGTCACTCCCGGTGAAGGGATCGTCGGCCCTTTCCTCATCGAATAAGGTGCAGGATATATCACATATACCGTTGTGCAAAGCAAAAACTATTGAAGCAATCAAAAGACAAACCGAGGGTTGTAGCATCTGCCAGTTATTGCTAAAGGGGTCACTCCCGGTGAAGGGATCTCGGCCCTTTCCTTATCGAATAAGGTGCAAGATGTTCTACAAGGAACACCGCGATGCAAAGCAAGAACTGTAGCTACCTGTTTTATTTTGAAATTCGATTCCAAAACATCAATTAGGTTTATTTTATTTCATTAATCTCATTAATGAATGTCCCATCATTTAAGTCCACCTAAACATCACAGATAAATACAACGTACACTTATGCCATCCGCATTCGCCTCGATGTCCCGTCTGCACGTTAGGTTAGGTAACTAACGGCAGAGCGGGGCAGGGCTAGCGCGGGTGTAAAACATAAGCAACGTCTATATAATATATCATATATAGTATATACAATATCCATCTGAACAAATCAAATGATCACATCACAGATAACGCAGCAGAAAATATCATATGAAATATTGGATATACTAGGACGTCCGTGTTTTATTTTGAGCCTGTATAAAACATGGATTCCACAGTCGTGATGAATAGCCAATCCCACACCCCTAGACCCCTACGAGAGCGGCAAGTAACCCTACCAATTCTAGAGTTAGGAGACCCGGACTCGACTCCTCGAGATGGTCTCCCACTGGACCCTAGAACCCGGTTACTTGTGCTCCCCGCATTGGGTCTATCCTAATGCGGAAAAGTAAATAATATACATTGGTGACATCATCCTCAACCCGGAAGTGCCCCAATAAAAGAATATTACATACAAGTTTTTTACATGAATGAAAAATAAAAACACTCATCTCACATAAAAAACCCGGCTATTCAAACACGACGATCCAATATAACATATCCAGCAACACATAACATCACATGTCATCAACGTAAATAAATATGCCCATCCTAATTGTCGTTGACATATAGCAACGAAACCGGCGATATCACATATTACACTTACGGTCGCAGAAAAGAAAATGTTAAACTACAACAGTTGGAATCCGCAACCTGCATAGACATCGCATGCCTAACCAAATGAATTCCTTAGACATCGCATGCCTAACAATTATAAACCCCGCATTTTAGTCTCATTATCGAAAACACTTTTCAATAAAAAGTCAGGCAATTCAACAAGATTCCCGACATCCAGAACGAATGCTCGTCGCAAACTTTAGAAGACGGACGTACCCCCGGATGCCGTCGACGAAGTGCACTAAGGCGGAACACCGCTGCCGCGAGCACCCGAACGGATGCTTTCGGCGACGGGGTTCTCCTACAGTCACTTGGTCAGGGCTATGGGGCGTGGCTGTCTATTAAGTTTACCGACGAGTATCCGCGTACGCAACGCGATTGCGACGGACTTTTGATCACATCAAAATCCCGTGGCAACCGATCAAATGAGACTAAACTGCTATGTCTATAACATTCAAATGTTGTTGATTCCAATTATTGTATCACATTCCAGATAAATAGACAATGTTAAACATTCCGATCGAACAATCAAACACCCAAGTTTTCCTAAGTAGTTCAACACTTGAAATAAGTTTAAAAACATCCACTTTATGCCACAGTACCAACGGTCCAGCCGTAGAAGGGTTAAGCTAACGCCTCACATGTGGCACGCCGTACTGCCCCAAACCCTAAGGTCCAAAAGGCAGTTCAAGACGGTCACATAATCAAGTTAAGGTTTGTTGTCTTCTAGAGGGTCCATCGAGTTATTTGCACTACTTAGACGTTCTTAAACTACGGAAAAATCCAACAATTGGAAATTTTTCGGGTCGTGAAAAAGTGAGTTATTGATATCCGTTCGAACTTTTTAACAGTTTCTAAAAATTATCCGGACAAAACTAAACAAAGTTAAATTATCCGATCGAATCAATGAGTCCCCAATACAACCCTAGAAAACTCAACACTTGAGTGGAATTAAAAAAATACCCAGAAAAAATAACAATAAAGGACATAAGAATAATTACATGAAATTCCAGGGACTAAGTCACAGTTTTGGCCGCGGAACCGCCGCCAAACCCTTGGTTTGGCCGTGGTTCCGCGGTCATATGAGCGAATTAGAGGGCCGTACTTAACAGTAATTCTTAGTTTTTCCTGCTTGTTTTTCTGAGTATTTTTAATTCACAAAAATCCATTGTTTTGAAAAATGTACAGAGAAGGGTTTTGTTTAGGGTTTCGGGGTTCGATCGGGTTTCTAACTTCGTCTACACTTCGCCTAAAACTCTAGCTAGTCTCTGATACCACTGTAGGGTTCCTAGGCACACTCATGAGGTTCCACAAGGCATCAACCATACCAAAATCAAATTTTTACATGTGCCGAGAAACCCTAATGCAAGATCGTAACTAGAGGTAAGGAGAAAAACATGCAAGTTAACTACTTTAACTACAAGTGAAAAGAACTACAACCTTTGTAGATCCGGTCCTCCACTTCCAAAGCTCCGTGACGACGTCCCTTCGCTGCGATCATCGGGATCCCGGACTCTAGCGATGGTTTCGTCAGAGAAATAAGCGGGCTAGGTCGTTGACTTCGATGCCGAAGATGATCTATGTCGAGGCGACTCAAACTCAAGCTCCATATTCACTAGGTCATGAAACTTGTGAAGATAACACACTCTATTATATGGCAAGTGGTAGAGGATGAAGTAATAGAAAGTGGGTTCACTTTGGATTTGGATTTCTCACTTGGTTTCTTCACTTGAAATTTTCTAGTAAGCTTTCTTCACTTCATGAAGAAGAAGAAGAAGGAAAATGAAAAAGAATTATATGAAAAAGAAAATTCAAGTGAAGACTTATCATTTAGCAACCATGGGTGAGTAAACTCTGTTAGTTATATGTATGCCCTAGAGGCCATTACTGTACACAGGATGTATATTGTAGTGGATGCTGGGACATATATAGGGAGGACTTTCTTGCTCGACATGATAGTATGCTATCTGGTTGACCTTTACCTTAACGTGTATGCTGATTGTCTCTCTGTTACATGTTGGTAAAGCCCTTAGGATCTGTACTTGACTACCTGGATTATGATGCGGATCATACTAGTGGGGACATGGTAGTCCATAAGTACATCCTTCAAAGTCCCTAGTCGTGGGTGTATCGAGATGGGGCATCGATATACCAGTGTAGACTAGCGCATACCTTCTCGACCCATACAGATGGGCGATGGATGATCCTATATCCATTGGTGTTTGACATCAGAGATGATATACGGGTGCTCAGTAGAGACTGGGAACACTGGACGGACTCGCCGAGAACTCCCAGATGGTATTATACCTCACGTCAGATGGCAGTTCTCTGGTGACACTGGTACAGAGTAGTCTGTTGACCCGAGATCGTCATAGAGTCTTGTGTGGTTCCCATTGTGCTTTGATTTCCATCTTACCACGTCCAAGAGGGCGTGCAAAACGGTGGTTTTTGGGTACAGTCCCGAGTCACATGGAGGCAATGAGCGATAGGAGGGGATTCGTCTCTCCCGGTATAGGGAGTAGATGTTGCGCTGTGTTCGATTGGCTATAACAGGAAATCCCTGGCCAGGGTTGCTGAGATTTACCGGTAAGTGTTACCAGTAGTTTCTCGAATAGTTATAGACCTCATATCGACACGACTTATCGAGCTATTGGGGTCTGACGTTTACCACCCCTAGGCGAGATATGCGACATATCAGACGATCAGACCGGACTGTACGGTAGTGTTACTGGTTGGATTCACTGGAGTGTGAGCGGGCTTGCTCGTCGATCTTCAGATCACTCAATACCCGGGTGGCCGTTACGTTTAGCAGACCGCTTACGGCTTGTGGGTGTTTGATATGATCATCACCTGCTGCCGGCGTATTGACGAGTCTTTAGATTCCTACACAGAGGTTTCCTGGCTCAAGCGAAACGAAATAGGAGCGCATATGAGATATGTGCGGGACCGAGAATAATACCAGTATGTGATACTGTATTCGATTCTCGCGATGTGACATTGATCGGTTATATGCGATATAGCCGGGTTATCGAATCAAGTGTTGATTCGATAAGTTGTTACTAATGATACCAGTCGGTTATGTGCGACATGACCGGATCATTGAATCAAGTGTTGATTTAATGATTTAATGCATAATAATATATTTGATATATTACTTTGCATTAACTAGTATCGGTTCACTTTAAATGGATTTTCTCGCTCGGGTGTGCACATTGTATATTCGATATAGTTTTGTGCACTTGCTTGTATCATGTTTGATGATACATGCCTTATGGTTAAGTGTAAAGAATTAAACTATAGTTAAGTGGGTGATTAGGTTTTTGATTTCATTTTATTCATTTATCTTTTTGGAAAAAGAAAAGGCAAAATGAGGAAAATGGTTGCTTTCTTTTGTTCATTCATGAACCTTCATGAAGACTTTGACTTATTGACCATTTTGTCTCATGCTTAACCCTAACCACTCACTTAAACCTTAGTTAACTCTCTACATCTAACCATGGTTCATTATATGATAAGGATTGATTTTTCTTTTCTATTCTAATATTCTTATCATAATAATTATCATCTTCTTGCTTTCTTCTTCTTCTTCATTTCAAGAAGAAAAGCTTGAATACATCAATGGTGGATTGATGATATGAGTGAGAAATCCAAAACTAAAGTCTACCCACTTCCTATTTCTTCATCCTCTACCTCTTGCCAAGTAGTAGAGTGTGTTTACTTCACAAGTTTTCAAGACTTGGTGAAGGTGGAGCTCGATCTAGTGATGCTTCGACGTAGATCATCTTCGGCACGTCGTCGACGACCTAGCCCGTCCATTCTCCGATGAAGCCGACGCTAGAGCCCGGATTTGATTTGGACAGCGGAGACGACCTCATCTCGCAGCCGTGGAGGTGGAGGACCGGATCTACAAAGGTTGTATATCCGTATTCTCATAGTTAAGTGTTAACTAGTTAGCTTTTTCGCCTAGATTTCTAGCAAACGATCCGTAGTCGGGTCTCTCGGCACCTATATTTTTTGAAAATGGCATGTTCGATGCCTTGTGAGACCTCACTAGAGTGCCCAGGAACCCTACAGTGGTATCAGAGCTACTAGGCATTGGATGTCGACCTATGGGGGGTTCTCACTGTGTGACAGTGTGGCGAAGCATAGGCTCTTACCCCCAGGGTGTCCCGAGACCGGAAGGTGTTCCGGTGGGTTGTACTCCTCGCGAGGGGGCATGCGTAAAAAGTAGCGGCTGAGGGACCCGTTGGTGCCACGGCGACCCCATTGGATGGGGTGGCTGCCTAACCCCACAGTGGTATCAGAGCCTAGCTAGAGCCTTAGGCGAACTCTAGACGCAATTTGAAGTCCGAACGAACCCGAAACCCAACACCAAAAATGCTCTCTGTCCTTTTTCCAAAAACGTGGATTTTTCCAAATTAAAAATTACTAAAAAATTCAGCAGGGAAATCTAAGAATTACGATGCAAAAATTATTTCATGAACAGTAAATTTCGCGGCGAATCCACGGCAGAAGCATGGCTTCTGCGGCGGATCAGCGGCCACTTGATGACGTCAGCCCTGTTCCTTTGCACAGTAATTCCTAGTTCAAAGAGCTGAGTTTTCTGGGAATTTTTAATATTTATTCAAGAGTTGAATTTTCTGGAGTTGTTTTGGGGATTCGGTGTTTCGATCGGGGTATCAAATTTTGTCTACTTGGCTTTCCGGATAAATTTTTAGAATATGTTAAAAAGTTCGACCGGATATAAATACCCAATTTTTCCCCTGTCGGGAAATTTCCAAGTTTTGGATTTTTCCGTAGTTTAACGACGTTCTAAGTAGTGCAAGTAACGCGATGGTCCCTCTAGAAGACAACAAACCTTAACTCGATTATGTGACCGTCTTGAACTGCCCTTTGAACCTTCGGGTTTGGGGCAGTACGGCGTGCCACATGTGAGGCGTTGGCTTGACCCTTCTACGGCTGGACCGTTGGTACTGAGGCACGAACTGAATGTTGTTAGACTTGTTTCATGTGATGAGCTGTTTCGGGAAAACTTGGGTGTTCGATTGTTCGATCGGAAAGTTTGACATTTTCTATTTATCCGGAATGGGATACAATAATTGGAATTCACAAGTAGTTATGTGATAACTGAATGAATGTTATAAACATAGCAGTTTAGTCTCACTTGATCGGTTGCCACGGAATTTTGATGCGATCAAAAGTCCGTCGCAATCACGTAGCGTACGCGGATACTCGCCGGGTAAACTTAATAGACAGCCTCACTCCATAGCCCCGACCAAGTGACTGTAGGAGAACCCCGTCGCCGAAAGCATCCGTTCGGATGCTCGCGGCAGCGGTGTTCCGCCTTGGTGCACTTCGTCGACGGTATCGGGGGTGCGGCCGTCTACTGAAGTTTGCGACGAGCATTCGATCAGACTGTCGGGAATCTTGTTGAATTGCCCGACTCGATATTGAAAAGTGTTTTCGATAATGAGACTAAAATGCGGGGTTTATAATTGTTAGGCATGCGATGTCTAAGGAATTCATTTGGTCAGGCATGCGATGTCTGAGATGGTTGCGGATTCCAACTGTTGTAGTTTTACACTTGATTTTCTGTGACCGTAAGTGTAATATGTGATATCGCCGGTTTCGTTGCTATATGTCAACGACAATTGGGATGCGCATATTTACTTACGTTGATGACATGTGATGTTATGTATTGCTGGATATGTTATATTGGATCGTCGTGTTTGAATAGCCGGGGGTTTTTATGTGAGATGAGTGTTTTTCATTTTCATTCATGTAAAAACTTGTATGTAATATTCTTTTATTGGGGCACTTCCAGGTTGCGGAAGTAGTCACCGTTTGTATATTATTTACTTTTCTGCACTAGGATAGACCCAAGGAGGGGAGCACAAGTAACCGGGTTCTGGAGTTCAGTGGGAGACCAACTCGAGGAGTCGAGTCCGGGTCTCCTAACTCTAGAATTGGTAGGGTTGCTTGCCGCTCTCGTAGGGGTCTAGGGGTGTGGGTTTGGCTATTCATCGCGACCGTGGAATCCGTGTTTTATACTGGCTCGTATTGAAAACACGGACGTCCTAGTATATCCAATATTTCATATGTTTCTTCTGCTGCGATATCTGTGATGTGATCATGTGATGTTCTTTGATAGATACTGTATATAGTATATATGATATATTATATAGACGTTACTTATGTTTTACACCCGCGCTAGCCCTGCCCCGCTCTGCCGTTAGTTACCTAACCTAACGGTGCACGAGAGGACATCGAGGCGAATGCGGATGGCATAAGTGTACGTCGTATTTATCTGTGATGTTTAGGTACTCAAATGATGGGACTTCATTAATGAGATTAATGAAATAAAAGAAACCTAAGATGTTGTAGAATCGAATTTCAAAATTAAAACAGGTAGCTACAGTTCTTGCTTTGCACAGCGGTATATGTGATATATCCTGCACCTTATTCGATGAGGAAAGGACCGAGCTCCCTTCACCGGGAGTGACTCCTTTAGTAATAACTGGCAGATGCTACACACTCGGTTTGTCTTTTGATTGCTTTTTAGAGTTTTTGCTTTGCACAGTGATATATATGATATATCCTGCACCTCATTCGACGAGGAAAGGACCGACGATCCCTTCACCGGGAGTGACTCCTTTAGCAAAACTAGAAAAGCCTCAAAAGCACTCCATTTCAAAATCATTTGATTCTACAACGATATAAAGTTCATTACGCAAAAGGTTTTCTTAAAAACCTGTCGTAGCCCTCCGTCATTTCAGATAGGTAATAGTTAGTATTCGTGCTGCGTTTGTTGACTCAGTCAAGGCGTAGTGTGCGGTAGCTGATTATTGCTTATCTGCAAAGCATATGATGCGATTGGATTAGGGTAGTCGTGCGGCCTTGTTGACTCAGTCAAGGGTCGTGCGGGTGGGTTTAATTCAATCGAGAAATGACGGGTTGAACTTTACTTGCGGTCTATGGTTTGTTGACTCAGTCAAGGTCATAGATCGCATGGGGCAAAAGATTATCGGGAATTTCAAGTGTTGAAATTTGCAATGAGATTGCATACCTTCTATGAGATAGTTGGATCCCGATACCTGCTGCGAGTAAGAGTTACTCCTGGGAGAGTTTTATACATTACAATTAGCCGATCAAGTAGGTGTCTAGAAAGGTGTCAACGAGGTTACGCCTCTGGGAAAATGAGGTTTACATTAATTAGGTTCGTGCGAAAGCACGGGGGACCTCCCTCAAAGTACCGACACTGGCCTGGCTGAAAGATTGGCGAACTTGTAGTGTGTAATTAATCCCGGCTAGTCTTTCCTTTTAGGGTTTGAAGGAAGATTTGATAAAAAGCAGTGGGAGCCATCCTGATTAGATAAAATAATAACCAATCTATTCTTGACAGAGCGCACGCTGAGTGTTTTCTTCTCTCTCTCTCCAGGTAGCGACCATATCACCCCTTAATCAAGATAATAATACGGATTATTGACCGAACCCGCTTGTTATACTGAGCTGGGGAACGTTGGTCCCGCTCCAACTTATAATTTTTATAAGTCAGAGCAGGAAATTGGGGAATACCAGAATTCCCGTGCCGCCCAAATGAAGAGAGTGCATGCTGATGCATCATCTTCGGGTGTGTTCATTACAAAGAACTATTTCTCTGTATCCTCTACGTCCTGGGTATGTGATACCAGATCAGGATCCCAGATATGTAATCTGTTACATACGGCTACAGATAGGTAGAGAACTGAGAACGGGTGATAAGTTTCATGAGGCAGAAAACGGGGCAAGAGTTGCAACCAAGTCTGTCGGTCACTGTCACCCTGTATTACCAATACATTGATTCTGAACGAATGTTATTAGATACCGAACCTGATATATAAAATCATATCAGTCTCTTTATTAGTAAAGAAACGATAAAATTTTGTATTGATGGATAATGTTTTGAACATTTCCTATATCAAAAGTTGATCGGTTCAGGCACGTTATCTAAAAGCATTAATGTTCTAAATCAAACTACAGTTCTTTAGTATACGGAACACACACAAGAGGAAGAGTTCAGAAATGAACGAATCCTACTTGAGGCATTGTAGACTAGGTCAGATCAATGCGACCCGACTGGCTGAAGTTACATTTAGATGCATATTTAAATTAGTTTGAATTTACATCTTATGAAACTCGCCAGTCATGTCACAAAGATAAGATGACCACAGCTCTGTTTATTGGAAACAGAGAAAGAGTTAGTAAACTCTTGGGATGATACATGTTGATGTATGTAAGGTCCCCTGTCTACACATGCCAGGACAGGTTCTTTGTACTTCATTACATTCTCTGATAATCTCTCAGGATTCAGAGATATGTTCCTGTTGAAACATGAGTCCGAACCTTTTGAGATATTCACAGAATATAAGTTAGAAGTAGAGAACCAAAATACGGGTATAAGTATTATGTCCTCTGATGTGATCAAGGAGGAGAATACTTGAGCACGGAATTCCTGGATTATTCTAAAGGAGAATGAGATTCTCTCTCAGCATTACTCCTCCGTATACACCATAGTACGATGGTATATCGGGGTGGAGCAATAACACCCTATGTGATAAGGTGTGCTCTATGATGAGTACTACTGAGTTACCTATTTCCTTTTGGGAGTTATGCGCTTGAGAAGCTGTATACCTATTGAATAGGGTTCGAATCAAATCAGTTGCCTACCACTTCATATGTGATATGGAAAAGGAAGAGCCCATTTCTTAAGATAGTTAAGATTTGGGGTTGTCCGGCCTATGTCTAAAAGCAAAATCTGGACAAGCTCGAGGCAAAGTCTGTTATGTAGAACTGGCAAGGTTCCAGCTATACAAAATACAGCAGATGATTTGGTACAACCAAAGGATTCAGTAGATACCAACGAACCTCAGCCTCTCCGCCGATCTAGTAGGGTTTCTCACCCACCTGAGAGATACTTCGGTTTCTCTATGACAGTGGGAGCGAGGAATGCATCATGAGATGATGATCCAACTAGTTTCGAGCTGGCCATCAGGAGTAAGACTCTGTAAGAATGGCTGGATGCTTAGCGATCTGAGATGGAATCCATGTACACCAACAAAGTATGGACTTTGGTTGCAATATCTGAAGGGTTAAATCCCCATCAGGAGCAAGTATATCTTGAGAAGATTACTTGGTGTAGATGGAAAAGTTGAGACTTTCAAAGCTAGACTTGTTAAAGCTTTTCGTCGTCGACCAGGCGTGGATCATGATGAAACCTTTTCAAGTGACTATGCTTAAGTCCATCCAGATCCTACTTGCCACGGCTACATACCATGACTGCGATATCTGGTGGTTGGGTGTCTTGACTGCTTTTCTAAATGATGATTTAGAAGAGAGCGTCTATAAGTACACAGCCAGAGGGCTTCGTAGACAGTGGGAGCAGCGGAAACGTGTGCAAGATGCTTTATAAGATAAAGCAGGCATCGCGGAGTTGGAACATCTGTTTTGATGAAGCGGTCAAAGAGTTTGACATCATCAAAATGGTAGATGAACCTTGTATATACAAAAAGGTAGTAGGGAGTATGGTGACGATCCTCGTAGAGTACGTGGATGACATACTCTTGATAAGAAAGGAGTTTCTTATGCTACGCTCGATCAATCTCCGCTTATCACAAAGATTCTCCATATAGGATTAAAGTGATACCTACTAAATCCTGGATTTTGGATTTATGAGATAGATCTAAATGGATGTTAGGATACTCACTAGATGTAGTGAGATGGTGTCAATCGATCCTGAAGAGAATCACTGGAAGGGTTCCAGGGTGATAAAGACGACTGAATGTCAGTCACAGGCATTGTCTTTACCCTCAGTAAAGGGACGGTATGTTGGAAGAGTTCCAAGCTGGATACCGTGACATACTAGACGATAAAGACAGGATACATCGCTACTTAAGATGCTACCAAAGAGGATGTTTGGGTGTATATTAGTTCATGAGATGAACTACGTTCCTACCATTGTGAGACAATGGAGTTGTGGCTCATGCCGAGGAACGCCGGTCCCATCAGTGATCCAGACTTATTCTAAGGCAGCATCGCCTGATCATGGAGATAGATGATCTCCAGGGTGATCGAGGTTAGGAGAGTAGACTCAGAGGACAACACAGCGGATCCACTCACAAAGGCCTGTTCCCAGAGAGAGACTTTTATGGGATGGTTGAGTATGAGATACTACAACCACTGCTACAGATGGCCCTAGTGCAAGTGGGAGATTGTTAGTTATATGTATGCCCTAGAGGCCATTACTGTACACAGGATGTATATTGTAGTGGATGCTGGGACATATATAGGGAGGACTTTCTTGCTCGACATGATAGTATGCTATCTGGTTGACCTTTACCTTAACGTGTATGCTGATTGTCTCTCTGTTACATGTTGGTAAAGCCCTTAGGATCTGTACTTGACTACCTGGATTATGATGCGGATCATACTAGTGGGGACATGGTAGTCCATAAGTACATCCTTCAAAGTCCCTAGTCGTGGGTGTATCGAGACGGGGCATCGATATACCAGTGTAGACTTGCGCATACCTTCTCGACCCATACAGATGGGCGATGGATGATCCCATATCCATTGGTGTTTGACATCAGAGATGATATACGGGTGCTCAGTAGAGACTGGGTACACTGGACGGACTCGCCGAGAACTCCCAGATGGTATTATACCTCACGTCAGATGGCAGTTCTCTGGTGACACTGGTACAGAGTAGTCTGTTGACCCGAGATCGTCATAGAGTCTTGTGTGGTTCCCATTGTGCTTTGATTTCCATCTTACCACGTCCAAGAGGGCGTGCAAAACGGTGGTTTTTGGGTACAGTCCCGAGTCACATGGAGGCAATGAGCGATAGGAGGGGATTCGTCTCTCCCGGTATAGGGAGTAGATGTTGCGCTGTGTTCGATTGGCTATAACAGGAAATCCCTGGCCAGGGTTGCTGAGATTTACCGGTAAGTGTTACCAGTAGTTTCTCGAATAGTTATAGACCTCATATCGACACGACTTATCGAGCTATTGGGGTCTGACGTTTACCACCCCTAGGCGAGATATGCGACATATCAGACGATCAGACCGGACTGTACGGTAGTGTTACTGGTTGGATTCACTGGAGTGTGAGCGGGCTTGTTCGTCGATCTTCAGATCGCTCAATACCCGGGTGGCCGTTACGTTTAGCAGACCGCTTGCGGCTTGTGGGTGTTTGATATGATCATCACCTGCTGCCGGCGTATTGACGAGTCTTTAGAGTCCTACACAGAGGTTTCCTGGCTCAAGCGAAACGAAATAGGAGCGCATATGAGATATGTGCGGGACCGAGAATAATACCAGTATGTGATACTGTATTCGATTCTCGCGATGTGACATTGATCGGTTATATGCGATATAGCCGGGTTATCGGATCAAGTGTTGATTCGATAAGTTGTTACTAATGATACCAGTCGGTTATGTGCGACATGACCGGATCATTGAATCAAGTGTTGATTTAATGATTTAATGCATAATAATATATTTGATATATTACTTTGCATTAACTAGTATCGGTTCACTTTAAATGGATTTTCTCGCTCGGGTGTGCACATTGTATATTCGATATAGTTTTGTGCACTTGCTTGTATCATGTTTGATGATACATGCCTTATGGTTAAGTGTAAAGAATTAAACTATAGTTAAGTGGGTGATTAGGGTTTTTGATTTCATTTTATTCATTTATCTTTTTGGAAAAAGAAAAGGCAAAATGAGGAAAATGGTTGCTTTCTTTTGTTCATTCATGAACCTTCATGAAGACTTTGACTTATTGACCATTTTGTCTTATGCTTAACCCTAACCACTCACTTAAACCTTAGTTAACTCTCTACATCTAACCATGGTTCATTATATGATAAGGATTGATTTTTCTTTTCTATTCTAATATTCTTATCATAATAATTATCATCTTCTTGCTTTCTTCTTCTTCTTCATTTCAAGAAGAAAAGCTTGAATACATCAATGGTGGATTGATGATATGAGTGAGAAATCCAAAACTAAAGTCTACCCACTTCCTATTTCTTCATCCTCTACCTCTTGCTAAGTAGTAGAGTGTGTTTCCTTCACAAGTTTTCAAGACTTGGTGAAGGTGGAGCTCGATCTAGTGATGCTTCGACGTAGATCATCTTCGGCACGTCGTCGACGACCTAGCCCGTCCATTCTCCGATGAAGCCGACGCTAGAGCCCGGATTTGATTTGGACAGCGGAGACGACCTCATCTCGGAGCCGTGGAGGTGGAGGACCGGATCTACAAAGGTTGTATATCCGTATTCTCATAGTTAAGTGTTAACTAGTTAGCTTTTTCGCCTAGATTTCTAGCAAACGATCCGTAGTCGGGTCTCTCGGCACCTATATTTTTTGAAAATGGCATGTTCGATGCCTTGTGAGACCTCACTAGAGTGCCCAGGAACCCTACAAACTCATGTAGAGAGTAAACTAGGGTTTTGGTAATGGTTAGGTTAAAGAATAAACCTAAATGGTAGATTTTTCAAAGATGCTTGCTTGAAGTATCATGAAGCTTCTAGCAAAGCAAGAAAAGCCACCACTATTTTGTTTTAACAAAATAAATAAATAACATAAATAAAATCCTAACCATTAACCTAAACAAGGTGTAAAGCATACACACACCCAAGTTTGCATGTATCATCAATCATGATACAAACTAGTGAACAAACATATTACACATATACAACTTGTGCACATCAAGTGAGAAAATCAATCTTAAGTGAACAAATACTAGTTAATGTAAAATAATATATCAAATATATAATTATACTTTAAATCATTAAATCGATACTTGATTTAATGATCCGGTCATATCGCATATAACCAACTACTATCAATAGTAACAACTTATCGAATCAACACTTGATCCGATAACCCGGCTATATCGCATAAAACCGATCAATGTCACAAATCGCGAGAATATAATACAGTATCACATACTGGTATTATTCTCGGTCCCGCACATATCTCATATGCGCTCCTATTTCGTTTCGCTTGCGCCAGGAAACCTCTGTGTAGGACTCTAAAGACTCGTCAATACGCCGGCAGTAGGTGATGATCATATCAAACACCCACAAGCCGCAAGCGGTCTGCTAAACGTAACGGCCACCCGGGTATTGAGCGATCAGAAGATCAACGAGCAAGCCTGCTCACACTCCTGTGAATCCAACCAGTAACACTTACCGCACAGTCCGGTCTGTTCGTCTGATATGTCGCATATCTCGCCTAGGGGTAGTAAACGTCAGACCCCAGTAGCTTGATAAGTCATGCCGTGCAAGTTTGTGGGATACCCAAAGAACTCCAGGGGGTATCTCTTCTATTACGCAGAGGAACAAAAGATCATTGTTTCTCGTAATGCCCATTTTCTGGAACACCATTTCTTAGAAAAGGAAACAAGTGGGAGCGAAATAGAACTGGAAGAAATTCCAGAACCACAGACTATTACTGAAAGCTTAGTAGAACCAGAGGGTTCAATAGAAAATGACATTCCTAGGCCGCTCCGCAGGAGTAGTAGGCAGTCTCATCCGCCCGAGAGATACTACGGTTTTCTCATAGACGGGGATAGAGAGGATTGCATCATTGATTATGATGAGCCGACTAACTTCCAGCAGGCCATTCAGAGCGTTGACTCGGTAAAATGGCTGGATGCAATGCGGACCGAAATGGAGTCCATGTACACCAACAAAGTATGGGCATTGCTCCAGATGGGGTAAAACCCGTAGGATGCAAGTGGATCTTCAAAAGGAAGATTGGTGTAGATGGACAGGTTGAGACCTATAAAGCTAGACTGGTTGCAAAGGGTTTTCGTCAAAGACCTGGTTTGGACTATGATGAGACCTTTTCTCCAGTAGCTATGCTGAAATCCATTCGGATCCTTCTTGCCATTGTTGCCTTCCACGATTATGAGATTTGGCAGATGGACGTAAAGACCGCTTTTCTAAATGAAAATTTAGAGGAGTGTGTTTATATGGACCAGCCAGAGGGTTTCATTCAGAGTGGGAGCAGCGGAAAGGTGTGCAAGTTGCTTAAGTCCATCTACGGACTAAAGCAGGCATCGCGGAGTTGGAACATCTGTTTTGATGAGACGGTCAAAAATTTTGGCTTTATCAAAAATCCAGATGAACCATGCATCTATAGTAGATTTGTAGCGAGAACTGTAGTATTCCTCGTTTTATACGTGGATGACATTCTCTTAATAGGAAATGACATTCTTATGCTACAATCTGTCAAAGGGTTCTTGTCATATAGGTTCTCCATGAAAGACCTGGGTGATGCCTCATACATTCTGAGGATCCGGATCTATCGTGACAGATACAAGAGGATACTGGGACTTTCACAGTCCAGGTACATCGACACCATACTGAAAAGATTCAGTATGGAAGATTCCAAGCGCGGTAATCTACCGGCTTGTCACGGGATCACCCTTTCCAAAGAGATGTCTCCCAAGACTGATTTGGAAAGGGATTGCATGTCTATTATACCCTACGCTTCTGCGGTAGGCTCTATAATATATGCGATGTTATGTACCTGACCAGATGTAGCTTATGCACTGAGTGTGGTAAGCCGGTATCAGTCAAACCCTGGCGAGAAACACTGCATAGCAGTAAAGAACATTCTCAAGTACCTGAGGAGGACTAAGGAGATGTTCTTGGTGTATGGCGGAAAAGACCTCCAGATCGAGGCCTTTGCTGACTCCAGCTTCCAGAGTGACAAGGATGATTCCAAGTCCATGTCGGGTTATGTCTTTACCATCAATGGAGGGGCGGTGTGTTGGAAGAGATCCAAATAGGAAACCGTTGCTGACTCGACGATGGAAGCGGAATACATCGCTGCTGCAGATGCCGCAAAAGAAGCCGTCTGGATAAGGAAGTTCATAACTGAACTTCAGGCGGTTCCGTCCATTGTTGTTCCAATACCTCTGTATTGCGACAACAACGGGGCGATAGCTTTAGCAAAGGAACCCAGGTCCCATCAGAAGTACAGACACATCTTGAGGCGGTATCACCTGATCAGGGAGATCGTGGGTCGCCCGGAGATCGAGGTTTGGAGAGTTTATACAGAAGATAACACTGCTGATCCACTCAAAAAGGCCTTACCCCAGACTCAGTTCGAGCGGCTGATCGAGATGATAGGTCTTCGATACGCCAGAACATGGCCTTAGTGCAAGTGGGAGATTGCTAGTGTATATGCCATTGAGGCCATTACTGTATCATACTAGTTTGTATATTACTTAATGGAAGCTTGGGATATTCACCTTGTATAAACAATCTTGCTCAATATAGTAGTATGCTACTTGGTTTGTTTCTTCTTTAATGTGTACATGTGTTTATTTTAGTATATCACCTATACACATTAGTGGAACCCTTAGGATCTTTGCTTGATTACCAGCGTTGTGATGGCAGTCACACTAGTGGGGGCTGGGTAATCTATAAGCACATCCTTATGCAGGTCCCTAGTCACAGGACTTTCGAGACAGGGCATCGATACTCCGGAGTAGACTAGCGTATGCGCTTCTCATCCCAGTATGGGAAACGGTCTGTCCCACAGCCGTCAGTACGTCGTACTTGAGATAGTATGCGGGTGCTCGTTAGGTTACGAGTACAATGGACAGGACTCGTCGGGAATTGTTGGTTGGTACTATACCTATCGTCAGTTATCAGTTCCCAGGTGACATGAGTACACCTTAGTCTGCTGACTTGACACTGTCACTTCGCCTCGAGTGTGTTCCCACTGTACTTAGATTACTACCCTACCACGACTCAAAGGAGTCATGCAAACAGGTAGTAGTTGGGTGCAGTCCCGAAGCACTTGGAGGCAGTGACGGTTAGACAAGATTCGTCTCTCCCGGTATTGGGGGTTGACATCGCGCTGTGTCTAGGAGAGCCATTACACGAGTAGTCCCTGGCCAGGGCAAGCGAGATATACTGGTAGGTTTCCAGTGCTATCTCAGGGTGTTCTGGGCTACACTCCGACACGACTTGTACTGCTATTAGGGGATTGACGTTTACCGCCCCCTAGGCCCACCATGCGATACAGACGAACAGACCGGACTGTATGGAGATTGTCACATTCAGGCTCAGTAGGAGTTCAGATGGGTTTCACCTCGTCCGTCTTCTTATCGGCATCTACCTGGGGGCCGTTACGCACAGCTAGTGCCACTTGCGGTCTGTGGTTAAACCCACTGCCAGCGTAGTGTCGAGTCTTTAGAGTCCCACACAGAGAGCTATTCGCCTTTAGGCAAAAGAGTAGTGGTCGCATGGTTTTGCGACAGGTCGCATGGTTTTGCGACAGGGTTCGGTCACATCCGTGCACTTGTGCACGTTGAGTGACCTGGCAGTTATTATTAGTGGGCTTTGGTTTAAGCCAGATCCTAGTATACGTTTTGGGATTGGTTTTATCTCATTTGTATTCGTGTTCCCCGGAATGCGGATACGGGTGTGTATGCACGGTTGACAGAGACAAAGGCAGAGGATTCTCATTAGGGTTGTTGACTGTTGACTTTTGGTAAACCCTAATGAGAATTAGAATTATGATTAACAATAATATTAATTAAGTATTATAGTGACATGGTTAGGGTTGAAAGGTTGACCTTGTTGACTTGTTGACTTTTGTTGACCGGTTGATTAGGTTGGACTTGTTGACCACCATCATGACAATGGCTATCATTTGTTTGCATTGACTTGTGCTTGCTTGATGCTTCACAAATCGCATTTAATGCAAGAAATGATATTGTCATTTGTCATGATATCAACCATCACATTATACTCAATTATTATTACTTGTTATCATAATTTTGGATTATGAGAGGTGAGATGAGAAGAGGTTGACTCACTTTTCATTTGGCTTTCTCTCTCTTGAGCTCTCTCATTCTCAAGCTCTCCCTCTTCCTCTTGTTCTCTCTAGCTCAAGGCAAACCCTTCTCATGAGTTGAGAACCATTGCCTTAGAGATAAAAACACCAAAACAATCATCTACTCATCCTAGTTCACAAGGCCTAGCAAGCCAAGTGTTCTAGTTTCTTCAAGTTTGAAGATAAGCCAAAAGGTAGAAGCTTTCGGGTGGATCCATCTTCGGCGCAAGAAGACGACGAGGGGAAGCCGGTCCGTACAACACAAGAGTTGAAGACGAAGGAGTTCAAGAAAGGTATAAACCCCTAACCGAGTAGATAAAACTCCTAGTTAGGTTGTTAGGTAGTTGTTTAACAAAGATCCGTATTATGAGTCTATGTTACCACCCTAGCAAAAATCGTTTTTCACCAATTCCGCAACCCCGTAAGTACCGGGAAAGGGTAGCATGGACTTACAGTGGTATCAGAGCCTAGTTAAACACTATCTAACATGTTAGCAATGTAAGTAGAAGTTCGATCGGAGAAAAAGTCGTGAAACACGCCCGGTTTGCAGACTTTCTGTCGAATTTTTCCTCTGTTCTAAAATTAATAAATCATGGCTTAAAATTCGAATCAGGGTTTTTACGTCTCACTGTAGAAAAATGGTCCAGAGAGCCCATCAACGCGCCGCGGAACCGCGGAACCGCGGCAGGAGCTTGCTCCCGCAGTGGATCCACGGCCGAGTTGACTCGGCCGTGGACGATTTTTCCTGCAGTGAGGTCACAGGGGTGTTTTGGGATTTTTAAAATATGTTTTTTTTTTGCCCAGATTTTCCAAAAAGAAAAATTTGTGTTTGGGGCCTAAAAATCCGTATTTTGATCGAACTTCTAAAGACTAAAGCTAACGGATTTATATCTGTGATGTGATATATGTATTGAACGTCTGCTAATCGCTATATGTCGATTAGTGGGGGTTATACATATATGTGATCTGTAATGTTGATGGTATATGTATATGAATTTATTGGATTGTAGCGGGTGAATAGCCGGGGGGTTGTGAGATGAGAGTTTTCTTTTCTTTCAATTCATGTAATATGTAAATTGATGTAATATTATTTTTGGCCGCACAACCGGGTCGGGGTTGTAGCCGTCATTGTATAATTTCTTTTTATTGTTTTTGCTCCTAGGATAGACCCAAGGTGGGGTGCACAAACTACCGGGTATCTCGAAGTGCCGAGTGGCCTACTCACGTCGTTGAGGGAGGTTGCTCCGCTTCGGATATTTGGCGGGTAGTTTGCCGCACCCGTAGGGGTCTAGGGTGGGGTATTGGCTATTCATCGCGACCGTGTAATCCGCTTTTCGTTACAGGCACGTACAAATTGCGGATTCCTAGTATATCCAATGTATTCATCTGTGATCTGAAATGGCTATCATTGCAATATATCTATGTATGATATTATTTAGGCGTTGCTTATGTTTTGCATCCGCGCTAGTCCAGCCCCCGCTCTGTCGTTAGTTAAGTAACCTAACGGGTAATGACAGGGCCCCGTGGCGAATGCGGATGGCATAAGCGTACGTCATAGTTTGGTTGTTTTCTGCAATGGTAGGATTAAATGATGGGACGCATTGGAATTAATGCAAGAAAAATAAACCAAGTAAAAGTCGTTGGAACACTTTCAATAACCACTCGGTTTCTTTTCAAAAAGAACTTTTAAATACGGAGCTTAAGCCACTCCTTTTAAAATCTATCTCGTTCCATCGATCATATCAAGTTCACTACGTTCAAGGTTTTGCCAAAATCATCCGTAGCCCTCCATCATTTCAGTTAAATATTCGGTAGTATTCAAGCTATGTATTTTGACCTCACGCCAAGGCATAGTGATTGGTAGCTGCCGGATATTTATCTGTTGCATAGATAGAATGCGTTGGTTTGAGACAGTCGTACTGCTATTTTGGCCTACGTCAAGGGTAGGTACGGGTGGGTTCAAATTAACCTGGATAATGATGGGAAGAACTTGACATGTGACTTATGACATTTTGACCTCACGCCAAGGTCATAAGAGCATGGGGCAAAAATCCACATCGGGAGTTTCAAAAGAACTGAAACTTTCTAGCGCTGCATACCATTTGGAGTGTGATGATTCTGGTAGGATTCCTTCAGTTTTGTCACACAATGAGATTTGGATCCCGATCCTACTGTGAGTATATGCTACTCCTCGGGAAATTTCTTACTTAACGATCAATGCTATAAACCAAGTTGGTGTCTAGAAAGGTGTTAGCGGGGCAACGCCCCCAGGGAAAAGAGGTTATTTAATTAAGGAACTTCGCGAAAGCTTTGGAAAACCTCCCTCGAAGTACCGACACCAGCCTGGCCGAACGGTTAAGCATGTATTGTACGGTGAGATTGATCCTGACTAATTCTTCCTTTTTGGTTTGAGGAGGGATTCGAGAGACAGTGGGAGCCATCCTGTTTAGACAAATTAAAAACCACTCTAAACTTGCAAGAGCATCATGCTAAAGTGTTTCTTCTCTCTCTCCTAATTGCAGCGACCAAACATCATGACCGGACTTAAGTTATTACTAGATAAAAACATACTGACAGGGCCAAATACAAAGATTGGCTCAGGAATGTCAAAATGGCAATCACTTATGACAAGTTGGGGTATCTCCTTACCACCAAAGCTCCCCCTGTCCCAGGTCCCACCTCCAGCGTCGCGGATAAGGAAATCCGTAAGACTTGGGAGATCGATTGTGCGAAGGCCAAGTGCCTCGTGCTTGCCTCTATGGACAACGAACATCAGAGGAGGCACGAGAATATGGACCTCGAATCCATATTTCTCCATACAAAAGAACTATATGGAGCGCAATCTCGTATCGCAAGATACGAAGTGTCGAATAAGCTATTTTCAGCAAGGTTGCCCATCAGATCATCGGTAGCAGAACACGTGCTTAAGATGATTGGCTTCATTGAGGAGCTCGCGGACCTTGGGACCACGTTAGAGAACGAGCTCTATATGGACTTGATTCTCCAGTCCCTTCCTTCCACTTACGCCCAGTTTATCCTGAACTTCAACTTACAAGAAAAAGAAGTTGAACTTTCAGAACTCCTCAATATGCTGAGGAGTGCGGAGGGCACCCTACAGAAAGGTAGGGAAACATCCACTTTGTTTGTAGGAGGATCTTCCTCTTCTAGATCCAAGGCGAAAGCCAAGGGAAAGAAGAAGAAAGCCCCCGCCAAACCAAGGGGCGGTGTTAGTAAAGTTGATACGAAAGGAAAGACAAAAGCAACAAAGGTAGCGGGAAAGCTTGTGGATAAGGAAGAATGCTTTTACTATCACAAGAATGGACACTGGAAGAAAGATTGCAGGGCTTGGAAAGCCAGAACACAGGATCTGAAGCATGTTGCGGCTTCAGCTTCAGGTGTGTATGTTATTAAAAACTGTCTATCAATAAACTCTACTTCCTGGGTATTGGATATCGGATCAGGATCTCATATCTGTAATTCTTTGCAGGCGTTGAGAAACCTTAAGGTTTTGAAGGCAGGTGACATGACCCTCAAATTTGCAAACGGAGCTAGCATGGATGCTAAGACCGTAGGGGACTATCACCTGGGGTTGTCAGATGGACACGTTTTGGTTTTGCGTAATTGCTATTTTGTACCCAATGCAACTTGTAATATCATTTCTGTATCTTTATTATCTAAAGAAGGTTATGAATTTGCATTTGTAAGTAATGTTGTAAACATTCACCTTAATCAAGTTCTGATTGGGTCAGGTACATTAAGCAATGGTATATACGTATTAAACCAACCACAGATTTTCAATGTCCAGAATACACACAAAAGAAAGTGTAACACTTTGAATTTCCGTTAGAATGTCTTTCGTGATAATTAGTGATCGTACTTGTTATTATATATGTGTTTATAGGATTGTTAGTTATATTTAGTAGTGTTATCATTTTGGGAATTTTTCTTGTGTTAGTGCACACATGCACACTTAGCATAATTTTCCTTGACCTAGGTTAAAGTATTAACCCTTCTTGTGTTGCATGGTTGCTAACTTTTTTCCCACCATTTTATTCATATCAAAACCCTTTTTCATAATTCAAAATCCTAATAAACAAATGAGCCATGGTGTTAGGTATTGAACTTTGACTTTTGACCCCTTTTCTTCTCTCTTCTCTCTCTTTCCCTCATTCTGAAATCCAGCAGCAAAACCCTAGCCTTCCCTCATCTTTTCTTCTCCTCTTCATGTCTCTTTGATCTCTACACAAATCCTACACAAAAACCACACATTTCCTTCACAAAACCTTAGGAAAAATGAGTTTTTGAGGTGTTCGGAGGCAAATCTGCAAACTTAAAGGAGAAGCTGGAACTTTTGGTGTTTTACAAGGTTCTTAGAAGGTATTAACTCATATTAGCACTCCTTTTCCTTAAACTTGTAGTATTCTTTAGTAAAAATCTCATTTTTGTGCATTTTTGGTGATATTAAAGGATATTTGTGATTCACATGTTAGATTAGGGTTTTGTTAGTTGTGTTAGCTCTATTATGTGTTATTAGAGCTATCTTAGGCCAGGTATTGTTTCATTTTGCACAAAAATACCCTAAAGTTCCATTTTAGTGCAAAAGTGTGGATTTTAACTAGAAATAAGGCCCTGTAGGATCTGCTGCTACCCGAGGTATTTCAGAGTGAAACTAGATATTACTGTAGCATGTATGGGGGTATAGAGTGCACACACAAAACCTGGGAGCCTAATTCCCTACCCAGGCCGCCGAAATAAGCATTCTGGCCGCAATTTGCGGCCAGATGGGGGTGATTTGGGTTGGGGTTTGGGGTGTTGGTGTCTGCTGCTATGTGGGTTGTTTTGGTATATATAGTTTTACAATATCTTTTCTGTATCAAAACCTGGAGGTGATTACCTATTTTCCCGTATTTTTAGTCTTCGCGACACGCATGATACGTGTTTGTGGGTTTTGGGTTTCTGCGTATCGCGATGCGTCGGAGTGACTTCAGGCGCGTAATCGCACGTTTTAGCGTATCGCGCGCACGCGCGCTTGGTTCACGACACGAGTTACCAGTTCGTCCTTAATGTCGTGTTTGTGTGACTTCAAGCTTATGTATGATGTATTGTGTAATTCTAGGTTCGCAGGCGAGTACGGCGGACGCCGCGCAGAAGGGGAAACAAGTTGTTGGCTATACCTAGCGAGAGACTTCGGTGAGTAGATTTAACATCTACGGGGATATCGCCCGCATAGCGTTCTACGTCAGGGCTGATAGGACCTTATAGCTATATTCACATACATTGACTGTTCATGGCTACTATTTAGTGCATACTGTAAGTGCACGGCGGCGCCCCGGCCTCCATCCCGAGGCCAAATGCGGAAGCGATGGTTAACTTTAAATTTTACTTGAAACCGGCACCACCGCGCACTAAAACCCGGATCGAACCATTAACTAGTTCTAGCTAACTACAAGATGGGGAATAGAGATATACCGACTGATCCTAGTCCTCCGGTCTTCTCGTCGTCGTCCCGATCTCCCGCGGAATGTCCTGTCTCCACCTCGTCACCGGAAGTGCACCACATCGCCTACATCTTTTACGGGATCCCACCTCTGTGCCGAGGCAACTCGGGCACAAAGCTGGCTAGTCGACGTGCCCAAGGTTTGCTGTAGAATCTAGTGAAGATCTATATGTCTCATTTTGGGGTTGTGGAGATGCCATTGGTGGAGGATAATGAGATAAGCTTTTGGAGATGGAGTTGTAGGGATTTTTTTTTTCAAAGCCAAAGATACAAAAATCCCCACCAAAATAAAATGGGCAGCCCCCTTCATACTTGGCCGGCCATGCTCTATGGGTGAAGAGAAGAGAGTGTATGTGTATCAAAAGATAATCAACCTCATAATGCAAGAGAGAGAGGGAAAAAGACTATCATGCTCAAGCATGATAACAAGCTCAAACCAACACTCCACCACATCCATCATGATATCCAAAGTCAAGCAATCATGAAAACCATCATGAAGTAAAAAGTCAAGTCAATGGATGGTGCAAGTATCATGATACAATAATATGCAAAGACCCCCTTCCAAATTGCTTATTTGCACAAATGCAAATAAGCCCTCCTCCACCAATCTTCGGCCAATGAATGATACAAAGAAATATGGCCGAAACGGAAAGCAAACTGGCAACTCCAGAAAACTGGTCCCATAATAAATTACAGGAAAACCCCGATACTGTGTATACACACCCGCATTTATATTCCGACCGAAATACAAATGCAATGAGACAAAGTCTACACTGTACTATACTAGGATCCGGCTTAAACCAAAACCGGCTAGTAATATCCGTCCGATCCTGATCCGTGCAATACCGCCTGATCCGTGCAATACCGCACGTATCTGATCGAACCCTGCCATATATCCATACGGCCTTTAGTGCGAACTGTCCGATCCTGATCCGTGCAATACCGCACGTATCTGATCGGACCTTGCCATATCTCCATACGGCCTCTACAGCTTTTCGCCCGAAAGCTTGAGTAACTGAATATGGGGGACTCTAAAGACTCGTCAACACCATGGTTGTGGATTTAACCACTAGCACGTCAGAGGTATAAGCCAATACGTAACGGGCTACCAGGTATTGACCAAAAGGGACATCTGTGAGCGAACTCAGCCTGACACCCTACTGAGCCTGTCAGTGACCATATCCGTACAGTCCGGTCCGTTCGTCTATGAGCATCGCATGGCGGGCCTAGGGGGTTGGTAAAAGTCAGACCCCCAAAAGCGGTACAAGTTGTTGGAGATAGTGCCCTCAGAGTCAATTATTAGGTCACAGGTACGTGATTGTAATGATTGAGGGAGGACCTATCCCGGTAGGACAGTCTTGCTCGAGATGATAGTATGCTATCTGGTTTACCTTTATCATCGTGTACTGTTTTAGGTGACCTGACACGTCGCTATTACACGTTGATAGAGCCCCTAGGATTCTTGCTTGACCACCAGCAGTATGAGGGCGATCATATAAGTGGGAGCTGGGGGTCTACAAGCATATCCTTAAAAGGTCCCTAGTCGTGGGAGTTTCGAGACCGGGCATCGATACTCCATTAGTAGACTAGTGTATACAGTCGAGACCCCGACGAGGGGCGGTGGCCGGTCTCACAAGCCACTGGTGTCAGTTGGATCACCTAAGATGTATACAGGTGCTCATTGGGTTATGAGTACACCGGACAGGACTCGCCGGGAACATGCTAGTTGGTCATATACCAGACGTCAGATGGCAGTTCCCTGGTGACATGTGTGCAGGTTAGTTCATCGACCTGGGGATCGTCATTTGTCTCGTGTGAGTTCCCACTGTACTTTGATTACTACCCTACCACGGCTCAAAGGAGTCGTGCAAACAGGTTTTAGTTGGGTACAGTCCCGAGCCACATGGAGGCAGTGAGCGTATCTTCAGGGGTTCGTCTCTCCCGGTATTGGGGGTGAGGTCGTGCTGTGTCTAGGAGAGCCATTACACAAAGTCCTTGGCCAAGGCAAGGAGATTTACTGGTAGGTATTCCAGTAGTATCTCAGGGTGTTCTGGGCTACACTCCGACACGACTTGTACCGCTTTTGGGGGTCTGACTTTTACCAACCCCCTAGGCCCGCCATGTGATGCTCATAGACGAACGGACCGGACTGCACGGATATTGTCACTGACAGGCTCAGTAGGGTGTCAGGATGAGTTCGCTCATCAACGTCCCTTTTAGTCAATAGCTGGTGGCCCGTTACGTATTGGCTTATACCTCTGACGGGCTAGTGGTTAAATCCACAGCCATTGTATTGACGAGTCTTTAGAGTCTACCACACTTTCAGTTACTCAAGTTTCGGGCGAAACGCTGTAGAGGCCGTATGGAGATATGGCAGGGTCCGATCAGATACATGCGGTATTGCACGGATCAGGATCGGACGGTTTGTACTAGTAGCCATATAGGTATATGGCAGGGTTCGATCAGATACGTGCGGTATTGCACGGATCAGGATCGAACAGATATTACTTGCCGGTTTTGGTATAAGCCGGTACTAGTTTAGTACAGTGTAGATTTTGTCTCTTTGCATTTGTATCCGGACGGAATACAGATGCGGGTGTGTATGCACAGTATCGGGGTTTTTCCTGTAATTTATTACGGGACCAGTTTTCTGGAGTTGCCAGTTTGCATTCCGTTCCGGCCGGTTTTCCTTTGTTCTTTCCCGGCCGGACTTTTCCGATGGAGGGGGTAATTTGCAGTTTTGCAAATTACATTTGTGGAGGGGTTTTATTGCAAAAGGGTTTGATATGATAAGAATCTTTTCTTTTGCACCATGCTTTTGCTTTAATATGATTTGATTGAATGAGGATGAGATTTGAAAGGGTATGGTTGGTTTTTAAATGAAGTATAGTTGTTGTTTGTATGTGGTCACCTCTTGACCTCTCCTACCCTCACCTCCCTTCATGATATGTATTTTGTTCCCTCCACCATTTCCTAGATGATATGGCCGGCCACATTTTAGAGTGGAAGAGAGTGATTCATTTTGTGAGGAGATATATTTGTTCATATCATTTTTCATGCAAAAATTGATAGCTTCATTTCCCTCCAAAGCTCAATCTTCATTCCTCCATCAAATGGCAACCACCCCAAAAAGAGACTACGATTCTACACTACACTTCCTACAGCAAATCTTGGACGCGTCGATTCGCCAGCTTCGCGCCCGAGTTGCCTCGGTATTGAGGTGGGAGCCCATAAAAGCTACAGGCGATGTGGTGCCCTTTCCGACGAGGAGGAGACGGACGGAGATCCCGCGAGGAGATCGGAGTGGAGATGAAGACCGGAGGACTTGGATCGTCGGTATACATCTCTTCCCTTTCTTATTAGTAGCGTAGACTTGTTAATGGTTACGATCCGGAGTTTAGTGCGCGATGGTGCCGGTTTGCAAAGTCCGCAAAATTTAAGTTTTTCACCGTTTCCGCATTCCGGCGTCGGATTGACGGCCGGGGCGCCGCCGTGCACTTACAGTGGTATCAGAGCCACGCCATTAACTTAGTCTAGCTTTGTGTAATGTGTTTGCATTTCCGATCGAACAAAATCCCGAAAACGCGTATTTCAAGCACATCAGTTTCTGTCGAATTTTTTTTGAGTCCAAAAATTTTTCAGGTTGTCTCAGAATGATGTGCAGGGAAATATAAGTATACTGTAAAATTTTGGTAGCATGAACTGTTCATACCGCCGCGGAAGGGCGGCCAAACCCTTGTTAGCGCCGCGCTTCCGCCGCAATGTGAACAGTTCACCCCCCAAAAATTCTACAGTATGTTTCTGAGTTGAAAATCTGGTTTTTGGGATATTAAAATTGGGCCCACGGTTTCTGTGGTTGCTACAGTTTTGTTTGGGGGCCCACTTGTTAATGTTTGATCAATCGGAAAATTTTAAACACATTTTTCACAGTATTTACATTATATCTGCGACCGTGAATGTCACTCGATCGGTAAATCCGGTCTAACTGCTATAGCCCGGTTAGACGGATTTGCGAACGTGACTTTCACGTTGATGTTCTATGTATTTGCTGTGATGTTGCGGATCGGTCGTGGGGATAGCCTGGATGCAATGCTAGTACTGTGTTGTTGTATTATGTACATTTGATACTGCGGGGCGAGCGTCCGACATGTGGACTGCCGTCACTGCCTGCTTGTATTATTATTTTGGGGCACGACCTGGTTGCAGTCGATGTACCCGGTGTATGTATATTTTACTTTCTGTACTAGGATTGCCCCGCGGAGGGGTGCACGGATAGCCGGGTTCTAGAGGGCAACAAGCCCGCATCTCATGGCATTGAGACGGAGGGGGCTTCACTCTAGGATTGGCGGGCTATTCGCCGCACTCGTAGGGGGTACAGGTTGACCCAGGAGGGGTGCCCAAGTTACCGGATTCCGTGAAGTGCTGGGTGGTCCATTCACGGCGCTGAAGGGGGCTGCCTCGCTTCAGGTTTTGGCGGGTGACTTGCCGCGCCCATAGGGGTCTAGGATTTCATTGCACAGGCTATCCACACGACCAGGGGAACGTCGGGTTTCAGCGGCTCTGTGAAACCCGGGGATCCCAGATATCTGTATTGTTTCTGTGATGCTGTACTTTTCTGTGATGTTGCATTTTATTCACGCCTTGAGCGAATATAATATATTGGTATATATATTAGTAGATGTTGTATATGTTTTGCATCCGCGCTAGTCCAGTCCCCGCTCTGTCGTTAGTAAGCTAACCTAACGGGTAATGACGGGACCCAGTGGCGAATGCGGATGGCATATACGTACATCAGTATATTTTCGTTCTTTTTGGTGTGATCAATTGATGGGACTGCGTTGATTCGGATCAATGCAAGTTAAAAACAAACCTAATCTGATGTTGTTGGAACACTTTTCAAAAAGCTGTTATTGCAAGGACGTTTACTTTTGTTTTGCATCGTGGTATTCATTGGAATATCCTGCTCCTCAGTCGACGAGGCAAGGGCCGAGATCCCTTCACCGAGAGTGACCCCTTGGACAGAAGTTTGCGTCAGGGCATTAACTTCACTATAGCCGATTACTTTTGCTTTGCATCGCGGTATTCATTTGGAATATCCTGCACCCCATTCTACGGGGAAAGAGCCGAGATCCCCTCACAGGGAGTGACCTCTTTAGCAACGGTTTTCGTCACTATATTTTTAAAAGCTATCCGTTCCTTCAACGATATCAAGTTCACTACGTTAAAGGTTTTCACCAGAAATCATTCGTAGCCCTCCGTCGTTTCATATGGGTAGTCAATAGTATTCAAGCTGTGTTTGTTGGCCTTAGTCAAGGCACAGTGTTTGGTAGCTATTGGGTATTCATATGCTGCATAGATAGATGCGTTGGTTTGGGACAGTCGTATAGCCTTGTTGGCCTTAGTCAAGGGCTTGTACGGGTGGGTTCAAATCAACCTGGACAATGACGGGTGGAACTTGACATGTGACTTATGATTTGTTGGCCTTAGTCAAGGTCATAAGAGCATGGGGCAGAAATCACATCGGGAGTTTCAAAAGAACTGAAACTTGCCAGATATGCGCATACCTTCTGGAGTGTGATACCGTGAGCGGATTCCGTCACGTTATCATGCGATGAGAGTTGGATCCCGATTCCCACTGATGAGTTGGTTTACTCCTCGGGTGACCCCGACTAATTCTTCTTTCTGGTTTGGAGGAGAATTTGAGGTACAGTGGGAGGATTCCAGATTAGATAAATTGGTAACCATTCTGATCTAGGTTAGAGTGCACGCTGAGTGTTTCTTTTCTCTCTCTCTCTGGCAGCGACCATTTGACCCGACCCTAAGACTATGACTCAGTGACCAAATTGACCGAACCTTCTAAACACTGGCTTTTGGATTGTCAAAGTTGCGAACCTCATTGCCACTCCTACTTTTACCCTTTTCTCCAGGACACCCCGTTTTACTACGAACGTCCACTTCCATTGGACAAAGCCATCGTATGGTTAGATACGAACTCGAAAGAATTTATTCGAGGATGGTTTCAGGTTCTGGAGGAAACAGATAGGATTATTCAGTTGTCTTTTCCTTTTACCCTCTCTCAGGTTACGAGTACTCCTTGGTTTAGGGGTAGTACACCTATTACGCAAATTGGATTGTCTTCTTCCAAACCTTAGGCTGGTGCCGACCGGTAGGGAATGAAGAAAACCAATTAGCATAACGATGGTGTGCAGAAGGTATTAAGTTCAGACAAAGCAAGGGATTAGTAAGAGGGCAAAGTAAATTGCAACAGATATTCACGACCAAACCAAATATTTCGTTACCACTCCCACATCACCTTTGTATTTCTCCAGGACACTCCGTATCACTACGAAGATCCACAGTTTATTTGGATACTCCATCGTATGGTTATATACGAACTCGAATGGAACTTGTTCCAGTTCGGGGATGGATTCTGGTCCAGGAGAAATAGGAATAAAGTACATTCAGGTGTCTTTTATCTTCACCTTCTCTCGCGTTGCGAGTGCTCCTAGGATTAGGACAGTACACCCTTTATGCTTTTTGGATAGTCTTCTTCCAAACCATAGGCTGGTGCCGAACGGTAGGGAAGGAAGAAAACCATTTGGCCTAAAGGGGTGTACAGAAGGTAATGACTAAAGACATATGAAGGGATTTGGAGAGGTGGCAAAGAATTATACGGTTATAGTTGTGAATCTGGATACTGGAAGAGGCATTACTAGGAATACCAGGATACCCCATCGAAACATTTCAATGTTTCAGTTCACTGTGTACTGTTAAAAGAAAACTGATTTCCCGATTAGATACTTACACCAGGGTATGTATTTACCAGGTATGATTCTCACATCTATATGGTTTTACAGATGATGAGTGGGAGTAAGTTATTGGAAATTGGGTGATCATCCTCATTATATCGGGATTCGTTGTAATCGGTGATATTTGAGGAGATCGCCTGGGCTGTTTGCCGGTCGGCAAATATTTGGTTTTGAATATCCGCTGTTGTGCACCAATTTCAAATTGATATATCTGTACGTCTATTTTCATAGAGTGAGATATACCTTTTGATATTATGTCGACGACATTTACCTATATCAGTGGATGGTTAGGTAAGGAGCATTGAACAGCGGTGTAATTCTTCTTAACCATAAGTACAGTTTTCAACCTACGGCACACAATGAATGAGTTATCAGACTCAAGGGACTTTTACAGAGTATTGTATGTTGTCCAGGGTCCATTAGGACAGAGGGGTAGGTCCTCGTACTATATTCGGTTTACTTATGACTTCTCTAGTTTTTAGACCGGTGTTTCGTGGAAACACAGGGTCCGAATTTTGAGAAGTTACAGGTATTTGAATAGAGTAGAGAACCAGGTGTAGCAAGTATCGGGATTCTTCAAAGAGATCGAAAATGTAGATACTTGTGGTATTCAGTTGAAAGTGATGATTAAGAGAACTTGCTTCTCTTTCAGGTTACTCATAATTGGAAGTGTTCCTAAGTTGGGTAACGCTGATCCGCCTCCTTCCATTTAGTTGACATGCGCTGGGGACAGCTGCATGATTTGAATCTGGTTCAATTAAATCTGTGTCTCTGTTTCTATATTGGATATAGAACAGTTCATATCTTAACGATGTTAAGGTACGGGGAGTTGTCCGGTTTATGATTAAAACCAGACACTGGACACCTCAAGGCACGTTTCTGTAATGGCTGTTTATGGGTTGACCCAGGCTATGACGAGGGTTGATTTTCTACCATCTGGATGAACAATAGCAATATTGTTCTAGACTCGCCACAGTTTTATTAAAAATGGATTTTTTCAGAAAACAATAGTGGGAGTATGGTAGAACTGGAAGTGATTCCAGAACCACAAACGATTACTGAAGATTTGATAAGGAACCTAAAGATTCAATCTGATTTGACATTCCATTGGCCACTCCGCAGATAAGGTGGGTAACTTCAGGCACCCGAGAGGTACTCCGGTAGCCTCAAGGACGGTGACAGGGAAGTTCTTGTTTACCCACAATAGCCATTGCTGTTGTTCCAGGTTACGAGACCCGGCGGGAGGATGAGTATAGCGTCATTCTAAAACTAGTTTTAGAAGTGTACGTGTATATGACTCTGCCAGAGGGTTGTCGTAGTCAGTGGGAGCAGCGGAAGCATTGGTGGACAGGTAGCTTATGTCTATTTATAGACTAAAGCAGATGTAGCGGAGATAGATCATCTATTTCTGACGTGACAGTCATAGGTTTGACTTCATCAGAATAGGAGATGGATCTGTTGAGAAGGTAGTAGGATGTGATGTCATGGTATTTGGATGATATACACAGAGTAGGAAAAGAAACTCCTACACTACGATCGGTTATACTTTGGTCGTCACACAGTGGTTTCTCCACAAAGGAAATGGATTATATATCTGACATACTGGTTACTAGATCTATGGTTTTAGATCTAGATTTGGGTGGTTTCCCAATCAGGGTACTTTGACAGCATTCTAAGAGTATTTAGGATGGACGACTCCTGGCACGGTAGTGTACCTGCAGGTAATGGAGTCACCCTCTCCAAAGGTGTCTTACAGACTAAAGGGGAGAGGGGCGTGCATGATTGGCAGATCACTTGCTCAGGCAATTGAGTTAATCATGAGATGTCAAGTACCACACCAGATGTTGTTCTTGCACAAGATGCAATAAGTTGACATTAATCCAATCCTGGAGAAACAGTCGGAAGCAGTTTTAGAACATAAGTGGATGTTCTAGGGATATAATAACGACAGCCTCATTCAGGAGACAGTTATCATTCCAGGCTTCCAAGGTGACATGGACGACAAGGAGGTTGTCAGAGTTATAGTTTTCCTTCTGATGAGGGGCAGTATTTTGGACAGGTGGTCCAAGGCAATACTGAGGGAGGCATGGCGCGCAGGATACTGATTAAGTTCAGTTGACGATACAGTCTAAGAAGTTTGGATTTGGAGTTCATTTATGAGCTAGGTCCCATCAGACATCCAGACATATTCTGAGACTGGTATTACTCTTTTCGGGAGATGGGTTTCTCCGCGAACTTGAGATATAGAGAGACATGGAAAGAAACAACAAAGCGGATCTACTCACTGAGGCTATTCCTCGAACGCAATAGTTTCGCAAACGAGCTTTGTGAGACTGACTAGTAGAGGAGTTGGGTGTTCGGTATCACACGGGCTGTGAGTATGCGACATCGCAATAATTAGCCTTGAGTGCAAGTGGGAGATTGTTGGAGATAGTGCCCTCAGAGTCAATTATTAGGTCACAGGTACGTGATTGTAATGATTGAGGGAGGACCTATCCCGGTAGGACAGTCTTACTCGAGATGATAGTATGCTATCTGGTTTACCTTTATCATCGTGTACTGTTTTAGGTGACCTGACACGTCGCTATTACACGTTGATAGAGCCCCTAGGATTCTTGCTTGACCACCAGCAGTATGAGGGCGATCATATAAGTGGGAGCTGGGGGTCTACAAGCATATCCTTAAAAGGTCCCTAGTCGTGGGAGTTTCGAGACCGGGCATCGATACTCCATTAGTAGACTAGTGTATACAGTCGAGACCCCGACGAGGGGCGGTGGCCGGTCTCACAAGCCACTGGTGTCAGTTGGATCACCTAAGATGTATACAGGTGCTCATTGGGTTATGAGTACACCGGACAGGACTCGCCGGGAACATGCTAGTTGGTCATATACCAGACGTCAGATGGCAGTTCCCTGGTGACATGTGTGCAGGTTAGTTCATCGACCTGGGGATCGTCATTTGTCTCGTGTGAGTTCCCACTGTACTTTGATTACTACCCTACCACGGCTCAAAGGAGTCGTGCAAACAGGTTTTAGTTGGGTACAGTCCCGAGCCACATGGAGGCAGTGAGCGTATCTTCAGGGGTTCGTCTCTCCCGGTATTGGGGGTGAGGTCGTGCTGTGTCTAGGAGAGCCATTACACAAAGTCCTTGGCCAAGGCAAGGAGATTTACTGGTAGGTATTCCAGTAGTATCTCAGGGTGTTCTGGGCTACACTCCGACACGACTTGTACCGCTTTTGGGGGTCTGACTTTTACCAACCCCCTAGGCCCGCCATGCGATGCTCATAGACGAACGGACCGGACTGCACGGATATTGTCACTGACAGGCTCAGTAGGGTGTCAGGATGAGTTCGCTCATCGACGTCCCTTTTAGTCAATAGCTGGTGGCCCGTTACGTATTGGCTTATACCTCTGACGGGCTAGTGGTTAAATCCACAGCCATTGTATTGACGAGTCTTTAGAGTCTACCACACTTTCAGTTACTCAAGTTTCGGGCGAAACGCTGTAGAGGCCGTATGGAGATATGGCAGGGTCCGATCAGATACATGCGGTATTGCACGGATCAGGATCGGACGGTTTGTACTAGTAGCCGTATAGGTATATGGCAGGGTTCGATCAGATACGTGCGGTATTGCACGGATCAGGATCGAACAGATATTACTTGCCGGTTTTGGTATAAGCCGGTACTAGTTTAGTACAGTGTAGATTTTGTCTCTTTGCATTTGTATCCGGACGGAATACAGATGCGGGTGTGTATGCACAGTATCGGGGTTTTTCCTGTAATTTATTACGGGACCAGTTTTCTGGAGTTGCCAGTTTGCATTCCGTTCCGGCCGGTTTTCCTTTGTTCTTTCCCGGCCGGACTTTTCCGATGGAGGGGGTAATTTGCAGTTTTGCAAATTACATTTGTGGAGGGGTTTTATTGCAAAAGGGTTTGATATGATAAGAATCTTTTCTTTTGCACCATGCTTTTGCTTTAATATGATTTGATTGAATGAGGATGAGATTTGAAAGGGTATGGTTGGTTTTTAAATGAAGTATGGTTGTTGTTTGTATGTGGTCACCTCTTGACCTCTCCTACCCTCACCTCCCTTCATGATATGTATTTTGTTCCCTCCACCATTTCCTAGATGATATGGCCGGCCACATTTTAGAGTGGAAGAGAGTGATTCATTTTGTGAGGAGATATATTTGTTCATATCATTTTTCATGCAAAAATTGATAGCTTCATTTCCCTCCAAAGCTCAATCTTCATTCCTCCATCAAATGGCAACCACCCCAAAAAGAGACTACGATTCTACACTACACTTCCTACAGCAAATCTTGGACGCGTCGATTCGCCAGCTTCGCGCCCGAGTTGCCTCGGTATTGAGGTGGGAGCCCGTAAAAGCTACAGGCGATGTGGTGCCCTTTCCGACGAGGAGGAGACGGACGGAGATCCCGCGAGGAGATCGGAGTGGAGATGAAGACCGGAGGACTTGGATCGTCGGTATACATCTCTTCCCTTTCTTATTAGTAGCGTAGACTTGTTAATGGTTACGATCCGGAGTTTAGTGCGCGATGGTGCCGGTTTGCAAAGTCCGCAAAATTTAAGTTTTTCACCGTTTCCGCATTCCGGCGTCGGATTGACGGCCGGGGCGCCGCCGTGCACTTACAGTGGTATCAGAGCCACGCCATTAACTTAGTCTAGCTTTGTGTAATGTGTTTGCATTTCCGATCGAACAAAATCCCGAAAACGCGTATTTCAAGCACATCAGTTTCTGTCGAATTTTTTTTGAGTCCAAAAATTTTTCAGGTTGTCTCAGAATGATGTGCAGGGAAATATAAGTATACTGTAAAATTTTGGTAGCATGAACTGTTCATACCGCCGCGGAAGGGCGGCCAAACCCTTGTTAGCGCCGCGCTTCCGCCGCAATGTGAACAGTTCACCCCCCAAAAATTCTACAGTATGTTTCTGAGTTGAAAATCTGGTTTTTGGGATATTAAAATTGGGCCCACGGTTTCTGTGGTTGCTACAGTTTTGTTTGGGGGCCCACTTGTTAATGTTTGATCAATCGGAAAATTTTAAACACATTTTTCACAGTATTTACATTATATCTGCGACCGTGAATGTCACTCGATCGGTAAATCCGGTCTAACTGCTATAGCCCGGTTAGACGGATTTGCGAACGTGACTTTCACGTTGATGTTCTATGTATTTGCTGTGATGTTGCGGATCGGTCGTGGGGATAGCCTGGATGCAATGCTAGTACTGTGTTGTTGTATTATGTACATTTGATACTGCGGGGCGAGCGTCCGACATGTGGACTGCCGTCACTGCCTGCTTGTATTATTATTTTGGGGCACGACCTGGTTGCAGTCGATGTACCCGGTGTATGTATATTTTACTTTCTGTACTAGGATTGCCCCGCGGAGGGGTGCACGGATAGCCGGGTTCTAGAGGGCAACAAGCCCGCATCTCATGGCATTGAGACGGAGGGGGCTTCACTCTAGGATTGGCGGGCTATTCGCCGCACTCGTAGGGGGTACAGGTTGACCCAGGAGGGGTGCCCAAGTTACCGGATTCCGTGAAGTGCTGGGTGGTCCATTCACGGCGCTGAAGGGGGCTGCCTCGCTTCAGGTTTTGGCGGGTGACTTGCCGCGCCCGTAGGGGTCTAGGATTTCATTGCACAGGCTATCCACACGACCAGGGGAACGTCGGGTTTCAGCGGCTCTGTGAAACCCGGGGATCCCAGATATCTGTATTGTTTCTGTGATGCTGTACTTTTCTGTGATGTTGCATTTTATTCACGCCTTGAGCGAATATAATATATTGGTATATATATTAGTAGATGTTGTATATGTTTTGCATCCGCGCTAGTCCAGTCCCCGCTCTGTCGTTAGTAAGCTAACCTAACGGGTAATGACGGGACCCAGTGGCGAATGCGGATGGCATATACGTACATCAGTATATTTTCGTTCTTTTTGGTGTGATCAATTGATGGGACTGCGTTGATTCGGATCAATGCAAGTTAAAAACAAACCTAATCTGATGTTGTTGGAACACTTTTCAAAAAGCTGTTATTGCAAGGACGTTTACTTTTGTTTTGCATCGTGGTATTCATTGGAATATCCTGCTCCTCAGTCGACGAGGCAAGGGCCGAGATCCCTTCACCGGGAGTGACCCCTTGGACAGAAGTTTGCGTCAGGGCATTAACTTCACTATAGCCGATTACTTTTGCTTTGCATCGCGGTATTCATTTGGAATATCCTGCACCCCATTCTACGGGGAAAGAGCCGAGATCCCCTCACAGGGAGTGACCTCTTTAGCAACGGTTTTCGTCACTATATTTTTAAAAGCTATCCGTTCCTTCAACGATATCAAGTTCACTACGTTAAAGGTTTTCGCCAGAAATCATTCGTAGCCCTCCGTCGTTTCATATGGGTAGTCAATAGTATTCAAGCTGTGTTTGTTGGCCTTAGTCAAGGCACAGTGTTTGGTAGCTATTGGGTATTCATATGCTGCATAGATAGATGCGTTGGTTTGGGACAGTCGTATAGCCTTGTTGGCCTTAGTCAAGGGCTTGTACGGGTGGGTTCAAATCAACCTGGACAATGACGGGTGGAACTTGACATGTGACTTATGATTTGTTGGCCTTAGTCAAGGTCATAAGAGCATGGGGCAGAAATCACATCGGGAGTTTCAAAAGAACTGAAACTTGCCAGATATGCGCATACCTTCTGGAGTGTGATACCGTGAGCGGATTCCGTCACGTTATCATGCGATGAGAGTTGGATCCCGATTCCCACTGATGAGTTGGTTTACTCCTCGGGTGACCCCGACTAATTCTTCTTTCTGGTTTGGAGGAGAATTTGAGGTACAGTGGGAGGATTCCAGATTAGATAAATTGGTAACCATTCTGATCTAGGTTAGAGTGCACGCTGAGTGTTTCTTTTCTCTCTCTCTCTGGCAGCGACCATTTGACCCGACCCTAAGACTATGACTCAGTGACCAAATTGACCGAACCTTCTAAACACTGGCTTTTGGATTGTCAAAGTTGCGAACCTCATTGCCACTCCTACTTTTACCCTTTTCTCCAGGACACCCCGTTTTACTACGAACGTCCACTTCCATTGGACAAAGCCATCGTATGGTTAGATACGAACTCGAAAGAATTTATTCGAGGATGGTTTCAGGTTCTGGAGGAAATGGATAGGATTATTCAGTTGTCTTTTCCTTTTACCCTCTCTCAGGTTACGAGTACTCCTTGGTTTAGGGGTAGTACACCTATTACGCAAATTGGATTGTCTTCTTCCAAACCTTAGGCTGGTGCCGACCGGTAGGGAATGAAGAAAACCAATTAGCATAACGATGGTGTGCAGAAGGTATTAAGTTCAGACAAAGCAAGGGATTAGTAAGAGGGCAAAGTAAATTGCAACAGATATTCACGACCAAACCAAATATTTCGTTACCACTCCCACATCACCTTTGTATTTCTCCAGGACACTCCGTATCACTACGAAGATCCACAGTTTATTTGGATACTCCATCGTATGGTTATATACGAACTCGAATGGAACTTGTTCCAGTTCGGGGATGGATTCTGGTCCAGGAGAAATAGGAATAAAGTACATTCAGGTGTCTTTTATCTTCACCTTCTCTCGCGTTGCGAGTGCTCCTAGGATTAGGACAGTACACCCTTTATGCTTTTTGGATAGTCTTCTTCCAAACCATAGGCTGGTGCCGAACGGTAGGGAAGGAAGAAAACCATTTGGCCTAAAGGGGTGTACAGAAGGTAATGACTAAAGACATATGAAGGGATTTGGAGAGGTGGCAAAGAATTGTACGGTTATAGTTGTGAATCTGGATACTGGAAGAGGCATTACTAGGAATACCAGGATACCCCATCGAAACATTTCAATGTTTCAGTTCACTGTGTACTGTTAAAAGAAAACTGATTTCCCGATTAGATACTTACTCCAGGGTATGTATTTACCAGGTATGATTCTCACATCTATATGGTTTTACAGATGATGAGTGGGAGTAAGTTATTGGAAATTGGGTGATCATCCTCATTATATCCGGATTCGTTGTAATCGGTGATATTTGAGGAGATCGCCTGGGCTGTTTGCCGGTCGGCAAATATTTGGTTTTGAATATCCGCTGTTGTGCACCAATTTCAAATTGATATATCTGTACGTCTATTTTCATAGAGTGAGATATACCTTTTGATATTATGTCGACGACATTTACCTATATCAGTGGATGGTTAGGTAAGGAGCATTGAACAGCGGTGTAATTCTTCTTAACCATAAGTACAGTTTTCAACCTACGGCACACAATGAATGAGTTATCAGACTCAAGGGACTTTTACAGAGTATTGTATGTTGTCCAGGGTCCATTAGGACAGAGGGGTAGGTCCTCGTACTATATTCGGTTTACTTATGACTTCTCTAGTTTTTAGACCGGTGTTTCGTGGAAACACAGGGTCCGAATTTTGAGAAGTTACAGGTATTTGAATAGAGTAGAGAACCAGGTGTAGCAAGTATCGGGATTCTTCAAAGAGATCGAAAATGTAGATACTTGTGGTATTCAGTTGAAAGTGATGATTAAGAGAACTTGCTTCTCTTTCAGGTTACTCATAATTGGAAGTGTTCCTAAGTTGAGTAACGCTGATCCGCCTCCTTCCATTTAGTTGACATGCGCTGGGGACAGCTGCATGATTTGAATCTGGTTCAATTAAATCTGTGTCTCTGTTTCTATATTGGATATAGAACAGTTCATATCTTAACGATGTTAAGGTACGGGGAGTTGTCCGGTTTATGATTAAAACCAGACACTGGACACCTCAAGGCACGTTTCTGTAATGGCTGTTTATGGGTTGACCCAGGCTATGACGAGGGTTGATTTTCTACCATCTGGATGAACAATAGCAATATTGTTCTAGACTCGCCACAGTTTTATTAAAAATGAATTTTTTCAGAAAACAGTAGTGGGAGTATGGTAGAACTGGAAGTGATTCCAGAACCACAAACGATTACTGAAGATTTGATAAGGAACCTAAAGATTCAATCTGATTTGACATTCCATTGGCCACTCCGCAGATAAGGTGGGTAACTTCAGGCACCCGAGAGGTACTCCGGTAGCCTCAAGGACGGTGACAGGGAAGTTCTTGTTTACCCACAATAGCCATTGCTGTTGTTCCAGGTTACGAGACCCGGCGGGAGGATGAGTATAGCGTCGTTCTAAAACTAGTTTTAGAAGTGTACGTGTATATGACTCTGCCAGAGGGTTGTCGTAGTCAGTGGGAGCAGCGGAAGCATTGGTGGACAGGTAGCTTATGTCTATTTATAGACTAAAGCAGATGTAGCAGAGATAGATCATCTATTTCTGACGTGACAGTCATAGGTTTGACTTCATCAGAATAGGAGATGGATCTGTTGAGAAGGTAGTAGGATGTGATGTCATGGTATTTGGATGATATACACAGAGTAGGAAAAGAAACTCCTACACTACGATCGGTTATACTTTGGTCGTCACACAGTGGTTTCTCCACAAAGGAAATGGATTATATATCTGACATACTGGTTACTAGATCTATGGTTTTAGATCTAGATTTGGGTGGTTTCCCAATCAGGGTACTTTGACAGCATTCTAAGAGTATTTAGGATGGACGACTCCTGGCACGGTAGTGTACCTGCAGGTAATGGAGTCACCCTCTCCAAAGGTGTCTTACAGACTAAAGGGGAGAGGGGCGTGCATGATTGGCAGATCACTTGCTCAGGCAATTGAGTTAATCATGAGATGTCAAGTACCACACCAGATGTTGTTCTTGCACAAGATGCAATAAGTTGACATTAATCCAATCCTGGAGAAACAGTCGGAAGCAGTTTTAGAACATAAGTGGATGTTCTAGGGATATAATAACGACAGCCTCATTCAGGAGACAGTTATCATTCCAGGCTTCCAAGGTGACATGGACGACAAGGAGGTTGTCAGAGTTATAGTTTTCCTTCTGATGAGGGGCAGTATTTTGGACAGGTGGTCCAAGGCAATACTGAGGGAGGCATGGCGCGCAGGATACTGATTAAGTTCAGTTGACGATACAGTCTAAGAAGTTTGGATTTGGAGTTCATTTATGAGCTAGGTCCCATCAGACATCCAGACATATTCTGAGACTGGTATTACTCTTTTCGGGAGATGGGTTTCTCCGCGAACTTGAGATATAGAGAGACATGGAAAGAAACAACAAAGCGGATCTACTCACTGAGGCTATTCCTCGAACGCAATAGTTTCGCAAACGAGCTTTGTGAGACTGACTAGTAGAGGAGTTGGGTGTTCGGTATCACACGGGCTGTGAGTATGCGACATCGCAATAATTAGCCTTGAGTGCAAGTGGGAGATTGTTGGAGATAGTGCCCTCAGAGTCAATTATTAGGTCACAGGTACGTGATTGTAATGATTGAGGGAGGACCTATCCCGGTAGGACAGTCTTACTCGAGATGATAGTATGCTATCTGGTTTACCTTTATCATCGTGTACTGTTTTAGGTGACCTGACACGTCGCTATTACACGTTGATAGAGCCCCTAGGATTCTTGCTTGACCACCAGCAGTATGAGGGCGATCATATAAGTGGGAGCTGGGGGTCTACAAGCATATCCTTAAAAGGTCCCTAGTCGTGGGAGTTTCGAGACCGGGCATCGATACTCCATTAGTAGACTAGTGTATACAGTCGAGACCCCGACGAGGGGCGGTGGCCGGTCTCACAAGCCACTGGTGTCAGTTGGATCACCTAAGATGTATACAGGTGCTCATTGGGTTATGAGTACACCGGACAGGACTCGCCGGGAACATGCTAGTTGGTCATATACCAGACGTCAGATGGCAGTTCCCTGGTGACATGTGTGCAGGTTAGTTCATCGACCTGGGGATCGTCATTTGTCTCGTGTGAGTTCCCACTGTACTTTGATTACTACCCTACCACGGCTCAAAGGAGTCGTGCAAACAGGTTTTAGTTGGGTACAGTCCCGAGCCACATGGAGGCAGTGAGCGTATCTTCAGGGGTTCGTCTCTCCCGGTATTGGGGGTGAGGTCGTGCTGTGTCTAGGAGAGCCATTACACAAAGTCCTTGGCCAAGGCAAGGAGATTTACTGGTAGGTATTCCAGTAGTATCTCAGGGTGTTCTGGGCTACACTCCGACACGACTTGTACCGCTTTTGGGGGTCTGACTTTTACCAACCCCCTAGGCCCGCCATGCGATGCTCATAGACGAACGGACCGGACTGCACGGATATTGTCACTGACAGGCTCAGTAGGGTGTCAGGATGAGTTCGCTCATCGACGTCCCTTTTAGTCAATAGCTGGTGGCCCGTTACGTATTGGCTTATACCTCTGACGGGCTAGTGGTTAAATCCACAGCCATTGTATTGACGAGTCTTTAGAGTCTACCACACTTTCAGTTACTCAAGTTTCGGGCGAAACGCTGTAGAGGCCGTATGGAGATATGGCAGGGTCCGATCAGATACATGCGGTATTGCACGGATCAGGATCGGACGGTTTGTACTAGTAGCCGTATAAGTATATGGCAGGGTTCGATCAGATACGTGCGGTATTGCACGGATCAGGATCGAACAGATATTACTTGCCGGTTTTGGTATAAGCCGGTACTAGTTTAGTACAGTGTAGATTTTGTCTCTTTGCATTTGTATCCGGACGGAATACAGATGCGGGTGTGTATGCACAGTATCGGGGTTTTTCCTGTAATTTATTACGGGACCAGTTTTCTGGAGTTGCCAGTTTGCATTCCGTTCCGGCCGGTTTTCCTTTGTTCTTTCCCGGCCGGACTTTTCCGATGGAGGGGGTAATTTGCAGTTTTGCAAATTACATTTGTGGAGGGGTTTTATTGCAAAAGGGTTTGATATGATAAGAATCTTTTCTTTTGCACCATGCTTTTGCTTTAATATGATTTGATTGAATGAGGATGAGATTTGAAAGGGTATGGTTGGTTTTTAAATGAAGTATGGTTGTTGTTTGTATGTGGTCACCTCTTGACCTCTCCTACCCTCACCTCCCTTCATGATATGTATTTTGTTCCCTCCACCATTTCCTAGATGATATGGCCGGCCACATTTTAGAGTGGAAGAGAGTGATTCATTTTGTGAGGAGATATATTTGTTCATATCATTTTTCATGCAAAAATTGATAGCTTCATTTCCCTCCAAAGCTCAATCTTCATTCCTCCATCAAATGGCAACCACCCCAAAAAGAGACTACGATTCTACACTACACTTCCTACAGCAAATCTTGGACGCGTCGATTCGCCAGCTTCGCGCCCGAGTTGCCTCGGTATTGAGGTGGGAGCCCGTAAAAGCTACAGGCGATGTGGTGCCCTTTCCGACGAGAAGGAGACGGACGGAGATCCCGCGAGGAGATCGGAGTGGAGATGAAGACCGGAGGACTTGGATCGTCGGTATACATCTCTTCCCTTTCTTATTAGTAGCGTAGACTTGTTAATGGTTACGATCCGGAGTTTAGTGCGCGATGGTGCCGGTTTGCAAAGTCCGCAAAATTTAAGTTTTTCACCGTTTCCGCATTCCGGCGTCGGATTGACGGCCGGGGCGCCGCCGTGCACTTACAGTGGTATCAGAGCCACGCCATTAACTTAGTCTAGCTTTGTGTAATGTGTTTGCATTTCCGATCGAACAAAATCCCGAAAACGCGTATTTCAAGCACATCAGTTTCTGTCGAATTATTTTTGAGTCCAAAAATTTTTCAGGTTGTCTCAGAATGATGTGCAGGGAAATATAAGTATACTGTAAAATTTTGGTAGCATGAACTGTTCATACCGCCGCGGAAGGGCGGCCAAACCCTTGTTAGCGCCGCGCTTCCGCCGTAATGTGAACAGTTCACCCCCCAAAAATTCTACAGTATGTTTCTGAGTTGAAAATCTGGTTTTTGGGATATTAAAATTGGGCCCACGGTTTCTGTGGTTGCTACAGTTTTGTTTGGGGGCCCACTTGTTAATGTTTGATCAATCGGAAAATTTTAAACACATTTTTCACAGTATTTACATTATATCTGCGACCGTGAATGTCACTCGATCGGTAAATCCGGTCTAACTGCTATAGCCCGGTTAGACGGATTTGCGAACGTGACTTTCACGTTGATGTTCTATGTATTTGCTGTGATGTTGCGGATCGGTCGTGGGGATAGCCTGGATGCAATGCTAGTACTGTGTTGTTGTATTATGTACATTTGATACTGCGGGGCGAGCGTCCGACATGTGGACTGCCGTCACTGCCTGCTTGTATTATTATTTTGGGGCACGACCTGGTTGCAGTCGATGTACCCGGTGTATGTATATTTTACTTTCTGTACTAGGATTGCCCCGCGGAGGGGTGCACGGATAGCCGGGTTCTAGAGGGCAACAAGCCCGCATCTCATGGCATTGAGACGGAGGGGGCTTCACTCTAGGATTGGCGGGCTATTCGCCGCACTCGTAGGGGGTACAGGTTGACCCAGGAGGGGTGCCCAAGTTACCGGATTCCGTGAAGTGCTGGGTGGTCCATTCACGGCGCTGAAGGGGGCTGCCTCGCTTCAGGTTTTGGCGGGTGACTTGCCGCGCCCGTAGGGGTCTAGGATTTCATTGCACAGGCTATCCACACGACCAGGGGAACGTCGGGTTTCAGCGGCTCTGTGAAACCCGGGGATCCCAGATATCTGTATTGTTTCTGTGATGCTGTACTTTTCTGTGATGTTGCATTTTATTCACGCCTTGAGCGAATATAATATATTGGTATATATATTAGTAGATGTTGTATATGTTTTGCATCCGCGCTAGTCCAGTCCCCGCTCTGTCGTTAGTAAGCTAACCTAACGGGTAATGACGGGACCCAGTGGCGAATGCGGATGGCATATACGTACATCAGTATATTTTCGTTCTTTTTGGTGTGATCAATTGATGGGACTGCGTTGATTCGGATCAATGCAAGTTAAAAACAAACCTAATCTGATGTTGTTGGAACACTTTTCAAAAAGCTGTTATTGCAAGGACGTTTACTTTTGTTTTGCATCGTGGTATTCATTGGAATATCCTGCTCCTCAGTCGACGAGGCAAGGGCCGAGATCCCTTCACCGGGAGTGACCCCTTGGACAGAAGTTTGCGTCAGGGCATTAACTTCACTATAGCCGATTACTTTTGCTTTGCATCGCGGTATTCATTTGGAATATCCTGCACCCCATTCTACGGGGAAAGAGCCGAGATCCCCTCACAGGGAGTGACCTCTTTAGCAACGGTTTTCGTCACTATATTTTTAAAAGCTATCCGTTCCTTCAACGATATCAAGTTCACTACGTTAAAGGTTTTCGCCAGAAATCATTCGTAGCCCTCCGTCGTTTCATATGGGTAGTCAATAGTATTCAAGCTGTGTTTGTTGGCCTTAGTCAAGGCACAGTGTTTGGTAGCTATTGGGTATTCATATGCTGCATAGATAGATGCGTTGGTTTGGGACAGTCGTATAGCCTTGTTGGCCTTAGTCAAGGGCTTGTACGGGTGGGTTCAAATCAACCTGGACAATGACGGGTGGAACTTGACATGTGACTTATGATTTGTTGGCCTTAGTCAAGGTCATAAGAGCATGGGGCAGAAATCACATCGGGAGTTTCAAAAGAACTGAAACTTGCCAGATATGCGCATACCTTCTGGAGTGTGATACCGTGAGCGGATTCCGTCACGTTATCATGCGATGAGAGTTGGATCCCGATTCCCACTGATGAGTTGGTTTACTCCTCGGGTGACCCCGACTAATTCTTCTTTCTGGTTTGGAGGAGAATTTGAGGTACAGTGGGAGGATTCCAGATTAGATAAATTGGTAACCATTCTGATCTAGGTTAGAGTGCACGCTGAGTGTTTCTTTTCTCTCTCTCTCTGGCAGCGACCATTTGACCCGACCCTAAGACTATGACTCAGTGACCAAATTGACCGAACCTTCTAAACACTGGCTTTTGGATTGTCAAAGTTGCGAACCTCATTGCCACTCCTACTTTTACCCTTTTCTCCAGGACACCCCGTTTTACTACGAACGTCCACTTCCATTGGACAAAGCCATCGTATGGTTAGATACGAACTCGAAAGAATTTATTCGAGGATGGTTTCAGGTTCTGGAGGAAACGGATAGGATTATTCAGTTGTCTTTTCCTTTTACCCTCTCTCAGGTTACGAGTACTCCTTGGTTTAGGGGTAGTACACCTATTACGCAAATTGGATTGTCTTCTTCCAAACCTTAGGCTGGTGCCGACCGGTAGGGAATGAAGAAAACCAATTAGCATAACGATGGTGTGCAGAAGGTATTAAGTTCAGACAAAGCAAGGGATTAGTAAGAGGGCAAAGTAAATTGCAACAGATATTCACGACCAAACCAAATATTTCGTTACCACTCCCACATCACCTTTGTATTTCTCCAGGACACTCCGTATCACTACGAAGATCCACAGTTTATTTGGATACTCCATCGTATGGTTATATACGAACTCGAATGGAACTTGTTCCAGTTCGGGGATGGATTCTGGTCCAGGAGAAATAGGAATAAAGTACATTCAGGTGTCTTTTATCTTCACCTTCTCTCGCGTTGCGAGTGCTCCTAGGATTAGGACAGTACACCCTTTATGCTTTTTGGATAGTCTTCTTCCAAACCATAGGCTGGTGCCGAACGGTAGGGAAGGAAGAAAACCATTTGGCCTAAAGGGGTGTACAGAAGGTAATGACTAAAGACATATGAAGGGATTTGGAGAGGTGGCAAAGAATTATACGGTTATAGTTGTGAATCTGGATACTGGAAGAGGCATTACTAGGAATACCAGGATACCCCATCGAAACATTTCAATGTTTCAGTTCACTGTGTACTGTTAAAAGAAAACTGATTTCCCGATTAGATACTTACTCCAGGGTATGTATTTACCAGGTATGATTCTCACATCTATATGGTTTTACAGATGATGAGTGGGAGTAAGTTATTGGAAATTGGGTGATCATCCTCATTATATCGGGATTCGTTGTAATCGGTGATATTTGAGGAGATCGCCTGGGCTGTTTGCCGGTCGGCAAATATTTGGTTTTGAATATCCGCTGTTGTGCACCAATTTCAAATTGATATATCTGTACGTCTATTTTCATAGAGTGAGATATACCTTTTGATATTATGTCGACGACATTTACCTATATCAGTGGATGGTTAGGTAAGGAGCATTGAACAGCGGTGTAATTCTTCTTAACCATAAGTACAGTTTTCAACCTACGGCACACAATGAATGAGTTATCAGACTCAAGGGACTTTTACAGAGTATTGTATGTTGTCCAGGGTCCATTAGGACAGAGGGGTAGGTCCTCGTACTATATTCGGTTTACTTATGACTTCTCTAGTTTTTAGACCGGTGTTTCGTGGAAACACAGGGTCCGAATTTTGAGAAGTTACAGGTATTTGAATAGAGTAGAGAACCAGGTGTAGCAAGTATCGGGATTCTTCAAAGAGATCGAAAATGTAGATACTTGTGGTATTCAGTTGAAAGTGATGATTAAGAGAACTTGCTTCTCTTTCAGGTTACTCATAATTGGAAGTGTTCCTAAGTTGAGTAACGCTGATCCGCCTCCTTCCATTTAGTTGACATGCGCTGGGGACAGCTGCATGATTTGAATCTGGTTCAATTAAATCTGTGTCTCTGTTTCTATATTGGATATAGAACAGTTCATATCTTAACGATGTTAAGGTACGGGGAGTTGTCCGGTTTATGATTAAAACCAGACACTGGACACCTCAAGGCACGTTTCTGTAATGGCTGTTTATGGGTTGACCCAGGCTATGACGAGGGTTGATTTTCTACCATCTGGATGAACAATAGCAATATTGTTCTAGACTCGCCACAGTTTTATTAAAAATGGATTTTTTCAGAAAACAGTAGTGGGAGTATGGTAGAACTGGAAGTGATTCCAGAACCACAAACGATTACTGAAGATTTGATAAGGAACCTAAAGATTCAATCTGATTTGACATTCCATTGGCCACTCCGCAGATAAGGTGGGTAACTTCAGGCACCCGAGAGGTACTCCGGTAGCCTCAAGGACGGTGACAGGGAAGTTCTTGTTTACCCACAATAGCCATTGCTGTTGTTCCAGGTTACGAGACCCGGCGGGAGGATGAGTATAGCGTCGTTCTAAAACTAGTTTTAGAAGTGTACGTGTATATGACTCTGCCAGAGGGTTGTCGTAGTCAGTGGGAGCAGCGGAAGCATTGGTGGACAGGTAGCTTATGTCTATTTATAGACTAAAGCAGATGTAGCGGAGATAGATCATCTATTTCTGACGTGACAGTCATAGGTTTGACTTCATCAGAATAGGAGATGGATCTGTTGAGAAGGTAGTAGGATGTGATGTCATGGTATTTGGATGATATACACAGAGTAGGAAAAGAAACTCCTACACTTCGATCGGTTATACTTTGGTCGTCACACAGTGGTTTCTCCACAAAGGAAATGGATTATATATCTGACATACTGGTTACTAGATCTATGGTTTTAGATCTAGATTTGGGTGGTTTCCCAATCAGGGTACTTTGACAGCATTCTAAGAGTATTTAGGATGGACGACTCCTGGCACGGTAGTGTACCTGCAGGTAATGGAGTCACCCTCTCCAAAGGTGTCTTACAGACTAAAGGGGAGAGGGGCGTGCATGATTGGCAGATCACTTGCTCAGGCAATTGAGTTAATCATGAGATGTCAAGTACCACACCAGATGTTGTTCTTGCACAAGATGCAATAAGTTGACATTAATCCAATCCTGGAGAAACAGTCGGAAGCAGTTTTAGAACATAAGTGGATGTTCTAGGGATATAATAACGACAGCCTCATTCAGGAGACAGTTATCATTCCAGGCTTCCAAGGTGACATGGACGACAAGGAGGTTGTCAGAGTTATAGTTTTCCTTCTGATGAGGGGGCAGTATTTTGGACAGGTGGTCCAAGGCAATACTGAGGGAGGCATGGCGCGCAGGATACTGATTAAGTTCAGTTGACGATACAGTCTAAGAAGTTTGGATTTGGAGTTCATTTATGAGCTAGGTCCCATCAGACATCCAGACATATTCTGAGACTGGTATTACTCTTTTCGGGAGATGGGTTTCTCCGCGAACTTGAGATATAGAGAGACATGGAAAGAAACAACAAAGCGGATCTACTCACTGAGGCTATTCCTCGAACGCAATAGTTTCGCAAACGAGCTTTGTGAGACTGACTAGTAGAGGAGTTGGGTGTTCGGTATCACACGGGCTGTGAGTATGCGACATCGCAATAATTAGCCTTGAGTGCAAGTGGGAGATTGTTGGAGATAGTGCCCTCAGAGTCAATTATTAGGTCACAGGTACGTGATTGTAATGATTGAGGGAGGACCTATCCCGGTAGGACAGTCTTACTCGAGATGATAGTATGCTATCTGGTTTACCTTTATCATCGTGTACTGTTTTAGGTGACCTGACACGTCGCTATTACACGTTGATAGAGCCCCTAGGATTCTTGCTTGACCACCAGCAGTATGAGGGCGATCATATAAGTGGGAGCTGGGGGTCTACAAGCATATCCTTAAAAGGTCCCTAGTCGTGGGAGTTTCGAGACCGGGCATCGATACTCCATTAGTAGACTAGGTGTATACAGTCGAGACCCCGACGAGGGGCGGTGGCCGGTCTCACAAGCCACTGGTGTCAGTTGGATCACCTAAGATGTATACAGGTGCTCATTGGGTTATGAGTACAACCGGACAGGACTCGCCGGGAACATGCTAGTTGGTCATATACCAGACGTCAGATGGCAGTTCCCTGGTGACATGTGTGCAGGTTAGTTCATCGACCTGGGGATCGTCATTTGTCTCGTGTGAGTTCCCACTGTACTTTGATTACTACCCTACCACGGCTCAAAGGAGTCGTGCAAACAGGTTTTAGTTGGGTACAGTCCCGAGCCACATGGAGGCAGTGAGCGTATCTTCAGGGGTTCGTCTCTCCCGGTATTGGGGGTGAGGTCGTGCTGTGTCTAGGAGAGCCATTACACAAAGTCCTTGGCCATGGCAAGGAGATTTACTGGTAGGTATTCCAGTAGTATCTCAGGGTGTTCTGGGCTACACTCCGACACGACTTGTACCGCTTTTGGGGGTCTGACTTTTACCAACCCCCTAGGCCCGCCATGCGATGCTCATAGACGAACGGACCGGACTGCACGGATATTGTCACTGACAGGCTCAGTAGGGTGTCAGGATGAGTTCGCTCATCGACGTCCCTTTTAGTCAATAGCTGGTGGCCCGTTACGTATTGGCTTATACCTCTGACGGGCTAGTGGTTAAATCCACAGCCATTGTATTGACGAGTCTTTAGAGTCTACCACACTTTCAGTTACTCAAGTTTCGGGCGAAACGCTGTAGAGGCCGTATGGAGATATGGCAGGGTCCGATCAGATACATGCGGTATTGCACGGATCAGGATCGGACGGTTTGTACTAGTAGCCGTATAGGTATATGGCAGGGTTCGATCAGATACGTGCGGTATTGCACGGATCAGGATCGAACAGATATTACTTGCCGGTTTTGGTATAAGCCGGTACTAGTTTAGTACAGTGTAGATTTTGTCTCTTTGCATTTGTATCCGGACGGAATACAGATGCGGGTGTGTATGCACAGTATCGGGGTTTTTCCTGTAATTTATTACGGGACCAGTTTTCTGGAGTTGCCAGTTTGCATTCCGTTCCGGCCGGTTTTCCTTTGTTCTTTCCCGGCCGGACTTTTCCGATGGAGGGGGTAATTTGCAGTTTTGCAAATTACATTTGTGGAGGGGTTTTATTGCAAAAGGGTTTGATATGATAAGAATCTTTTCTTTTGCACCATGCTTTTGCTTTAATATGATTTGATTGAATGAGGATGAGATTTGAAAGGGTATGGTTGGTTTTTAAATGAAGTATGGTTGTTGTTTGTATGTGGTCACCTCTTGACCTCTCCTACCCTCACCTCCCTTCATGATATGTATTTTGTTCCCTCCACCATTTCCTAGATGATATGGCCGGCCACATTTTAGAGTGGAAGAGAGTGATTCATTTTGTGAGGAGATATATTTGTTCATATCATTTTTCATGCAAAAATTGATAGCTTCATTTCCCTCCAAAGCTCAATCTTCATTCCTCCATCAAATGGCAACCACCCCAAAAAGAGACTACGATTCTACACTACACTTCCTACAGCAAATCTTGGACGCGTCGATTCGCCAGCTTCGCGCCCGAGTTGCCTCGGTATTGAGGTGGGAGCCCGTAAAAGCTACAGGCGATGTGGTGCCCTTTCCGACGAGGAGGAGACGGACGGAGATCCCGCGAGGAGATCGGAGTGGAGATGAAGACCGGAGGACTTGGATCGTCGGTATACATCTCTTCCCTTTCTTATTAGTAGCGTAGACTTGTTAATGGTTACGATCCGGAGTTTAGTGCGCGATGGTGCCGGTTTGCAAAGTCCGCAAAATTTAAGTTTTTCACCGTTTCCGCATTCCGGCGTCGGATTGACGGCCGGGGCGCCGCCGTGCACTTACACAAGTCGTGTCGGAGTGTAGCTTAGAACACCCTGAGATACTACTGGAATACCTACCAGTAAATCTCCTGCCTCGGCCAAAGGCTTTGTGTAATGGCTCTCCTAGACACAGCACGACCTCACCCCTAATACCGGGAGAGACGAACCCCTGAAGATACGCTCACTGCCTCCATGTGGCTCGGGACTGTACCCAACTAAAACCTGTTTGCACGTCTTCTTTGAGCGTGGTAGGGTAGTAATCAAAGTACAGTGGGAACTCATACGAGACAAATGACGATCCTCAGGTCGATGAACTAACCTGTACACATGTCACCAGGGAACTGCTATCTGACGTCAGGTATAAGACCAACTAGCATGTTCCCGGCGAGTCCTGTCCGGTGTACTCATAACCCAATGAGCACCTGTATACATCTTAGGTGATCCAACTGACACCAATGGCTTGTGAGACTGGCCACCGCCCCTCGTCGGGGTCTCGACTGTATACACTAGTCTACTCTGGAGTATCGATGCCCTGTCTCGAAACTCGCACGACTAGGGACCTTTTAAGGATGCGCTTATAGACCCCCAGCTCCCACTTATATGATCGCCCTCATACTGCTGGTGGTCAAGCAAGAATCCTAGGGGCTCTATCAACGTGTAATAGCGACCTGTCAGGTCACCTAAGCAATACACGATGATAAAGATAAACCAGATAGCATACTATCATCTCGAGTAAGACTGTCCTATTGGGACAGGTCCTCCCTCAATCATTGCAATCACGTGCTTGTGATCCAATAATTGACTCTGAGGGCACTATCTCCAACAATCTCCCACTTGCACTCAAGGCTAATTATTGCGATGTCACATACTCACAGCCCGTGTGATACCGAACACCCAACTCCTCTACTAGTCAGTCTCACAAAGCTCGCTTGCAAAACTATTGCGTTCGAGGAATAGCCTCAGTGAGTGGATCCGTCTTGATGTTTCTTTCTATGTCTCTCTATATCTCAAGTTCGCGGAGAAAGCCATCTCCCGAAATGAGCAATACCTGTCTTAGAATGTGTCTGGATGTCTGATGGGACCTAGCTCATAAATGAACTCCAAATCCAAACTTCTTAGACTGTATCGACAACTGAACTTAATCAGAATTCTGCGCCATGCCTCCCTCGGTATTTCCTTGGACCACCTGTCCAAAATACTGCCCCTCGTCAGAAGGAAAACTATAACTCTGACAATCTCCTTGTCGTCCATGTCACCTTGGAAGCCTGGAATGATAACTGTCTCCCGAAAGAGGCTGTCGTTATCATATCTCTAGAACATCCACTTATGTTCTAAAACTGCTTCCGACTGTTTCTCCAGGATTGGATCAATGTCAACTTATTGCATCTAGTGCAAGAACAACATCTGGTGTGGTACTTGACATCTCATGATTGACTCAATTGCCTAAGCTAGTAATCTGGCAATCATGCACATCCCTCTCCCCTTTAGTCTGTAAGACAGCTTTAGAGAGGGTGACTCCATCACCTGCAGGTACACTACCGTGCCAGGAGTCGTCCATTCTAAATACTCTTAGAATGCTGTCAAAGTACCCTGATTAGGAAACCACCCAAATCTAGATCTAAAACCATAGATCTAGTAACCAGTATGTCTGATATAACATCCAAGTCCCATGTGGAGAAACCACTGTGTGACGACCAAAATATAACCGATTGTAGTATAGGAGTTTCTTTTCCTATTCTGTGTATGTCATCCAAATACCATGACATCACACCCTACTACCTTCTCAACAAATCCATCGCCTATTCTGATGAAGTCAAACCTATGACTGTCATATCAGAAATTGATGATCTATCTCCGCTACATCTGCTTTAGTCTATAAATAGACATAAGCCACCTGTCCACCAATGCTTCCGCTGCTCCCACTGACTACGACAACCCTCTGGCAGAGTCATATAAACGTACACTTCTAAAGCAAGTTTAGAACGACGCTATACTCATCCTCCTGCCGGGTCTCACAGTCTGGAACAACAGCAATGGCATGTTAGTTATATGTATGCCCTAGAGGCCATTACTGTACATAGGATGTATATTGTAGTGGATGCTGGGACATATATAGGAAGGACTTTCTCGCTCGACATGATAGTACGCTATCTGGTTGCTCTTTATCTTAACATGTATACTTTCTGTCTCTCTGATTACATGTTGATAAAGCCCATAGGATGTGTGCTCGACTTCCAGGACTATAATGTAGATCATACTAGTGGGGCCTGGGTAGTCCATGAGTACATCCTTGAAATGTTCCTAGTCGTGGGAATATTGAGACGGGGCATCGATATTCCAGAGTAGACTAGCGCATATCTTCTCGACCCATGCGATGGGCGATGGATGATCCCATATCCATTGGTGTTTGACATCGAAGATGGTATGCGGGTGCTCAGTGGAGACTGGGTACACTGAACGGACTCGCCGAGAACTCCCAGATGGTATTATACCTCACGTCAGATGGCAGTTCTCTGGTGACACTGGTACAGCTTAGTCTGTTGACCCGAGATCGTCATAGAGTCTTGTGTGTCTCCCACTGTGCTTTGATTTCCACCCTACCACGGCTCTACTGAGTTGTGCAAACAGGTGGCTTTTGGGTACAGTCCCGATTCACATGGAGGCAATGAGCGATAGGAGGGGATTCGTCTCTCCCGGTATTGGGGGTTGATGTTGTGCTATGCTCGACTGGCCATAACAGGAAATCCCTGGCCAGGGTTGCAGTGATATACTGGTAAGTGTTATCAGTAGTTTCACGAATGTTATGGACCCTACGTCGGCATGACTTATCGAGCTATTGGGGTCTGACGTTTACCACCCCTAGGCGAGATATGCGACATATCAGACGAACAGACCGGACTATACGGTAGTGTTACTGGTCGGATTCGCAGGAGTGTGAGCGGGCTTGCTCGTCGATCTTCTGATCGCTCAATACCCGGGTGGCCGTTACGTTTGGCAGACCGCTTGCGGCTTGTGGGTGCATGATATGATCATCATCTGCTACCGGCGTATTGACGAGTCTTTAGAGTCCTACACAGAGGTTTCCTGGTTCAAGCGAAACGAAATAGGAGTGCATATGAGATATGTGCGGGACCGAGAATAATGCGTGTATGTGATACCGTGTTTGATTCTCACGATCAATGTATCGAATGGTTATATGCGATATAACTTAGTTATCGAATCAAGGATTGATTCGATAAGCCGATACATAGGATACTGGCCGGTTATATGCGACATGACCGGATCATTGAATCAAGTGTTGATTTAATGATTTAATGTATAATTATATATTTGATATATTACTTTACATTAACTAGTAATGGTTCACTTTAAATGGATTTTCTCACTTGGATGTGCGCATTGCATATGCGATATCATATTGTGCACTAGCTTGTATCATGTTTGATGATACATATCTTTTTTTGGTTAAGTGTGAAGAGTTAAACCTTGGTTAATGAAATCATTAGGGTTTACTATTTGCTTATTCCTTTATTTATTTGTTTTATTCATTTTGGTATTTATAATAAGCATAATGAGAAAGAAACAAAATGGTTAGCTTTCATTCTTTCATGAAGCTTAATGAAGCTTCATGAAGCTTTGACCAAAGGTGACCATTTTGTTTTTATCTCAAACCCTAACCACTCACTAACCTTGGTTAACTCTCTACACTTTACTATGGTTCAAATATGATAAGGATTGATTTTTTCTTTTCTATTCTATTATTCTTATCATAATATTTGAGCTTCTTCTTCTTCTTCCTTCAAGTGAAGAAAAGCTTGACCATCAATGGCAAGTCTTCATATCTAGTGAGAAATCCAAAACTAAAGTTTACCCACTTCCTATTTCTTCATCCTCTATCTATTGCCAAGTAGTATAGGGTGTTTCCTTCACAAGTTTTTCCGACTTGGTGAAGTTGGAGCTTGTTCTTGCGATATCTCGACGTAGATCATCTTCGGCATTGAACCGACGATCAAGCTCGCCCATTCTTCGATGATACCGATACTTGAGTTCCGGATTCATTTTGGACAGCCGAGGGGACTTCGTTGCGGAGCCGTGGAGGTGGTGGACCGGATCTACAAAGGTTGTATGTCCGTTCCCTTAGTTAAATTGTTAACTAGTTTATGTTTCGCCTAAATATCTAGTAAACGATCCGTAGTCGGGTTTGTAGGCACCCGTAAAATTTTATTTGTGCATGTTTGGTCACTTGTGAAACTTAACTAGAGTGCCTAGGAACCCTACAGTGGTATCAGAGCCTAGCTAGAGCCTTAGGCGAAGTCCAGACGCGATTTGAAGTCCGATCGAACCGAAACCCTACCCGGAAAATTGCTCTCTGTCCAATTTTTAAAATCTGGTCTTTTTCCACATTAAAAATGTTCAGAAAAATCAGCAGGTTAATATATGATATACTGTGAAATTCGTACCCATAATTCCTCAATATTGCCGCGCTTCCGCGGCACGAGCTAGCCTCGTGCGGCGGTTGCGCGGCGGTACGGAATGTTTATTTAGTAATTTTTGCACAGTATCTCATAATTATTAGTGCTGGTATTCCTGGGTATTTTTAATTTTTATTCCAGAGTAGAATTTTTCTGAGTTGATTTGGGGCTTCGGTATTTCGATCGGGGTATCAAATTTTGTCTGTATGGCTTTCCGGATAAATTTTAGAATATGTTAAAAAGTTCGACCGGATATAAATACCCAACTTTTCCCCTGTCGGGAAATTTCAAAGTGTTGGATTTTTCCGTAGTTTAACGACGTTCTAAGTAGTGCAAGTAACGCGATGGTCCCTCTAGAAGACACAAACCTTAACTCGATTATGTGACCGTCTTGAACTGCCCTTTGAACCTTCGGGTTTGGGGCAGTACGGCGTGCCACATGTGAGGCGTTGGCTTGACCCTTCTACGGCTGGATCGTTGGTACTGAGGTACGAACGGAATGTTGTTAGACTTGTTTCATGTGTTGATCATTTTCGGGAAAACTTGGGTGTTCGAATGTTCGATCGAAAAGTTTAACATTTTCTGTTTATCTGGAATGGGATACAATAATTGGAATTCACAATGAGTTATATGATAACTAAATGAATGTTATAAACATAGCAGTTTAGTCTCACTTGATCTGTTGCCATGGAATTTTGATGTGATCAAAAGTCCGTCGCAATCACGTAGCGTACGCGGATACTCGCCGGGTAAACTTAATAGACAGCCTCACTCCATAGCCCCGACCAAGTGACTGTAGGAGAACCCCGTCGCCGAAAGCATCCGTCCGGGTGCTCGCGGTAGCGGTGTTCCGCCTTGGTGCACTTTGTCGACGGTATCAGGGGTGCGGCCGCCTACTGAAGTTTGCGACGAGTATTCGATCAAAATGTCGGGAATCTTATAAAATTGCCCGACTTAATATTGAAAAGTGTTTTCGATAATGAGACTGAAATGCGGGGTTTATAATTGTTAGGCATGCGATGTCTAAATAATTCATTTGGTCAGGCATGCGATGTCTGAAGAGATTGCGGATTCCAACTGTTGTAGTTTTACACTTTCTTTTCTGTGACCGTAAGTGTAATATGTGATATCGCCGGTTTCGTTGCTATATGTCAACGACAATTGGGATGCGCATATTTACTTACGTTCATGTCATGTGATGTTATGTGTTGCTGGATATGTTATATTGGATCGTCGTGTTTGAATAGCCGGGGGTTTTTATGTGAGATGAGTGTTTTTCATTTTCATTCATGTAAAAACTTGTATGTAATATTCTTTTATTGGGGCGCTTCCAGGTTGCGGAAGTAGTCACCGTTTGTATATTATTTACTTTTCGGCACTAGGATAGACCCAAGGAGGGGAGCACAAGTAACCGGGTTCTGGGGTCCAGTGGGAGACCAACTCGAGGAGTCGAGTCCGGGTTTCCTAACCCTAGAATTGGCAGGGTTGCTTGCCGCTCTCGTAGGGGTCTAGGGGTGTGGGATTGGCTATTCATCACGACCGTGGAATCCGTGTTTTATACTGGCTCGTATTGAAAACACGGACGTCCTAGTATATCCAATATTTCATATATTTCTTCTGCTGTGTTTTATCTGTGATCATGCGATGTTCTGTGTTCTGTGACAGGTATTATATATAGTATATATGATATATTATATAGACGTTGCTTATGTTTTACACCCGCGCTAGCCCTGCCTCGCTCTGGCGTTAGTTACCTAACCTAACGGTGCAGACGGGACATCGAGGCGAATGCGGATGGCATAAGCGTACGTTATATCTATCTGTGATGTTTAGGTAATATAAATGATGGGATATTCATTAATGAGATTAATGAAAGAAAATAAACCTAATTGATGTTGTGGAATCGAATTTCAAAATAAAACAGGTAGCTACAGTTCTTGCTTTGCATCGCGGTGTTCATTATAGAACATCCTGCACCTTATTCGATGAGGAAAGGACCGAGATCCCTTCACCAGGAGTGACTCCTTTAGCAATAACTGGCAGATGCTACAACCCTCGGTTTGTCTTTGATCGCTTCTATAGTTTCCGCTTTGCACAGTGATATATATGATATATCCCGCACCTCATTCGACGAGGAAAGGGCCGACGATCCCTTCACCGGGAGTGACCCCTTTAGCAAAACTAGAAAAGCTTCAAAAACATTCCATTTAAAAACCATTTGATTCCGCAACGAGATCAAGTTCAAAGCGTTAAAGGTTTTCACAAAAACCAGCCGCAACCCTCCGTCATTTTAGGAAGTAGAGTACTTAGTATTCGTGCTGTGTTTGTTGACCATAGTCAAGGCACAGTGTACGGTAGCTAAGTGATGTCTTCCTACACCGCATATGATGCGATTAATTAGGACAGTCGCGTGACTTTGTTGACCTTAGTTAAGGGTCATGTGGGTGGGTCTAATTAATCACGAAATGACGGGTAGAACTTGACTAGTACTTATGATTTGTTGACCATAGTTAAGGTCATAGGTGCTAGGGGTAAAAATATTATCGGGAATTTCAAGTGTTGAAATTTGCAATGAGATTGCATACCTTCTATGAGATAGTTGGATCCCGATACCCGCTGCGAGTAAGAGTTACTCCTGGGAGAGTTTTATACATTACAATTAGCCAATCAAGTAGGTGTCTAGAAAGGTGTCAACGGGGTTACGCCTCTGGGAAAACGAGGTTTACATTAATTAGGTTCGTGCGAAAGCACGGGGGACCTCCCTCAAAGTACCGACACTGGCCTGGCTGAAAGATTGGCGAACTTGTAGTGTGTAATTAATCCCGGCTAGTCTTTCCTTTTAGGGTTTGAAGGAAGATTTGATAAAAAGCAGTGGGAGCCATCCTGATTAGATAAAATAAAAACCAATCTATTCTTGCAAGAGCGCACGCTGAGTGTTTTCTTCTCTCTCTCTCCAGGTAGCGACCATATCACGCCTTAATCAAGATAATAATACGGATTATTGACCGAACCCGCTTGTTATACTGAGCTGGGGAACGTTGGTCCCGCTCCAACTTATAATTGTTATAAGACAGAGCAGGAAATAGGGGAATACCAGAATTCCTATGTCGCCCAAACGAAGAAAGTGCATATGATTCATCTCCTTCGGGTGTGTTCATTACAAAGAACTGTTTCTCAGTGTCCTCTGCATCCTGGGTATATGATACCGGATCAGGATCCCAGATATGTAATCTGTTACATAGGGCTACAAAAAGGTAGAAAAACTGAGAACGGGTGATAAGTTTCATGAGACAGAAACCGGGGCAAGTGTTGCAGCCAAGTCTGTTGGTCACTGTCACCCTGTATTACCAATACATTGATTCTGAACAAATGCTATTAGATGCCGAACCTGATATACAAAATCATATCAGTCTCTTTATTAGTAAAGAAATGATAAAATTTTGTATAGTTAGATAATGTTTTGAACATATCAAACGTTGATCGGTTCAGGTGCGTTATCTAAAAGCATTGATGTTCTAAATCAAACTACAGTTCTTAGTATACGAAACACACACAAGAGGAAGAGTTCAGAAATGAACGGATTCTTCTTGAGGTATTGTAGACTAGGTCAGATCAATGCGACCCGACTGGCTGAAGTTACATTTAGATGTATATTTAAATCGTTTTGAATTTACATCTTGTGCAACTCGCCAATCATGTCACAAAGATAAGATAACCACAGCTCTGTTTATTGGAAACAGAGAAAGAGTTAATGAACTCTTGGGACCGATACATGATGATGTATGTAAGGTCTCCTGTCTACACATGCCAGGACTGGTTCTTTATACTCCATTATATTCTCTGATAATCTCTCAAGATTCAGTCGTATGTTCCTGCTGAAACATAAGTCCGAAGCTTTTGAGGTATTCACAGAATATAAGTTAGAAGTAGAGAACCAATAACCGGGTATAAGTATTATGTCCTATGATGAGATCAGAATACTTGTGCATAGAATTCCTGGACTATTCTAAAGGAGAATGAGATTCTCTCTCAGCATTACTCCTCCGTATACACCATAGCACGATGGTACATCGGGGCAGGGCTATCACACCCTATATGATAAGGTGTGCTCTATGATGAGTACTACTGAGTTACCTTTTTCCTTTTGGGAGTTATGCACTTGAGAAGCTGCATACCTATTGAATTAGGTTTGAATCAAATCACTGCCTACCACTCCATATAAGATATGGTATGGGAAAAACCTATCTCTTAAGTAAGTTAAGATTTGGGGTTGTCCGGCCTATGTCAAAAGCAAAATCCGGACAAGATCGAGGCAAGATCAGTTCTGTAGAACTGGAAAGGTTCCAGCTATACAAAACTGCTAATGATTTGGTAGAACCAAAGAATTCAATAGTTTCCGACGAACCTCAGCCTCTCCGCCGATTTGGTAAGGTTCCTCACCCACCTGAGAGATACCTGAGTTTCTCGATGACAGTGGGAGCAAGGATTGCATCATGAGATGATGACCCAACTAGTTTCGAGCAGGCCATCGAGAGTAGGGACTCTGTAAGAATGGCTGGATGCTTAGCGGTCTGAGATGGAATCCATATACACCAACAAAGTATGGACTTTGGTTGCTATATCTGAAGGGTTAAATCCCCATCAGGAGCAAGTATATCTTGAGAAGATTACTTGGTGTACATGGAAAAGTTGAGACTTTCAAAGCTATACTTGTTAAAGGTTTTCGTCATCGACCAGGCGTGGATAATGATGAAACCTTTTTCCAGTAGCTATGCTTAAGTCTATCCAGATCCTACTTACCACGGCTACATACCATGACTACGATATCTGGCGGTTGGGTGCCATGACTGCTTTTCTAAATACTGATTTAGAAGAGAACGTCTATAAGAACACAGCCAGAGGTCTTCGTAAACAGTGGGAGCAGCGGAAACGTGTGCAAGTTGCTTTACATAATAAAGCAGGCATCGCGGAGTTGGAACGTCTGTTTTGATGTGATAGTCAAAGTGTTTGACTTCATCAAAATGGTAGACGAACCTTGTATATACAAAAGGGTAGTAGAGAGTAAGGTGGTCATCTTCGTATTGTACGTAGACAACATACTCTACATAGGAAAAGAGTTTCCTATACTACGATCGATCAATCTCCTATTATCACTAAGATTCCCCAATAGGATCAAAGTGATACCTACTAAATCCTGGATTTTGGATCTATGAGATAGATCTAAATGGATGTTAGAATACTCACTAGATGTAGTGAGATGGTATCAATCGATCCTGGGGAGAATCACTGGAAGTGTTCCAGGGTGATAAAGACGACTGAATGTCAGTCACAGGCACTGTCTTTACCCTCAGTAAAGGGACGGTATGTTGGAAGAGTTCCAAGCTCGATACCGTGGCAATCTAGACGATAAAGGCTGGTAACATCGCTATTAAAGATACTACCAAAGAGGCTGTTTGGGTGTATAATGGTTCATAAGATGAACTAGGTTCCTGCCATTGTATGACAATGGAAGCGTGGCTTCGACCCTGGAACCCTGGTCCCATCAGTGACCCAGACAAATTCTGAGGCAGCATCACCTGATCATGGAGATAGTTGATCTCCAGGGTGATCGAGATTAGGAGAGTAGACTCAGAGGACAACACGGCGGATCCACTCACGAAGGCCTTTTTTCCCAAAGAGAGACTTTTTAGGGGATGGTTGAGTATGTGATACTGCAACCACTGCTGCAGATGGCCCTAGTGCAAGTGGGAGATTGTTAGTTATATGTATGCCCTAGAGGCCATTACTGTACATAGGATGTATATTGTAGTGGATGCTGGGACATATATAGGAAGGACTTTCTCGCTCGACATGATAGTACGCTATCTGATTGCTCTTTATCTTAACATGTATACTTTCTGTCTCTCTGATTACATGTTGATAAAGCCCATAGGATGTGTGCTCGACTTCCAGGACTATAATGTAGATCATACTAGTGGGGCCTGGGTAGTCCATGAGTACATCCTTGAAATGTTCCTAGTCGTGGGAATATTGAGACGGGGCATCGATATTCCAGAGTAGACTAGCGCATATCTTCTCGACCCATGCGATGGGCGATGGATGATCCCATATCCATTGGTGTTTGACATCGAAGATGGTATGCGGGTGCTCAGTGGAGACTGGGTACACTGAACGGACTCGCCGAGAACTCCCAGATGGTATTATACCTCACGTCAGATGGCAGTTCTCTGGTGACACTGGTACAGCTTAGTCTGTTGACCCGAGATCGTCATAGAGTCTTGTGTGTCTCCCACTGTGCTTTGATTTCCACCCTACCACGGCTCTACTGAGTTGTGCAAACAGGTGGCTTTTGGGTACAGTCCCGATTCACATGGAGGCAATGAGCGATAGGAGGGGATTCGTCTCTCCCGGTATTGGGGGTTGATGTTGTGCTATGCTCGACTGGCCATAACAGGAAATCCCTGGCCAGGGTTGCAGTGATATACTGGTAAGTGTTATCAGTAGTTTCACGAATGTTATGGACCCTACGTCGGCATGACTTATCGAGCTATTGGGGTCTGACGTTTACCACCCCTAGGCGAGATATGCGACATATCAGACGAACAGACCGGACTATACGGTAGTGTTACTGGTCGGATTCGCAGGAGTGTGAGCGGGCTTGCTCGTCGATCTTCTGATCGCTCAATACCCGGGTGGCCGTTACGTTTGGCAGACCGCTTGCGGCTTGTGGGTGCATGATATGATCATCATCTGCTACCGGCGTATTGACGAGTCTTTAGAGTCCTACACAGAGGTTTCCTGGTTCAAGCGAAACGAAATAGGAGTGCATATGAGATATGTGCGGGACCGAGAATAATGCGTGTATGTGATACCGTGTTTGATTCTCACGATCAATGTATCGAATGGTTATATGCGATATAACTTAGTTTTCGAATCAAGGATTGATTCGATAAGCCGATACATAGGATACTGGCCGGTTATATGCGACATGACCGGATCATTGAATCAAGTGTTGATTTAATGATTTAATGTATAATTATATATTTGATATATTACTTTACATTAACTAGTAATGGTTCACTTTAAATGGATTTTCTCACTTGGATGTGCGCATTGCATATGCGATATCATATTGTGCACTAGCTTGTATCATGTTTGATGATACATATCTTTTTTTGGTTAAGTGTGAAGAGTTAAACCTTGGTTAATGAAATCATTAGGGTTTACTATTTGCTTATTCCTTTATTTATTTGTTTTATTCATTTTGGTATTTATAATAAGCATAATGAGAAAGAAACAAAATGGTTAGCTTTCATTCTTTCATGAAGCTTAATGAAGCTTCATGAAGCTTTGACCAAAGGTGACCATTTTGTTTTTATCTCAAACCCTAACCACTCACTAACCTTGGTTAACTCTCTACACTTTACTATGGTTCAAATATGATAAGGATTGATTTTTTCTTTTCTATTCTATTATTCTTATCATAATATTTGAGCTTCTTCTTCTTCTTCCTTCAAGTGAAGAAAAGCTTGACCATCAATGGCAAGTCTTCATATCTAGTGAGAAATCCAAAACTAAAGTTTACCCACTTCCTATTTCTTCATCCTCTATCTATTGCCAAGTAGTATAGGGTGTTTCCTTCACAAGTTTTTCCGACTTGGTGAAGTTGGAGCTTGTTCTTGCGATATCTCGACGTAGATCATCTTCGGCATTGAACCGACGATCAAGCTCGCCCATTCTTCGATGATACCGATACTTGAGTTCCGGATTCATTTTGGACAGCCGAGGGGACTTCGTTGCGGAGCCGTGGAGGTGGTGGACCGGATTTACAAAGGTTGTATGTCCGTTCCCTTAGTTAAATTGTTAACTAGTTTATGTTTCGCCTAAATATCTAGTAAACGATCCGTAGTCGGGTTTGTAGGCACCCGTAAAATTTTATTTGTGCATGTTTGGTCACTTGTGAAACTTAACTAGAGTGCCTAGGAACCCTACATGGCAAGTGTGGGTAAACAAGAACTTCCCTGTCACCGTCCTTGAGGCTACCGAAGTACCTCTCGGGTGTCTGAAGTTACCCACCTTATCTGCGGAGTGGCCAATGGAATGTCAATCCAGATTGAATCTTTAGGTTCCTATCAAATCTTCAGTAATCGTTTGTGGATCTGGAATCACTTCCAATTCTACCATACTCCCACTACTGTTTTCTGAAAAAATCCATTTTTAATAAAACTGTGGCGAGTCTAGAACAATATCGCTATTGTTCATCCAGATGGTAGAAAATCAACCCTCGTCATAGCCTGGGTCAACCCACAAACAGCCATTACAGAAACGTGCCTTGAGTTATCCAGAGTCTGGTTTTAATCATAAGCCGGACAACTCCCCGTACCTTAACAACGTTAAGATATGAACTGTTCTATATCCAATATAGAACCAGAGGCACTGATTTAATTGAACCAGATTCAAATCATGCAGCTGTCTCCAGTTCATGTCAACTAAATGGAAGGAGGCCGATCAGCGTTACTCAACTTAGGAATGCTTCCAATTATGAGTAACCTGAAAGAGAAGCAAGTTCTCTTAACCATTACTATCAACTGAATACCATACACAAGTATCTACATCTTCGATCAACTTGAAGAATCCCGATACTTGCAACACCTGGTTCTCTACTTTATTCAAATACCTATAACTTCTCAAAATTCGGACCCTGTGTTTCCACGAAACACCTGTCTAAAAACTAGAGAAGTCATAAGTAAACCGAATATAGTACGAGGACCAACCCCTCTGTCTTGATGGACCCTGGACAATATACAATACTCTGTATAAGTCCCTTGAGTCTGATAACTCATTCACTGTGTGTCGTAGGTTGAAAACTGTACTTATGGTTAAGAAGAATTACACCGCTGTTTAATGCTCCTTACCTAACCATCCACTGATATAGGTAAATGTCATAGACATAATTTCAAAAAGGTATATCTCACTCTATGAAAATAGACGTACAGATATATCGATTTGAAATTGGTGCATAACAGCGGATATTGAAAACCAAATATTTGCCGACCGGCAAACAACCCAGGTGACTTCCTCAAATATCACCGATTACAACGAATCCCGATATAATGAGGATGATCACCCAATTCCCAATGACTTACTCCCACTCAACATCTGTAAAACCATACAGATGTGAGAATCGTACCTGGTAAATACATACCCTGGAGTAAGGACTAATTGGGAAATCAGTTTTCTTTTAACAGTACACAGTGAAACTGAAACATTGAAATGTTTCGATGGGGTATCCCGGTATTCCTAGTAATGCCTCTTCCAGATTCACGACTGTAACCGTATATAATTCTTTGCCACCTCTCCAAATCCCTTTATATGTCTTTAGTCATTACCTTCTGCACACCCCTTTAGGCCAAATGGTTTTCTTCCTTCCCTACCGTTCGGCACCAGCCTATGGTTTGGAAGAAGACTATCCAATAAGCATAATGGGTATACTATCCCAGTCCTAGGAGCACTCGCAATGCGAGAGAATGTGAAGATAAAAGACAACTGAATGAACTTTATTCCTATTTCTCCTGAACCAGGATCCATCCCCGAACTGGAACAAGTTCCTTTCGAGTTCGTATATAACCATACGATGGATTATCCAATAAACTTGGGATCTTCGTAGTGATACGGAGTGTCCTGGAGAAATACAAAGGTGATTTAGGATTGGCGAAGAAATACTTGGTTTGGTCATGAATAGCAGTCACAATTTACTTTGCCCTCTTACTAATCCCTTGATATGTCTTTACTTAATACCTTCCGTACACCACTGTTAGGCTAATTGGTTTTCTTCATTCCCTACCGGTCGGCACCTGCCTATGCTTTGGAAGAAGACTTATCCAATTTGCGTAATAGATGTACTATCTCCTAAACCAAGGAGTACTCGCAACCTGAGAGAAGGTAAAAGGAAAAGACAACTGAATAGTCCTATCCGTTTTCTCCAGAACCTGAAACCATCCTCGAATAAATCCCTTCGAGTTCGTATATAACCATATGATGGTTTGGTCCAATGGAAGTGGACGTTCGTAATAATACGGGGTGTCCTGGAGAAAAGGGTAAAAGTAGGAGTGGTAATGAGGCTTGCAACTCTGACAATCCAAAACCCAGTGTTAAGAAGGTTCGGTTAATTTGGTCTCTGAGTCATAGTCTTAGGGTCGGGTCAATGGTCGCTGCCAAAGAGAGAGAGAAAAGAAACACTCAGCGTGCACTCTAACCTAGATCAGAATGGTTGCCAATTTATCTAATCTGGAAACCTCCCACTGTACCGTCAAATTCTCCTCCAAACCTGAAAGAAGAATTAGTCGGGATCACCCGAGGAGTAAACCAACTCATCAGTGGGAATCGGGATCCAACTATCATCGCATGATAACGTGACGGAATCCGCTCACGGTGTCACACTCCAGAAGGTATGCGCATATCTGGTAAGTTTCAGTTCTTTTGAAACTCCCGATGTGATTTTTACCCCATGCTCTTATGACCTTGACGAAGGTCAACAAATCATAAGTCACATGTCAAGTTCTACCCATCATTGTCCAGGTTAATTTGAACCCACCCGTACAAGCCCTTGACGAAGGTCAACAAGGCTATACGACTGTCCCAAACCAACGCATCTATCTATGCAGCAGAAAGGTAACAAGCAGCTACCTTCACTATGCCTTGACGAAGGTCAACAAACATAGCATGAATACTACGTGCTACCCGTCTCAAATGAAGGAGGGCTACGAATGGTTTCTGGCGAAAACCTTTAACGTAATGAACTTGATATCGTTGAAGGAACTGGATAGCTTTTAAAAATATAGTGACGAAAACCGTTGCTAAAGAGGTCACTCCCGGTGAAGGGATCTCGGCTCTTTCCCCGTAGAATGAGGTGCAGGATATTCCAACTGAATATCACGGTGCAAAGCAAAAGTAATCGGCTATAGTGAAGTCATTGCCCTGACGCAAACTTTTTGTCCAAGGGATCACTCCCAGTGAAGGGATCTCGGCCCTTGCCTCGTCGACTGAGGAGCAGGATATTCCAACTGAATACCACGATGCAAAACAAAAGTGAACGTCCTTGCAATAACAGCTTTTTGAAAAGTGTTCCAACAACATCAGATTAGGTTTGTTTTTAACTTGCATTGACCCGAATCAACGCAGTCCCATCAATTGATCACACCAAAAAGAACGAAAATAATATGACGTACGTATATGCCATCCGCATTCGCCACTGGATCCCGTCATTACCCGTTAGGTTAGCTAACTAACGACAGAGCGGGGACTGGACTAGCGCGGATGCAAAACATATACAACATCTACTAATATATATACCAATATATTATATTTCGCTCAAGGCGTGAATAAAATGCAACATCACAGAATATGAATAGCATCACAGAACAATACAGATATCTGGGATCCCCGGGTTTCATAGAGCCGCTGAAACCCGACGTTCCCCTGGTCATGTGGATAGCCTATGCAATGAAAACCCTAGACCCCTACGGGCGCGGCAAGTTACCCGCTAAAACCTGAAGCGAGGCAGCCCCCTTCAGCAACGTGAATGGACCACCCAGCACTTCACGGAATCCGGTAACTTGGGCACCCCTCCTGGGTCAACCTGTACCCCCTACGAGTGCGGCGAATAGCCCGCCAATTCTAGAATAAAGCCCCCTCCGTCTCAATGCCATGAGATGCGGGCTTGTTGCCCTCCAGAACCCGGCTATCCGTGCACCCCTCCGCGGGGTAATCCTAGTACAGAAAGTAAAATATACATACAACGGGTACATTGACCGCAACCTGGTCGTGCCCCAAAATAATAATACAAACAGGCAGTGACGGCAGTCCACATGTCGGACGTTCGCCCCGCAATATCAAATGTACATAATACAACCACAACTGTACTAGCATTGCATCCAGGCTATCCCCCACGACCAATCCGCAACATCACAGCATAACACAGAACATCAACGTGAAAATCACGTTCGCAAATCCGTCTAACCGGGTTATAGCAGTTAGACAGAATTTACCGATCAAGTGACATTCACGGTCGCAGATATAATGTAAATACTGTGAACTAATGTGTTTAAAATATCCGATCGATCAAATTTTAACAAGTGGGCCCCAAGTACTACTGTAGCACATCAAGAAATTCTGGGCCCAAATTTAATATTCCAAAAACCCTAAAATCAACCCAGAGAGCAACTGCAGAAATTTGATGCAGTGATCTTAACACAGTGCGGCGGAACCGCGGCCCAAAGTGGTGTTTGGCCGCGGTTCCGCACTCCCACTGTGGAGTCACTGTATCGAATTTCTACAGTGTTCTTATAATTTCCAGTACATCACTTTTCTGCAACCTGAAAAAATTTTCGAGACAAAAAAAATTCAACAGAAAACTGATGCATGTGAAAACGCGGGTTTTTGGAATTTTGTTCGATCGGAAGTGTAAAACACATTAGAAAAAGCTAGACTAGGTTAATGGCAAGGCTCTGATACCACTGTAAGTGCACGGCGGCGCCCCGGCCTCCATCCCGAGGCCAAATGCGGAAGCGATGGTTAACTTTAAATTTTACTTGAAACCGGCACCACCGCACACTAAAACCCGGATCGAACCATTAACTAGTCCTAGCTAACTACAAGATGGGGAATAGAGATATACCGACTGATCCGAGTCCTCCGGTCTTCTCGTCGTCGTCCCGATCTCCCGCGGAATGTCCTGTCTCCACCTCGTCGCCGGAAGTGCACCACATCGCCTACATCTTTTACGGGCTCCCACCTCTGTGCCGAGGCAACTCAGGCATGAAGCTGGCTAGTCGACGTGCCCAAGGTTTGCTGTAGAATCTAGTGAAGATCTATATGTCTCATTTTGGGGTTGTGGAGATGCCATTGGTGGAGGATAATGAGATAAGCTTTTGGAGATGGAGTTGTAGGGATTTTTTTTTTCCAAAGCCAAAGATACAAAAATCCCCACCAAAATAAAATGGGCAGCCCCCTTCATACTTGGCCGGCCATGCTCTATGGGTGAAGAGAAGAGAGTGTATGTGTATCAAAAGATAATCAACCTCATAATGCAAGAGAGAGAGGGAAAAAGACTATCATGCTCAAGCATGATAACAAGCTCAAACCAACATTCCACCACATCCATCATGATATCCAAAGTCAAGCAATCATGAAAACCATCATGAAGCAAAAAGTCAAGTCAATGGATGGTGCAAGTATCATGATACAATAATATGCAAAGACCCCCTTCCAAATTGCTTATTTGCACAAATGCAAATAAGCCCTCCTCCACCAATCTTCGGCCAATGAATGATACAAAGAAATATGGCCGAAACGGAAAGCAAACTGGCAACTCCAGAAAACTGGTCCCGTAATAAATTACAGGAAAACCCCGATACTGTGTATACAGACCCGCATTTGTATTCCGACCGAAATACAAATGCAATGAGACAAAGTCTACACGGTACTATACTAGAATCCGGCTTAAACCAAAACCGGCTAGTAATATCCGTCCGATCCTGATCCGTGCAATACCGCACGTATCTGATCGAACCCTGCCATATATCCATACGGCCTCTAGTACGAACTGTCCGATCCTGATCCGTGCAATACCGCACGTATCTGATCGGACCTTGCCATATCTCCATACGGCCTCTACAGCTTTTCACCCGAAAGCTTGAGTAACTGAATGTGGGGGACTCTAAAGACTCGTCAACACCATGGTTGTGGATTTAACCACTAGCACGTCAGAGGTATAAGCCAATACGTAACGGGCTACCAGGTATTGACCAAAAGGGACGTATGTGAGCGAACTCAGCCTGACACCCTACTGAGCCTGTCAGTGACAATATCCGTACAGTCCGGTCCGTTCGTCTATGAGCATCGCATGGCGGGCCTAGGGGGTTGGTAAAAGTCAGACCCCCAAAAGCGGTACAAGTCGTGTCGGAGTGTATCCCAGAACACCCTGAGATACTACTGGAATACCTACCAGTAAATCTCCTGCCTCGGCCGAGGGCTTTGTGTAATGGCTCTCCTAGACACAGCGCGACCTCACCCCCAATACCGGGAGAGACGAACCCCTGAAGATACGCTCACTGCCTCCATGTGGCTCGGGACTGTACCCAACTAAAACCTGTTTGCACGTCTCCTTTGAGCGTGGTAGGGTAGTAATCAAAGTACAGTGGGAACTCACACGAGACAAATGACGATCCTCAGGTCGATGAACTAAACTGTACACATGTCACCAGGGAACTGCTATCTGACGTCAGGTATAAGACCAACTAGCATGTTCCCGGCGAGTCCTGTCCGGTGTACTCATAACCCAATGAGCACCTGTATACATCTTAGGTGATCTAACTGAAAGGTTCCTAGGCACTCTAGTGAGGTCTCACAAGGCATCGAACATGCCAATTAAAAAAAAATGGTGCCGAGAAACCCTAGACTACGGATCTTAGACTAGATGTTTAGGCGAAACAAGAAACTAGTTAACTATTTAACTAGAAGTTAGATGCTACAACCTTTGTAGATCCAGATTTCCACTTCCTTAGCTCCACGAGGGCGTCCTCTCGCTGTCCATCTTGAACCTTGGACTCTCGTGACGGCTTCATCGGAGAAACGTGCAGAATAGGTCGTCGGCTTCGTGTCAAAGACGAACTACGTCGAGGTTGCACAAGCTCAAGCTCCGACTTCACAAAGTAGTGAAACTTGTGAAGAAAACACCCAAAACCACTTGGCAAGAGGTAGAGGATGAAGAAATAGGAGGTGGGTTCACTTTAGATTTGGATTTCTCTCACTAGATCTCAAGTTGCCATTAAAGTAGCAAGCTTGAAGAAGAAGAAGAAGATGATAGAATATGATAAAATCCTTAATCAAAATAGAAAAGAAAATGATATTTATCATATCCTAACCATGGTCAAGTGTAGAGAATTGACCATGGTTAGTGGGAGTGGTTAGGTTTAAGTATGAAGACAAAATAGCATCATTAGAAAATGCTTCATGAAGCTTCACCATTCTTCATGATAAATGAAACCATTTTATTTTCATAAAACCAATTAATAAATAAAGAATGGATTAAATAATAAGTGAATAAATCATAAACCCTAACCACTCTCATAACCATGGTTCAATTCTTTTACACATAGTCAAGTCAACATGCATCATCAAACATGATACAATCATGTGCACAAAAGCATATCACATATACAATGTGCATCAAGTGAGAAAAATCCGTTTAAAGTGAACCAATACTAGTTAATGCAAAGTAATATATCAAATATACAATTATACATTAAATCATTAAATCAACACTTGATTCAATGATCCGGTCATGTCGCACATGACCGACTAGTATTCAATGTATCGACTTATCGAATCGATCTTCGATTCGATAACTAGGTTATATCATATACACCCAATCGAAACATTAATCGCGAGAATCAAATACGGTATCACATACACACATTATTCTCGGTCCCGCACATATCTCATATGCACTCCTATTTCGTTTCGCTTGAACCAGGAAACCACTGTGTAGGACTCTAAAGACTCGTCAATACGCCGGTAGCAGATGATGATCATATCAAGCACCCACAAGCCGCAAGCGGTCTGCTAAACGTAACGGCCACCCGGGTATTGAGCGATCAGAAGATCGACGAGCTAGCCCGCTCACACTCCTGCGAATCCGATCAGTAACACTTACCGTACAGTCCGGTCTCTTCGTCTGATATGTCGCATATCAAGTCTAGGGGTGGTAAACGTCAGACCCCAATAACCCGATAAGTCGTGCCGATGTGAGGCTCGTAACGGGTCGAGAAACTACTGGTAACACTTACCAGCAAATCTCTGATCAGCCCTGGCCAGGGACTTCCCTGTTACGGCCAATCGAGCACTGCGCAACATCAACCCCCAATACCGGGAGAGACGAAACCCCTCCTATCGCTCATTGCCTCCATGTGACTCGGGACTGTACCCAAAGACCACCGTTTTGCACGCCCTCATGGACGTGGTAAGGTGGAGATCAAAGCACAGTGGGAATCACACAAGACTCTATGACGATCTCGGGTCTACAGACTAACCTGTACAAGTGTCACCTGAGAACTGCCATCTGACGTGAGGTATAATACCATCTGGGAGTTCTCGGCGAGTCCGTCCAGTGTACTCAGTCTCCACTGAGCACCCGTATACCATCTCTGATGTCAAACACCAATGGATATAGGATCATCCATCGCCCATCACATGGGTCGAGAAGCGTATACGCTAGTCTACACTGGTATATCGATGCCCCGTCTCGATACACCCACGACTAGGGACCATGAAGGATGTACTTATGGACTACCATGTCCCCACTAGTATGATCTGCATCATAGTCCAGGCAGTCAAGCACAAATCCTAAGGGCTTTACCAACATGTAACTATAAGACAGTATAAAGAGACTAGTGTACATGTTAAGATAAAGAGTAACCAGATAGCATACTATCATATCGAGCAAGAAAGTCATCTCTATATATGTCCAAGCATCCAATATAATATACAACATCTGTACAATACTGGCCTCTAGGGCATACATACAACTAACAATCTCCCACTTGCACTAGGGCCAGCTGCTGTAGTATCGCATACCGAGCATCCCGAAGAGTCTCTCAAACTGTGTCTGGGGAATGGCCTTCGTGAGTGGATCCGCCGTGTTGTTCTTCGTGTCAACTCTCCTGACCTCGATCCCCCGGCGATCAACTATCTCCCGGATCAGGTGATACCGCCTCAGAATATGCCTGGATCGCTGATGGGACCTGGGTTCCTTGGCCAAAGCCACCGCTCCATTGTTATCGCAATACAAAGGTATTGGATGCTCAATGGATGGAACCACACCAAGTTCAGTAATGAACTTCTTGATCCAGACAGCCTCTTTGGCAGCATCGTTGGCAGCGATGTATTCAGCCTCCATCGTCGAGTCTGCCACGGTTTCCTGCTTGGAACTCTTCCAGCTAACCGCCCCTCCGTAAAGGGTAAAGACAAAGCCCGACTGCGACTTAGAGTCGTCCTTATCACTCTGGAAGCTCGAATCGGTAAAGGACTCCACTTGGAGTTCTCCGTTACCATACACCAAGAACATATCTCTAGTCCTTCGTAAGTACTTGAGAATGCTCTTCAAAGCTGTCCAGTGACTCTCTCCAGGATCAGCTTGATACCTGCTCACTACACTTAGTGAGTATGCTACATCGGGTCTGGTACATAGAATCGCATACATGATAGAGCCTACTGCCGAAGCATAGGGTATCCCTTGCATGCGAGCTCTCTCCAAATCAGTCTTGGGAGACATCTCTTTGGAGAGAGTGACTCCAGAGATCGTGGGCAAGTTCCCACGCTTGGACTCTTCCATACTAAACCTCTTTAGTATGGTGTCAATGTACCTGGATTGGGACAATCCCAAAATCCGTTTGGATCTATCTCTATAGATCCTAATTCCCAATATGCAGGAGGCATCACCAAGATCTTTCATCGAGAATCTTTGTGATAAGAAGAGCTTGACCGATTGCAGCATAGGAATATCATTTCCTATCAAGAGTATGTCGTCCACGTACAATACGAGGAAGACAACCTTACTCTCTGCCACCTTCTTGTAGATACAAGGTTCATCTGGATTTTTGACGAAATCAAACTCTTTGATAACGACGTCAAAGCAGATGTTCCAACTCCACGATGCTTGCTTTAATCCATAAATGGATTTAAGCAGCTTGCACACCTTCCCGCTGCTCCCACTGTCTACGAAGCCCTCTGGCTGAGTCATGTACACGCACTCTTCTAAATCACCGTTTAGAAAGACGGTCTTAACATCCATTTGCCAGATTTCGTAATCATGGTAAGCAGCGATGGCAAGCATGATCCGGATGGATTTAAGCATAGCCACTGGAGAAAAGGTCTCGTCATAGTCCACACCTGGTCTTTGACGAAAACCCTTTGCTACAAGTCTAGCTTTGAAAGTCTCCACTTTCCCATCTACACCAAGTTTCTTCTTGAAGATCCACTTGCTCCCAATGGGTTTTACCCCTTCAGTAGCAACGTCCAAAGTCCATACTTTGTTGGTGTACATGGATTCATCTCTGACCGCATAGCATCCAGCCATTTCACTGAGTCCCCACTCGTGATGGCCTGCTCGAAGCTAGTTGGGTCATCATCCTCCATGATGTAATCCTCGCTCCCACCATCAATGAGAAAACCGTAGTATCTCTCAGGTGGACGAGAAACCCTACTAGATCGGCGGAGGGGCTGGGGTTCATCGGGAACTACGGAATCCTCTGGTTCCACCAGATCTTCTGTTGTAGCTTCTGCAGCTGGAACTTCTTCCAGTTCTACCTCATGACCACTAATCTCTTTTTCAAGAAATTCCTTTTCTAAAAAGGTGGCATGCCGAGAAACAAACACTCTTTGTTCCTCAGGGTGGTAGAAGATATACCCTTGAGAATTCTTGGGATATCCTACAAATTTTCATAGAACAGACTGTGCCTCGAGTTTGTCAGGATTTTGTCGTTTGACATAGGCTGGACAACCCCATATCTTAACATAGTTAAGACATGGTCTCTTCCCTTTCCATATCTCATATGGAGTGGTAGGCACTGATTTGGTGGGGACCATATTCAGTAGATGTATGGCTGTCTCAAGCGCATACCCCCAGAAGGAAATAGGTAACTCAGCTGTGCTCATCATAGAGCGCACCATATCTAATAGGGTGCGATTCCTCCGTTCTGATACACCGTTGTGCTGTGGTGTATATGGAGGAGTCAGCTGAGAGAGAATCCCATTCTCTTTTAGGAAGTCCAGGAATTCTTTGCTTAAGTATTCACCTCCTCGATCAGATCGAAGGATTTTAATACTCTTTCCGGTTTGGTTTTCGACTTCTTGTTTATATTCTCTAAATTTCTCAAAAGCTTCAGACTTGTGTCTTATTAAGTACACATGTCCGTATCTTGAGAGATCGTCAGTGAATGTAATGAAGTACGAAGAACCATCCCTGGCATGTGTAGACATGGGACCACATACATCACTATGTATCAGTCCCAAGAGTTCGGTAACTCTTTCTCCGTGTCCCGTAAACGGAGTTTTGGTCATCTTGCCTTTGAGACATGACTGGCAAGTGTCATAAGATGAAAATTCGAAAGGTTTCAAATATCCATCCTTATGCAACTTAGCCAGTCGTGTCACATTGATGTGACCCAGTCTACAATGCCACAAGAAGGATTCGTTGAGTTCAGAACTCTTCCTCTTGTGTGTGTTTGTTATGCTCAGAACTGTTGATTATTTAGAACATAAATGCCATTGCATAACGTGCCTGATCCAACCAACTTTTGGTTACGGAAAATGTTCATAACATTATCCTGTAATACAAAATTATATCCTTCTTTGCTTAATAAAGAAACCGATATAATGCTGCATATCAGGTTCGGCATGTAATAGCATTCGTTCAGAACCAATGTATTACCAGTTGGTAATACAATGTGATATTCCCCGACAGTCTTAGCTGCAACAATTGCACCATTTCCAACTCTGATGTCTTTATCACCTTCCCCAAGTTCTCTACCTTTCCTGAGCCCATGTAACTGATTACATATATGGGATCCTGACCCGGTATCTAATACCCAGGACGTAGAGCAAATGGAGAAACAGTTCTCAGTAACGAACACACCCGAAGAAAATGCATCAACATGTACTTTCTTCATTCGGGTGGCATGGGAATCCTGGTATTCCCCTATATCCTGTTCATTCCTATAACATTTATAAGAAAGAACTGAACCAACGTTCCCCAGCACAGTATAACATGCGGGTTCGGTCAATACATCCATATTATTATCTTCATTAGGGCATGAAATGGTCGCTACCTGGAGAGAGAGAGAAGAAAACACTTTAGCGTATGCTCGTGCAAGATCAGATTGGTTATTATCTTATCTAATCAGGATGGCTCCCACTACTTTTTATCAAATCTTCCTCCAAACCCTAAAAGGAAAGACTAGCCGGGATTAATTACACACTACAAGTTCGCCAATCTTTCAGCCAGGCCAGTGTCGGTACTTTGAGGGAAGTCCCCCGTGCTTTCGCACGAACCTAATTAATGTAAACCTCGTTTTCCCAGAGGCGTAACCCCGTTGACACCTTTCTAGACACCTACTTGATCAGCTAATTGCAATGTGTAAAACTCTCCCAGGAGTAACTCTTACTCGCAGTGGGTATCGGGATCCAACTATCTCATAGAAGGTATGCAATCTCATTGCAAATTTCAACACTTGAAATTCCCGATAATGCTTTTGCCCCAAGCGTGCTATGACCTTAACGAAAGCCAACAAACCACAGCCCGCTAGTCAAGTTCAACCCGTACATTTCTTGACTGAATTAAACCCACCCGCACGACCCTTGACGAAAGCCAACAAAGCCGTACGACTACCCTAATCCAGTCGCATCATATGCAGCAGATAAACAGCACATAGCTACCGCACACTACACCTTGACGAAAGCCAACAAATGTAGCACGAATACTATATGTAACCTATCTGAAATGACGGAGGGCTTCGCAGGTTTTTCTGAAAACCTATTGCGTAATGAACTTGATATCGTTGTAGAATCAAATGAAGTTTTAAAATGGAGTGATTTTGAGGCTTTTCTAGTTTTGCTAAAGGAGTCACTCCCGGCGAAGGGATCTCGGTCCTTTCCTCGTCGAATGAGGTGCGGGATATATCATATATATCACTGTGCAAAGCAAAAACCCAAAAAGCAGTCAAAAACAAACCGAGTGTGTAGCATCTGCCAGTTATTGCTAAAGGAGTCACTCCCGGTGAAGGGATCTCGGTCCTTTCCTCATAGAATAAGGTGCAGGGTATATCATATATACCGCTGTGCAAAGCAAGAACTGCAGCTACCTGTTTTATTTTAAAATTTTATTCTACAACATCTTAGGTTTCTTATCTTTCATTAATCACATTAATGAAGTCCCATCATTTAAATACCTAAACATCACAGATAGATATGACGTACACTTATGCCATCCGCATTCGCCTCAATGTCCCCTCGTGCACCGTTAGGTTAGGTAACTACCGACAGAGCAGGGCAGGGCTAGCGCGGGTGTAAAACATAAGTAACGTCTATATAATATATCATATATACTATATACTATATCCATCACAGAGTCACAACACAGATATCGCAGCAGAATAAACATATGAAATATTGGATATACTAGGACGTCCGTGTTTTCAATACGAGCCAGTATAAAACACGGATTCCACGGTCGTGATGAATAGCCAATCCCACACCCCTAGACCCCTACGAGAGCGGCAAGCAACCCTGCCAATTCTAGGGTTAGGAGACCCGGACTCGACTCCTCGAGTTGGTCTCCCACTGGACCCCAGAACCCGGTTACTTGTGCTCCCTTCCTTGGGTCTATCCTAATGCGGAAAAGTAAATAATATACAAAGGGTGACAACTTCCGCTACCTGGAAGTGCCCCAAATAAAAGAATATTACATACAAGTTTTTACATGAATGAAAATGAAAAACACTCATCTCACATAAAAACCCCCGGCTATTCAAACACGACGATCCAATATAACATATCCAGCAACACATAACATCACATGCCATCAACGTAAGTAAGTATGTATACCCCAATTGTCGTTGACGTATAGCAACGAAACCGGCGATATAGAACATACTACACTTACGGTCACAGAAAAGAAAGTGTAAAACTACAACAATTGGAATCCGCAACCTCTTTAGACATCGCATGCCTAACAGATATAAATCCCGCATTTTAGTCTCATTATCGAAAACCCTTTTCAATATCATATGGGACTAAATTGCTAGATTTATAACATTCATTCAGTTATCTCATAACTACTTGTGAATTCCAATTATTGTATCCAATTCCGGACAAATAGAATATATTAAACTTTCCGATCGAACATTCGAACACCCAAGTTTTCCCGACACCGATCAACACATGAAATAGGTTCAAAAACATTCATTTCATGCCTCAGTACCAACGGTCCAGCCGTAGAAGGGTCAAGCCAACGCCTCACATGTGGCACGCCGTACTGCCCCAAATCCGAAGGTTCAAAGGGCAGTTCAAGACGGTCACATAATCGAGTTAAGGTTTGTTGTCTTCTAGAGAGACCATCGCGTTACTTGCACTACTCAGAACGTCCTTAAACCACACAATAATCCAACACTTGGATATTTTTGGCAGGGGAAAGATTGGGTATTTATATCCGGTCGAACTTTTTAACATATTCAAAAAAAAATATCCGGAAAACACTTAGACAAAGTTCGATAATCCGATCGAATCGTCGATTCCCTAAACAACCCCAGAACACTCTACTCTGAAGTCAATTTAAAATTCCCAGAAAACTCAGAACAATTTATCAGGAATTACTGTGCAAAGAAATATGGCTGACGTCATCAAAGCGCCGCGGAACCGCCGCAGAAGCCATGCTTCTGCCGGGCTTCCGCCGCATAAAACACTGTTCAAGGGAAACTTTTTGCATCGTAATTCTTAGATTTCATTGCTGAATTTTTTAAGCATTTTTAATTGACAAAAAACCACAAATTTGAAAAATTTCCAGAGAGCTATTTTGGGGTTGGGTTTTCGGTTCGTCCGGGTTTCAAACTCCGTCTAGACTTCGCCTAAGGCTCTAGCTAGGCTTTGATACCAGTGAAAGGTTCCTAGGCACTCTAGTGAGGTCTTACAAGGCATCGAACAAGCCAATTTAAAAAAAATGGTGCCGAGAAACCCTAGACTACGGATCTTAGACTAGATGTTTAGGCGAAACAAGAAACTAGTTAACTATTTAACTAGAAGTTAGATGCTACAACCTTTGTAGATCCGGATTTCCACTTCCTTAGCTCCACGAGGGCGTCCTCTCGCTGTCCATCTTGAACCTTGGACTCTCGTGACGGCTTCATCGGAGAAACGTGCGGAATAGGTCGTCGGCTTCGTGTCAAAGACGATCTACGTCGAGGTTGCACAAGCTCAAGCTCCGACTTCACAAAGTAGTGAAACTTGTGATGAAAACACCCAAAACCACTTGGCAAGAGGTAGAGGATGAAGAAATAGGAGGTGGGTTCACTTTAGATTTGGATTTCTCTCACTAGATCTCAAGTTGCCATTAAAGTAGCAAGCTTGAAGAAGAAGAAGAAGATGATAGAATATGATAAAAACCTTAATCAAAATAGAAAAGAAAATGATATTTATCATATCCTAACCATGGTCAAGTGTAGAGAATTGACCATGGTTAGTGGGAGTGGTTAGGTTTAAGTATGAAGACAAAATAGCATCATTAGAAAATGCTTCATGAAGCTTCACCATTCTTCATGATAAATGAAACCATTTTATTTTCATAAAACCAATTAATAAATAAAGAATGGATTAAATAATAAGTGAATAAATCATAAACCCTAACCACTCTCATAACCATGGTTCAATTCTTTTACACGTAGTCAAGTCAACATGCATCATCAAACATGATACAATCATGTGCACAAAAGCATATCACATATACAATGTGCATCAAGTGAGAAAAATCCGTTTAAAGTGAAACAATACTAGTTAATGCAAAGTAATATATCAAATATACAATTATACATTAAATCATTAAATCAACACTTGATTCAATGATCCGGTCATGTCGCACATGACCGACTAGTATTCAATGTATCGACTTATCGAATCGATCTTCGATTCGATAACTAGGTTATATCATATACAACCAATCGAAACATTAATCGCGAGAATCAAATAAGGTATCACACACACGCATTATTCTCGGTCCCGCACATATCTCATATGCACTCCTATTTCGTTTCGCTTGAACCAGGAAACCTCTGTATAGGACTCTAAAGACTCGTCAATACGCCGGTAGCAGATGATGATCATATCAAGCACCCACAAGCCGCAAGCGGTCTGCTAAATGTAACGGCCACCCGGGTATTGAGCGATCAGAAGATCGACGAGCTAACCCGCTCACACTCCTGCGAATCCGATCAGTAACACTTACCGTACAGTCCGGTCTCTTCGTCTGATATGTCGCATATCAAGTCTAGGGGTGGTAAACGTCAGACCCCAATAACCCGATAAGTCGTGCCGATGTGAGGCTCGTAACGGGTCGAGAAACTACTGGTAACACTTACCAGCAAATCTCTGATCAGCCCTGGCCAGGGACTTCCCTGTTACGGCCAATCGAGCACTGCGCAACATCAACCCCCAATACCGGGAGAGACGAAACCCCTCCTATCGCTCATTGCCTCCATGTGACTCGGGACTGTACCCAAAGACCACCGTTTTGCACGCCCTCATGGACGTGGTAAGGTGGAGATCAAAGCACAGTGGGAATCACACAAGACTCTATGACGATCTCGGGTCTACAGACTAACCTGTACAAGTGTCACCTGAGAACTGCCATCTGACGTGAGGTATAATACCATCTGGGAGTTCTCGGCGAGTCCGTCCAGTGTACTCAGTCTCCACTGAGCACCCGTATACCATCTCTGATGTCAAACACCAATGGATATGGGATCATCCATCGCCCATCACATGGGTCGAGAAGCGTATACGCTAGTCTACACTGGTATATCGATGCCCCGTCTCGATACACCCACGACTAGGGACCATGAAGGATGTACTTATGGACTACCATGTCCCCACTAGTATGATCTGCATCATAGTCCAGGTAGTCAAGCACAAATCCTAAGGGCTTTACCAACATGTAACTATAAGACAGTATAAAGAGACTAGTGTACATGCTAAGATAAAGAGTAACCAGATAGCATACTATCATATCGAGCAAGAAAGTCATCTCTATATATGTCCAAGCATCCAATATAATATACAACATCTGTACAATACTGGCTGATCAGTCGAAAATATTGTATATTTTAGCCGGCAATTTCCCTAACATTTGCATACATTTAGAAGTGTTCGGCATTCATATTCTACAAATTAGCAAATCTGTCACAAAATATGAGATTTCATGTATAAGACTTTTAAACAGACACTTTAAAGGAAATTAACCGCATTTCATGGCATAATATTGTATATTTTAGCCGGCAATTTCCCTAACATTTGCATACATTTAGAAGTGTTCGGCATTCATATTCTATATATTAGCAAATCTGTCACAAAATATGAGATTTCATGTATTAGACTTTTAAACAGACACTTTAAAGGAAATTAACCGCATTTCATGGCATCGCATCATTTCTGTATTTGCGCAACACTTGTCTTGAGTCTGTGCAGGAAATACGGAAGAAAAGCAATAGAGCTGATAAAAAATACGCCAACTAAATCATTTCAGATCTGGTAGCTATTCAGGAGGAATTAGATAATTCTATATATCAAAAGAAGGCCCATACAAAAGTACAAGCCCACAACAGAAGAATGAAAGCCCAAAGCTCCAACTTGGCCGCGCATCCGCGGCAATAGCCTCCTTATGCCGCGGAAGCGCGGCTCAGTGGTGACGTCATCTCCTCATTTTCAGTGCAAAGTTCTTCCAGCGGGACCCACACCTCATTGTGATACTTCAAATCCCATAATTCTCTCGAACCTACTGCCAGATCAGCAAAGAAGATTAAGAAGGCTAATCCTAAATTAAGCTCCTAATTAATCCTCTTCTAGAAGCTCCCTCCTAACTAATCACATCTAGAAGCTTCTCCCCTAACTAACTTTTGGAGGGAAATTTGAATTTCTTCAACAAACTTTTGGAGGGAAACTTGGAATTTGAAATCCTAGATCTAGGGTTAGTTATCTATAAATAGGAACCTAGACCTAGGGTTAAAGGCTAATCAATAATCATTGGTTCATTCTACACCATTTTCTTCCACAAGTCTCGTGACAAGGCTTGTGCGAAACCCTAACCCTAATTCCACTCCAAATCCAAGATCTTGAGTACCAAATCGAGCAAGAAGTCTTCAACCTTTTAGGAGCCGAGCCGATCTTCAATCGGGCAAGTGATCCAAGCCGATCCGCGATCCACGGAGACGAGCGAAGCCAAGTCGACTATCAAGTTCTTCCTCTTGTAGTTCTTGAGCGAATGTAACTAAATTGTTGATATAAATAAAAGGTGAATTTCTTTAATCTTGCTTTCTTTTAATTCTTGCATCATGATTAGATCTCAATTTGTAATTGTTGCTCTTGTTGTGATGTTTGAGTAAAACTCCGCTCGTGAAGGAGTCGAGACGATTGTAGAATGATGATGTAACAAATCTTAATACTATTTTTAAGTCCTACGAGTTTTGTAAACCCTAGCAAGTTCAAGAATCGATGACCTAGTTTTGTTGCGATGCTTTCTTGATTGTGATCGCTCGAAATTAGGGATCTACGATCGTTTCTTGAATTTACTAGAGGCTAGAATATGAATGGTATCAATGAAAGAACAAGAGATAAGATGAAACCCTAGTTTCACAAGAAGTCTCTAATTCTCATCGATTATCATCGATCTAGTATCAACCCTTCGAAGGATAAGAATACGTAATTGTAAGATTACATCACATCTATAGATCCGATCGATTCCTACAAGCCTCATTTCGATTCTTGAGATTTGGTTTGGAAAAAATCAACAAACGATCAATTCTTGATTCTATCTTTTAATGCTTTCTTAGATCTAGATATTTTCTTTTTCTTGAAATACAAAATTTAAATCATGAATTGTTTTGTTTTCTTTTCTTAAAGTTTCAACTCATCTAATTCAAAAGACGAACGATTACACTTTCCCTGTGGACGATCCGCACTCACTTACAATCTACAATCCGACACCGTAGTTGATTGCGGTTAAATAATTTTTGATTGTGATTTCTTTACCATTTTATACTACACATCAAGAATTCGTTTCAATCAAATGGCGCCGTTGCCGGGGATAGTGCGCTAATAGTTCGTATTTTTGAAATTTGAGTTGAACAATTTATTCCATTATAATTTTTTTTTTAGATCAAAATTCGTGCAAACACTAATGCGTGTGTTGTGATTTGTTGCGAGAAAATCTGGAATCATTGGAGCTGGAGAAAATTTTTTCTGAACATTCCAGAGGACTCAGCAGCTGAACAGAAGCTCTCTGTAAAAATCTTGCGCAGTGATCTCACCACCCAAGCGCGTTTCCGCGGCAAAACACCCTTCCCTGCGGCGGATCCGCGGCAACCCTAGCTCTTCACTGCACCAATTTTTCTCAGGTATCTTCTATCTTTCTTATCTCCTCCTCTGTCTGCTCCAATTGACAATTTGCTGCAGGTTTCTTTGAAAATAAATCGCTGCGCGCAAAAGCAAAATAAAATTTGCGCGTGTTTTTGATTCTTGGTTGTTTGCATATTAATACGGAATTTAAGGGGCACGACCAAATCCAAATTAGGTGGGGATTTCATTACCCTTCCTAGGCCCCGAAAATCGCAAAACTTGCATCCTCATTTACCCTCATTAATTAAAAGAAATCTAGAGATGACTCTAAGGACCGTCGCGCTCAATTAGGACAAGAGAAGGCCGTGGGTAATTCATTGCTTATCCGAGTTTTCCTGTAGTGCCTAAGGCGAGTGTGTCTAAGGCTAGTGGTTTTTAATTAGGCCCACTGTAGTGGTGGTTCCTTCCCACTTACCTGGCACTTATCCGGCCACAGGGAGACAAAGAGACAGTGGAGGATTTATCCTGCGACTTGTCTTTTGGCAGTTAGGAGCGGTCTAGAGTTTGACCTAGGTGACCAATAGAATTAGGGTTTTGTGTGTTGCATTTGTTTTGTTGCATCATATTTTTCAAAAATCCGTGTCTTTTCAAAACAAACACCGCATACATCATTTCCTCTAATTATACCAACGCTGCCACTTGTGCTACAACCATTTAGCACAATGTTAGGCTGGACACGGGATTCCATTTCCCGTCTTGTCCGCGTTTCTTTTATCGACCCCAGAGTCGGTAATTCTTCATCTTCTCCCCCACCACCCACCACACCCGCGATGGACCCAAATCCATCAAACTTTAACACTACTCTGCCACCGCCCGGAGGTGCGCAGAATCTTCCACGCATTTCTCTCCAAGAGAGATGCTATCCTACACGTGTTACCCTTCCCACCTGTCTTTCTATACCACCTGCCATCGGGGAAAATTTTGAAATCAACCCCCAATTCATCAAACTTTTACCCAAATTTCATGGTCTTGATTCTGAAAACACATACATGTTTATTTCCAAATTTGAAAACGTATGTGCTTTGATGGGGAATTCACAACTGTCTATGGATGCTCTGCGTTTACGTCTTCTCCCATTCACTTTGTGCGATTTAGCCGAAAAGTGGCTTTACATCACACCCGCACATTCTATTTCAACATGGGACGAATTCGTTGCAGCATTCCTTAAGAAATTTTATTCCAATCACAAGACCGCCCGTGTTCGGAGCGAAATCTCTAAATTTACCCAACTTCCCAATGAACCATTTTGGAAATGCTTTGAACGATTCAAGGATCTTCTTATCCAATGCCCTCATCACGGAATCCCCAGATGGGATTTGTGTCGAATTATCTATGAGGGTGTTGATCTCACTACTAGACAGATGCTTGAAACCATGTGTCATTGCCAATTCCTATCTAAAGATGATGGTGAAGCTTGGAAATACTTAGAAGATTTAGCTCAAAACACATCACAATGGGAAAGTGTTAGACCACCACCACCTAGGGAAGATGTCAATCAGCTCGATGTTTCCGTCACCTTGAAAGCCGAAATGGCCGCAATACAAAGGAAACTCGACGCTATAGAAAATAAAATCTCTTCAGCCTCCCTAAACCAATCCACACCTCCCAAAACCGTGTGTGGCTGCTGTTCAAACCCTTCACATTTGACGGAAGAATGTCCTTTGAATGTACCGTTTCAAGGTCACACTAATGCTGCACTTCAGCAAAGACCTGGAAACTATTCCTCTTCTTCCTCATATAATCAAGATTGGAGGAATCACCCGAACTTTTCTTGGAACCAATCACAATCTCAAAACACGGTTCCAATCCTAAACAATTTTCAAAGGGTCCCTCCACCACAACAGCAGCCACCACTTCAATTGAGTCAGCACCCCTTCCAATCACAAAATTTTCAAAATCCTGCCAACACTTTTGCACTACATGAAAACTCCTTGCAATTGGCCGGTAATGATAATATCTCTGCACTGGTGCAAACCTTGGTTACTTTCATGAAACAATCCACCCAAGAGTCGGCAAGTTTTCAATCTTCCATTGATAATATGATAAAGATCATTCTCACTCAAAATGAGAATATCAAATCAATGGAAGCACAAATTGAACGAATAACAGCCGAAATAAGTGCTAGAGAAGAAGGGAATCTTCCATCTCAACCCGTACCTGATCCTAGACCTTCACATTGCACTAATGTGGACGCTTTTACAACGTTGAGATCTGGAAGAGTGCTAGACAATCATTCGGGTGAACAAATTGATAATGATGAATTGATCATTAACACCCCGGCTTCCACTTCCACTTCCACTCACACTTCTATTCCTTACCCTATTTCGTCTAACCTACCTTCTTCTTCCGAGCCTATTTTCCGTGTTCCCAAAGGCTCGAACCCTCCACCCACCTCATCTTTTCCACCCCCACAAACCTCTCCACAAATGTTGGACCCAACACTTATTGATAGAGCTCCATTTCCAAATAGGTTGAGGCCCAAGAAACATGATGCCCAAATGGAGAAGATTGTGGACATGTTTAAGGAAGTTAACATCAACATCCCTCTCCTAGATGCTATTCAACAAGTTCCGTCCTATGCAAAAACTCTTAAGAACTTGTGCACTAGGAAGAGGAAGACTCAAGTGCCTAAAAAAATCTTCATGTCGAGTACTGTAGACACGGCTTTCCCCCAACAATTACCACGGAAACGTAAGGACCCTGGCTGTCCTACTATTTCCATTTTTATTGGGGAGAAACACATCAACCGTGCGTTACATGACCTTGGCGCTAGTGTTAACTTGCCTCCTTACTCGGTATACGAGCAACTAGGTATCGGAGTGTTAAAGCCTTCGAGCATAACTCTCCAGATGGCTGACCGATCAATCACCAAACCTAGGGGTAAACTGGAGGATGTGTTAATAAAAATCGGGGAATTTGTATTTCCTGTGGATTTTATTGTACTTGATACACAGCCTGTAGCGAACCCACGGAATCAAATTCCGGTGATTTTAGGTCGCCCCTTTTTGGCCACTTCCAACGCAATAATCAACTGTCGTAATGGTTCTATGACCCTATCTTTCGGGAATAGGTCAATAGAGCTGAACATTTACAAGTTGGGAAGTGTACCCTCCGAACCTACTGCTCAGGTCTGTTCTGTCGACTTAATGGATGTCGACAGCAGCGAATTTGATGATCCTCCTGATATCGATCTTGACTCTTTTCATACGTTATTGTTTGACCCAACTATGTATCATACACATACGGACTCTTCCACCGAGATGTCCGGGTCAACAATTAACACGGATTATGAACTGCTTTTAGAGTCTGAAGATCACCCCGCACCTGGTGATGACATTATTCTTCGGGGTATTGATAGAACTTTTGAGGAAATCTTCGTTGAAAAACTTGCATTTCTGAACAACACGGGTGTTGAGATGAATCATCTCCCAGTCATTGAAATTGAACCTCCACCCCTTCTTCTGAATTGTAAAAAGAATGCGAGTAATCCATCACATACACTGCATCGTCTCTCCAAAATGAGACGCACACATATTCTATTCCACCACTTACCCTTTCCCCACTTCTTCTTCCACCAACCCGAGCACTGCATTGATAAAATTTTTGAATGGTTGGTGTTAACATTCGGTCTTTGCAAAGCTTGGCATTGACCAATGATTTTTTTTTTGACCCCCTCATATGATTTTCAAAGCTTAACATTGCATAACTCAAGTTTGGGGGGTATATTTTCGGGCTCCTGAAAAGAAAATTTTTACAAACTTTTGAGCCAAAAATAAGTTTGGGGGAGGATCTTCACTTAAATATTTTGCCCCCACTAATAAATTCCTCCCAAGCTTACAGGTTTTTTCGAGATTTAGCAGATGGCAACAGTGAGGACACTGTTGAAAACAAGTTTGGGGGAGGTTTGTGCTTATTTTCGCATCATTTGCATATCATTTGCATAAGCACAAAACATTTTCGAAAACCCATAAAAATTTAAAAATTTTCAAAACTATAAAAATATTTTTTGTATATAAATAAGATAATAAAATTTTAGATAGTGAAAAATTACATTCATGAGATTAGAAAAATTTAAGAAAACTAAGAAAATTAGAAGTTTTCTTATACGAACTAGTAATAAGTAGTTATGAGCCGTTGTCCCAAGGGTTAGTAAGATGAAGGACGTCACTAATCTGAGGATAAAAATAAGTCTGAAAAATAGTTTCTATTCTGGAAGCCAAACATTTTGAGCGTTGCTACCCTGCTATTCGCACTTACACACGTCTTAAAGCCTGGGATAGTAGAGGATACCTTGAAATGCTCTTGTCTTAAAGCCGATGTATAAAAAAAAATATATGGTGAGAAAAATGGACACTGGTTTTGTTATCACCGAGGGAAATAAAAAAATATATAGCAAGGGTGCCTTTTCATCTAGTGCCCTAAGGCCAACTGGTCTGGGAGTCACTGCTATACCTAAGGTGGTGCAAGATTAGGAAAATACACCAAATAAGCAAGCACATGAGTAATCGGTTGGTTAGTACCTCAAGAAGTATTAACGGTCGCATGAAAGTGTGTGAGCTCATCGAGAAAAAAAAATATATATATATATATACTGAGGCTGATGGGCAAGAGTATGATAGCTTGAATTGAATTCTCCGGGTGTAGGGATGTCTTTACACACATGCAGGGTGATATGATCGGTGTTTGGAAGAAAGATAGGAATGAAGAATAAGACGATGTTTTATTGAGGGAGGACGTGATTTCTTACATCTTTTCATGACCATTAAGATAGGGCTCATGACAACCGAAAAGCTAGCTTAGTTGGAAACCCTAATTTTCAAGGCTTTTCTTTTACAATTCTTGTCTTTAAATGTAATATTCATGATCTTTCTTTTATTATTGGATTTTGTGGGTGCAATCCGCTGAAAACCCTCAGGAGACAACACTCCTCCTACTAGGGACACCTAGAGGTTTAAAGGCTTGTTGCACGTGCTCAGTGCAATCGTGTTGCCTACGAAAGTGTGCTAGTTAGTTTTTCTCTTTCTTTATTTTCTCCTTCTCTTTTAAATAAAACATTCGCTCGAGACGATCGAAATTAAGTTTGGGGGTATTTGATCATTCGAAAATATTGTATATTTTAGCCGGCAATTTCCCTAACATTTGCATACATTTAGAAGTGTTCGGCATTCATATTCTACATATTAGCAAATCTGTCACAAAATATGAGATTTCATGTATTAGACTTTTAAACAGACACTTTAAAGGAAATTAACCGCATTTCATGGCATCGCATCATTTCTGTATTTGCGCAACACTTGTCTTGAGTCTGTGCAGGAAATACGGAAGAAAAGCAATAGAGCTGATAAAAAATACGCCAACTAAATCATTTCAAATCTGGTAGCAATTCAGGAGGAATTAGATAATTCTATATATCAAAAGAAGGCCCATACAAAAGTACAAGCCCACAACAGAAGAATGAAAGCCCAAAGCTCCAACTTGGCCGCGCATCCGCGGCAATAGCCTCCTTATGCCGCGGAAGCGCGGCTCAGTGGTGACGTCATCTCCTCATTTTCAGTGCAAAGTTCTTCCAGCGGGACCCACACCTCATTGTGATACTTCAAATCCCATAATTCTCTCGAACCTACTGCCAGATCAGCAAAGAAGATTAAGAAGGCTAATCCTAAATTAAGCTCCTAATTAATCCTCTTCTAGAAGCTCCCTCCTAACTAATCACATCTAGAAGCTTCTCCCCTAACTAACTTTTGGAGGGAAATTTGAATTTCTTCAACAAACTTTTGGAGGGAAACTTGGAATTTGAAATCCTAGATCTAGGGTTAGTTATCTATAAATAGGAACCTAGACCTAGGGTTAAAGGCTAATCAATAATCATTGGTTCATTCTACACCATTTTCTTCCACAAGTCTCGTGACATGGCCTGTGCGAAACCCTAACCCTAATTCCACTCCAAATCCAAGATCTTGAGTACCAAATCGAGCAAGAAGTCTTCAACCTTTTAGGAGCCGAGCCGATCTTCAATCGGGCAAGTGATCCAAGCCGATCCGCGATCCACGGAGACGAGCGAAGCCAAGTCGACTATCAAGTTCTTCCTCTTGTAGTTCTTGAGCGAATGTAACTAAATTGTTGATATAAATAAAAGGTGAATTTCTTTAATCTTGCTTTCTTTTAATTCTTGCATCATGATTAGATCTCAATTTGTAATTGTTGCTCTTGTTGTGATGTTTGAGTAAAACTCCGCTCGTGAAGGAGTCGAGACGATTGTAGAATGATGATGTAACAAATCTTAATACTATTTTTAAGTCCTACGAGTTTTGTAAACCCTAGCAAGTTCAAGAATCGATGACCTAGTTTTGTTGCGATGCTTTCTTGATTGTGATCGCTCGAAATTAGGGATCTACGATCGTTTCTTGAATTTACTAGAGGCTAGAATATGAATGGTATCAATGAAAGAACAAGAGATAAGATGAAACCCTAGTTTCATAAGAAGTCTCTAATTCTCATCGATTATCATCGATCTAGTATCAACCCTTCGAAGGATAAGAATACGTAATTGTAAGATTACATCACATCTATAGATCCGATCGATTCCTACGAGCCTCATTTCGATTCTTGAGATTTGGTTTGGAAAAAATCAACAAACGATCAATTCTTGATTCTATCTTTTAATGCTTTCTTAGATCTAGATATTTTCTTTTTCTTGAAATACAAAATTTAAATCATGAATTGTTTTGTTTTCTTTTCTTAAAGTTTCAACTCATCTAATTCAAAAGACGAACGATTACACTTTCCCTGTGGACGATCCGCACTCACTTACAATCTAAAATCCGACACCGTAGTTGATTGCGGTCAAATAATTTTTGATTGTGATTTCTTTACCATTTTATACTACACATCAAGAATTCGTTTCAATCACTGGCCTCTAGGGCATACATACAACTAACACCAACTGACACCAATGGCTTGTGAGACCGGCCACCGCCCCTCGTCGGGGTCTCGACTGTATACACTAGTCTACTCTGGAGTATCGATGCCCTGTCTCGAAACTCGCACGACTAGGGACCTTTTAAGGATGCGCTTATAGACCCCCAGCTCCCACTTATATGATCGCCCTCATACTGCTGGTGGTCAAGCAAGAATCCTAGGGGCTCTATCAACGTGTAATAGCGACCTGTCAGGTCACCTAAGCAGTACACGATGATAAAGATAAACCAGATAGCATACTATCATCTCGAGTAAGACTGTCCTACTGGGACAGGTCCTCCCTCAATCATTGCAATCACGTGCCTGTGATCCAATAATTGACTCTGAGGGCACTATCTCCAACACATACTGCATTCCCTGCTATATGGATATAAACTAGAATTGATAGAACACCGCACCATTACTAACGGTCCATGTTGCACGAGCACTATCCTGCATGTTACACACACACACCGTTAGTAATTGCCATGACACTCACACTGTAGAATTTACATCGGATCATTATATTGTAGCTCATCTATATGTGACATGACATGATATTCATACTTGATGCATATATCACATCGGATCATTATATTGTAGCTCATCTATTTGTGACATGACATGATATTCATACTTGATGCATATATCACATCGGATCATTATATTGTGGCTCATCTATATGTGACTGACATGATATTCATACTTGATGCATATATCACATCGGATCATTATATTGTAGCTCATCTATCTGTGACTTGACATGATATTTATATTTGATGCACATATCATATCGGATCATTGACTTGCATATTGATTTGGATTGCATGTGATTTCTGGATTTGGGAACCGTGGCTATTTCAAATATGTAATCATTTAAAAACCCGGTTCCCTTGATATGATATTTCGGTGCGTCCACCATGTGTTTCCTCGGTGCTAGAGTGATATATGTGAACCCGAATCGAGGAGCTGGTTGAGGCCGATTACGGGTACATGGTGGACCCGGTATGGTACCCCGGGGCGAGAACGGTTTCGCTGTGTAGTAGACGGTGAGCCTGGCAGATGGACTACTACCTACCGGTGATTGGTTGGACCTGACAGTTATCCGGAGGATACTGATCAGAGTCGATAGATGGATGCGGGGTGATCCGTACTGCCGGGGCCGAGGGTCGATACCGCAGACGGAGCCCGTGGGTTGACCCGGACTGACGGGGCCCGATAGATGAGGATTTGCCTGTCGATGCTGGACACGAGTATTTATGATATTTGGGTGCCGATGTTGGGCACTCGGGATTCTCAGAGATTTACAGGATTTGAGGGCCGATGAGGATGCCGGCGCCTGAGCTATTTGGGGGATCTGGGTATATTGATGGACACCGATTATATATTCCACGTTGACATTCCGTGTAGATGTTATACTGCCCATGCTCAGCATTTATTATTGTACCTCATCCTGTAGTTATATTACCTGATAGAGCACTTGCATGATTATTGCACATACTGCTTATCACACATTGATATCATCTGTTGGCATATGATAGAGTAGCGCAGTACGTGCATGCTCGCGATTACCTTTATATGTTATCTCTATTCACGAGTTGGTAATTCACCCCCGTTGTGCCACAGTGTTTGCAGGTTGCCCTTCGGAGTAGTCGCGGCAGGCTGCGTTTTGCATCTTTTGACACAGATACCCCTATAGTTGGTGTACTAGCTCTTTGCTGATAGGTGGGTTTTGTGTGGTATCTGTTTATCTTTCAGTTATGTACATTGTTGTATCTAGTATTCTCCATTTACCATGTATGTATTTGACTTAGAGACAGTGTGAGGACGGTGATGTATTTGATTTGTATTCTGGTGTCGAGCTCGTTGTGAGCCGACTGTACTTGCAGTTTATCCTATCTGTGATGTTCCCACTTATGGATCTTGATCTTCGCTACGGCGTCGAATATTGCTATCTTGGTGATTGTTTACTTAGATTTCTTAACATGTTAGTAAGTGCTTTCATTTTAAACTTATAACACTCTATACTTTCACTGGTTTGATTTCTGGGTTTTCGGTTCACTTAGTCGCGTTACGCCTGTAGACGTTACGTGGTTAAGTGCCGGTCACGGGCCAAACTTTGGGTCGTGACAGAAAGTCTCTGGAAATAAATCAGACTTTCTTATGGCATTGTAGACTGGGTCACATCAATAAGAGAAGGTTGACGAAGTTACATGCAGAAGGATATTTGAATCCGTTCAAATATCAATCGTATGCCACTTGTCAATCCTGTCTCAAAGGAAAGATGACAAAGACTCCGTTCACTGGACACGGAGTAAGAGCGAGCGAGCTCTTGGGACTCGTACACAGCGACGTGTGCGGTCCAATGTCTACACATGCGTGAAGCGGTTATTCTTAACGGTTATGCCTTCTTAAGGAAACATAAGTCCGAAGCCTTTGGAAAATTCCAGGAATATAAGAATGAAGTAGAAAAACAAACCGACAAAAGTATCAAGACACTAAGATCGGATCGAGGTGGTGAATACTTGAGTGCCGAGTTCCTGAACTATTTAAAAGATAATGGAATTCTCTCTCAGCTTACTCCTCCATACACTCCGCAACATAACGGTGTATCGGAGAGACGGAACCGGACCCTATTGGATATGGTACGTTCCATGATGAGTAACACTGAGTTACTGCGATCATTCTGGGGATATGCACTAGAATCAGCTGCATACCTTTTGAACCGAGTTCCAACTAAGACTGTGCCTACCACACCATATGAGATATGGAGTGGGAAGAAACCCAATCTTCAATATCTGAAGATCTGGGGATATCCGGCTTTTGTCAAAAAGCAGCATGCGGACAAACTCGAGGCACGCTCAGTACTGTGCAAGTTTGTGGGATACCAAAAGAACTCCAGGGGGTATCTCTTCTATTACACAGAGGAACAAAAGATCATTGTTTCTCGTAATGCCCATTTTCTGGAACACCAGTTCTTAGAAAAGGAAACAAGTGGGAGCGAAATAGAACTGGAAGAAATTACAGAACCACAGACTATTACTGAAAGCTTAGTAGAACCAGAGGGTTCAAAAGAAAATGACATTCCTACGCCGCTCCGCAGGAGTAGTAGGCAGTCTCATCCGCCCGAGAGATACTACGGTTTTCTCATAGACAGGGATAGAGAGGATTGCATCATTGATTATGATGAGCCGACTAGCTTCCAGCAGGCTATTAAGAGCGTTGACTCGGGAAAATGGCTGGATGCAATGCGGACCGAAATGGAGTTCCATGTATACCAATAAAGTATGGACGTTGGACGTTGCTCTAGATGGGGTAAAACCCGTAGGATGCAAGTGGATCTTCAAAAGGAAGATTGATATAGATGGACAGGTTGAGACCTATAAAGCTAGACTGGTTGCAAAGGGTTTTCGTCAAAGACCTAGTTTGGACTATGACGAGACCTTTTCTCCAGTAGCTATGCTCAAATCCATTCGGATCCTTCTTGCCATTGCTGCCTTCCACGATTATGAGATTTGGCAGATGGACGTAAAGACCGCTTTTCTAAATGGAAATTTAGAGGAGTGTGTTTATATGGACCAGCCAGAGGGTTTCATTCAGAGTGGGAGCAGCGGAAAGGTATGCAAATTGCTTAAGTCCATCTACGGACTAAAGCAGGCATCGCGGAGTTGGAACATCTATTTTGATGAGACGGTCAAAGAATTTGGCTTTATCAAAAATCCAGATGAACCATGCATCTATAGTAGATTTGTAGCGAGAACTATAGTATTCCTCGTTTTTATACGTGGATGAAATTCTCTTAATAGGAAATGACATTCCTATGCTACAATCTGTCAAAGGGTTCTTGTCACACAGGTTCTCCATGAAAGACCTGGGTGATGCCCCATACATTCTGGGGATCCGGATCTATCGTGACAGATCCAAGAGGATACTGGGACTTTCACGGTCCAGGTACATCGACACCATACTGAAAATATTCAGTATGGAAGATTCCAAGCGCAGTAATCTACCGGCTTGTCACGGGATCACCCTTTCCAAAGAGATGTCTCCCAAGACAGATTTGGAAAGGGATCGCATGTCTGTTATACCCTACGCTTCTGCGGTAGGCTCTATAATGTATGTGATGTTATGTACCAGACCAGATGTAGCTTATGCACTGAGTGTGGTAAGCCAGTATCAGTCAAACCCTGGGGAGAAACACTGGATAGCAGTAAAGAACATTTTCAAGTACCTGAGGAGGACTAAGGAGATGTTCTTGGTGTATGGCGGAAAAGACCTCCAGATCGAGGCCTTTGCTGACTCCAGCTTTCAGAGTGACAAGGATGATTCCAAGTCCATGTCGGGTTATGTCTTTACCCTCAATGGAGAGGCGGTGTGTTGGAAGAGTTCCAAACAGGAAACCGTTGCTGACTCGACGATGGAAGCGGAATACATCGCTGCTGCAGATGCAGCAAAAGAAGCCGTCTGGATAAAGAAGTTCTTAACTGAACTTCAGGTGGTTCCATCCATTGTTGATCCAATGCCTCTGTATTGCGACAACAACGGGGCTATAGCTTTAGCAAAGGAACCTAGGTCCCATCAGAAGTCCAGACACATCTTGAAGCGGTATCACCTGATCAGGGAGATCGTGGGTCGCCAGGAGATCGGGGTTCGGAGAGTTTCTACAGAAGATAACACTGCTGATCCACTCACAAAGGCCTTACCCCAGACTCAGTTTGAGCGGCTGATCCAGATGATAGGTCTTCGATACGCCAGTACATGGCCTTAGTGCAAGTGGGAGATTGTTAGTGTATATGCCCTAGAGGCCATTACTGTATCATACTAGTTTGTATATTACTTAATGGAAGCTTGGGATATTCACCTTGTATAAACAATCTTGCTCAATATAGTAGTATGCTACTTGGTTTGTTTCTGCTTTAATGTGTACATGTGTTTATTTTAGTATATCACCTATACACATTAGTGGAGCCCTTAGGGTCTTTGCTTGATTACCAGCGTTGTGATGGCAGTCACACTAGTGGGGGCTGGGTAATCTATAAGCACATCCTTATGCAGGTCCCTAGTCACAGGACTATCGAGACAGGGCATCGATACTCCGGAGTAGACTAGCGTATGCGCTTCTCATCCCAGTATGGGAGACGGTCTGTCCCACAGCCGTCAGTACATCGTACTTGAGATAGTATGCCGGTGCTCGTTAGGTTACGAGTACACTGGACAGGACTCGTCGGGAACTGTTGGTTGGTACTATACCTATCGTCAGTTATCAGTTCCCAGATGACATGAGTACAGCTTAGTCCGCTGACTTGACACTGTCACTTTGCCTCGAGTGTGTTCCCACTGTACTTAGATTACTACCCTACCACGGCTCAAAGGAGTCGTGCAAACAGGTAGTAGTTGGGTGCAGTCCCGAAGCACTTGGAGGCAGTGACGCTTAGACAGGATTCGTCTCTCCCGGTATTGGGGGTTAACATCGCGCTGTATCTAGGAGAGCCATTACACGAGTAGTCCCTGGCCAGGGCAAGCGAGATATACTGGTAGGTTTCCAGTGCTATCTCAGGGTGTTCTGGGCTACACTTCGACACGACGTTTACCGCCCCCTAGGCCCGCCATGCGATGTATCAGATGAACAGACCGGACTGTATGGACATTGTCACATTCAGGCTCAGTAGGAGTTCAGATGGGTTTCACCTCGTCCGTCTTCTTATCGGCATCTACCTGGGGGCCGTTATGCACAGCTAGTGCCGCTTGCGGTCTGTGGTTAAACCCACTGCCAGCGTAGTGTCGAGTCTTTAGAGTCCCACACAGAGAGCTATTCGCCATTAGGCAAAAGAGTAGTGGTCGCATGGTTTTGCGATTGGTCGCATGGTTTTGCGACAGGGTTCGGTCACATCCGTGCACTTGTGCACGTTGAGTGACTGGGCAGTTATTACTAGTGGGCTTTAGTTTAAGCCAGATCCTAGTATACGTTTTGGGATTGGTTTTATCTCATTTGTATTCGTGTTCCCCGGAACGCGGATACGGGTGTGTATGCACGGTTGACAGAGACAGAGGCAGAGGATTCTCATTAGGGTTGTTGACTGTTGACTTTTGCTAAACCCTAATGAGAATTAGAATTATGATTAACAATAATATTAATTAAGTATTATAGTGACATGGTTAGGGTTGAAAGGTTGACCTTGTTGACTTGTTGACTTTTGTTGACCGGTTGACTAGGTTGGACTTGTTGACCACCATCATGACGATGGCTATCATTTGTTTGCATTGACTTGTGCTTGCTTGACGCTTCACAAATCGCATTTAATGCAAGAAATGATATTGTCATTTGTCATGATATCAACCATCACATTATACTCAATTATTATTACTTGTTATCATAATTTTGGATTATGAGAGGTGAGATGAGAAGAGGTTGACTCACTTTTCATTTGGCTTTCTCTCTCTTGAGCTCTCTCATTCTCAAGCTCTCCCTCTTCCTCTTGTTCTCTCTAGCTCAAGGCAAACCCTTCTCATGAATTGAGAACCATTGCCTTAAAGATAAAAACACCAAAACAATCCTCTACTCATCCTAGTTCACAAGGCCTAGCAAGCCAAGTGTTCTAGTTTCTTCAAGTTTGAAGATAAGCCAAAAGGTAGAAGCTTTCGGGTGGATCCATCTTCGGCGCAAGAAGACGACGAGGGGAAGCCGGTCCGTACACCACAAGAGTTGAAGACGAAGGAGTTCAAGAAAGGTATAAACCCCTAACCGAGTAGATAAAACTCCTAGTTAGGTTGTTAGGTAGTTGTTTAACAAAGATCCGTATTATGAGTCCATGTTACCACCCTAGCAAAAATCGTTTTTCACCAATTCCGCAACCCCGTAAGTACCGGGGAAGGGTAGCATGGACTTACAATGTACAGTAATGGCCTCTAGGGCATACATATAACTAACACTGCCAACCGACATACTAGCAGTTAGGGGAGGTTTACGAACACATTAATCATTACAGATAAAAACCCTATTAGCAAATAACTTAGAATATCGATCGACAACCTTTTTCCGTGTCTACCCCAAATGCAACCCAGCACAGAAGTAACCTGGGCAGAAACAGAATATACAGGAAAACAAAACACCATAGAATATGAATTCCTGTGAAACTCCGAGTCAACTTGGGGTTGACTCGGCGGCGGATCCGCGGCCAAAAGCACCTTTTGGCCGCGGTTCCGCGGCCATCTTGCCGAGTTGTGTCCTCGTATTTTCCCAGAATTCTTATAATACCCTGCTGTGAATTTTAAGGTATATCAAATATTTTATTCGACAAGTTTAAAATTAACAGAAACTGTTAGGGTGTTCGGGGTGTTGTTTTCGTGTTTTCCGACAATCGAAGTTCTAATTAGTTGCTAACAAGCTAGTAAAGGTTTAGTTGGCTCTGATACCACTGTAAGTCTATGTCACGCACCCCACGAACTTGCGGGGAGGTGGAATATATGAAAAACGATTATCAACGCTTCGTAACACGGACTTGAGCGCATGAATCGTATCTAAACCATTACTAGCAAACTACAAAAGGTTTAACTACTCTGATTCGAAGTTATACCTCACGTTACTTGTCCTTCGGGTCTTCATCTCTGTCCTCCACTCCTTGTAGGCTCTTTGGAACGTCGGCACCTCAACGGCCTCCCCGAGTCAAAGACGATCCCCCCGAAAGCTCCTACTCCAAGCTTAACCTCTAACTTGAGGTAACTAGGTTACTCAAAGTGCTAATCTAAGCAACCTAGGTCATATAGAGTTGGATTATGGATGTATTAGTCTAGCTAACCCTTGATCTCAACACATGAGAGGTTAGGGTTAGGGTTTGAAGAGAGAGAGCTTGAGGAGAGAGAAAGTGAGAATGAGAGAAAAAATTGGATGAATGAAATCATTTGTGTATATATGAAACATATCATATAATTAAATGAATAACAAATAATGATATATCATCATGTTTCATTAATACACTAAGTGATTCATCACATGAGTCATATAAATCATAAATGATCCATTAACTCCATGTATGAATCACACCATGACTCATTTATCCAATTAATGCAAATGCCACCTTAACCCCTAAGTCACCATGCTTCTAGAAGCTTACCGACAAATTACGAGAACGCCCCTCCTATCCGTGAAAACACGGAAAAACTTTAGACTGTATAAATCCAATAATCTGATACAAGAATCTGGCTTAAACCAAAGCCGACTAGAAAAAACTGTCCGAACGTCGTACGTGCGTAAACACACATATGCGTCCGAACCCTTGTCGTAAAACCATACGACCTCTATATCGTTTCGCCCGAAGCAGGGAAACTCTCTGTGTGGAACTCAAAAGACTCGACACTACGCTGGCAGTGGGTTTAACCACAAACCGCAAGCGACACTAGCTGTACGTAACGGTCCCCAGGTAGATGTCGATAAGAAGGCCGATGAGGAAACCCATCCGAACTCCTACTGAGCCTGCTGTGACAATCTCCGTACAGTCCGGTCTGTTCGTCTAAGACTATCGCATATCGGGCCTAGGGGGCGGCAAGCGTCGGTCCCCTAAAAGCGGTATAAGTCGTGTCGGAGCGTAACCTATTACACCTTGAGAAACTACTGGAAAACCTACCAGTAAATCTCGATTGCCCTGGCCAGGGACTTTGCGTAATGGCTCTCTGACACAGCGCAATATCAACTCCCAATACCGGGAGAGACGAATCCTATCTAACCGCCACTGCCTCCAAGTGCTCGGGACTGCACCCAACTGCTACCTGTTTGCACGAATCCTTTGAGCCGTGGTAGGGTAGCAATCTAAGAACAGTGGGACACACTCGAGGTGAAGTAGCAGTGTCAAGTCTATGGACTATGTTGTACTCATGTCACCTGGGAACTGTTAACTGACGACGGGTATAATCCAAACCAACAGTTCCCCGTGAGTCATGTCCAGTGTACCCGTAACCTAACGAGCACCTGTATACTATCTCCAGTACAACGTACTGATGGCTGTGGGACAGACCATCTCCCCAACTGGGATAAGAAGCGTACACACTAGTCTACTCCGGAGTATCGATGCCCTGTCTCGATAATCCTACGACAAGGGACCTGTATAGGATGTTGCTTATAGACTACCCATCCCCCATTAGTGTGACTGCCATCACAACGCTGGTAATCAAGCAAAGATCCTAAGGGCTCTACTAATATGTATAAGCGATACGTTACAAGAAACATATGCACATATTAAAGTAAACACAAACCAAGTAGCATGCTACCATTTTTAGCAAGACGATCAATACAACTGTGAATATCCCAAGCTTCCATTAAGTAATATACAAACTAGTATGATACAGTAATGGCCCTCTAGGGCATAAACACTAACAATCCATACCAGGTTATTGACGAAAAACTTTTACTATAGGTCTTGCTTTGAAAGTCTAAACTTTTCCATCTACCCCAAGAATCTTCTCAAGATCCACTTGCTCCCGATTGGTTTTACCCCTTCAGGTGCAACATTCAAAGTCATACTTTGTTGGTGTACATGGATTCCATCTTTGATCGCATAGCATCCAACCATTTCACAGAGTCCCCACTCGTGATGGCCTGCCTGAACCTAGTTGGGCCATCATCAACCATGATGCAATCCTCACTCCCACTGTCACCGAGAAGACCGTAGTATCTCTCAAGTGGATGAGGAACCCTACCAGATTCGCGGAGAGGCTGAGGTTCGTTGGAGACTATTGAATCCTTTGGTTCCACCAAATCATCAGCTGTTAGTTGTCTAGCTGGAACTCCTACCAGTTCTACCTCATGACCACTAATTTCTTCACAAGAAATTCCTTTTCTAAAAAGGTGGCATGGCGCGAAACAAAAATCATTTTGCTCCTCAGTTAGGTAGAAGATATACCCTAGCAAATGTTCGGGATATCCAAAAAACTTATACAGAACTGACCTTGCCTCGAGCTTGTCCGGATTTTGCTTTTCAACATAGGCCGGACAACCCCATATCTTAACTCGTTTAAGAGATGGTCTCTTCCCATTCCATATCTCATATGGAGTGGTAGGCATTGATTTGGATAGAACCTCATTCAATAGGTATGCAGCTTCTCAGGTGCATAACACCAAAAGGAAACAGTTAACTCAGCAGTACTCATCATAGAGCACACCATATCTCATAGGGCGCGATACCTTCGCCCCGATACACCGTTGTGCTGTGGTGTGCTCGAAGGAGTAAGCTGAGAGAGAATCACATTCTCCTTTTAGAAACTCCAGGAACACTATGCCAAGTATTTTCCTCCTCGATCACATAGAAGGACTTTAATACTTCTACCCGTCTGGTTCTCAACTTCAAGCTTATATTCTGTTGGAGATAGTGCCCTCAGAGTCAATTATTGGATCACAGGCACGTGATTGCAATGATTGAGGGGAGGACCTGTCCCAGTAGGACAGTCTTACTCGAGATGATAGTATGCTATCTGGTTTATCTTTATCATCGCGTACTGCTTTAGGTGACCTTTCGAGTCGCTATTACACGTTGATAAAGCCCCTTGGATTCTTGCTTGACCACCAGCAGTATGAGGGCGATCATATAAGTGGGAGCTGGGGTCTACAAGCACATCCTTAAAAGGTCCCTAGTCGTGGGAGATTCGAGACAGGGCATCGTTTCTCCAGAGTAGACTAGTGTATACAGTTGAGACCCCGACGAGGGGCGGTGGCCGGTCTCACAAGCCACTGGTGTCAGTTGGTTCACCTAAGATGTATACAGGTGCTCATTGGGTTATGAGTACACCGGACAGGACTCGCCGGGAACCTGCTAGTTGGGATTATACCAGACGTCAGATAACAGTTCCCTGGTGACATGTGTACAGGTTAGTTCATCGACCTGAGATCGTCATTTGTCTCGTGTGAGTTCCCACTGTACTTTGATTACTACCCTACCACGGCTCAAAGGAGTCGTGCAAACAGGTTTTAGTTGGGTACAGTCCCGAGCCACATGGAGGCAGTGAGCGGATCTGCAGGGGTTCGTCTCTCCCGGTATTGGGGGTGAGGTCGTGCTGTGTCTAGGAGAGCCATAACATGAAAAGTCCTTGGCCAAGGCAGGAGATTTGCTGGTAGGTATTCCAGTAGTATCTCAGGGTGTTCTGGGCTACACTCCGACACGACTTGTACCGCTTTTGGGGGTCTGACTTTTACCAACCCCCTAGGCCCGCCATGCGATACTCATAGACGAACGGACCGGACTGTACGAATATTGTCACTGACAGGCTCAGTAGGGTGTCAGGATGAGTTCGCTCATCGACGTCCCTTTTGGTCAATAGCTGGTGGCCCGTCACGTATGGCTAATACCTCTGACGTGCTAGTGGTTAAATCCACAGCCATAGTATTGGCGAGTCTTTAGAGTCCACCACACAGACAGTTACTCAAGTTTTGGGCGAAACGCTGTAGAGGCCGTATGGAGATATGGCAGGGTTCGATCAGATACGTGCGGTATTGCACGGATCGTGATCGGACGGTTTTTACTAGCCGGCTTTGGCTTAAGCCGGATCTTAGTATTAGATAGTGTAGTTTTGTCTCTTTGCATTTGTGTTCAGTGCGAATACAAATGCGGGCATGTATTTGCAGTAGTGGGGTTTTCCTGTAATTTATTACGGGATCGGTTTTCTGAAGTTGCCAGTTTGCATTCCGTTCCGGCCGGTTTTCCTTCATTCCTTCTCGGCCGGACTTTTGTTGGAAGGGGGTTATTTGCAATTTGCAATTAACATTTAGTGGAGGGTTTTCTTGCACTTGTGGATTATGATGAGACTTGCTTCATCATGAGATTCCATATTGGTCTCTTCTTGGCTTTTCATTTGATGGTTTGTGAAAGGAAATGGTTGTGACCATTTTCTTTAAGATCTTATTTTTCCATTCTATTATGATATACATAATGTGGTACCATTCTTTTTCTCTCTCCAATCTCATTCTTGAGATGTTGGGCCGGCCACTAGAGAGGAGTGAAGAGAGGATTTCATTTTGTGTGAGGAAAAAGATTCATATCATTTTCATGCTACCAAAATTCATAAGCACAATTTCTTTAGTTGCTTTCTTCTCCTCCTCACATCCTTCCATCTAGGCAACTTCAAGAACCCCAAGAGACATGCTTACTACACTATTCTATAGTAAGTCTTGGACGCGTCGGCTAGCCAACTTCGCGCCCGAGTTGCCTCGGTCAAGAGGCGGGAGCCCGTAAAAGATTCCGGCTACGTGGTGCCGCTTTCCGACGAGCGAGGAGGTGACGGAGATTCCGCAAGAGATCGGAGTGGAGATGAAGACCGGAGGACTCGGATCGCTTGGTATAGCATCTCTACTCTTTTCCTTTTTGCTAGCTAGCTAGGTTAATGACCCGATCCGGGTAAAAAGTCCGCGGCGGTGCCGTTTTGCAAAGTTCGCAAAGTTTTTGTTTTCCGCGTTTCCGGCGTCGGATCGACGGCCGGGGCGCCCCCGCGGGCTTACAATGGTATCAGAGCCACGCCATTAACCTTCCCTAGCTTGCTCTAGCGCGTTTAGAACTCGATCGAACAAAAACCCGAAAACCGTATTTTTGTGCACATGTGTTCTCTGTTAAAATTTTTTGAGCTCCTAAAATTTTTCTGGTGATTTCAGAGACATGTACAACAAATTATAAGAATTCTGGGAAAATACGATCCACTGATTCCTCACTTCGACCGCGGAAGCGCGGCCAAACCCCTGGTTTGGCCGCGCTTGCGCGGCGGAAAAGAGGAATCGTGGCACCATATTTTCCCAGTAAGCTTATGTGTTGAAAATAGGGCATTTGGGATATTTTCTTTGGGCCCAGATTTTCTGTAAGTGCTACAGTAGTGTGTGGGGCCCACTTTGATAAATTTGTTCGATCGGATATTTTAAACATGCTAGTTCACAGTATTTACTTTATATCTGCGACCGTGAATGTCACTTGATCGGTAAATCCCGTCTAACTGCTATAGCCCGGTTAGACGGATTTGCGAACGTGATTTTCACGTTGATGTTCTGTGATTGTACTGTGTTGTTGCGGATCGGTCGTGGAGGATAGCCTGGTTGCAGTGGTAGTACAGTTCTGTTGTATTATGTACATTTGATATTGCGGGGCGAGCGTCCGACATGTGGACTGCCGTCACTGCCAGTTTGTATTATTATTTTGGGGCACGACCTGGTTGCGGTCGATGTACCCGTTGTATGTATATTTTACTTTCTGTACTAGGATTACCCCGCGGAGGGGTGCACGGATAGCCGGATTCTAGAGGGCAACAAGCCCGCATCTCATGGCATTGAGACGGAGGGGGCTTCACTCTAGAATTGGAGGGCTATTCGCCGCACTCGTAGGGGGTATAGGGTTGACCCAGGAGGGGTGCCCAAGTTACCGGATTCCGTGAAGTGCTGGGTGGTCCATTCACGTTGCTGAAAGGGGCTGCCTCGCTTCAGGTTTTGGCGGGTAACTTGCCGCACCCGTAGGGGTCTAGGATTTCATTGCACAGGCTATCCACACGACCAGGGGAACGTCGGGTTTCAGCGGCTCTGTGAAACCCGGGGATCCCAGATATCTGTATTGATCTGTGTTGCTATACATTTCTGTGCTGTTGCTTTTTATCACGCCATGAGCGAAAATTATATATTATATATATATTAGTAGATGTTGTATATGTTTTGCATCCGCGCTAGTCCAGTCCCCGCTCTGTCGTTAGTTAGCTAACCTAACGGGTGATGACGGGACCCAGTGGCGAATGCGGATGGCATATACGTACGTCAGTATATTTTCGTTCTTTATTGGTGTGATCAATTGATGGGAATGCATTGATTCGGATCAATGCAAGTTAAACAAACCTTTTCTGATGTTGTTGGAACACTTTTTCAAAAAGCTGTTATTGCAAGGGCGTTCTCTTTTGTTTTGCACAGTGGTATTCAGTTGGAATATCCTGCTCCTCAGTCGACGAGGCAAGGGCCGAGATCCCTTCACCGGGAGTGACCCCTTGGACAAAAGTTTGCGTCAGGGCATTAACTTCACTATAGCCGATTGCTTTTGCTTTGCACCGTGGTATTCAGTTGGAATATCCTGCACCTCATTCTACGGGGAAAGAGCCGAGATCCCTTCACCGGGAGTGACCTCTTTAGCAAAGGTTTTCGTCACTATATTTTTATAAAAGGCTATGCAGTTCCTTCAACAATATCAAGTTCATTACGTTAAAAGTTTTTCGCCAAAAACTAGACGTAGCCCTCCGTCATTTCTTACAAGTATTACTTAGTATTCGTGCTGCGTTTGTTGACTGTGTCAAGGCGTAGTGTGCGGTAGCTAAGTAGTGTTTGTTTGCAGCATATAAATGGGATTGGTTAGGACAGTCGTGCGGCCTTGTTGACTGTGTCAAGGGCTCGTACGGGTGGGTTTAATGCAATCCAGGATAATGACGGGTTGAACTTGACTAGGACTCTTTGATTTGTTGACTGTGTCAAGGTCACTTGAGTCCTAGGGGTAAAACACACATCGGGAGTTTCAAAAGTACTGAAACTTGCCAGATATGCGCATACCTTCTGGAGTGTGATAACGTGAGCGGATTCCGTCACGTTATCATGCGATGAGAGTTGGATCCCGATTCCCACTGATGAGTTAGTTTACTCCTCGGGTTATCCCGGCTAATTCTTCTTTCAGGTTTGGGGAAGAATTTGACGTTACAGTGGGAGGTTTCCAGATTAGATAAAGTGACAACCATTCTGATCTAGGTTAGAGTGCACGCTGAGTATTTCTTTTCTCTCTCTCTTTGGCAGCGACCATTGACCCGACCCTAGACTATGACTCAGTGACCAAGTTGACCGAACCTTCTTAACACTGGCTTTTGGATTGTCAGAGTTGCAGACCCCTTTGCCACTCCTACTTTTACTCTTTTCTCCGGGACACCCCGTATTACTACGAACGTCCACTTCCATTGGACAAAACCATCGTATGGTTATATACGAACTCGAAGGACTTCGAGGATGGTTTCCGGTTCTGGAGAAAACGAATAGGACTATTCAGTTGTCTTTACCTTTTACCTTCTCTCAGGTTGCGAGTACTCCTTGGTTTAGGAGATAGTACACCTATTATGCAAATTGGATAGTCTTCTTCCAAACCTTAGGCTGGTGCCGAACGGTAGGGAATGAAGAAAGCCAATTAGCCTAAACGGTGTACAGAAGGTATTAAGTTCAGACAAAGCAAGAGATTAGTAAGAGGGCAAAGTAAATTGCGACTGCTATTCACGACCAAACCATGTACTTCTTTGTCAATCCTAAATCACCTATGAATTAAGTACATTCGGTTGTCTTTTATCCTCACCTTCTCTCGCATTGCGAGTGTTCCTAGGACTAGGACAGTACACCCATTATGCTTATTGGATAGTCTTCTTCCAAACCATAGGCTGGTGCCGAACGGTAGGGAAGGAAGAAAACCATTTGGCCTAAAGGGGTGTACAGAAGGTAATGACTAAAGACATGTAAAGGGATTTAGAAAGGTGGCAAAGAATTATACGGTTATAGTTGTGAATCTGGATAATGGAAGAGGCATTACTATGAATACCAGGATACCCCATCGAAACATCTCAATGTTTCAGTTTCACTGTGTACTGTTAAATGAAAACTGATTTCCCAATTAGGCACTTGCTCCAGGGTATGTATTTACCAGGTATGAGTCTCACATCTGTATGGTTTTATAGATGATGAGTGGGAGTAAGTTATTGGGAATTAGGTGACCATCCTCATTATATCGGGATTCATGATATTTGAGGAAGCCACCTGGGTTGTTTGCCGGTCAGCAAATATTTGGTTTTGAATATCCGTTGTTGTGCACCGATTTCAAATTGATATATCTGTACGTCTATTTTTATAGAGTGAGATATACTTTTTGAAATTATGTCTATGACATTTACCTATACCAGTGGATGGTTAGGTAAGGAGCATTGAACAGCGGTGTAATTCTTCTTAACCAAAAGTACAGTTTTCAACCTATGACACACAGTGAATGAGTCACTTGACTCAAAGGACTTGTACAGAGTATTGTATATTGTCCAGTGTCCATTAGGACAGAGGGGTTGGTCCTCGTACTATATTCTGTTTACTTTTAACTTCTCTAGTTCTTAGACATGTGTTTCATAGAAACACAGGGTCTAAGTTTTGAGGAGTTATAGGTATAAGAGTAAAGTAGAGAACCAGGTGTTGCAAGTATCGGGATTCTTCAAGGTGATCGAAGATGTAGATACTTGTGAATGGTATTCAGTTGATAGTAATGATTAAGAGAACTAGCTTCTCTTTCAGGTTACTCATAATTGGAAGTACTCCTAAGTTGAGTAACGCTGATCGGCCTCTTTTCCATTTACTTGACATGCACTGGAGACAGCTGCATGATTTGAATCTGGTTCAATTAAATCAGTGCCTCTGGTTCTTGGATATAGAACAGTTCATATCTTGACATTGTTAAGATACGGGGAGTTGTCCGGCTTATGCTTAAAACCAGACACTGGACAACTCAAGGCACGTTTCAGTAGTGGCTGTTTGTGGGTTGACCCGGGCTATGACGAGGGTTGACTTTCTACCATCTGGAAGATCAATAGTGATATTGTTCTTGACTCGCCACAGTTTTATCAAAAATGGATTTTTTCAGAAAAACAGTAGTGGGAGTATGGTAGAACTGGAAGTGATTCCAGAACCGCAAACGATTACTGAAGATTTGATAAGAACCTAAAGATTCAATCTGGTTTGACATTCCATTGGCCACTCCGCAGACAAGGTGGGTTACCTCAGGCACCCGAGAGGTACTTCGGTATACTCAAGGACAGTGGCAGAGAGGTTCTTGTTTACCCAGACTTGCCATTGCTATTGTTCCAGGCTGCGAGACCCGGCGGGAGGATGAGTATAGCGTCGTTCTAAACTGGCTTTAGAAGTGCACGTCTATATGACTCTGCCAGAGGGTTGTCGTAGTCAGTGGGAGCAGCGGAAGCACTGGTGGACATCAGGCTTATGTCTATTCATAGACTAAAGCAGATAAAGCGGAGATAGATCATCTATTTCTGATGTGACAGTCATAGGTTTGACTTCATCAGAATAGGGGATGGATCTGTTAAGAAGGTAGTAGGGTGTGATGTCCTGGTATTTGATGACATACACAAAGTAGGAAGTGATATTCCTATACTACGATCGGTTATACTTTGGTCGTCACACAGTAGTTTCTCCACATAGGACTTGGATATTATATCAGACATTCTGGTTACTAGATTTATGGTTTTAGATCTAGATTTGGGTGGTTTCCCAATCTGGGTACTTTGACCGCATTCTATGAGTATTTAGAATGGACGACTCCTGGCACGGTAGTGTACCTGCAGGTAATGGAGTCACCCTCTCTAAAGGTGTCTTACAGACTAAAGGGGAGAGGGACACGCATGATTGACAGATCACTTGCTTAGGCAATTGAGTCAATCATGAGATGTCAAGTACCACACCAGATGTTGTTCTTGCAGTAGGTGCAATAAGTTGATATTGATCCAATCCTGGAGAAACAGTCGGAAGCAGTTTTAGAACATAAGTGAATGTTCTAGGGATATGATAACGGCAGTCTTCTTTGGGAGACAGTTATCATTCCAGGCTTCCAAGGTGACCTGGATGGCAGAGTGGCTGTCAGAGTTATAGTTTTCCCTCTGACGAGGGGCAGTATTTTGGACTGGTGGTCCAGGTGGATACTGAGGGAAGGCATGGCGCAGGATACTGATTAAGTTCAGTTGACGATACAGTCTAAGAAGTTTGGATTTGGAGTTCATTTATGAGCTGGGTCCCATCAGACATCCAGACATTCTAAGACAGGTATTGCTCATTTCGGGAGATAGCTTTCTCTGCGAACTTGAGATATAGAGAGACATAGAAAGAAACATCAAAGCGGATCCACTCACTGAGGCTATTCCTCGAACGCAATAGTCTCGCAAACGAGCTTTGTGAGACTGACTAGTAGAGGAGTTGGGTGTTCGGTATCACACGGGCTGTAAGTATGCGACATCGCAATAATTAGCCTCGAGTGCAAGTGGGAGATTGTTGGAGATAGTGCCCTCAGAGTCAATTATTGGATCACAGGCACGTGATTGCAATGATTGAGGGGAGGACCTGTCCCAGTAGGACAGTCTTACTCGAGATGATAGTATGCTATCTGGTTTATCTTTATCATCGCGTACTGCTTTAGGTGACCTTTCGAGTCGCTATTACACGTTGATAAAGCCCCTTGGATTCTTGCTTGACCACCAGCAGTATGAGGGCGATCATATAAGTGGGAGCTGGGGTCTACAAGCACATCCTTAAAAGGTCCCTAGTCGTGGGAGATTCGAGACAGGGCATCGTTTCTCCAGAGTAGACTAGTGTATACAGTCGAGACCCCGACGAGGGGCGGTGGCCGGTCTCACAAGCCACTGGTGTCAGTTGGTTCACCTAAGATGTATACAGGTGCTCATTGGGTTATGAGTACACCGGACAGGACTCGCCGGGAACCTGCTAGTTGGGATTATACCAGACGTCAGATAGCAGTTCCCTGGTGACATGTGTACAGGTTAGTTCATCGACCTGAGATCGTCATTTGTCTCGTGTGAGTTCCCACTGTACTTTGATTACTACCCTACCACGGCTCAAAGGAGTCGTGCAAACAGGTTTTAGTTGGGTACAGTCCCGAGCCACATGGAGGCAGTGAGCGGATCTGCAGGGGTTCGTCTCTCCCGGTATTGGGGGTGAGGTCGTGCTGTGTCTAGGAGAGCCATAACATGAAAAGTCCTTGGCCAAGGCAGGAGATTTGCTGGTAGGTATTCCAGTAGTATCTCAGGGTGTTCTGGGCTACACTCCGACACGACTTGTACCGCTTTTGGGGGTCTGACTTTTACCAACCCCCTAGGCCCGCCATGCGATACTCATAGACGAACGGACCGGACTGTACGGATATTGTCACTGACAGGCTCAGTAGGGTGTCAGGATGAGTTCGCTCATCGACGTCCCTTTTGGTCAATAGCTGGTGGCCCGTCACGTATGGCTAATACCTCTGACGTGCTAGTGGTTAAATCCACAGCCATAGTATTGGCGAGTCTTTAGAGTCCACCACACAGACAGTTACTCAAGTTTCGGGCGAAACGCTGTAGAGGCCGTATGGAGATATGGCAGGGTTCGATCAGATACGTGCGGTATTGCACGGATCGTGATCGGACGGTTTTTACTAGCCGGCTTTGGCTTAAGCCGGATCTTAGTATTAGATAGTGTAGTTTTGTCTCTTTGCATTTGTGTTCAGTGCGAATACAAATGCGGGCATGTATTTGCAGTAGTGGGGTTTTCCTGTAATTTATTACGGGATCGGTTTTCTGAAGTTGCCAGTTTGCATTCCGTTCCGGCCGGTTTTCCTTCATTCCTTCTCGGCCGGACTTTTGTTGGAAGGGGGTTATTTGCAATTTGCAATTAACATTTAGTGGAGGGTTTTCTTGCACTTGTGGATTATGATGAGACTTGCTTCATCATGAGATTCCATATTGGTCTCTTCTTGGCTTTTCATTTGATGGTTTGTGAAAGGAAATGGTTGTGACCATTTTCTTTAAGATCTTATTTTTCCATTCTATTATGATATACATAATGTGGTGCCATTCTTTTTCTCTCTCCAATCTCATTCTTGAGATGTTGGGCCGGCCACTAGAGAGGAGTGAAGAGAGGATTTCATTTTGTGTGAGGAAAAAGATTCATATCATTTTCATGCTACCAAAATTCATAAGCACAATTTCTTTAGTTGCTTTCTTCTCCTCCTCACATCCTTCCATCTAGGCAACTTCAAGAACCCCAAGAGACATGCTTACTACACTATTCTATAGTAAGTCTTGGACGCGTCGGCTAGCCAACTTCGCGCCCGAGTTGCCTCGGTCAAGAGGCGGGAGCCCGTAAAAGATTCCGGCTACGTGGTGCCCCTTTCCGACGAGCGAGGAGGTGACGGAGATTCCGCAAGAGATCGGAGTGGAGATGAAGACCGGAGGACTCGGATCGCTTGGTATAGCATCTCTACTCTTTTCCTTTTTGCTAGCTAGCTAGGTTAATGACCCGATCCGGGTAAAAAGTCCGCGGCGGTGCCGTTTTGCAAAGTTCGCAAAGTTTTTGTTTTCCGCGTTTCCGGCGTCGGATCGACGGCCGGGGCGCCCCCGCGGGCTTACAATGGTATCAGAGCCACGCCATTAACCTTCCCTAGCTTGCTCTAGCGCGTTTCGAACTCGATCGAACAAAAACCCGAAAACCGTATTTTTGTGCACATGTGTTCTCTGTTAAAATTTTTTGAGCTCCTAAAATTTTTCTGGTGATTTCAGAGACATGTACAACAAATTATAAAAATTCTGGGAAAATACGATCCACTGATTCCTCACTTCGACCGCGGAAGCGCGGCCAAACCCCTGGTTTGGCCGCGCTTGCGCGGCGGAAAAGAGGAATCGTGGCACCATATTTTCCCAGTAAGCTTATGTGTTGAAAATAGGGCATTTGGGATATTTTCTTTGGGCCCAGATTTTCTGTAAGTGCTACAGTAGTGTGTGGGGCCCACATTGATAAATTTGTTCGATCGGATATTTTAAACATGCTAGTTCACAGTATTTACTTTATATCTGCGACCGTGAATGTCACTTGATCGGTAAATCCCGTCTAACTGCTATAGCCCGGTTAGACGGATTTGCGAACGTGATTTTCACGTTGATGTTCTGTGATTGTACTGTGTTGTTGCGGATCGGTCGTGGAGGATAGCCTGGTTGCAGTGGTAGTACAGTTCTGTTGTATTATGTACATTTGATATTGCGGGGCGAGCGTCCGACATGTGGACTGCCGTCACTGCCAGTTTGTATTATTATTTTGGGGCACGACCTGGTTGCGGTCGATGTACCCGTTGTATGTATATTTTACTTTCTGTACTAGGATTACCCCGCGGAGGGGTGCACGGATAGCCGGATTCTAGAGGGCAACAAGCCCGCATCTCATGGCATTGAGACGGAGGGGGCTTCACTCTAGAATTGGAGGGCTATTCGCCGCACTCGTAGGGGGTATAGGGTTGACCCAGGAGGGGTGCCCAAGTTACCGGATTCCGTGAAGTGCTGGGTGGTCCATTCACGTTGCTGAAAGGGGCTGCCTCGCTTCAGGTTTTGGCGGGTAACTTGCCGCACCCGTAGGGGTCTAGGATTTCATTGCACAGGCTATCCACACGACCAGGGGAACGTCGGGTTTCAGCGGCTCTGTGAAACCCGGGGATCCCAGATATCTGTATTGATCTGTGTTGTTATACATTTCTGTGCTGTTGCTTTTTATCACGCCATGAGCGAAAATTATATATTATATATATATTAGTAGATGTTGTATATGTTTTGCATCCGCGCTAGTCCAGTCCCCGCTCTGTCGTTAGTTAGCTAACCTAACGGGTGATGACGGGACCCAGTGGCGAATGCGGATGGCATATACGTACGTCAGTATATTTTCGTTCTTTATTGGTGTGATCAATTGATGGGAATGCATTGATTCGGATCAATGCAAGTTAAACAAACCTTTTCTGATGTTGTTGGAACACTTTTTCAAAAAGCTGTTATTGCAAGGGCGTTCTCTTTTGTTTTGCACAGTGGTATTCAGTTGGAATATCCTGCTCCTCAGTCGACGAGGCAAGGGCCGAGATCCCTTCACCGGGAGTGACCCCTTGGACAAAAGTTTGCGTCAGGGCATTAACTTCACTATAGCCGATTGCTTTTGCTTTGCACCGTGGTATTCAGTTGGAATATCCTGCACCTCATTCTACGGGGAAAGAGCCGAGATCCCTTCACCGGGAGTGACCTCTTTAGCAAAGGTTTTCGTCACTATATTTTTATAAAAGGCTATGCAGTTCCTTCAACAATATCAAGTTCATTACGTTAAAAGTTTTTCGCCAAAAACTAGACGTAGCCCTCCGTCATTTCTTACAAGTATTACTTAGTATTCGTGCTGCGTTTGTTGACTGTGTCAAGGCGTAGTGTGCGGTAGCTAAGTAGTGTTTGTTTGCAGCATATAAATGGGATTGGTTAGGACAGTCGTGCGGCCTTGTTGACTGTGTCAAGGGCTCGTACGGGTGGGTTTAATGCAATCCAGGATAATGACGGGTTGAACTTGACTAGGACTCTTTGATTTGTTGACTGTGTCAAGGTCACTTGAGTCCTAGGGGTAAAACACACATCGGGAGTTTCAAAAGTACTGAAACTTGCCAGATATGCGCATACCTTCTGGAGTGTGATAACGTGAGCGGATTCCGTCACGTTATCATGCGATGAGAGTTGGATCCCGATTCCCACTGATGAGTTAGTTTACTCCTCGGGTTATCCCGGCTAATTCTTCTTTCAGGTTTGGGGAAGAATTTGACGTTACAGTGGGAGGTTTCCAGATTAGATAAAGTGACAACCATTCTGATCTAGGTTAGAGTGCACGCTGAGTGTTTCTTTTCTCTCTCTCTTTGGCAGCGACCATTGACCCGACCCTAGACTATGACTCAGTGACCAAGTTGACCGAACCTTCTTAACACTGGCTTTTGGATTGTCAGAGTTGCAGACCCCTTTGCCACTCCTACTTTTACTCTTTTCTCCGGGACACCCCGTATTACTACGAACGTCCACTTCCATTGGACAAAACCATCGTATGGTTATATACGAACTCGAAGGACTTCGAGGATGGTTTCCGGTTCTGGAGAAAACGAATAGGACTATTCAGTTGTCTTTACCTTTTACCTTCTCTCAGGTTGCGAGTACTCCTTGGTTTAGGAGATAGTACACCTATTATGCAAATTGGAGAGTCTTCTTCCAAACCTTAGGCTGGTGCCGAACGGTAGGGAATGAAGAAAGCCAATTAGCCTAAACGGTGTACAGAAGGTATTAAGTTCAGACAAAGCAAGAGATTAGTAAGAGGGCAAAGTAAATTGCGACTGCTATTCACGACCAAACCATGTACTTCTTTGTCAATCCTAAATCACCTATGAATTAAGTACATTCGGTTGTCTTTTATCCTCACCTTCTCTCGCATTGCGAGTGTTCCTAGGACTAGGACAGTACACCCATTATGCTTATTGGATAGTTTTCTTCCAAACCATAGGCTGGTGCCGAACGGTAGGGAAGGAAGAAAACCATTTGGCCTAAAGGGGTGTACAGAAGGTAATGACTAAAGACATGTAAAGGGATTTAGAAAGGTGGCAAAGAATTATACGGTTATAGTTGTGAATCTGGATAATGGAAGAGGCATTACTATGAATACCAGGATACCCCATCGAAACATCTCAATGTTTCAGTTTCACTGTGTACTATTAAATGAAAACTGATTTCCCAATTAGGCACTTGCTCCAGGGTATGTATTTACCAGGTATGAGTCTCACATCTGTATGGTTTTACAGATGATGAGTGGGAGTAAGTTATTGGGAATTAGGTGTCCATCCTCATTATATCGGGATTCATGATATTTGAGGAAGCCACCTGGGTTGTTTGCCGTTCAGCAAATATTTGGTTTTGAATATCCGTTGTTGTGCACCGATTTCAAATTGATATATCTGTACGTCTATTTTTATAGAGTGAGATATACTTTTTGAAATTATTTCTATGACATTTACCTATACCAGTGGATGGTTAGGTAAGGAGCATTGAACAGCGGTGTAATTCTTCTTAACCAAAAGTACAGTTTTCAACCTACGACACACAGTGAATGAGTCACTTGACTCAAAGGACTTGTACAGAGTATTGTATATTGTCCAGTGTCCATTAGGACAGAGGGGTTGGTCCTCGTACTATATTCTGTTTACTTTTAACTTCTCTAGTTCTTAGACATGTGTTTCATAGAAACACAGGGTCTAAGTTTTGAGGAGTTATAGGTATAAGAGTAAAGTAGAGAACCAGGTGTTGCAAGTATCGGGATTCTTCAAGGTGATCGAAGATGTAGATACTTGTGAATGGTATTCAGTTGATAGTAATGATTAAGAGAACTAGCTTCTCTTTCAGGTTACTCATAATTGGAAGTACTCCTAAGTTGAGTAACGCTGATCGGCCTCTCTTCCATTTACTTGACATGCACTGGAGACAGCTGCATGATTTGAATCTGGTTCAATTAAATCAGTGCCTCTGGTTCTTGGATATAGAACAGTTCATATCTTGACATTGTTAAGATACGGGGAGTTGTCCGGCTTATGCTTAAAACCAGACACTGGACAACTCAAGGCACGTTTCAGTAGTGGCTGTTTGTGGGTTGACCCGGGCTATGACGAGGGTTGACTTTCTACCATCTGGAAGATCAATAGTGATATTGTTCTTGACTCGCCACAGTTTTATCAAAAATGGATTTTTTCAGAAAAACAGTAGTGGGAGTATGGTAGAACTGGAAGTGATTCCAGAACCGCAAACGATTACTGAAGATTTGATAAGAACCTAAAGATTCAATCTGGTTTGACATTCCATTGGCCACTCCGCAGACAAGGTGGGTTACCTCAGGCACCCGAGAGGTACTTCGGTATACTCAAGGACAGTGGCAGAGAGGTTCTTGTTTACCCAGACTTGCCATTGCTATTGTTCCAGGCTGCGAGACCCGGCGGGAGGATGAGTATAGCGTTGTTCTAAACTGGCTTTAGAAGTGCACGTCTATATGACTCTGCCAGAGGGTTGTCGTAGTCAGTGGGAGCAGCGGAAGCACTGGTGGACATCAGGCTTATGTCTATTCATAGACTAAAGCAGATAAAGCGGAGATAGATCATCTATTTCTGATGTGACAGTCATAGGTTTGACTTCATCAGAATAGGGGATGGATCTGTTAAGAAGGTAGTAGGGTGTGATGTCCTGGTATTTGATGACATACACAGAGTAGGAAGTGATATTCCTATACTACGATCGGTTATACTTTGGTCGTCACACAGTAGTTTCTCCACATAGGACTTGGATATTATATCAGACATTCTGGTTACTAGATTTATGGTTTTAGATCTAGATTTGGGTGGTTTCCCAATCTGGGTACTTTGACCGCATTCTATGAGTATTTAGAATGGACGACTCCTGGCACGGTAGTGTACCTGCAGGTAATGGAGTCACCCTCTCTAAAGGTGTCTTACAGACTAAAGGGGAGAGGGACACGCATGATTGACAGATCACTTGCTTAGGCAATTGAGTCAATCATGAGATGTCAAGTACCACACCAGATGTTGTTCTTGCAGTAGGTGCAATAAGTTGATATTGATCCAATCCTGGAGAAACAGTCGGAAGCAGTTTTAGAACATAAGTGAATGTTCTAGGGATATGATAACGGCAGTCTTCTTTGGGAGACAGTTATCATTCCAGGCTTCCAAGGTGACCTGGATGGCAGAGTGGCTGTCAGAGTTATAGTTTTCCCTCTGACGAGGGGCAGTATTTTGGACTGGTGGTCCAGGTGGATACTGAGGGAAGGCATGGCGCAGGATACTGATTAAGTTCAGTTGACGATACAGTCTAAGAAGTTTGGATTTAGAGTTCATTTATGAGCTGGGTCCCATCAGACATCCAGACATTCTAAGACAGGTATTGCTCATTTCGGGAGATAGCTTTCTCTGCGAACTTGAGATATAGAGAGACATAGAAAGAAACATCAAAGCGGATCCACTCACTGAGGCTATTCCTCGAATGCAATAGTCTCGCAAACGAGCTTTGTGAGACTGACTAGTAGAGGAGTTGGGTGTTCGGTATCACACGGGCTGTGAGTATGCGACATCGCAATAATTAGCCTTGAGTGCAAGTGGGAGATTGTTGGAGATAGTGCCCTCAGAGTCAATTATTGGATCACAGGCACGTGATTGCAATGATTGAGGGGAGGACCTGTCCCAGTAGGACAGTCTTACTCGAGATGATAGTATGCTATCTGGTTTATCTTTATCATCGCGTACTGCTTTAGGTGACCTTTCGAGTCGCTATTACACGTTGATAAAGCCCCTTGGATTCTTGCTTGACCACCAGCAGTATGAGGGCGATCATATAAGTGGGAGCTGGGGTCTACAAGCACATCCTTAAAAGGTCCCTAGTCGTGGGAGATTCGAGACAGGGCATCGTTTCTCCAGAGTAGACTAGTGTATACAGTCGAGACCCCGACGAGGGGCGGTGGCCGGTCTCACAAGCCACTGGTGTCAGTTGGTTCACCTAAGATGTATACAGGTGCTCATTGGGTTATGAGTACACCGGACAGGACTCGCCGGGAACCTGCTAGTTGGGATTATACCAGACGTCAGATAGCAGTTCCCTGGTGACATGTGTACAGGTTAGTTCATCGACCTGAGATCGTCATTTGTCTCGTGTGAGTTCCCACTGTACTTTGATTACTACCCTACCACGGCTCAAAGGAGTCGTGCAAACAGGTTTTAGTTGGGTACAGTCCCGAGCCACATGGAGGCAGTGAGCGGATCTGCAGGGGTTCGTCTCTCCCGGTATTGGGGGTGAGGTCGTGCTGTGTCTAGGAGAGCCATAACATGAAAAGTCCTTGGCCAAGGCAGGAGATTTGCTGGTAGGTATTCCAGTAGTATCTCAGGGTGTTCTGGGCTACACTCCGACACGACTTATACCGCTTTTGGGGGTCTGACTTTTACCAACCCCCTAGGCCCGCCATGCGATACTCATAGACGAACGGACCGGACTGTACGGATATTGTCACTGACAGGCTCAGTAGGGTGTCAGGATGAGTTCGCTCATCGACGTCCCTTTTGGTCAATAGCTGGTGGCCCGTCACGTATGGCTAATACCTCTGACGTGCTAGTGGTTAAATCCACAGCCATAGTATTGGCGAGTCTTTAGAGTCCACCACACAGACAGTTACTCAAGTTTCGGGCGAAACGCTGTAGAGGCCGTATGGAGATATGGCAGGGTTCGATCAAATACGTGCGGTATTGCACGGATCGTGATCGGACGGTTTTTACTAGCCGGCTTTGGCTTAAGCCGGATCTTAGTATTAGATAGTGTAGTTTTGTCTCTTTGCATTTATGTTCAGTGCGAATAGAAATGCGGGCATGTATTTGCAGTAGTGGGGTTTTCCTGTAATTTATTACGGGATCGGTTTTCTGAAGTTGCCAGTTTGCATTCCGTTCCGGCCGGTTTTCCTTCATTCCTTCTCGGCCGGACTTTTGTTGGAAGGGGGTTATTTGCAATTTGCAATTAACATTTAGTGGAGGGTTTTCTTGCACTTGTGGATTATGATGAGACTTGCTTCATCATGAGATTCCATATTGGTCTCTTCTTGGCTTTTCATTTGATGGTTTTTGAAAGGAAATGGTTGTGACCATTTTCTTTAAGATCTTATTTTTCCATTCTATTATGATATACATAATGTGGTGCCATTCTTTTTCTCTCTCCAATCTCATTCTTGAGATGTTGGGCCGGCCACTAGAGAGGAGTGAAGAGAGGATTTCATTTTGTGTGAGGAAAAAGATTCATATCATTTTCATGCTACCAAAATTCATAAGCACAATTTCTTTAGTTGCTTTCTTCTCCTCCTCACATCCTTCCATCTAGGCAACTTCAAGAACCCCAAGAGACATGCTTACTACACTATTCTATAGTAAGTCTTGGACGCGTCGGCTAGCCAACTTCGCGCCCGAGTTGCCTCGGTCAAGAGGCGGGAGCCCGTAAAAGATTCCGGCTACGTGGTGCCCCTTTCCGACGAGCGAGGAGGTGACGGAGATTCCGCAAGAGATCGGAGTGGAGATGAAGACCGGAGGACTCGGATCGCTTGGTATAGCATCTCTACTCTTTTCCTTTTTGCTAGCTAGCTAGGTTAATGACCCGATCCGGGTAAAAAGTCCGCGGCGGTGCCGTTTTGCAAAGTTCGCAAAGTTTTTGTTTTCCGCGTTTCCGGCGTCGGATCGACGGCCGGGGCGCCCCCGCGGGCTTACATATTCCTTGAATTTCTTAAAAGTTTTAGTGTAACACTTTGAATTTCCGTTAGAATGTTTTTGTGATAATTAGTAATTGTACGTGTTATTATATATGTGTTTATAGGATTATTAGTTATATTTAGTCGTGTTAGCAAATTGGGAAAATTTTCCTTTGTAGTGTACACCTTGCACACTTAGCCATTTTTGTGACTTAGGGTTTTGGTAACATGTTAACCATTCTTTTGTGCATGGTTCTTTTTAATTCCCCACCATTTTATTCATATCTTAACCCCTTTTTATAATTTCAAATCCTAATAAACAATGAAGCATGGTGATTAGGTGAAAGGTTGACTTTTTTGACCCCATTTTCTTCTTTTCTCTCTCTCTCTCTTCCCCACTCCAGAATTCTGCATCATTCCAGCAGCAAAACCCTAGCCTTCCCTCATCTTTTCCTCTCGTTTTCACTTCTCCTTGATTCCCAAACAAAACCTACACAAATCAACACTTTTATCATCACAAAACCATGGAAAAAGGGGATTTTTGAGGTGTTCGAAGGCAAATCTGCACACTTGATGCAAGAGCTGGAAAGTTTGGTGTTTCATAATGTGATTTGAAGGTATTAACTCATGTTAGCACCCCCTTTTCCTTAAACTTGTAGTATTCTTTAGTAAAAATCTCATTTTTGTGCATTTTTGGTGATATTAAAGGATATTTGTGATTCACATGTTAGATTAGGTTTTGTTAGTTGTGTTAGCTCTATTAGGTGTTATTAGAACTATTTTAGGCCAGGTTTGTTTCAGTTTGCACAAATATACCCTAAAGTTCCATTTTAGTGCAAAAGTGTGGATTTTAACTAGAAATAAGACTCTGTAGGATCTGCTGCTACCCGAGATATTTCAGAGTGAAACTAGAGGTTACTGTAGCATGTATGGGGGGTATAGAGTGCACACACCAAACCTGGGAGCCCAATTCCCTACCCAGGCCGCCGAAATAAGCATTCTGGCCGCAATTTGCGGCCAGATGGGGGTGTTTTGGGTTGGGGTTTGGGGTGATGGTGTCTGCTGCTATGTGAGTTATTTTGGTACATATAGTTTTACATTATCATTTCTGTATCAAAATCTGGAGTAGAATACCTATTTTCCCGTATTTTCAATCTTTCGCGACACGCGTGATACGTGTGTGTGGGTTTGGGGTTTCTGCGTATCGTGACGCGTCGGAGTGGCTTCAGGCGCGTAATCACACGTTTTAGCGTATCGCGCACATGCGCGCTTGGTTCACGACACGAGTTGCTAGTTCGGCCTTAATGTCGTGTGTGTGTGACTTCAAGCTTATGTATGATATATTGTGTAATTCTAGGTTCGCAGGCGAGTACGGCGGACGCCGCGCAGAAGGGGAAACAAGTTGTTGGCTATATCTAGCGAGAGACTACGGTAAGTAGATTTCACATCTACGGGGATATCGCCCGCATGGCGTTCTACGTCAGGGCTGATAGGACCTTATAGCTACATTTACATACATTGACGGTGCATGGCTACTATTTACTGCATACTGCATTCCCTGCTATATGGATATAAACTAGAATTGATAGAACACCGCACCATTACTAACGGTCCATGTTGCACGAGCACTATCCTGCATGTTACACACACACCGTTAGTAATTGCCATGACACTCACACTGTAGAATTCACATCGGATCATTATATTGTAGCTCATCTATATGTGACTTGACATGATATTCATATTTGATGCACATATCATATCGGATCATTGATTTGCATGTTGGTTTGGATTATATATGATTTCTGGATTTAGGAACCGTGGCTATTTCAAATATGTAATCATTTAAAAACCCGGTTCCCTTGATATGATATTTCGGTGCGTCCACCATGTGTTTCCTCGGTGCTAGAGTGATATATGTGAACCCGAATCGAGGAGCTGGTTGAGGCCGATTACGGGTACATGGTGGACCCGGTATGGTACCCCGGGGCGAGAACGGTTTCGCTGTGTAGTAGACGGTGAGCCTGGCAGAGGGACTACTACCTACCGGTGATTGGTCGGACCTGACAGTTATCCGGAGGGTACTGATCAGAGTCGATAGATGGATGCGGGGTGATCCATACTGCCGGGGCCGAGGGCCGATACCGCAAACGGAGCCCGTGGGTTGACCCGGACTAACGGGGCCCGATGGATAAGGATTTGGGTGTCGATGCTGGACACGAGTATTTATGATATTTGGGTGCCGATGTAGGGCACTCGGGATTCTCAGAGATTTACAGGATTTGAGGGCCGATGAGAGTGCCGGCGCCTGAGCTATTTGGGGGACCTGGGTGCATTGATGGACACCGATTATATATTCCACGTTGACATTCCGTGTAGATGTTATATTGCCCATGCTCAGTAGTTTATTATTGTACCTCATCCTGTAGTTATATTACCTGATAGAGCATTTGCATGATTATTGCACATACTGCTTATCACATATTGATATCATCTGTTGGCATATGATAAAGTAGCGCAGTACGTGCATGCTCGCGATTACCTTTATATGTTATCTCTATTCACGAGTTGGCAACTCACCCCCGTTGTGCCACAGTGTTTGCAGGTTGCCCTTCGGAGTAGTCGCGGCAGGCTGCGTTGTGCATCTTTTGGCAAAGATACCCCCATAGTTGGTGTACTAGCTCTTTTGCTGATAGGTGGGTTTTGTGCGGTATCTGTTTATCTTTCAGTTATGTACATTGTTGTATCTAGTATTCTCCATCTACCATGTATGTATTTGACTTAGAGACAGTGTGAGGACGATGATGTATATTTTTGGTATCCTGGTGTCGAGCTCGTTGTGAGCCGACTTTTCTTATGCAGTTTTATTCTATCTGTGATGTTCCCACTTGTGGATCTTGATCTTCGCTACGGCGTCTTATATTGCTATCTTGGTGATTGTTTACTTAGATTTCTTAACATGTAGTAAGTGCTTTCATTTTAAACTTATAACACTCTACTTTCACTGGTTTGATTTCTGGGTTTTCGGTTCACTTAGTCGAGTTACGCCTGTAGACGTTACGTGGTTAAGTGCCGGTCACAAGCCAAACTTTGGGTCGTGACATTTAGACTCGTGTTTCAACAGGAACACATGTCCGAATCTTGAGAGATCGTCGATGAATGTAATGAATTACAAAGAACCAACCCTGGCATTAGTAGATATAGGACCGTATACATCATCATGTATCTGTCCCAAGAGTTCAGCAACTCTTTCTCTGTTTCCAGTAAACGGAGTATTGGTCATTTTACCTTTGAGACAAGATTGGCAAGTATTATAAGATGAAAATTCGAACAGATTCTAATATTCATCCTTATGTAACTTAGCTAGTTGTGTCGCAATGATATGACCTAGTCTACAATGCCACAAGAAGGATTCGTTCATTTCTGAACTCCTCCTCTTGTGTGTGTTCTATGTGCTTTGAACTGTGGTTTGATTTAGAACGTATATGCCATTACATAACGTGCCCGATCCAATCAACTCTTGATCAAGGAAAATGTTCACAACATTATCCATCAATACAAAATTATATCCTTCTTTAACTTATTAAAGAAACCGTTGTAATGTTGTATATCAGGTTCGGTATGTAATAACATTTGTTCAGAATCAATGTATTAATACAAGGTGATATCTGCCAACTGATTTGGCTGCGACAATTGCACCATTCTCTACACTTAGAGACATATCACCCATTCCCAGTTCTCTACCTTTCTGTAGCCCATGTAACATATTACATATGCGGGATCCTGATCCGGTATCACATACCCAGGACGTAGAGGATACTGAGAAACAGTTCTCGGTAATGAACACACCGGAAGAAGATGCATCAACATGCACTTTCTTCGATTTGGTGGTATGGGAATCCTGGTATTCCCCTATTTCCTGCTCGGACTTATAACAATTATTAGATAGAGTGGAACCAACGTTCCCCAGCTCAGTATAATAAGCAGGTTCGGTCAAAACATCAATATTATTATCTTGATTAAGGAGTGACAAGGTCGCTACCAGGAGAGAAAGAGAGAAGAAAACACTCTGCGTGCGCTCTTGCAAGATTAGATTGGTTATTATTTTATCTAATCAGGATGGCTCCTACTGTTTTTATCAAATCTTCCTTCAAACCCTAAAAGGTAAGACTAGCCGGGATTAATTGCACCCTACAAGTTCGCCAATTTTCCGGCCAGGCTAGTGTCGGTACTTTGAAGGAGGTTCCCCGTGCTTTCGCACGGACCTAATTAAAATAAACCTCATTTTCCCAGGGGCGTAACCCCGTTAACACCTTTCTAGACACCTACTAGATCGGCTAATTGTAAAGTGTAAAACTCTCCAAGGAGAAACTCTTACTCGCAGTGGGTATCGGGATCCAACTATCTCATAGAAGGTATGCAATCTCATTGCAAATTTCAACACTTGAAATTCCCGATAATATTTTTCCCCAAGCCTCCTATGACCTTGACAAAGGCCAACAAACCATAGGATGCTAGTCAAGTTCAACCCGTACATTTCATGATTGAATTAAACCCACCAGCACGACCCTTGACAAAGGCCAACAAGGTCGCATGACTACCCTAATCCAATCGCATCACATGCTTAAGCAGATAAGCACTAATCAGCTACCGCACACTACGCCTTGACAAAGGCCAACAAACGTAGCACGAATACTAAATAGTCCTTTTCTGAAATGACGGAGGGCTACGACAGGTGTTTAAGAAAACCCTTTGCGTAATGAACTTGATATCGTTGTAGAATTGAGTGATTTTGAAAAGGAGTGTTTTTTGAGGCTTTTACTAGTTTTGCTAAAGAGGTCACTCCCGGTGAAAGGATCTCGGCACTTTCCTCATCGAATGAGTGTTGGGTTATGGCAGCACCCCGGCCATCAAACCGTGGCCAAATGCGGAACAAAATTTTTCTAAACTGGCGCTACCATAACCCGATGCCCGGACCCTATACTAGCAATATGTAAAACTAGGAGTTAGATGGTTAAACCGAGTTGATCCGTGTCCTTCGGTCTTCAACCATCATCCCAAGCTCCTAGTGGTCGCGGATCGAATTTGGTCGCCGGCCTTCCTCCATCTACGATGATCCACCTAAGAGAAACGGTGCAAGCTTCAAGCTCGCCAAGCGAGGCAACCAACGCTCCAAGGTTGCTAGCAATGGAGAGTGGAGGTGTAGGATTGTGTCACTATAATTTTTCTCTCATCATAAATGCTTAAAGAGCAACCATAGAAGATCAAGAGGAGGTGAGGAAAACAAGTGGCATGAGCAACTAAAGAAAATAGCTAAGTCTCACCAAATGAGAATGAATGACCAAGTGAAGAAAAGAAAATGAGCAAGGCATGTGTGGAATGGTGGCTTCCCTTCTCTCTCTCAATCATGCACACAAAAAACATCTCCTTTCATTTAACTAATAAACAAAACAATGCCCATACCTCTCTACATGCCTCACCATGCTCATGCCAGCTCACCTTCCACCTCATTTCCAAATTGATTTTCTAAAAAGAAAATCAATTAATGAGGTGGACATCTTCTAGAATCCATTCCGTATAAATACGGAATACAATCTGGTATACGTATCGAAATACATATACGCGTATTCGTACAAAAATACGAATAGCCAAGAGAGAAAATGAATAGTGAACAATAATACTAGAATATATATATATATAAATACATATATAAATTATTAAATCAAAACCTGATTTAATAATCCGGCTTAATACTAAGCCGCTAGTATTATCAACCGTCCGATTAAAGTCTGTGCAGCTTGTACACATATTTAATCGGACACCTGTATGTTCCAACATACCTCATCTACACCATATCGCCTGAACCGTGAAAACCCTCTGTGTGGGACTCTAAAGACTCGTCAATACGATGGCAGTGGGTTTAACCACAAGCACGTCAGCGGCACTAGCTGTACGTAACGGCTACCCAGTTATTGAGCGAAAGGAAGGCCGACGAGCAAACTCATCCAAACTCCTACTAAGCCTGACAGTGACAATATCCATACAGTCTGGTCTGTTCATCTAAGAGTATCGCATATCGAGTCTAGGGGGTGGATGAAGTCAGACCCCTAGAAACGCGACATTTAGTGTCGGTATGAAACACATCACCAACTGAGAAACTATCGATCCTAGATCGGTAATTCTCGTTCACCCTGGCCGAGGATTTCTGGTGTTGGCCACACGTGCACAACGCGGCATCTGTAAGTCCATGCTACCTCTCCCGGTACTTTCAGGCAAGCGGAATTTGATAAAAAATGATTTTCTTAGAGGTGGTAACATGGACTTAAAAACCCGGATCTTTGTTAAACATCTAACTAACAACCTAACTACGAGTTGCTAACTACTCGGTTAGGGGGTTATACCTTTCTTTTTCTCGAACTCCTTCGTCTTCAAGCTTCGATGGTCGTCCGAATTGGCTTCTCCCCGTCGTCTCCTTGCGCCGAAGATAGATCCACCTGAAAGCTTCAACCTTTGGCTCCTTCTTCGAACTTTGAAGAAACTAGTTCACTCGGTTTGCTAAACCTTGTGAACTAGAGTGAGTAGAGAAGAGTTTGTATGGGATTTTATCTATGGTTCTTGGTTCTCAACTCATGAGACAAGTGAACCATAGAGTCAAGAGAGGGAGAGCAAGAGGAGGAGATGAGAGCTCAAGAACAAGAGAGACAATGAGCATGAAAGAATGAGAGAAGACTTTTCTCATTTGGCTCTCATAATCCAAAACAACCATAACACCTCATATCAATCAAGTATTATGTGATGGTTTAAGCAACCATAGCCATATCATTTCATGCACTCATTTTGCATAAAAGAGCAAGCAAGCAAAAGTCTTTGCCATGAAATGATAGCTATAGTTATCATGATGGTCAACTAGTCAAGCCTAGTCAACCGGTCAACAAAGTCAACAAGTCAACAAAGTCAATCCCTCAACAACCATGTCACCATAATACTTAATTAATATAATTGTTAATCACATATCATATTCTCATTAGGGTTAAGCAAAAAGTCAATAGTCAACTGTCAACGGTCAACAACCCTAATGAGAATCCTCTGCCTCTGTCTCTCCATCAACTGTGCATACACACCCGCATCCGCGTTCCGAGGAACACGAATGCATACTGGATAAAACCAATCCCAAAAGGTACACTAGGATCTGGCTTAAACCAAAGCCCGCTAGTGTGAACTGTCCGGACACTGTACGTGCACAAGTGCATGGATGTGACCGAACCCTGTCGCAAAACCATGCGACCTCTACTCTTTTGCCTAAAGGCAAATAGCTTTCTGTGTGGGACTCTAAAGACTCGACACTACGCTGGCAGTGGGTTTAACCACAGACCGCAAGCGGCACTAGCTGTGCGTAACGGTCCCCAGGTAGATGCCGACAAGAAGACTGACGAGGCGAAACCCATCTGAACTCCTACTGAGCCTGAATGTGACATTCTCCGTACAGTCCGGTCTGTTCATCTGATACATCGCATGGCGGGCCTAGGGGGCGGTAAACGTCAGTCCCCCAATAGAGGTACAAGTCATGTCGGAGTGAAGCCCAAAACATCCTGAGATAACACTGGAAGCCTACCAGTATATCTCGTTTGCCCTGTCCAGAGACTACTCGTGTAATGGCTCTCCTAGACACAGCGCGATGTCAACCCCCAATACCGGGAGAGACGAATCCTGTCTAACCGTCACTGCTTCCAAGTGCTTCGGGACTGCACCCAACTACCACCTGTTTGCACGACTCCTTTGAGCCGTGGTAGGGTAGTAATCAAAGTACAGTGGGAACACACTCGAGGCGAAGTGACAGTGTCAAGTCAGCGGACTAAGCTGTACTCATGTCACCTGGGAACTGATAACTGACGATAGGCATAATACCAACTAGTCAGTTCCCGACGAGTCCTGTCCAGTATACTCGTAACCCAACGAGCACCCGCATACTATCTCAAGTACGACGTACCGACGGCTGTGGGACAGACCGTCTCCCACACTGGGATGAGAAGCGCATGCGCTAGTCTACTCCGGAGTATCGATGCCCTGTCTCGATAGTCCTGCGACCAGGGACCTGCATAAGGATGTGCTTATAGATTACCCAGCCCCACTAGTGTGACTGCCATCACAACGCTGGTAATCAAGCAAAGATCCTAAGGGCTCCACTAATGTGTATTGGCGATATACTAAAATAAACACATGTACACATTGAAGTAGAAACAAACCAAGTAGCATACTACTATTTTGAGCAAGATTGTATATACAAGGTGAATATCCCAAGCTTCCATTAAGTAATATACAAACTAGTATGATACAGTAATGGCCTCTAGGGCATATACACTACCAATCGCCCACTTGCACTAAGGCCATGTACTGGCGTATCGAAGACCTATCATCTCGATCAGCCGCTCGAACTGAGTCTGGGGCAAGGCCTTGGTGAATGGATCTGCAGTGTTATCTTCTGAAGCGACTCTCCGAACCTCGATCTCCTGGCGATCCACGATCTCCCTGATCAGGTGATACCGCCTCAAGATGTGTCTGAATCTCTAATGGGACCTGGGTTCCTTCGCTAAAGCTATAGCCCCGTTGTTGTCGCAATACAGAGGTATTGGATCAACAATGGACAGAACCACCTGAAGCTCTTTCAAGAACTTCCTCATCCAGACAGCTTCTTTTGCTCCATCAGATGCAGCGATGTATTCCGCTTCCATCGTCGAGTCTGCAACGGTTTCCTGTTTGGAACTCTTCCAACACACCGCCCCTCCATTGAGGGTAAAGACAAAACCCGACATGGACTTGGAATCATCCTTGTCACTCTGGAAGCTGGAGTCAGCAAAGGCCTCGATCTGGAGGTCTTTTCCGCCATAAACCAAGAACATCTCCTTAGTCCTTCTGAGGTACTTGAGAATGTTCTTTACTGCTATCCAGTGTTTCTCCCCAGGGTTTGACTGATACCGGCTTACCACACTCAGTGCATAAGCTACATCCGGTCTGGTACACAACATCGCATACATTATAGAGCCTACCGCAGAAGCGTAGGGTATAATAGATATGCGATCCCTCTCCAAATCAGTCTTGGGAGACATCTCTTTAGAGAGGGTGATCCCGTGACAAGCCGGTAGGTTACCGCGCTTGGAATCTTCCATACTGAATCTTTTCAGTATGGTGTCGATGTACCTGGACTGTGAAAGTCCTAATATCCTCTTGGATCTATCACGATGGATCCGGATCCCCATGATGTATGAGGCATCACCCAGGTCTTTCATGGAGAACCTGTGTGACAAGAACCCCTTGACAGATTGTAGCATAGGAATGTCATTTCCTATTAAGAGAATGTCATCCACGTACAAAACGAGGAATACTACAGTTCTCGCTACAAATCTACAATAGATGCATGGTTCATCTGGATTTTTGATAAAGCCAAATTCCTTGACCGCCTCATCAAAACAGATGTTCCAACTCCGCGATGCCTGCTTTAGTCTATAGATGGACTTAAGCAACTTGCACACCTTTCCGCTGCTCCCACTCTGAATGAAACCCTCTGGTTGGTCCATATAGACACACTCCTCTAAATTTCCATTTAGAAAAGCTGTCTTTAAGTCCATTTGCCAGATCTCATAATCGTGGAAGGCAGCAATGGCAAGAAGGATCCGAATGGATTTCAGCATAGCCACTGGAGAAAAGGTTTCGTCATAGTCCAAGCCAGGTCTTTGACGGAAATCCTTTGCAACAAGTCTAGCTTTATAGGTCTCAACCTGTCCATCTACACCAATCTTCCTTTTGAAGATCCACTTGCATCCTACGGGTTTTACCCCGTCTGGAGCAATGTCTAACGTCCACACTTTGTTGGTGTACATGGACTCCATTTCGGTCCGCATTACATCCAGCCATTTTACTGAGTCAACGCTCTGAACGGCCTGCTGGAAGCTAGTAGGCTCATCATAATCTATGATGCAATCCTCTCTATCCCCGTCTATGAGAAAACCGTAGTATCTCTCGGGCGGATGAGACTGCCTACTACTCCTGCGGAGCGGCGTAGGAATGTCCTGTTCTTTTGAACCCTCTGGTTCCACTAAGCTTTCAGTAATAGCTCGTGGTTCTGGAATTTCTTCCAGTTCTCCTGCGCTCCTACTAATTTCCTTTTCTAAGAACTGGTGTTCTAGAAAGTGGGCATTACGAGAAACAAGGACTTTTTGTTCCTCTGCGTGGTAGAAAAGATACCCCCTGGTGTTCTTTGGGTATCCCACAAACTTGCACAGTACTGAGCGTGCCTCGAGTTTGTCCGCATGCTGCTTTTTGACAAAAGCTGGACATCCCCAGATCTTCAGATATTGAAGATAGGGTTTCTTCCCACTCCATAACTCATAAGGTGTGGTAGGCACAGTCTTTAGTGGGAACTCGGTTCAAAAGGTATGCAGCTGATTCTAGCGCATACCCCCAGAATGATCGCGGTAACTCAGCGTTACTCATCATGGACCGTACCATATCCAATAGGGTTCGGTTCCGTCTCTCCGATACACCATTATGTTGTGGAGTGTATGGAGGAGTAAGCTGAGAGAGAATTCCGTTCTCTTTTAAATATTCCAGGAACTCGGCACTCAAGTATTCACCACCTCGATCCGATCTTAGAATCTTGATACTTTTGCCGGTTTGTTTTTCTACTTCATTCTTATATTCCTGGAATTTTCCAAAGGCTTCGGACTTATGTTTCATTAAGAAGACATAACCGTACCTTGAAAAGTCATCCGTAAAAGTAATGAAGTAAGAAAAACCGCTTCGCGCATGTGTAGACATTGGACCGCACACGTCGCTGTGTACGAGTCCTAAGAGCTCGCTCGCTCTTACTCCGTGTCCAGTGAACGGAGACTTTGTCATCTTTCCTTTGAGACAGGATTGACAAGTGGCATACGATTGATATTCGAACGGATTCAAATATCGTTCTGTATGTAACTTTGTCAACCTTCTCTCATTGATGTGACCCAGTCTACAATGCCATAAGAAAGTCTGATTTATTTCCGGAGACTTTCTTTTGTGTGTATTCTGGACATTGAAAATCTGTGGTTGGTTTAATACGTATATACCATTGCTCAATGTACCTGACCCAATCAGAACTTGATTAAGGTGAATGTTTACAACATTGCTTACAAACGCAAATTCATAACCTTCTTTAGAAACCAAAGATACAGAAATGATATTACAAGTTGCGTTGGGTACAAAAAAGCAATTACGCAAAACCAAAACATGTCCATCTGACATTCCCAGGTGATAGTCCCCCACGGCTTTAGCATCCATGCTAGCTCCGTTCGCAACTCTGAGGGTCATGTCACCTGCTTTCAAAACACTACGGTTTCTCAACGCCTGCAAAGAATTACAGATATGAGATCCTGATCCGGTATCCAATACCCAGGAAGTAGAGTTTATTGAAAGACAGTTTTCAATAACATACACACCTGAAGCTGAAGCTGCAACCTGCTTCAATTCCTGTGTTCTGGCCTTCCAGGCCCTGCAATCATTCTTCCAGTGTCCTTTCTTATGACAATAGAAGCATTCTTCCTTATCCACAAGCTTCCCCGCTTTCTTTGTTGCTTTAGCTTTTCCCTTCGTATCCACTTTACTAACACCGCCTCTTGGTTTGGCGGGGGCTTTCTTCTTCTTTCCCTTGGCTTTCGCCTTGGACCTAGAAGAAGATGATCCTCCTACAAACAAAGTGGATGTTTTCCTACCTTTCTGTAGGGTGCCCTCTGCACTCCTCAGCATGTTGAGGAGCTCTGAAAGTTCAACTTCTTTTTCTTGTAAGTTGAAGTTCAGTATAAACTGGGCGTAAGTGGAAGGAAGGGACTGGAGAACTAAGTCCGTATAGAGCTCACTCTCCAATGTGGTCCCTAGGTCCGCGAGCTCCTCAATGTAGCCGATCATCTTAAGCACGTGTTCTGCTACTGATGATCCGACGGCCATGCTTGCCGAAAATAACTTTTTCGACGCTTCGTATCTTGCGATACGAGATTGCTCTCCATACAGTTCTTTTGTATGAAGAAATATGGATTCCAAGTCCATATTCTCGTGCCTCCTCTGATGTTCATTGTCCATAGAGGCAAGTACGAGGCACTTGGCCTTCGCGCTATCAATCTCCCAAGTCTTACGGATTTCCTTATCCGCGACGCTGGAAGTGGGACCAGGGACAGGGGGAGCTTTGGTGGTAAGAAGATACCCCAGCTTGTCGTAAGTGATTGCCATCTTGACATTCCTGAGCCAATCTTTGTAGTTTGGCCCTGTCAGTATGTTTATATCTAGAAGTAACTTAAGTCCAGTCATGTCGATTGGTCGCTGCAATTAGGAGAGAGAAGAAACACTCAGCTTGATGCTCTTGCAAGTTTTAGAATGGTTTTTAATTTGTCTAAACAGGATGACTCCCACTGTTTCTCGAATACCTCCTCAAACCAAAAAGGAAGAATTAGTCAGGATCAATCTCACCGTACAATACTTGCTTAGCCGTTCAGCCAGGCCAGTGTCGGTACTTCGAGGGAGCTTTTCCAACGCTTTCGCGAAGTTCCTTAATTAAATAACCTCTTTTCCCTGGGGGCGTAGCTCCGCTAACACCTTTCTAGACACCTACTAGGTTTATAGCATTGATCGTTTAGTGAGAAATTTCCCGAGGAGTAGCATATACTCACAGTAGAATCGGGATCCAAATATCATCGCGTGACGAAACTGAAGGAATCCTACCAGAATCATCACTCCAAATGGTATGCAACACTAGCAAGTTTCAGTTCTTTTGAAACTCCCGATGTAGATTTTTGCCCCATGCTCTTATGACCTTGGCGTGAGGTCAAAATGTCATAAGTCACATGTCAAGTTCTTCCCATCATTATCCAGGTTAATTTGAATCCACCCGTACCTACCCTTGACGTAGGCCAAAATGGTAGTACGGCTGTCCCAAACCAACGCATTCTATCTATGCAACAGATAAATATCCGGCAGCTACCAATCACTATGCCTTGGCGTGAGGTCAAAATACATAGCTTGAATACTACCGAATATTTAACTGAAATGATGGAGGGCTACGAATGGTTTTGGTAAAACCGTGAACGTAGTGAACTTGATATAATCGATGGAACGAGATAGCTTTTAAAAGGAGTGGCTTAAGCTCCGCATTTAAAAGTTAGTTTTGAAAAGAACCGAGTGGTTTTCCGAAAGTGTTCCAACGACTTTAACTTGGTTTATTTTCTTGCATAGTTCTTTTAATGCGTGATATTCTTCCATTAGTTCTTTTAATGCGTCCCATCATTTAATCCTACCATTGCAGAAAACAACCAAAATATGACGTACGCTTATGCCATTCGCATTCGCCACGGGGCCCCGTCATTACCCGTTAGGTTACTTAACTAACGACAGAGCGGGGGCTGGGCTAGCGCGGCTGTAAAATATAAGCAACGCCTAAATAATATCATATATAGATATATTGCAATGATAGCCATTTCAGATCACAGATGAACACATTGGATATACTAGGAATCCGTAATTCGTACGAGCCTGTAACGAAAAGCAGATTACACGGTCGCGGTGAATAGCCAATACCCCACCCAAGACCCCTACGGGTGCGGCAAACTACCCGCCAAGTACCCGAACCGAAGCAACCTCCCTCAACTCCGTGAGTAGGCCACTCGGCAATTCGGCATACCCGGTAGTTTGTGCACCCCCTCCATGGGTCTATCCTAGGAGCAAAAACAGTAAAAAGAAATTATACAATGACGGCTACAACCCCGACCCGGTTGTGCGGTCATACAAATAATTATTACATCAATTTACAAATTTACAGGAATTGAAAGAAAAGAAAACTCTCGTCTCACAACCCCCGGCTATTCACCCACGACAATCCAACATATTCATATACACATTCCAGCAACATTACAGATCACAGATTTGTATAACCCCCACTAATCGACATATAGCGATTAGCAGACGTTCAATACAAATATCACATTACAGAAAAACCCGTCAGCTAAAGTCTTTTAGAAGTTCGATCAAAAATACGGATTTTTAGGACCCCAAAAATAAAATTTTCGTTCTAAAAAATCTAGGATGAAAATACATATACCAAAATTCCCAAAATAACCCCATAAGCACACTGTAGCAAAGAACAACAAGAGAGGAGCCAGGACGGCGGCGGAACCGCGGCAACAGCAAGCTATTGCCGCGTTTCCGCGGCGAAATGAAGAGATCAGGTGATCATTTTTCTACAGTATATTTTAAAAACCCTGAGTCGATTTTTGATGCAAGATTTATCATTTTTACAGGACATAAAAAATCGACAGCAAGTTTGAAAACGGGGTTCATTTCGGGACTTTTTCTTTGATCGATCTTCTAGCTACTTTGCTAACATGTTAGATAGAGTTTAACCTGGCTCTGATACCACTGTAAGTCCATGCTACCTCTCCCGGTACTTTCGGGCAAGCGGAATTTGATAAAAAACGATTTTCTTAAAGGTGGTAACTGGACTTAAAAACCCGGATCTTTGTTAAACATCGAACTAACAACCTAACTACGAGTTGCTAACTACTCGGTTAGGGGGTTATACCTTTCTTTTTCTCGAACTCCTTCGTCTTCAAGCTTCGATGGTCGTCCGAATCGGCTTCTCCCCGTCGTCTCCTTGCGCCGAAGATAGATCCACCTGAAAGCTTCAACCTTTGGCTCCTTCTTCGAACTTTGAAGAAACTAGTTCACTCGGTTTGCTAAACCTTCTGAACTAGAGTGAGTAGAGAAGAGTTTGTATGGGATTTTATCTATGGTTCTTGGTTCTCAACTCATAAGACAAGTGAACCATAGAGTCAAGAGAGGGAGAGCAAGAGGAGGAGATGAGAGCTCAAGAACAAGAGAGAGAATGAGCATGAAAGAATGAGAGAAGACGTTTCTCATTTGGCTCTCATAATCCAAAACAATCATAACACCTCATATCAATCAAGTATTATGTGATGGTTTAAGCAACCATAGCCATATCATTTCATGCACTCATTTTGCACAAAAGAGCAAGCAAGCAAAAGTCTTTGCCATGAAATTATAGCTATAGTTATCATGATGGTCAACTAGTCAAGCCTAGTCAACCGGTCAACAAAGTCAACAAGTCAACAAAAGTCAACAAGTCAACAAAGTCAATCCCTCAACAACCATGTCACCATAATACTTAATTAATATAATTGTTAATCACATATCATATTCTCATTAGGGTTGAGCAAAAAGTCAATAGTCAACTGTCAACGGTCAACAACCCTAATGACAATCCTCTGCCGCTGTCTCTCCGTCAACTGTGCATACACACCCGCATCCGCGTTCCGAGGAACACGAATGCATACTAGATAAAACCAATCCCAAAAGGTACACTAGGATCTGGCTTAAACCAAAGCCCGCGAGTGTGAACTGTCCAGACACTGTACGTGCACAAGTACACGGATGTGACCGAACCCTGTCGCAAAACCATGCGACCTGTCGCAAAACCATGCGACCTCTACTCTTTTGCCTAAAGGCGAATAACTTTCTGTGTGGGACTCTAAAGACTCGACACTGCACTGGCAGTGGGTTTAACCACAGACCGCAAGCGGCACTAGCTGTGCGTAGCGGTCCCCAGGTAGATGCCGACAAGAAGACTGACGAGGCGAAACCCATCTGAACTCCTACTGAGCCTGAATGTGACATTCTCTGTACAGTCCGGTCTGTTCGTCTGATACATCGCATGGCGGGCCTAGGGGGCGGTAAATGTCAGTCCCCCAATAGCGGTACAAGTCGTGTCGGAGTGAAGCCCAAAACACCCTGAGATAACACTGGAAGCCTACCAGTATATCTCGTTTGCCCTGGACAGGGACTACTCGTGTAATGGCTCTCCTAGACACAGCGCGATGTCAACCCCCAATATCGGGAGAGACGAATCCTGTCTAACCGTCACTGCCTCCAAGTGCTTCGGGACTGCACCCAACTACCACCTGTTTGCACGACTCCTTTGAGCCGTGGTAGGGTAGTAATCAAAGTACAGTGGGAACACACTCGAGGCGAAGTGACAGTGTCAAGTCAGCGGACTAAGCTGTACTCATGTCACCTGGGAACTGATAACTGACGATAGGCATAATACCAACTAGTCAGTTCCCGACGAGTCCTGTCCAGTGTACTCGTAACCCAACGAGCACCCGCATACTATCTCAAGTACGACGTACCGACGGCTGTGGGACAGACCGTCTCCCACACTGGGATGAAAAGCGCATGCGCTAGTCTACTCCGGAGTATCGATGCCCTGTCTCGATAGTCCTGCGACCAGGGACCTGCATAAGGATGTGCTTATAGATTACCCAGCCCCACTAGTGTGACTGCCATCACAACGCTGGTAATCAAGCAAATATCCTAAGGGCTCCACTAATGTGTATAGGCGATATACTAAAATAAACACATGTACACATTGAAGTAGAAACAAACCAAGTAGCATACTACTATTTTGAGCAAGATTGTATATACAAGGTGAATATCCCAAGCTTCCATTAAGTAATATAAAAACTAGTATGATACAGTAATGGCCTCTAGGGCATATACACTAACAGCATCAACCCCCAATACCGGGAGAGACGAATCCCCGACGATCCGCTCACTGCCTCCTTGTGGCACGGGACTGTACCCAACTAAAACATGTTTGCACGACTCCTTTGAGCCGTGGTAGTGTAGTAATCAAAGCACATTGGGAACTCACACGAGACAAATGACGATCTAAGGTCGACATACTAACCTGTACACATGTCACCAGGGAACTGCTATTTGACAATAGGTATAATACCAACTAGCAGGTTCCCGGCGAGTCCGTACAGTGTACTCATAACTCAATGAGCACTTGTATACTATCTTTGGTGAACAACTGACACCAATGGCTTGTGAGACCGGCCACCGCCCCTCGTCAGGGTCTGGATAAGTATACACTAGTCTACTCTGGAGTATCGATGCCCAGTCTCGAAACTCCCACGACTAGGGACATTTAAGGATATGCTTATAGACCCCCATCTCCCACGTATATGATCGCCATCATAATGTTGGTAGTCAAGCAAGAATCCTATGGGCTCTATCAACATGTACATGATGATAAAGACAAACCAGCTAGCATACTATCATCTCGAGTAAGACTGTTCCACCGGTATAGGTCCTCCCTCAATCATCGCAGTCGCCTACCTACGACTATGATAACTGCCTTGAGGGCACTATAGCAAACAATGAGGTGCTGGATATTACACAAATACCACTATGCAAAGCATGAACTAAAAATCAATCAAAAACAAAACTGAGTGGGTTGTAGCATTTGCCAGTTTGCTAAAGTGGTCACTCCCGGTGAAGGGATCTCGGCTCTTTCCTTATCGAATAAGGTGCTGGATATTCTACAAGGAATACCGCTATGCAAAGCAAGAACTAGAGCTACCAGTTTTTAAAATAAGATTCTACAACATCTTTAGGTTTCTTTTATTTCATTAATCTCGTTAATGAAGTCCCATCAATTATGCTTCCTAAGAATCATAGAAGAAACGAAAGCAGCAATATTTATTATATATAATATATATAATATAAGCATTCGTCTTATAATATCAAGTGATCACATCACAGAATATCAGCAGCAGAAGAACACAAAAGAAATATTGGATATACTAAGAATTCCATATTTTAATTAAGCCAATAAAAAACGTGGATTCCACGGTCGCGATGAATAGCCAAACCCACATCCCTAGACCCCTACGAGAGCGGCAAGCAACCCTACCAATTCTAGAGTTAGGAGACTCGGTCTCAACTCCTTGAGATGGTCTCCCACTAGACCCTAGAACCCGGTTACTTGTGCTCCCCGCCTTGGGTCTATCCTAATGCGGAAAAGTAAATAATATACATCAATGGTGACATCATCCTCAACTGGGAAGTGACCCAATAAAAGAATATTACATACAAGTTTTTACATGAATGAAAATAAAAAAAACTCTCATCTCATATAAAAAAAACGGCTATTCAAACAAAACGATCCAATATAACATATCCCAGCAACACATAACATCACATGTCATCAACGTATGTAAATATGCGTATCCCAATTGTCGTTGACATATAGCAACGAAACCGGTGATACACCACATATTACACTTACGGTCGCAGAAAAGAAAGTGAAAAACTACAACAATTGGAATCCGCAACCACCTTAGACATCATAAACCCAATGTATCACATACTTTGGATTTATGCCTACCAAATGAATTCCTTAGACATCACATGCCTACAATTATAAACCCCGCATTTTAGTCTCGATATTGAAAACACTTTTCAATAACTAGTCGGGTGATTCAACAAGATTCCCGACATCCTGATCGAATGCTCGTCAGAAACTTTAGTAGACGGCCGCACCCCCGATGCCATCGACAAAGTGTACTTAGGCGAAACACCGCGGCCGCGAGCACCCGAACGGATGCTTTTGGCGACGGGGTTCTCCTACAGTCACTTGGTCGGGGCTATGGGGCATGGCTATCTAGTAACGTTACCCGACGAGTATCCGCGTACACTACGTAATTGCGATGGACTTTTGATCCACATCAAAATCCTGTGGCAGCCGATCACATGAGACTAAATTGCTAGATTTATAAAATTCAAATTAGTTTTCATAAAACTAAATATTGTGGATTCCAAGTCTTGTATCACAATCACAGATAGCTAGACGATATTAAACTTTTTGATCGAATCAACAAACACCTAAAATTCCCTAAAGGGCTCAACACCTGAGAAAAGTTTAAAAAACACCCAGAACATGCCACAGCACCTATGGACCAACCGTAGAAGGGTCAACCCTTGCCTCACCTATGGCGCCGCAGAACTACCGCAAACCCAAGGGTTTGGTGGCAGTTCCGACGGTCACAGAATCGAGTTAGGGTTTCGTTCTTCTAGAGTGTCCATAGAAAATACCTGCATGATTTTCAGAAGATTTTAAACTTGGAAAAATCCAACTCTTGGAAAATTTCCAGCGATGGAAAAAATGGGTTATTGATATCCATTCGAACTTTTTAACGTCGTCTAAATAACCCAAAACAATGTTAGAATTACGACTACGAAACACTCCGAATTGCCTTTACAGAAATATAACATCACATGCAATATCAGTAAAAACAAGCAACACCAGAAACACCAAAACCCAGAGACTGGAACACCACAAAAATTTGAAGCCAGAACATTTCGAAGAACCGGCCACGCCGGATTTTCATCACATGTGGCCGGCCAAAATCCGGGGAGGAGGGCTCAAATTTCTATTGTGTTCATGTTGCATCTCATGCAACATTCTGCAACTGCTTAAAAAAATTTAAACACCTTAAAAATTTCGACAGAAACTTGGTTTTTATTTCGAGTGATTCGGAGTTATTTCGGTTTCGTAATTCTACAAACATCGTCTAATTCTCTAGCATCGCTCTGATACCATTGCAGGGTTATCTAGCATGACAGCGAGGTTTCGAGAGGTATCGTCCATGCCGTTTTCAAAAAAATGGTGCGCTAAAGAACTCTAACGCTAGAATCTAAACTAGAGAATTAGACGAACAAGCATGTAAATATCTTTACATCTAAGGGAACAAGGAATACAACCTTTGTATACCGGTCCTTCACTTCAATAGCTCTGTGTAGTAGTCCCTTCGCTCCAAGTAGTGATCTCCCGGACTCTAGTGAGGCTCCACAAGGTGAAATGAACAAGCTTGCTTGAAGTCTTCGAGGCCAAAAATGATCTACGTCGAGGAGACACTAACTCAACCTACATCTTCACTAAGTGATGAACTAGTGAAGAAACAACCCAATCTAAATGGCTAGTAGAGAAGAGGTTGATGAAGTAGGAATTTTGCTCACTTTAGAAATAATTTTCTCACTAATTTTCTTCACCTCTCATGAAGCTAGAAAGCTTGAGGAAGAAGATGAAGAAAGCAACCATGGAATGAAGCAAGTGAAGAATGAATCAAGTTGTGAGAATAGCAACCATGGGTGAGATAATATCTCATACTAACTCATATAGAGACTAAACCATGGCTAAGCATAATAGTTGGGTTAATAAATATCTTAAGTAAAACAAAATTGGTGGACTTAGTCAACGATTCTACAAGCTTCCACTAAGCTTCAACCATGACTAATTTCCACTCAATTTTGAATTAGTTTAAATAATAAAACCCTTCATTATGTTAAGTATGGTGTGAGTCTCATACACCCATGTCACATGTATCATCAAGCATGACACACACAAAATGTACATTAATATATATCACATATATACTAAATGCACAAGTGAGAAAAAGAAATCTTAAGTGAGCTAATATTAGTTAATGTAAGTTAATATATCAAATATATATAATTATACATTAAATTATTAAATTAACACATGAATTAATAATCCGGCTATATCACATACAACCAACAAATATGATGTGTATGAACTTATCGAATCAACACTTGATTCGATAACCCAGTTATATCATATATGACTGATAACACAAATCGCGAGAATAGAATACGGTATCACATACTCATATTAATCTCGGTCCCGCACATATCACATATGTGCTCCAACTTCGTTTCTCCTGAGCCAGGAAACCCCTGTGTGTAGGACTCTAAAGACTCGTCAATACGCCGGCAGTAGGTGGTGATCATATCAGTCACCTACAAGCCGCAAGCGGTCTGCTAAACGTAACGGCCACCCGGGTATTGAGCGATCAGAAGAACAACAAGCATGCCTGCTCATACTCCTGTGAATCCAATCAGTAACACTACCGTACAATCCGGTCTCTTCGTCTGATATGTCGCATATCTCGCATGGGGGTGGTAAACGTAAACCCCAATAGCTTAATAAGTCATGCCGATGCAAGGCCCATAACGGTTCGAGAAACTACTGATAACACTTACCAGTAAATCTCAGCAACCCTGGCCAAGGATTTCCTGTTATGGCCAATCGACCATAGCGCAACATCAACCAACAATACCGGGAGGGATAAAATCCCCTCTTATCGCTCATTGCCTCCATGTAACTCGGGACTGTACCCAAAAACCACCGTTTTGCATGATCTCTTGAACGTGATAAGGTGGAAATAAAAGCACAGTGGGAATCACACAAGACTCTATGACGATCTCAGGTCAACAGACTAACCTGTACCAGCGTCACCAGAGAACTGCTATCTGACGATAGGTACAATACCATCTAGGAGTTCTCGGCGAGTCCTTTCAGTGTACCCAGTCTCTGTAAGTCGATGTGCAACACCCCACGAGTAGCGGGGAGGCGGAAATATGAAAAACGATCTTGTTTTGTAGCATACATCGACTAACCGAAGATCTTTTCTAAACAATACTTAACAATAAACATAGAGTTCTAAGCTACTATGTGAAGAGATTATACCAAACGATTCTAGTCCTTCGTCTTTGTGATCTCTACGTCCTCCTCGGCCTCCTATCCGTGATAGATGATCCACCCGAGTACCCTAATCCAAGCTACACCTCAAGACTTGAGGTAACTTTGTTTCTCTAGTTGCTAACCAAAGTAACTAAGATGATGTAGAGTTAGGTTATGGAGTGTTTAGTCATTACTAATCGTTGTACTCAACTCATGAGTGGTAGGATTAGGGTTTGGAGAAGGAGAGAGAGCTTGAGGAGAGAGAAGGTGGAGATGATAATGAGAAGAGAAAATCTTCTCACTTGAATATATCAAACATAATGAATTATCAAATAATATCAATTAAATGATTATTCACCATGCTTCATTTATTCAAGAAGAGTGATTCATTATGTGAGTCATTAGATCATTAATGAAGCATTTAATGATATGATGAATCAGATAAATGAATCACAAAAGCAATTAATGAAAATGCCAGCTTAACCTCCTTAGTCACCCTCCTTCTAGAAGCTTCTCGGATAATTACGAGAACGCCCTTCGCATCCGTGAAAACACGGAAAAACTAAAGACTGTATAAATCCAAAAACCTGATACTAGAATTTGGCTTAAACCAAAGCCGTCTAGTAAAAACTGTCCGAATGTCGTACGTGCGTTTAAACACGTATTCGTCCGAACCCTTGTCGTAAAACCGTACGACCTCTATATCATTTCGTCTGGAGTTGGGAAAACTCTATGTGGGACTCTAAAGACTTGACTACTACGCTGGCAGTAGGTTTAACCACAGACCGCAAGCGGCACTAGCTGTACGTAACGGTCTCCAGGTAGATGTCGATAAGAAGGCCGGTGATGATACCCATCCGAACTCCTACTGAGCCTGTGCGTGACAATATCCGTGCAGTCCGGTCTGTTCGTCTAAGAGTATTGCATATATGTTCTAGGGAGGTGGTGAACGTCAGACCCCTAATAACCGTACAAGTCGTGTCGGTATGGCTCTATCACCATCCGAGAATCTACTGATCATTCTATCAGTAATTCTCAATCAGCCCTGGCCAGGGACTTATGGTAATGACCAACCGATCACTGTGCGATATCAACTCCCTATACCGGGAGAGACGAATCCCTAACAGTCACTCACTGCCTCCACGTGGCTCGGGACTGTGCCCAACTAAAACCTGTTTGCACGACTCCTTTGAACCGTGGTAGGGTAGTAATCAAAGCACAGTGGGAACTCACACGAGACAAATGATGACTTTAAGTCAACGGACTATCTGCATACATGTCACCTGAGAACTGCTATCTGACGTTAGGTATAAATACCATCCAGTCAGTTCTCGGCGAGTCCTGTCCGGTGTACTCACACCCAGTGAGCATCTGTATACAATCTTAGGTGCACTCCACCAATGGCTGCAGGACCAATCCATCGCCCCTCCTCAGGGTCTAGATATGTATACACTAGTCTACTCTGGAGTATCAATGCCCAGTCTCGATACTCCTGCGACCAGGGACATCTAAGGATGTGCCTATTGACTATCCAGCTCCCACTAATATGACTGCCATCATAACGCCGGAAGTCAGGCGAACATCCTAAGGGCTTTATCAACATGTATATATATATAAGACTACTACGCAAAATATATCATACGTTAAGATAAAGAAAAACCAAATAGCGTAATATCATATTAAGCAAGACTGTTATGTACATACATATCCCAGTATCCTATACAATGAAGGCCTCTAGGGCATATATATCCAACAATCTCCCACTTGCACTAGGGCCTATAATTGGCGCAATGAGTACCCACTATCTTCACTATATCCAGTTGCTGGAGTACCGCATGCCCAACATCTCAAACAACCTCTCGAACTGAACTTGAGGAATGGCCTTTGTGAATGGATCTGCCGTGTTGTCTTTTGTATCCACTCTCCGTACCTCGATCTCCCGACGATCAACGATCTCCCTGATCAGGTGAAAACGCCTTAAGATATGCCTGGATTTCTTGTAGGGTTCCTAGGCACACACAAGAGGTTCCACAAAGCATCAACCATGCCAAACAAAAATTTTCCGGTGCCGAGAAACCCTAATATAGATCGTTAACTAGAAATTAGGCGAAACAACAAGCTAGTAAACTGCTTTACTAATAAGTGAATGGAAATACAACCTTTGTAGATCCACTCCACCATTTCTTTAGCTCCGTGTTGACGTCCCTCCGCTGCGATCATCGGGATTCCGGACTGTAGCGATGGTTTCGTCGGAGAAATGATCGGGCTAGGTCATTGACTTCGAGGCCGAAGATGATCTACGTCAAGGCGACTCAAACTCAAGCTCCATCTTCACTAGGTCAAGGAACTTGTGAAGAAAACACCCTCTACTACTTGGCAAGTGATAGAGGATGAAGAAATAGGAAGTGGGTTCACTTTTGATTTGGATTTCTCACTTGGAATCATCACTTGGAAAAATCTAGCAATGGTTTCTTCTCTTCATGAAGAAGAGGAAGAGGAAGAAAGAAAAAGAATTATGAATTATCTCCAAAAAGAAATTCAAGTGATGGTTATCATAATGCAACCATGGGTGAGTTTAACTAGTGTAGAGACTAAACTAGGGTTTAGGTGAATGGTTAGGTTTAGGAAAGAAACAAAATGGTCAAAGCTTCAAAACTTCATGAAGCTTCAAATAAAATCCAAATAAAGCCACCATTTTATTTCTTCCCAAAAGGAATAAATAAATAAATGAATAAATAAATTAAAACCCTAACCATTTACCTAAACATGGTTTAAAGTAAACACACACCCAAGTTTGCATGTATCATCAAACATGATACAAACTAGTGCACAAACATATATCATATATATACAATGTGCACAATCAAGTGAGATAATCAATCTTAAGTGAACCAATACTAGTTAATATAAAGTAATATATCAAAATATATAATTATACATTAAATCATTAAATCAACACTTGATTTAATGATCCGGTCATACTGCATATAACCGACAAATATCAAGTGTATCAATGTATCGAATCAACACTTGATTCGGTAACCCGGCTATATCTCATATAACCGTCCAATGATACAAATCGCTAGAATAGAATACAGTATCACATACTGGTATTATTCTCGGTCCCGCACATATCTCATATGCGCTCATATTTCGTTTCGCTTGAGCCAGAAAACCTCTGTGTAGGACTCTAAAGACTCGTCAATACGCCGGCAGCAGGTGATGATCATATCAAACACCCACAAGCCGCAAGCGGTCTGCTAAACGTAACGGCCACCCGGGTATTGAGTGATCAGAAGACCAATGAGCAAGCCTGCTCAGACTCCTATGAATCCAACCAGTAACACTTACCGTACAGTCCGGTCTCGTCCTCTGATATGTCGCATATTTCGCCTAGGGGTGGTAAATGTCAGACCCCAATAGCTCGATAAGTCGTGTCGATATGAGGTCTATAACAGTTCGAGAAACTACTGGTAACACTTACCAGTAAATCTCAGCAACCCTGGCCAGGGATTTCCGGTTATAGCCAATCGAACACAGCACAACATCAACTCCCTATACCGGGAGAGACGAATCCCCTCCTATCGCTCATTGCCTCCATGTGATTCGGGACTGTACCCAAAAAGCACCATTTTGCATGCCCTCTTAGAAGTGGTAAGGTGGAAATCAAAGCACAGTGGGAATCACACAAGACTCTATGACGATCTTGGGTCAACAGACTAACCTGTACCAGTGTCACCAGAGAACTGCCATCTGACGTAAGGTATAATGCCATCTAGGAGTTCTCAGCGAGTCCGTCCAGTGTACCCAGTCTCCACTGAGCACCCGTATATCATCTCTGATGTCAAACACCAATGGATATGGGATCATCCATCGCCCATCTGTATGGGTCGAGAAGGTATACGCTAGTCTACTCTGGTATATCGATGCCCTGTCTCGATATACCCACGACTAGGGACCTTGAAGGATGTACTTATGGACTACCATGTCCCCACTAGTATGATCCTCATCATAGTCCAGGTAGTCAAGTACACATCCTAAGGGCTTTACCAACATGTAACAGAGAGACAATCAGTGTACACGTTAAGGTAAAGAGTAACCAGATAGCATACTATTATGTCGAGCAAGAAAGTCCTCCCTATATATGTCCAAGCATCCACTACAATATACATCCTATGTATAGTAATGGCCTCTAAGGCATACATATAACTAACAATCTCCCACTTGCACTAGGGCCATCTGATAGCAGTGGTTGTAGTATCTCATACTCAACCATCCCATAAAAGTCCCTCTCTGGGAAAAGGCCTTTGTGAGTGGATCCGCCGTGTTGTCCTCTGAGTCTTCTCTCCTAACCTCGATCCCCTGGAGATCAACCATCTCCATGATCAGGTGATACTGCCTTAGAATATGTCTGGATCACTGATGGGACGGACGTTCCTTGGAATAAGCCACAACTCCATTGTTACACAATGTGAGGAACTAAGTTCATCTCATGAACACATATAAATATCCAGACTGCCTCTTTGGTAGCATCTTTGGTAACGTTGTATCTTGCCTTTAATCGTCTAGTATGTCACGGTATCTAGCTTGGAACTCTTCCAACATACCGTCCCTTTACTGAGGGTAAAGACAATGCCTGTGACTGACATTCAGTCGTCCTTATCACACTGGAACCCTTCCAGTGATTGCCCCCAGGATCGATTGATACCATCTCACTACAACCAGTGAGAATTCTAACATCCAATTAGATCTATCTCATAGATCCAAAATCCAGGATTTAGTAGGTATCATTTTGATCCTATATGGAGAATCCTTGTGATAAGCGGAGATTGACCGAGCGTAGCATAGGAAACTCCTTCCCTATCAAGAGTATGTCATCCATGTACTCTACGAGGATCACCACCATACTCCCTACTACCTTTTTGTATATACTATGTTCATCTACCATTTTGATGAAGTCAAACTCTTTGACTAACACATCAAAACAGATGTTCCAACTCCGCGATGCCTGCTTTATCACATAAAACATCTTGCACACGTTTCCGCTTCTCCCACTGTCTACGAAGCCCTCTGACTGTGTACTTATAGATTCTCTCTTCTAAATCTTTATTTAGAAAAGCAGTCATGACACCCAATCGCCAGATATCGTAGTCATGGTATGTAGCCGTGGCAAGTAGGATCTGGATGGACTTAAACATAGGCCCCAGAAAAGGTTTCATCATTATCCATACCTGGTCAATGATGCAAACCTTTAACAAGTCTAGCTTTAAAAGTCTCAACTTTTCCATGTACACCAAGTAATCTTCTCAAGATATACCTGCTCCTGATGGGGATTTAACCCTTCAAACAAAGCAACCAAAGTCCATACTTTGTTGGTGTATAAGGATTCCATCTCAGATCGATAAGCATCTAGCCATTCTTACAGAGTCATACTCCTGATGGCCAGCTCGAAACTAGTTGGGTTATCATCTCATGATGCAATCCTCACTCCCACTGTCATAGAGAAACTGAAGTATCTCTCAGGTGGGTGAGGAACCCTACTAGATCGGCGGAGAGGCTGAGGTTCGTTGGAAATTATTGAATCCTTCGGTTCTACCAAATCATCAGCTGCAGTTTATATAGATGGAACTTTTCCAGTGCTACATAACAGACCTTGCCTCGAGCTTGTCCGGATTTTGCTTTTTAGACAGGCCGGACAACCCCAAATCTTACCAAACTTAAGATATGGGCTCTTCCTTTTCCATATCACATATGAAGTGATAGGCAACTGATTTGATTGGAACCCTATTCAATAGGTATGCAGCTTCTCAAGCGCATAACTCCCAAAAGGAAATTGGAAACTCAGTAATACTCATCATAGAGCACACCATATCACATAGGGTGCAATTGCTCCGCCCCGATATACCATCGTGCTATGGTGTATACGGAGGAGTAATGCTGAGAGAGAATCTCATTCTCCTTTAGAATAGTCCAGGAATTCCATGCACAAGTATTCTCCTCCCTGATCTCATCAAAGGACATAATACTTATACCCGTATTTTGGTTCTCTACTTCTAACTTATATTCTGTGAATATCTCAAAAGGTTCGGACTTATGTTTCAACAGGAACATATGTCTGAATCTTGAGAGATTATCAGAGAATGTAATGAAATACAAAGAACCAATCCTGGCATGTGTAGACAGGGGACCTTACATACATCATCATGTGTCAGTCCCAAGAATTTACTAACTCTTTCTCTGTTTCCAGTAAACGAGAGCTATGGTCATCTAATCTTTGTGACATGACTGGCAAGTTTCACAAGATGTAAATTCAAACTGATTTAAATATGCATCTAAATGTAACTTCAGCCAGTCGGGTCACATTGATATGACCTAGTCTACAATGCTTCAAGAAGGATTCGTTCATTTCTGAACTCTTCCTCTTGTGTATGTTCTGCATACTAGGAACTGTAGTTTGATTTAGAACGTCAATGCTTTTAGATAACGTGCCTGAACCGATCAACTTTAGAAATAGGAAATTTTCAAAACATTATCTAACAATACAAAATTTTATCATTTCTTTACTAATAAAGAGATTGATATGATTTTGTATATCAGGTTCGATATCTAATAGCATTTGTTCAGAATCAATGTATTGGTAATACAGGGTGACAGTGACCAACAGACTTGGCTGCAACGCTTGCACCGTTTTCTGCCTCATGAAACTTATCACCCGTTCTCAGTTCTCTACCTTTCTGTAGCCCTATGTAACAGATTACATATCTGGGATCCTAATCCGGTATCAAATGCCCAGGACGTAGAGGATACAGATAAACAACTCTTTGTAATGAACACACCCGAAGGAGATGCATCATATGCACTTTCTTCGTTTGGGCAGCATAGGAATTCTGGCAATCCCCAATTTCCTACTCTGTCTTATAACAATTATAAGTTGAAGCGGGACCAACGTTCCCCAGCTCAGTATAACAAGCGGGTTCGGTCAATGTATCCGTATTATTATCTTGATTAAGGCGTGATATGGTCGCTACCTGGAGAGAGAGAAGAAAACACTCTGCGTGCGCTCTTGCAAGAATAGATTGGTTATTATTTTATCTAATCAGGATGGCTCCCAGTGTTTTTATCAAATCTTCCTTCAAACCCTAAAAGGAAAGACTAGCCGGGATTAATTACACGGTACAAGTTCGCCAATCTTTTGTTAGTTGTATGTATGCCCTAGAGGCCAGTATTGTACAGATGATGTATATTATATTGGATGCTTGGACATATATAGAGATGACTTTCTTGCTCGACATGATAGTATGCTATCTGGTTGCCATTTATCTTAACATGTACACTAGTCTCTTTATACTGTCTTATAGTTACATGTTGGTAAAGCCCTTAGGATTTGTACTTGACTACCTAGACTATGATGCAGATCATACTAGTGGGAACATGGTAGTCCATAAGTACATCCTTCAAGGTCCCTAGTCGTGGGTATCTCGAGACGGGGCATCGATTTACCAGAGTAGACTAGCGTATACGCTTCTCGACCCATGTGATGGGCGATGGATGATCCCATATCCATTGGTGTTTGACATCAGAGATGGTATACGGGTGCTCAGTGGAAACTGGGTACACTGGATGGACTCGCCGAGAACTCCCAGATGGTATTATACCTCACGTCAGATGGCAGTTCTCAGGTGACACTTGTACAGATTAGTCTGTAGACCCGAGATCGTCATAGAGTCTTGTGTGATTCCCACTGTGCTTTGATCTCCACCTTACCACGTCCATGAGGGCGTGCAAAACGGTGGTCTTTGGGTACAGTCCCGAATCACATGGAGGCAATGAGCGATAGGAGGGGTTTCGTCTCTCCCGGTATTGGGAGTTGATGTTGCGCAGTGCTCGATTGGCCGTAACAGGGAAGTCCCTGGCCAGGGCTGATCAGAGATTTGCTGGTAAGTGTTACCAGTAGTTTCTCGACCCGTTACGAGCCTCATATCAGCGCGACTTATCGGGTTATTGGGGTCTGACGTTTACCACCCCTAGACTTGATATGCGACGTATCTGACGAAGAGACTTGACTGTATGGTAAGTGTTACTGGTCGGATTCGCAGGAGTGTGAGCGGGCTAGCTCGTCGATCTTCTGATCGCTCAATACCCGGGTGGCCGTTACGTTTAGCAGACCGCTTGCGGCTTGTGGGTGCTTGATATGATCATCACCTGCTACCGGCGTATTGACGAGTCTTTAGAGTCCTACACAGAGGTTTCCTGGCTCAAGCGAAACGAAATAGGAGCGCATATGAGATATGTGCAGGACCGAGAATAAGGCGTGTATGTGATACCGCACTTCATTCTCGCGATATATGTTTCGAATGGTTATATTCGATATGACCTAGTTATCGAATCATTGATTCGATAAATCGATGCATTGAATACTAGTCGGTTATGTGCGACATGACCGGATCATTGAATCAAGTGTTGATTTAATGATTTAATGTATAATTATATATTTGATATATTACTTTGCATTAACTAGTATTGGTTCACTTTAAACGGATTTTTCTCACTTGGATTGCACATTGTATATGTGATATACTTTTGTGCACTTTTTGTATCATGTTTGATGATACTTGATCATTAGTTAAGTTTATAGAATTAATCCATGGTTAATTGATAATTAGGGTTTTGCATACATATTTATTTATCCATTTATTTGTTTATTTATGTGGATAAATTCAAAATGAGAATGGTGGCTATATTTGTTTCTTGTATGAAGCTTCTTGAACCCTTGACTTTAGCAACCATTCTTATCCTCTTGCTTAACCCTAACCCTCTAAAGTGACCATGGTTAATTCTCTACACTTAACCCTAGTTCAAGATATGATAAGTATTTTGATTTTATTTTATTTTTAATACAAGACTTATCATAATTTTATCTTGAGCTCATCTTCTTCTTCTTCTTCAAGCTTGCTACTCCAATGGCAACTTGAGCTTTAGTGAGTTAAATCCAAATCCAAAGTGAACCCACCTCCTATTTCTTCACCCTCTACCTCTTGCCAAGTTGTTTTGGGTGTTTTCTTCACAAGTTTCACAAGTTTGTGAAGTCGGAGCTTGAGTTTGTGCAACCTCGACGTAGATCGTCTTTGACACAAAGCCGACGAGCTATTCCGCTTGCTTTCCTGATGAAGCCGATGATCGAGTCAAGGATTCATGATGGACAGCGAGGACATGACGTTGCGGAGCCGTGGAGGTGGAAATCCGGATCTACAAAGGTTGTATATCCGTATCATAGTAGTTAACTGTTAACTAACTTTCTATTTCGCCTAAACATCTAGTTAAAGATCCGTAGTCTAGGGTTTCTCGGCACTAAAAATTTTAATTTGGCATGTTCGATGCCTTGTGAGAACCCACTAGGGTGCCTAGGAACCTTTCACTGGTATCAGAGCCTAGCTAGAGCCTTAGGCGAAGTCCCGACGACGTTTGAAGTCCGAACGAACTCGAAACCCTAGAATTTTAGAGCTCTCTGGACATTTTCATAAATCTGGGATTTTTCAATATTTAAAATGTCTAAAAAATTCAGCATAGAATTCTAAGCATTACTGTGCAAAACGATCCCATCAACTGTTCATTCAGCCGCGGAAGCGCGGCAGAAGCATGGTTTCTGCCGCCCTTCCGCGGTCAAACAGTGACGTCATCCCATTATTTTTGCACAGTAATACCTGATAAATTCTTGTGAGTTTTATGGATATTTTTAAATTAATTTAAGGGTTGAGTGCTCTGGAGTTATATTGGGAATCGATGAATTCGATCGGAATATCAAACTTTGTCTAAGTGTTTTTCCAGATAACTGTAGAATATGTTAAAGAGTTCGACCGGATAAAAATACCCAGGTTTTCCCCTGCCAAAATATCCAAGTGTTGGATTATTGTGTGGTTAAAAGACGTTCTGAGTAGTGCAAGTAACGCGATGGTCCCTCTAGAAGACACAAACCTTAACTCGATTATGTGACCGTCTTGAACTGCCCTTTGAACCTTCGGGTTTGGGGCAGTACGGCGTGCCACATGTGAGGCGTTGGCTTGACCCTTCTACGGCTGGACCGTTGGTACTGAGGTATGAAGTGAATGTCTTTGAACCTATTTCATGTGTTGATCGGTGTCGGGAAAACTTGGGTGTTCGAAAGTTCGATCGGAAAGTTTGATATATTCTATTTATCCGGAATTGGATACAATAATTGGAATTCACAAAAGGTTATGAGATAACTGGATGAATGTTATAGATCTAGCAGTTTAGTTTCACAAGATATCGAAAAGAGTTTTCGATGATGGGACTAAAATGCGGGATTTATAACTGTTAGGCATGTGATGTCTAAAGAGATTGCGGATTCCAATTGTTGTAGTTTTACACTTTCTTTTCTGTGACCGTAAGTGTAATATGTGATATCGCCGGTTTCGTTGCTATATGTCAACGACAATTGGGGTATGCATACTTACTTACGTTGATGACATGTGATGTTATGTGTTGCTGGATATGTTATATTGGATCGTCGTGTTCGAATAGCCGGGGGTTTTTATGTGAGATGAGTGTTTTTCATTTTCATTCATGTAAAAACTTGTATGTAATATTCTTTTATTCGGGGCACTTCCAGGATGCGGGAGTTGTCACCCTTTGTATATTATTTACTTTTCTGCACTAGGATAGACCCAAGGAGGGGAGCACAAGTAACCGGGTTCTGGGGTCCAGTGGGAGACCAACTCGAGGAGTCGAGTCCGGGTCTCCTAACCCTAGAATTGGCAGGGTTGCTTGCAGCTCTCGTAGGGGTCTGGGGGTGTGGGATTGGCTATTCATCACGACCGTGGAATCCGTGTTTTATACTGGCTCGTATTGAAAACACGGACGTCCTAGTATATCCAATATTTCATATATTTATTCTGCTGCGATATCTGTGTTGTGATTCTGAGATGGATATAGTATATAGTATATATGATATATTATATAGACGTTACTTATGTTTTACACCCGCGCTAGCCCTGCCCTGCTCTGTCGTTAGTTACCTAACCTAACGGTGCACGAGGGGACATCGAGGCGAATGCGGATGGCATAAGTGTACGTCATATCTATCTGTGATGTTTAGGTATTTAAATGATGGGACTTCATTAATGTGATTAATGAAAGATAAGAAACCTAAGATGTTGTAGAATCGAATTTTAAAATAAAACAGGTAGCTACAGTTCTTGCTTTGCATAGCGGTATATATGATATACCCCGCACCTCATTCGACGAGGAAAGGACCGAGATCCCTTCACCGGGAGTGACTCCTTTAGCAATAACTGGCAGATGCTGCACACTCGGTTTGGCTTTGATTGCTTTTAAGAGTTTTTGCTTTGCACAGTGATATATATGATATATCCCGCACCTCATTCGACGAGGAAAGGACCGAGATCCCTTCGTCGGGAGTGACTCCTTTAGCAAAACTAGAAAAGCCTCAAAATCACTCCATTTCAAAACATCATTTGATTCTACAACGATATCAAGTTCATTACGCTCATGGTTTTTATGAAAAACCTGCGTAGCCCTCCGTCATTTCAGATAAATTACATATAGTATTCGTGCTACATTTGTTGGCTTTCGTCAAGGTGTAGTGTGCGGTAGCTATGTGCTGTTTATCTGCTGCATATGATGCGACTGGATTAGGGTAGTCGTACGGCTTTGTTGGCTTTCGTCAAGGGTCGTGCGGGTGGGTTTAATTCAGTCAAGAAATGTACGGGTTGAACTTGACTAGCGGGCTGTGGTTTGTTGGCTTTCGTCAAGGTCATAGCACGCTAGGGGCAAAATATTATCGGGAATTTCAAGTGTTGAAATTTGCAATGAGATTGCATACCTTCTATGAGATAGTTGGATCCCGATACCCGCTGCGAGTAAGAGTTACTCCTGGGAGAGTTTTACACATTACAATTAGCCGATCAAGTAGGTGTCTAGAAAGGTGTTAACGAGGTTATGTCTCTGGGAAAACGAGGTTTACAGTAATTAGGTTCGTGCGAAAGCACGGGGGACCTCCCTCAAAGTACCGACACTGGCCTGGCTGAAAGATTGGCGAACTTGTAGTGTGTAATTAATCCCGGCTAGTCTTTCCTTTTAGGGTTTGGAGGAAGATTTGATAAAAAGCAGTGGGAGCCATCCTGATTAGATAAGATAATAACCAATCTGATCTTGCACGAGCATACGCTAAAGTGTTTTCTTCTCTCTCTCTCCAGGTAGCGACCATTTCATGCCTTAATAAAGATAATAAAATGGATGTATTGACCGAACCCGCATGTTATACTGTGCTGGGGAACGTTGGTTCCGTTCTTTCCTATAAGAGTTATAGGACTGAACAGGATATAGGGGAATACCAGGATTCCCATGCCACCCGAATGAAGAAAGTACATGATGATGCATTTTCTTCGGGTGTGTTCGTTACTGAGAACTGTTTCTCCATTTGTTCTACGTCCTGGGTATTGGATACCGGGTCAGGATCCCATATATGTAATCAGTTACATGGGCTAAGGAAAGGTAGAGAACTTGGAGAAGGTGATAAAGACATTAGAGTTGGAAATGGTGCAATTGTTGCAGCTAAGACTGTCGGGGAATATCACCTTGTATTACCAACTGGTAATACATTGGTTCTGAACGAATGCTATTACATGCCGAACCTGATATGCAACATTATATCGGTTTCTTTGCTAAGTAAAGAAGGATATAATTTTGTATTACAGGACAATGTTATGAACATTTTCCATAACCAAAAGTTGGTTGGATCAGGCACGTTGTGCAATGGCATTTATGTTCTAAACCAATCAACAGTCCTGAGCATAACAAACACACACAAGAGGAAGAGTTCTGAACTCAACGAATCCTTTTTGTGGCATTGTAGACTGGGTCACATCAATGTGACACGACTGGCTAAGTTGCATAAAGATGGATATTTGAAACCTTTCGAATTTTCATCTTATGACACTTGCCAGTCATGTCTCAAAGGCAAGATGACCAAGACTCCGTTTACGGGACACGGAGAAAGAGTTACCGAACTCTTAGGACTGATACATAGTGATGTATGTGGTCCCATGTCTACACATGCCACGGATGGTTCTTCGTACTTCATTACATTCACTGACGATCTCTCAAGATACGGACATGTGTACTTGATAAGACACAAGTCTGAAGCTTTTGAGAAATTTAGAGAATATAAACAAGAAGTCGAAAACCAAACCGGAAAAAGTATTAAAATCCTTCGATCTGATCGAGGAGGTGAATACTTGAGCAATGAATTCCTGGAATTCCTAAAAGAGAATGGGATTCTCTCTCAGCTGACTCCTCCATATACACCACAGCACAACGGTGTATCAGAACGGAGGAACCGCACCCTATTAGATATGGTGCGCTCTATGATGAGCACAGCTGAGTTACCTATTTCCTTCTGGGGGTATGCGCTTGAGACAGCCATACATCTATTGAATATGGTCCCCACCAAATCTGTGCCTACCACTCCATATGAGATATGGAAAGGGAAGAGACCATGTCTTAACTATGTTAAGATATGGGGTTGTCCAGCCTATGTCAAACGACAAAATCCGGACAAACTCGAGGCACGGTCTGTTCTATGCAAATTTGTAGGATATCCCAAGAATTCTCAAGGGTATATCTTCTACCACCCTGAGGAACAAAGAGTGTTTGTTTCTCGGCATGCCACCTTTTTAGAAAAGGAATTTCTTGAAAAAGAGATTAGTGGTCATGAGGTAGAACTGGAAGAGGTTCCAGCTGCAGAAGCTACAACAGAAGATCTGGTGGAACCAGAGGATTCTGTAGTTCCCGACGAACCTCAGCCTCTCCGCCGATCTAGTAGGGTTCCTCGCCAACCTGAGAGATACTACGGTTTTCTCATTGATGGTGGCAGTGAGGATTGCATCATGGAGGATGATGACCCAACTAGCTTCGAGCAGGCCATCACTAGTGGGGACTCAGTGAAATGGCTGGATGCTATGCGGTCCGAGATGGATTCCATGTACACCAACAAAGTATGGACTTTGGAAGTTGCTCCTGAAGGGGTAAAACCCATTGGGAGCAAGTGGATCTTTAAGAAGAAACTTGGTGTAGATGGGAAAGTGGAGACTTTCAAAGCTAGACTTGTAGCAAAGGGTTTTCGTCAAAGACCAGGTGTGGACTATGACGAGACCTTTTCTCCAGTGGCTATGCTTAAATCCATCCGAATCATGCTTGCCATTGCTGCCTTTCATGACTACGAAATCTGGCAAATGGATGTTAAGACCGCCTTTCTAAATGGTGATTTAGAAGAGTGCGTGTACATGACTCAGCCAGAGGGCTTCGTAGACAGTGGGAGCAGCGGGAAGGTGTGCAAGCTGCTTAAATCCATTTATGGATTAAAGCAAGCATCACGGAGTTGGAACATCTGCTTTGACGTCGTTATCAAAGAGTTTGATTTCGTCAAAAATCCAGATGAACCTTGTATCTACAAGAAGGTGGCAGAGAGTAAGGTTGTCTTCCTCGTATTGTACGTGGACGACATACTCTTGATAGGAAATGACATTCCTATGCTGCAATCGGTCAAGCTCTTCTTATCACAAAGATTCTCAATGAAAGATCTTGGTGATGCCTCCTGCATATTGGGAATCAGGATCTATAGAGATAGATCCAAACGGATTTTGGGATTGTCCCAATCCAGGTACATTGACACCGTACTAAAGAGGTTTAGTATGGAAGAGTCCAAGCGTGGGAACTTACCCACGATCTCTGGAGTCACTCTCTCCAAAGAGATGTCTCCCAAGACTGATTTGGAGAGAGCTCGCATGCAAGGGATACCCTATGCTTCGGCAGTAGGCTCTATCATGTATGCGATGCTATGTACCAGACCCGATGTAGCATACTCACTAAGTGTAGTGAGCAGGTATCAAGCTGATCCTGGAGAGAGTCACTGGACAGCTGTGAAGAGCATTCTCAAGTACTTGCGAAGGACTAGAGATATGTTCTTGGTGTATGGTAACGGAGAACTCCAAGTGGAGTCCTTTACCGATTCGAGCTTCCAGAGTGATAAGGACGACTCTAAGTCACAGTCGGGCTTTGTCTTTACCCTTTACGGAGGGGCGGTTAGCTGGAAGAGTTCCAAGCAGGAAACCGTGGCAGACTCGACGATGGAGGCTGAATACATCGCTGCCAACGATGCTGCCAAAGAGGCTGTCTGGATCAAGAAGTTCATTACTGAACTTGGAGTGGTTCCATCCATTGAGCATCCAATACCTTTGTATTGCGATAACAATGGAGCGGTGGCTTTGGCCAAGGAACCCAGGTCCCATCAGCGGTCCAGGCATATTCTGAGGCGGTATCACCTGATCCGGGAGATAGTTGATCGCCGGGAGATCGAGGTCAGGAGAGTTGACACGAAGAACAACACGGCGGATCCACTCACGAAGGCCATTCCCCAGATACAGTTTGAGAGACTCTTCGGGATGCTCGGTATGAGATACTACAGCAGCTGGCCCTAGTGCAAGTGGGAGATGGTTAGTTGTATGTATGCCCTAGAGGCCAGTATTGTACAGATGATGTATATTATATTGGATGCTTGGACATATATAGAGATGACTTTCTTGCTCGACATGATAGTATGCTATCTGGTTGCCATTTATCTTAACATGTACACTAGTCTCTTTATACTGTCTTATAGTTACATGTTGGTAAAGCCCTTAGGATTTGTACTTGATTACCTAGACTATGATGCAGATCATACTAGTGGGAACATGGTAGTCCATAAGTACATCCTTCAAGGTCCCTAGTCGTGGGTATCTCGAGACGGGGCATCGATTTACCAGAGTAGACTAGCGTATACGCTTCTCGACCCATGTGATGGGCGATGGATGATCCCATATCCATTGGTGTTTGACATCAGAGATGGTATACGGGTGCTCAGTGGAAACTGGGTACACTGGACGGACTCGCCGAGAACTCCCAGATGGTATTATACCTCACGTCAGATGGCAGTTCTCAGGTGACACTTGTACAGATTAGTCTGTAGACCCGAGATCGTCATAGAGTCTTGTGTGATTCCCACTGTGCTTTGATCTCCACCTTACCACGTCCATGAGGGCGTGCAAAACGGTGGTCTTTGGGTACAGTCCCGAATCACATGGAGGCAATGAGCGATAGGAGGGGTTTCGTCTCTCCCGGTATTGGGAGTTGATGTTGCGCAGTGCTCGATTGGCCGTAACAGGGAAGTCCCTGGCCAGGGCTGATCAGAGATTTGCTGGTAAGTGTTACCAGTAGTTTCTCGACCCGTTACGAGCCTCATATCAGCGCGACTTATCGGGTTATTGGGGTCTGACGTTTACCACCCCTAGACTTGATATGCGACGTATCTGACGAAGAGACTTGACTGTATGGTAAGTGTTACTGGTCGGATTCGCAGGAGTGTGAGCGGGCTAGCTCGTCGATCTTCTGATCGCTCAATACCCGGGTGGCCGTTACGTTTAGCAGACCGCTTGCGGCTTGTGGGTGCTTGATATGATCATCACCTGCTACCGGCGTATTGACGAGTCTTTAGAGTCCTACACAGAGGTTTCCTGGCTCAAGCGAAACGAAATAGGAGCGCATATGAGATATGTGCAGGACCGAGAATAAGGCGTGTATGTGATACCGCACTTCATTCTCGCGATATATGTTTCGAATGGTTATATTCGATATGACCTAGTTATCGAATCATTGATTCGATAAATCGATGCATTGAATACTAGTCGGTTATGTGCGACATGACCGGATCATTGAATCAAGTGTTGATTTAATGATTTAATGTATAATTATATATTTGATATATTACTTTGCATTAACTAGTATTGGTTCACTTTAAACGGATTTTTCTCACTTGGATTGCACATTGTATATGTGATATACTTTTGTGCACTTTTTGTATCATGTTTGATGATACTTGATCATTAGTTAAGTTTATAGAATTAATCCATGGTTAATTGATAATTAGGGTTTTGCATACATATTTATTTATCCATTTATTTGTTTATTTATGTGGATAAATTCAAAATGAGAATGGTGGCTATATTTGTTTCTTGTATGAAGCTTCTTGAACCCTTGACTTTAGCAACCATTCTTATCCTCTTGCTTAACCCTAACCCTCTAAAGTGACCATGGTTAATTCTCTACACTTAACCCTAGTTCAAGATATGATAAGTATTTTGATTTTATTTTATTTTTAATACAAGACTTATCATAATTTTATCTTGAGCTCATCTTCTTCTTCTTCTTCAAGCTTGCTACTCCAATGGCAACTTGAGCTTTAGTGAGTTAAATCCAAATCCAAAGTGAACCCACCTCCTATTTCTTCACCCTCTACCTCTTGCCAAGTTGTTTTGGGTGTTTTCTTCACAAGTTTCACAAGTTTGTGAAGTCGGAGCTTGAGTTTGTGCAACCTCGACGTAGATCGTCTTTGACACAAAGCCGACGAGCTATTCCGCTTGCTTTCCCGATGAAGCCGATGATCGAGTCAAGGATTCATGATGGACAGCGAGGACATGACGTTGCGGAGCCGTGGAGGTGGAAATCCGGATCTACAAAGGTTGTATATCCGTATCATAGTAGTTAACTGTTAACTAACTTTCTATTTCGCCTAAACATCTAGTTAAAGATCCGTAGTCTAGGGTTTCTCGGCACTAAAAATTTTAATTTGGCATGTTCGATGCCTTGTGAGAACCCACTAGGGTGCCTAGGAACCTTTCATCTTTCAGCCAGGCCAGTGTCGGTACTTTGAAGGAGGTTCCCCGTGCTTTCGCACGGACCTAATTAAAGAAAACCTCGTTTTCCCAGAGGCGTAACTGTAGGGTTGCTAGGCACGCGCACAAGGGTCTACGAGGCATCAACCATGCCCAATTAAAAATTTAGCCGTGCCGAACAACCCGAATACGGAACTTTAAACTAGAGATTAGGCGAAAACTAGCATGTTAACAACTTTAACACTAAGTGAGAGGGATTACAACCTTTGTAGATCCGGTCCTTCACTTCATATGCTCCGTGTTGTGGTCCCTTCGCTGCGATCATCGGGATCCGGACTCTCGAGAGGTTCCACGAAGAGAAAGACGCAGCCTTTGCTTCCGATCTTCGATACTAAGATGATCTACCTTGAAGTTTCTTTAACACAAGCTAACACTCATGAAATGATGTGAACACCCTCATCTAAATGGCAAGGGAAGATGAGGATGATGAAGTAGGATTTTTGCTCTCTTTATTTATCTTTTTCTCATATTTATTCATCACTTTTGAAAAACTAGTAAAGCTTTTTAATGAAAGAATGAAGGAAGAAGAAGATGAATAATGTTATGAATCCTTTTGTGATGAATAGGAAAAGGAGATAATGATCAATTATGCAACCATGGTTCACTTAACCATTGTAGAGAATTAACCAAGGGTTAGGGTTTGGGTTGAGTTAAGAATGAGTCACACACAAATATCTTTATCATGACAAAAAGAAAAGCTTCTAGAATCAACTAGAAGGTTTAACCCTAATCCAAACCCTAATCATGTTTAAACTCCACAAAACAAGTTGCATTAGTTATCATATCATGTTACAATATTATATATCACATATATAATATTTATCGTAACAAAAAAAAATAATACAATTAACATATATCGCATATATATCAATGTATTACCCGAGAGAGAAAAAGAATCTTTTAGTGAGCAAATATTAGTTAATGTAATTTAATATATCATATATATTATTATACATTAAATTATCGAATCAACACTTGATCCGACAATCCGGCTATATCGCATATAACCGACTAATATTTATCCGTTCCGATTCATCGAATCAACACTTGATCCGATGACCCGGCTGATATCAAATATCGCGAGAATATAATACGGTATCACATATCGCATTATCCTCGGTCCCGCACATATCACATATGTGCTCCTACTCCGTTTTGCCTGAGTCAAGAAACCTCTGTGTAGGACTCTAAAGAATCGTCAATACGCCGGCAGTAGGTGATGATCATATCAAACACCCACAAGCTGCAAGCGGTCAGCTAAACGTAACAGCTACCCAGGTATTGAGCGCTCAGAAGATCAACAAGCAAGCCTGTACATTCTCCTGTGAATCCAAACAGTAACACTCCCGTACAGTCCGGTCTCGTCGTCTGATATGTCGCATATCTCGCCTAGGGGTGGTAAACGTCAGACCCCAGTAGCTCGATAAGTCGTGTCGATATGAGGTCTATAACAGTTCGAGAAACTACTGATAACACTTACCAGTAAATCTCAGCAACCCTGGCCAGGGATTTCTGGTTATAGCCAATCGAACACAGCACAACATCAACTCCCTATACCGGGAGAGACGAATCCCCTCCTATCGCTCATTGCCTCCATGTGATTCGGGACTGTACCCAAAACCCACCTTTTTGCACGCCCTCTTGGATGTGGTATGATGGAAATCAAAGCACAGTGGGAATCACACAAGACTCTATGACGATCTCGGGTCAACAGACTACTCTGTACCAGTGTCACCGGAGAACTGCCATCTGACGTATGGTATAATACCATCTGGGAGTTCTCGGCGAGTCCGTCCAGTGTACCCAGTCTCCACTGAGCACCCGTACACCATCCTTGATGTCAAACACCGATGGATATGGGATCATCCATCGCCCATCATATGGGTCAAGATGCGTATACGCTAGTCTACTCTGGTGCATCGATGCCCTGTCTCGATACACCCTCGACTAGGAACAGTTATAGGATATACTCGTCGACTACCATGGCCCCACTAGTATGATCTCATCATAGTCCCAGTAGTCGAGTACATATCCTAAGGGCTTTATCAACATGTAATATAGAGACAATCAGAGTACATGTTAAGACAAAGTACAACCAGATAGCATACTATCATGTCGAGCAAGAAAGTCCTCCCTATATATGTCCTAGCATCCACTACAATATACATCGTATGTACAGTAATGGCCTCTAGGGCATACATATAACTAACAATCTCCCACTTGCACTAGGGCCATCTGTTATGGTATCACATACCCAACAATTAGCTGCGGTTGAAGTATCTCATACTCAACCATCCCATAAAAGTCTCTACTGGGAAAAAGGCCTTTGTGAGTGGATCCGCGATGTTGTCCTCTGTGTCTGCTCTCCTAACCTCGATCTCCCTGGAGATCAACCATCTCCATTATCAGGTGATACTGCCTAAGAATTATATCTGGATTTCTAATGGGACGGTAGTTCCTTGGCAAAATCCACAACTCCATTGTCACACAATGGTAGGAACGAAGTTCATCTTATGAACTTATAAATATCCAAACTGCCTCTTTGGTAGCATCTTTGCTAACGATGTATCTTGCCTTTAATCGTCTAGCATGTCACGGTATCTAGCTTGGAACTCTTCCAACATACCGTCCCTCCACTGAGGGTAAAGACAATGCCTGCGACTGACATTCAGTCGTCCTTATCATCCTGGAACCTTTCCAGTGATTCTCCCCAGGATCGATTGATACCATCTCACTACAACTAGTGAGAATCCTAACATCCAATTAGATCTATCTCATAGATCCAAAAACCCAGGATTTAGGAAGTATCACTTTGATCCTATATGGAGAATCGTTGTGATAAGCGGAGATTGACCGAGCGTAGCATAGGAAACTCCTTCCCTATCAAGAGTATGTCATCCACGTACTCTACGAAGATCACCACCATACACCCTACTACCTTTTTGTATATACAAGGTTCATCTACCATTTTGATGAAGTCAAACTCTTTGACTACCACATCAAAATAGATGTTCCAACTCCGCGATGCCTGTTTTATCATATAAAACATCTTGCACACGTTTCCGCTGCTCCCACTGTCTACGAAGCCCTCTGGCTGTGTACTTATAGACGCTCTCTTCTAAATCAGCATTTAGAAAAGCAGTCATGATACCCAACCACCAGATATCGTAGTCATGGTATGTAGCCGTGGCAAGTAGGATCTGGATGGACTTAAGCATAGATCCTTAGAAAAGGTTTCAACACAATCCATACCTGGTCTATGATGCAAACCTTTAACAAGTCTAGCTTTGAAAGTCTCAACTTTTCCATGTACACTAAGTAATCTTCTCAAGATATACTTGCTCCTGATGGGGATTTAACCCTTCAGATAAAGCAACCAAAGTCCATACTTTGTTGGTGTATAAGGATTCCATCTCAGATCGATAAGCATCCAGCCATTCTTACAGAGTCCCACTCCTGATGGCCAGCTCGAAACTAGTTGGGTCATCATCTCATGATGCAATCCTCGCTCCCACTGTCATAGAGAAACCGAAGTATCTCTCAGGTGGGTGAGGAACCCTACTAGATCGGCGGAGAGGCTGAGGTTCGTTGGAAACTATTGAATCCTTTGGTTCTACCAAATCATCAGCTGCATTTTGCATAGCTGGAACATTTCCAGTTCTACATAACAGACCTTGCCTCGAGCTTGTCCAGATTTTGCTTTTTAGAAATAGGCCGGACAACCCCAAATCTTAACAAGCTTAAGATATGGGCTCTTCCCTTTCCATATCATATATGAAGTGGTAGGCAACTGATTTGATTTGAACCCTATTCAATAGGTATGCAACTTCACAAGTGCATAACTCCCTAAAGGAAATAGGAAACTCAGTAGTACTCATCATAGAGCACACCATATCACATAGGGTGCTATGGCTCCACCCCGATACACCGACGTGCTGTGGTGTATACGGAGGAGTAATGCTGAGAGAGAATCTCATTCTCCTTTAGAATAGTCCAGGAATTCCGTGCTTAAGTATTCTCCTCCTTGATCACATCAAAGGACATAATACTTATACCCGTATTTTGGTTCTCTACTTCTAACTTATATTCTGTGAATATCTCAAAAGGTTCAGACTTGTGTTTCAACAGGAACGCATGTCTGAATCTTGAGAGATTATCAGAGAACGTAATGAAGTAAAAAGAACCGGTCTTGGCATGTGTAGACAGGGGACCTTACATAAATCAACATGTATCAATCCCAAGAGTTCACTAACTCTTTCTCTGTTTCCAATAAACAGAGCTATGGTCATCTTATCTTTGTGACATGACTGGCAAGTTTCATAAGATGTAAATTCAAACTAATTTAAATATGCATCTAAATGTAACTTTAGCCAGTCGGGTTGCATTGATATGACCTAGTCTACAATGCCTCAAGAAGGATTTGTTCATTTCTGAACTCTTCCTCTTGTGTGTGTTCCGTATACTAAGAACTGTAGTTTGATTTAGAACGACAATGCTTTTAGATAACGTGCCTGAACCGATCAACTCTTGATATAGGAAATGTTCAAAACATTATCCAACAATACAAAATTATATCCTTTCTTTACTAATAAAGAGACTGATATGATTTTGTATATCAGGTTCGGTATCTAATAACATTTGTTCAGAATCAATGTATTCAGGTAATACAGGGTGACAGTAACAGACTTGGCTGCAACACTTGCACCGTTTTCTGTCTCATGAAACTTATCATCCGTTCTCAGTTCTCTACCTATCTGTAGCCCATGTAACAGATTACATATACGGGATCCTGATCCGGTATCACATACCCAGGACGTAAAGGATACTGAGAAACAGTTCTGTGTAATGAACACACCCGAAGATGATGCATCAACATGCACTTTCTTCGTTTGGGCGGCACGGGAATTCTGGTAATCCCCAATTTCCTCCTCTGTCTTATAACAATTATAAGTTGGAGCGGGACCAACGTTCCCCAGCTCAGTATAACAAGCGGGTTCGGTCAATATATCCGTTTTTATTATCTTGATTAAGGCGTGATATGGTCGCTACCTGGAGAGAGAGAGAAGTAAACACTCAGCGTATGCTCTTGCAAGATTAGATTGGTTATCTAATATATCTAATCAGGATGTCTCCCACTGTTTTAATCAAATCTTCCTTCAAACCCTAAAAGGAAAGACTAGGGATTAATTACACGCTACAAGTTCGCCAATCTTTCAGCCAGGCCAGTGTCGGTACTTTGAGGGAGGTCCCCCGTGCTATCGCACGAACCTAATTAAAGTAAACCTCGTTTTCCCAGGGGCGTAACCCCGTTGACACCTTTCTAGACACCTACTTGATCGGCTAATTGTAATGTGTAAAACTCTCCCAGGAGTAACTCTTACTCGCAGCGGGTATCGGGATCCAACTATCTCATAGAAGGTATGCAATCTCATTGCAAATTTCAACACTTGAAATTCCCAATAATATTTTGCCCCTAGCGTCCTATGACCTTGACGAATGCCAAACCACCCATAGTCCGCCAGCCAAGTTCAACCCGTACATTTCTTGATTGAATTAAACCCACCCGCACGACCCTTGACGAATGCCAAACAACGCCGTACGAATACCCTAATCCAATCGCATCGTATGCTAGCAGATAAGCACTAGTTAGCTACCGTACACTATGCCTTGACGAATGCCAAACTACCGCAGCACGAATACTAAGTAGTACTTATCTGAAATGACGGAGGGCTACGACGGGTTTTTAAGAAAACCCTTTGCGTAATGAACTTGATATCGTTGTAGAATCGAGTGATTTTAAATGGAGTGTTTTTTAGGCTTTTCTAGTTTTGCTAAAGGGGTCACTCCCAGTGAAGGGATCGTCGGCCCTTTCCTCGTCGAATGAGGTGCGGGATATATCATATATATCACTGTGCAAAGCAGAAACTATAGAAGCAATCAAAAGACAAACCGAGGGTTGTAGCATCTGCCAGTTATTGCTAAAGGAGTCACTCCCGGTGAAGGGATCTCGGTCCTTTCCTTATCGAATAAGGTGCAGGATGTTCTACAAGGAACACCGCGATGCAAAGCAAGAACTATAGTTACCTGTTTTAATTTTGAAACTCGATTCCACAACATCTTAGGTTTCTTTTATTTCATTAATCTCATTAATGAAGTCCCATTTTATTATGCTTCGCAAGCATCTCTTTTGAAACGAAATCTGCAATATAACATATATCTCATATATATAAAATATAAACATTCGTCTCAGGCAGTAATATGATCTCATCACAGAACATTGCAGCAGAAGAACATATATGAAATATTGGATATACTAGGACGTCCGTGTTTTCAATACGAGCCTGTATAAAACACGGATTCCATGGTCGCGATGAATAGCCAAACCCACATCCCTAGACCCCTACGAGAGCGGCAAGCAACCCTGCCAATTCTAGGGTTAGGAGACCCGGTCTCGTCTCCTCGAGATGGTCTCCCACTGGACCCTAGAACCCGGTTACTTATGCTCCCCGCCTTGGGTCTACCTAATGCGGAAAAGTAAATAATATACAACGGTGACATCTTCCGCTACCTGGAAGTGCCCCAATAAAAGAATATTACATACAAATGAATTTTACATGAATGAAAAAGAAAAACTCTCATCTCATATAAAACCCCCGGCTATTCAAACGCGACGATCCAATACAACATATCACAGCAACACATAATATCTCATATCATCAACGTAAGCAAGTATGCGTATCCCGATTGTCGTTGATGTATAGTAACGAAGCCGGCGATACACCACATACTACGCTTACGGTCACAGAAAAGAAAGTGTAAAACTACAACAGTTGGAATCCGCAACCTTTTTAGACATCGCATGCCTAACCAAATGAATTCCTTAGATATCGCATTCCTAACAATTATAAACCCCGCATTTTAGTCTCATTATCGAAAACTCTTTTCAATATCAAGTCGGGCAATTCAACAAGATTCCCGACGTCCTGATCGAATGCTCGTCGCAAACTTAATTACGCGGCGAGTATCCGCGTACGCTACGTGATTGCGACGGACTTTTGATCACATCAAAATTCCGTAGCAACCGATCAACTGAGACTAAACTGCTATGTTTATATTATTCAAATTAGTTATCTCATAACTACCTGTGGATTCCAAATATTGTATCACATTCCAGATAAATAGAAAAAGTTAAACATTCCGATCGAATCATCAAGCACCCATGATTTCCCCAATATATCTCAACACTTGAAATCAGTTTAAAAACATCCATCACATGCCACAGTACCAATGGTCCAACCGTAGAAGGGTCAAGCCAACGCCTCACATGTGGCATGCCGTACTGCCCCAAACCCTAAGGTTCAAAAGGCAGTTCAAGACGGTCACATAATCGAGTTAAGGTTTGTTGTCTTCTAGAGGGTCCACCGCGTTACTTGCACGACTTAGAACGTTCTTAAACACGAGGAAAAATCCAACTTTTGAAAAAATTTCCGACAGGGGAAAAAGTGAGTTATTGATATCCGTTCGAACTTTTTAACAGTTTCTAAAAGTTATCCGGATAAAACACAAAGACGCAGTTAAAGTTCCCGATCGAATCATCGAATCCCCAATACAACCCAGAAAATTCAACAGTTGAATAAATATTAAAAATTCCCAGAAAATACAGTACTAAAAGACAAGAATTACTGTGCAAATTTCAATCAGTGAAGCGACAAAAGGGCCGCGGAACCGCCGCATATGCCATGCATGTGCCGCGGTTCCGCCGCGCTTTGGTGGAATTAGGCGCACGTGCTTCACAGTAACTCTTGTATTTCCCAGCTGATTTTTTTGAGCATTTTTAATTTGGAAAAAATCACAGTTTTAAAAAATTTCCAGAAACTAGGGTATATCGGGTTTTCCGGGTTCGATCGGACTTTAAACTCCGTCTAGACTTCGCCTAAAGCTCTAGCTTGGCTCTGATACCACTGTAGGGTTGCTAGGCACGCGCACAAGGGTCTACGAGGCATCAACCATGCCCAATTAAAATTTAGCCGTGCCGAACAACCCGAATACGGAACTTTAAACTAGAGATTAGGCGAAAACTAGCATGTTAACAACTTTAACACTAAGTGAGAGGGATTACAACCTTTGTAGATCCGGTCCTTCACTTCATATGCTCCGTGTTGTGGTCCCTTCGCTGCGATCATCGGGATACGGACTCTCGAGAGGTTCCACGAAGAGAAAGACGCAACCTTTGCTTCCGATCTTCGATACTAAGATGATCTACCTTGAAGTTTCTTTAACACAAGCTAATACTCATGAAATGATGTGAACACCCTCATCTAAATGGCAAGGGAAGATGAGGATGATGAAGTAGGATTTTTGCTCTCTTTATTTATCTTTTTCTCATATTTATTCATCACTTTTGAAAAACTAGTAAAGCTTTTTCATGAAAGAATGAAAGAAGAAGAAGATGAATAATGTTATGAATCCTTTTGTGATGAATAGGAAAAGGAGATAATGATCAATTATGCAACCATGGTTCACTTAACCATTGTAGAGAATTAACCAAGGGTTAGGGTTTGGGTTGAGTTAAGAATGAGTCACACACAAATATCTTTATCATGACAAAAAGAAAAGCTTCTAGAATCAACTAGAAGGTTTAACCCTAATCCAAACCCTAATCATGTTTAAACTCCACAAAACAAGTTGCATTAGTTATCATATCATGTTACAATATTATATATCACATATATAATATTTATCGTAACAAAAAAAAATAATACAATTAACATATATCGCATATATATCAATGTATTACCCGAGTGAGAAAAAGAATCTTTTAGTGAGCAAATATTAGTTAATGTAATTTAATATATCATATATATTATTATACATTAAATTATCGAATCAATACTTGATCCAACAATCCGGCTATATCACATATAACCGACTAATATTTATCCGTTCCGATTCATCGAATCAACACTTGATCCGATGACCCGGCTGATATCAAATATCGTGAGAATATAATACGGTATCACATATCGCATTATCCTCGGTCCCGCACATATCACATATGTGCTCCTACTCCGTTTTGCCTGAGTCAAGAAACCTCTGTGTAGGACTCTAAAGAATCGTCAATACGCCGGCAGTAGGTGATGATCATATCAAACACCCACAAGCTGCAAGCGGTCAGCTAAACGTAACAGCTACCCAGGTATTGAGCGCTCAGAAGATCAACAAGCAAGCCTGTACATTCTCCTGTGAATCCAAACAGTAACACTCCCGTACAGTCCGGTCTCGTCGTCTGATATGTCGCATATCTCGCCTAGGGGTGGTAAACATCAGACCCCAGTAGCTCGATAAGTCGTGTCGATATGAGGTCTATAACAGTTCGAGAAACTACTGATAACACTTACCAGTAAATCTCAGCAACCCTGGCCAGGGATTTCTGGTTATAGCCAATCGAACACAGCACAACATCAACTCCCTATACCGGGAGAGACGAATCCCCTCCTATCGCTCATTGCCTCCATGTGATTCGGGACTGTACCCAAAAGCCACCTTTTTGCACGCCCTCTTGGATGTGGTATGATGGAAATCAAAGCACAGTGGGAATCACACAAGACTCTATGACGATCTCGGGTCAACAGACTACTCTGTACCAGTGTCACCGGAGAACTGCCATCTGACGTATGGTATAATACCATCTGGGAGTTCTCGGCGAGTCCGTCCAGTGTACCCAGTCTCCACTGAGCACCCGTACACCATCCTTGATGTCAAACACCGATGGATATGGGATCATCCATCGCCCATCATATGGGTCAAGATGCGTATACGCTAGTCTACTCTGGTGCATCGATGCCCTGTCTCGATACACCCTCGACTAGGAACAGTTATAGGATATACTCGTCGACTACCATGGCCCCACTAGTATGATCTCATCATAGTCCCAGTAGTCGAGTACATATCCTAAGGGCTTTATCAACATGTAATATAGAGACAATCAGAGTACATGTTAAGACAAAGTACAACCAGATAGCATACTATCATGTCGAGCAAGAAAGTCCTCCCTATATATGTCCTAGCATCCACTACAATATACATCGTATGTACAGTAATGGCCTCTAGGGCATACATATAACTAACAATCTCCCACTTGCACTAGGGCCATCTGTTATGGTATCACATACCCAACAATTAGCTGCGGTTGAAGTATCTCATACTCAACCATCCCATAAAAGTCTCTACTGGGAAAAAGGCCTTTGTGAGTGGATCCGCGATGTTGTCCTCTGTGTCTGCTCTCCTAACCTCGATCTCCCTGGAGATCAACCATCTCCATTATCAGGTGATACTGCCTAAGAATTATATCTGGATTTCTAATGGGACGGTAGTTCCTTGGCAAAAGCCACAACTCCATTGTCACACAATGGTAGGAACGAAGTTCATCTTATGAACTTATAAATATCCAGACTGCCTCTTTGGTAGCATCCTTGCTAACGATGTATCTTGCCTTTAATCGTCTAGCATGTCACGGTATCTAGCTTGGAACTCTTCCAACATACCGTCCCTCCACTGAGGGTAAAGACAATGCCTGCGACTGACATTCAGTCGTCCTTATCATCCTGGAACCTTTCCAGTGATTCTCCCCAGGATCGATTGATACCATCTCACTACAACTAGTGAGAATCCTAACATCCAATTAGATCTATCTCATAGATCCAAAAACCCAGGATTTAGGAAGTATCACTTTGATCCTATATGGAGAATCGTTGTGATAAGCGGAGATTGACCGAGCGTAGCATAGGAAACTCCTTCCCTATCAAGAGTATGTCATCCACGTACTCTACGAAGATCACCACCATACAACCTACTACCTTTTTGTATATACAAGGTTCATCTACCATTTTGATGAAGTCAAACTCTTTGACTACCACATCAAAATAGATGTTCCAACTCCGCGATGCCTGTTTTATCATATAAAACATCTTGCACACGTTTCCGCTGCTCCCACTGTCTACGAAGCCCTCTGGCTGTGTACTTATAGACGCTCTCTTCTAAATCAGCATTTAGAAAAGCAGTCATGATACCCAACCACCAGATATCGTAGTCATGGTATGTAGCCGTGGCAAGTAGGATCTGGATGGACTTAAGCATAGATCCTTAGAAAAGGTTTCAACACAATCCATACCTGGTCTATGATGCAAACCTTTAACAAGTCTAGCTTTGAAAGTCTCAACTTTTCCATGTACACTAAGTAATCTTCTCAAGATATACTTGCTCCTGATGGGGATTTAACCCTTCAGATAAAGCAACCAAAGTCCATACTTTGTTGGTGTATAAGGATTCCATCTCAGATCGATAAGCATCCAGCCATTCTTACAGAGTCCCACTCCTGATGGCCAGCTCGAAACTAGTTGGGTCATCATCTCATGATGCAATCCTCGCTCCCACTGTCATAGAGAAACCGAAGTATCTCTCAGGTGGGTGAGGAACCCTACTAGATCGGCGGAGAGGCTGAGGTTCGTTGGAAACTATTGAATCCTTTGGTTCTACCAAATCATCAGCTGCATTTTGCATAGCTGGAACATTTCCAGTTCTACATAACAGACCTTGCCTCGAGCTTGTCCAGATTTTGCTTTTTAGAAATAGGCCGGACAACCCCAAATCTTAACAAGCTTAAGATATGGGCTCTTCCCTTTCCATATCATAGATGAAGTGGTAGGCAACTGATTTGATTTGAACCCTATTCAATAGGTATGCAACTTCACAAGTGCATAACTCCCTAAAGGAAATAGGAAACTCAGTAGTACTCATCATAGAGCACACCATATCACATAGGGTGCTATGTGCTCCTACTCCGTTTTGCCTGAGTCAAGAAACCTCTGTGTAGGACTCAAAGAATCGTCAATACGCCGGCAGTAGGTGATGATCATATCAAACACCCACAAGCTGCAAGCGGTCAGCTAAACGTAACAGCTACCCAGGTATTGAGCGCTCAGAAGATCAACAAGCAAGCCTGTACATTCTCCTGTGAATCCAAACAGTTACACTCCCGTACAGTCCGGTCTCGTCGTCTGATATGTCGCATATCTCGCATAGGGGTGGTAAACGTCAGACCTCAGTAGCTCGATAAGTCGTGTCGATATGAGGTCTATAACAGTTCGAGAAACTACTGATAACACTTACCAGTAAATCTCAGCAACCCTGGCCAGGGATTTCTGGTTATAGCCAATCGAACACAGCACAACATCAACTCCCTATACCGGGAGAGACGAATCCCCTTCTATTGCTCATTGCCTCCATGTGATTCGGGACTGTACCCAAAAGCAACCTTTTTGCACGCCCTCTTGGACGTGGTATGATGGAAATCAAAGCACAGTGGGAATCACACAAGACTCTATGACGATCTCGGGTCAACAGACTACTCTGTACCAGTGTCACCGGAGAACTGCCATCTGACGTATGGTATAATACCATCTGGGAGTTCTCGGCGAGTCCGTCCAGTGTACCCAGTCTCCACTGAGCACCCGTACACCATCCTTGATGTCAAACACCGATGGATATGGGATCATCCATCGCCCATCATATGGGTCAAGATGCGTATACGCTAGTCTACTCTGGTGCATCGATGCCCTGTCTCGATACACCCTCGACTAGGAATAGTTATAGGATATACTCGTCGACTACCATGGCCCCACTAGTATGATCTCATCATAGTCCCAGTAGTCGAGTACATATCCTAAGGGCTTTATCAACATGTAATATAGAGACAATCAGAGTACATGTTAAGATAAAGTACAACCAGATAGCATACTATCATGTCGAGCAAGAAAGTACTCCCTATATATGTCCTAGCATCCACTACAATATACATCGTATGTACAATAATGGCCTCTAGGGCATACATATAACTAACAGTAACCCCGTTGACACCTTTCTAGACACCTACTTGATCAGCTAATTGTAATGTGTAAAACTCTTTCAGGAGTAACAATTACTCGCAGTGGGTATCGGGATCCAACTATCTCATAGAAGGTATGCAATCTCATTGCAAATTTCAACACTTGAAATTCCCGATAATATTTTGCCCCTAACGTGCTATGACCTTGACGAAAGCCAACAAACCATAGCCCGTTAGTCAAGTTCAACCCGTCATTTCCTGATTGAATTAAACCCACTGCACGACCCTTGACGAAAGCCAACAAAGCCGTCCGACTACCCTAATCCAATCGCATTATGTGCAGCAGATAAGCAGCATATAGCTACCGCACACTGCACCTTGACGAAAGCCAACAAATGCAGCACAAATACTATATACAACTTATCTGAAATGACGGAGGGCTACGACAGGTTTTTTTTTTTTTTGAAAACCTATTGCGTAATGAACTTGATATCGTTGTAGAATCAAATAATTTTAAAAATGGAGTGTTTTTTAGGATTTTCTAGTTTTGCTAAAGGGGTCACTCCCGGTGAAAGGATCGTCGACCCTTTCCTCATCGAATAAGGTGCAGGATATATCATATATACCGCTGTGCAAAGCACAAAACTATAGAAGCAATCAAAAGACAAACCGAGGGTTGTAGCATCTGCCAGTTATTGCTAAAGGATTCACTCCCGGTGAAGGGATCTCGGCCCTTTCCTTATCGAATAAGGTGCAGGATGTTCTACAAGGAACACCACGATGCAAAGCAAGAACTGTAGCTACCTTTTTTTTTGAAAATTCGATTCCACAACATCTTTAGGTTTCTTTTCTTTCATTAATCACATTAATGAAGTCCCATCATTTAAGTACCTAAACATCACAGATAAATACGACGTACACTTATGCCATCCGCATTCGCCTTGATGTCCCCTCGTGCACCGTTAGGTTAGGTAAGTAACGGCAGAGCGGGGTAGGGCTAGCGCGGGTGTAAAACATAAGTAGCGTCTATGTAATATATCATATATACTATATACAGTATTTATCACAGAACATCAAATGATCACATCACAGATATCGCAGCAGAAGAAACATATGAAACATTGGATATACTAGGACGTCCGTGTTTTCAATACGAGCCAGTATAAAACACGGATTCCACGGTCGCGATGAATAGCCAAACCCACACCCCTAGACCCCTACGAGAGCGGCAAGCAACCCTACCAATTCTAGAGTTAGGAGACCCGGACTCGACTCCTCAAGTTGGTCTCCCACTGGACTCTAGAACCCGGTTACTTGTGCCCTCCTCCTTGGGTCTATCCTAGCGCGGAAAAGTAAATAATATACAAAAGGTGACAACTTCCGCAACCTGGAAGTGCCCCAATAAAAGATCTTTACATACAATTAATTTTACATGAATAAAAATGAAAAACACTCATCTCACATAAAAACCCCCGGCTATTCAAACACGACGATCCAATATAACATATCCAGCAACACATAATATCACATGTCATCAACGTAAGTAAATATGCGCATCCCAATTGTCGTTGACATATAGCAACGAAACCGGCAATATCACACATTACACTTACGGTCGCAGAAAAGAAAGTGTAAAACTACAACAGTTGGAATCCGCAAACTCTTTAGACATCGCATGCCTAACCAAATGAATTCCTTAGACATCACATGCCTAATGATTATAAACCCCGCATTTTAGTCTCTTTATCGAAAACTCTTTTCAATATCAAGTCGGGCAATTCAACAGGACTCCCGACATTCTGATCGAATGCTCGTCGCAAACTTTAGCAGACGGCCGCACCCCCGATACCGTCGACGAAGTGCACCAAGGCGGAACACAGCTGCCGCGAGCACCCGAACGGATGCTTTCGGCGACGGGGTTCTCCTACAGTCTCTTGGTCGGGGCTATGGGGCGTAGCTATCTATTAAGTTTTACCGGCAAGTATCCGCGTACGCTACGAGATTGCGACGGACTTTTGATCTCATCAAAATTCCGTGGCAACCGATCAAGTGAGACTAAACTGCTATGTTTATAACATCCAAATCAGTTATCTCATAACTACTTGTGGATTCCAAATATTGTATCAAATTCCAGATAAATAGAAAATGTTAAACTTTTCGATCGAACATTCAAACACCCAAGTTTTCCCGTAACAGCTCAACACATGAAATAGGTTTTAAAACATTCACTTCATGCCACAGTACCAACGGTCCAGCCATAGAAGGGTCAAGCCAACGCCTCATATGTGGCACGCCGTACTGCCCCAAACCCAAGGTTCAAAGGGCAGTTCAAGATGGTCACATAATCGAGTTAAGGTTTGTTGTCTTCTAGAGGGACCATCGCGTTACTTGCACTACTTAGAATGTTCTTAAACCACGGAAAAATCCAACACTTGGAAATTTTCCGGCAGGAGAAAAATTGGGTATTTATATCCGATCGAACTTTTTAACATATTCAAAAATTATCCGGAAAAACACATAGACGCAGTTAAAGTTTCCGATCGAATCATCGAATCCCCAATACACCCCAGATAACACAACAGTGGAATATAAATTAAAAATATCCAGAAGAATCAGGAATCAGAGAGGGACATTACTGTGCAAACTGAAGAGAATAAAGTGCCCGTACGGCCGCGGTTCCGCCGCGCTTTTATGGACTCAAACGCACGTGCTTCACAGTAATTCCCAAAACACCCTGCTGAATTTTTTGGCTATTTTTAATTAGGAAAAATCCACAGATTCAGAAAATGTACAGAGAGGGGTATTGTATTAGGGTTTCGGGTTCGAACGGACTTCTAACTTCTTCAACATTTCGCCTAAGGCTCTAGCTAGGCTCTGATACCACTGTAGGGTTCCTAGGCACACACAAGAGGTTCTACAAGGCATCAACCATGCCAAACAAAAATTTTCCGGTGCCGAGAAACCCTAATATAGATCGTTAACTAGAAATTAGGCGAAACAACAAGCTAGTAAACTGCTTTACTAATAAATGAATGGAAATACAACCTTTGTAGATCCGCTTCACCATTTCTTTAGCTCCGTGTTGACGTCCCTCCGCAGCGATCATCGGGATTCCGGACTCTAGCAATGGTTTCGTCGGAGAAATGATCGGGCTAGGTCATTGACTTCGAGGCCGAAGATGATCTACGTCGAGGCGACTCAAACTCAAGCTCCATCTTCACTAAGTCAAGGAACTTGTGAAGAAAACACCCTCTACTACTTGGCAAGTGATAGAGGATGAAGAAATAGGAAGTGGGTTCACTTTTGATTTGGATTTCTCACTTGGAATCATCACTTGGAAAAATCTAGCAATGGTTTCTTCTCTTCATGAAGAAGATGAAGAAGAAGAAAGAAAAAGAATTATGAATTATCTCCAAAAAGAAATTCAAGTGATGGTTATCATAATGCAACCATGGGTGAGTTTAACTAGTGTAGAGACTGTTATTTATTTATTCCTTTTGGCAAGAAATAAAATGATGGCTTTATTTGGATTTTATTTGAAGCTTCATGAAGCTTTGAAGCTTTGACCATTTTGTTTCTTTCCTAAACCTAACCATTCACCTAAACCCTAGTTTAAAGTAAACACACACCCAAGTTTGCATGTATCATCAAACATGATACAAACTAGTGCATAAACATATATCATATATATACAATGTGCACAATCAAGTGAGATAATCAATCTTAAGTGAACCAATACTAGTTAATGTAAAGTAATATATCAAATATATAATTATACATTAAATCATTAAATCAACACTTGATTTAATGATCCGGTCATACTGCATATAACCGACTAATATCAAGTGTATCAATGTATCGAATCAACACTTGATTCGGTAACCCGGCTATATCTCATATAACCGTCCAATGATACAAATCGCGAGAATAAAATACAGTATCACATACTGGTATTATTCTCGGTCCCGCACATATCTCATATGCACTCCTATTTCGTTTCGCTTGAGCCAGAAAACCTCTATGTAGGACTCTAAAGACTCGTCAATACGCCGGCAGCAGGTGATGATCATATCAAACACCCACAAGCCGCAAGCGGTCTGCTAAACGTAACGGCCACCCGGGTATTGAGCGATCAGAAGATCAACGAGAAAGCCTGCTCAGACTCCTATGAATCCAACCAGTAACACTTACCGTACAGTCCGGTCTCGTCGTCTGATATGTCGCATATCTCGCCTAGGGGTGGTAAACGTCAGACCCCAATAGCTCGATAAGTCGTGTCAATATGAGGTCTATAACAGTTCAAGAAACTACTGGTAACACTTACCAATAAATCTCAGCAACCCTGACCAGGGATTTCCGGTTATAGCCAATCGAACACAGCACAACATCAACTCCCTATACCGGGAGAGACGAATCCCCTCCTATCGCTCATTGCCTCCATGTGATTCGGGACTGTACCCAAAAACCACCGTTTTGCACGCCCTCTTGGACGTGGTAAGGTGGAAATCAAAGCACAGTGGGAATCAAACAAGACTCTATGACGATCTCGGGTCAACAGACTAACCTGTACCAGTGTCACCAGAGAACTGCCATCTGACGTAAGGTATAATACCATCTGGGAGTCCTCGGCGAGTCCGTCCAGTGTACCCAGTCTCCACTGAGCACCCGTATATCATCTCTGATGTCAAACACCAATGCATATGGAATCATCCATCGCCCATCTGTATGGGTCGAGAAGGTATACGCTAGTCTACTCTGGTATATCGATGCCCTGTCTCGATATACCCACGACTAGGGACCTTGAAGGATGTACTTATGGATTACCATGTCCCCACTAGTATGATCCTCATCATAGTCCAGGTAGTCAAGTAACATCCTAAGGGCTTTACCAACATGTAACAGAGAGACAATCAGTGTACACGTTAAGGTAAAGAGTAACCAGATAGCATACTATCATGTCGAGCAAGAAAGTCCTCCCTATATATGTCCAAGCATCCACTACAATATACATCCTATGTATAGTAATGGCCTCTAGGGCATACATATAAGTAACATTTCTGATGGGACCTGAGTTCCTTTGCCAGTGCTACGGCCCCATTGTTATCACAATACAAAGGTATTGGATTGGCAATGGACGGAACCACCTGAAGTTCAGAAATGAACTTCCTCATCCAGCCTCTTTTGCGGCTTCACTAGCAGCTATATACTCAGCCTCCATAGTTGAGTCTGCGACGGTATCCTGTTTGGAACTCTTCCAAGATACCGCCCCTCCATTGAGGGTAAACACAAAACCCGAAATGGATTTAGAATCATCTTTGTCACTTTGGAAGCCGGAGTCGGTAAAAGCCTCTACCTGGAGGTCCCCATTACCGTAAATCAAGAACATCTCCTTAGTCCTTCTCAGGTACTTGAGAATGTTCTTCACCGCTATCCAATGTTTCTCACCTGGGTCAGACTGATACCTGCTTACCACACCAAGTGCGTAAGCTACATCCGGTCTTGTACATAACATCGCATACATTATAGATCCTACCGCTGAAGCGTAGGGTAAAATGCTCATGCGATCCCTCTCTTCATCAGTCTTTGGAGACATCTCTTTGGAGAGGGTGATCCCGTGACAAGCGGGCATGTTACCACGCTTGGAATCTTCCATACTAAATCTCTTTAGTATAGCGTCAATATACCTGGACAGTGAAAGTCCCAACATTCTATTAGATCTATCACGATAGATCTTAATGCCCAAAATGTGGGTTGCATCACCCAAGTCTTTCATGGAGAATTTCTGTGACAAGAAGAGCTTTACTGATTGTAGCATAGGGACATCATTCCCTATCAGTATTATGTCATCGACGTACAAAACGAGGAAGACTACTGCTCCTTCTACAATCTTCCTATAAATACATGGTTCATCTATATTTTTGATAAAGTCAAACTCTTTGACTGTCTCATCAAAGCAGATGTTCCAACTTCGCGATGCTTGCTTTAATCCATAAATGGATTTAAGCAACCTGCACACCCTTCCGCTATTCCCACTGTCTAAGAAACCTTCTGGTTGATCCATGTAAACACTCTCTTCTAAATGTCCATTTAGAAAAGCTGTTTTAACGTCCATCTGCCAGATTTCATAGTCATGGAAGGCAGCAATGGCAAGCAGGATCCGAATGGATTTAAGCATAGCTACAGGTGAAAAGGTTTCATCATAGACCAGTCCTGGTCTTTGACGAAAACCTTTTGCAACGAGTCTAGCTTTGTAGGTTTCCACTTGTCCAAGTGCACCAATCTTCTTTTTGAAGATCCATTTGCATCCAACTGGTTTAACCCCAGGAGGAGCAACTTCTAAAGTCCATACTTTATTTGTGTACATGGATTCCATTTCGGATCTCATAGCATCAAGCCACTTCATCGAGTCAATACTCGTGATAGCCTGTTGAAAACTAGTAGGCTCATCATCATCGATGATGCAATCCTCTCGATCCCCATCTAGAAGAAAACCATAGTATCTCTCTGGAGGATGAGAAAGCCTACTAGATCTGTGGAGTGGCGTTGGTTCATCATGTTCTATTGAAATCTGAGGTTCTTCTAAGTCCTCGGTAGCAGTTTGAGGTTCTGGAATTTCTTCCAGCTCTACCTCGCTCCCACTAATTTCTTTTGCAAGAAATTCGCTCTCTAAGAAGACAATGTGGCGAGCGACAAACACCTTTTGTTCTTCAGTGTGGTAGACCATGTACCCCCTTGAATGCTTGGGGTATCCTACAAACTTGCACAAAACCGATCGTGACTCGAGCTTGACCGGTTTATGCTTTTTAACATATGCCAGGCACCCCCATATCTTAATATACTTGAGATATGGTCTCTTCCCGCTCCACATTTCATATGGAGTGGTAGGCACAGACTTAGTTGGAACTCTATTCAATAAGTATGCTGCTGATTCTAGAGCAAATCCCCAGAAGGAAAGTGGTAACTCAGCACAACTCATCATTGAACGCACCATATCTAATAGCGTGCGATTCCTCCTTTCTGATACACCATTATGCTGAGGTGTATAAGGCGGAGTAAGCTGAGAGAGAATTCCATTCTCTTTTAAGTATTCAAGGAAACAGGTACTTAAGTATTCTCCACCTCGATCAGATCGAAGTGTCTTGATGCTTTTACCAGTATGTTTCTCTACTTCATTTTTATACTCTTTAAATTTCTCAAAGGTCTCTGATTTATGTTTCATTAAGAACACATGTCCATACCTAGAGAAGTCATCAGTAAAAGTGATGAAGTAGGAGTGACCGCTTCATCCATTCGTAGACATTGGACCACATACATCACTGTGTACAAGTCCTAAGAGTTCAGTAGCTCTTGCTCTGTGTCCGGAGAACGGAGATTTGGTCATTTTTCCTTTGATACATGATTGACAAGTTGCATATGATGAATATTCAAACGGATCTAGATATCCATCTTTATGTAACTTAGTCAACCTTGTTTCGTTTATATGACCAAGTCTACAATGCCATAAGAAGGCTTGATTTGAATCTGGAGCCATTCTTTTATGTGTGTTTTGAATATTGAAAATTCGAGGTTGATTAAGTATGTATATGCCGTTTTCCAGTGTGCCATACCCAATCAGTTCTTGATTTAGGAGAATGTTCATGACATTACTTTCAAGCGCAAAATTATATCTTTTATTAGACAACAAAGATACTGATATAATATTACACAGCATACTGGGAATACAAAAACAGCTGTACAACACCAAAACGTGCCCACTAGTCAACCCTAGGTGATACTCCCCTATTGCAACAGCATCTACATGCATTCCATTGCCCATCCGGAGAGTCATATCACCTGCCCCCAGTACTCTACTATTTCTCAGATCCTGCAATGAATTACAGATATGAGAACCAGAACCGGTATCAAGTACCCATGAAGTAGAGTTTACTGAAAGACAATATTCGATTACGAACACACCTGAAGCAGAAGCAACCGCATGCTTCGTGTCCTTTGCCTTGAAGGCCATACAGTCCTTCTTCCAGTGCCCTTGTGTCACGACCCGAAATTGGCACGTGACAGCCCTAATACTACGCAACGTCTACAGGCGTAACGCAGTAAAAGAAAGCCAAAACCCAGAAATCTAAACCATTAAAATACCAGAAAAAGATAAGAAACAATGTTTAAAAGTCTTTGAAATCACAACCCAAATTCTTTAAAAGTCCAACTTTATTTCCTTTAAAATTTTGGCAGCACCTCCTTTGTAAAAGCTAGCCCCAAAAATGGGTACAACATAAATATAAAGTAAAGCATCCCCAACGGGAGCAAATCCACGCCCAAAGGCGGAAAACAACCACCACAACAAATATACGACGCCGTAGCGAAGAAATAGAAGACGATAGAAAGGAAACTGTATAAAAGACAACAAATCCAACATAATATACAACATCGTCCTCACCAAGTCTCTAAGTCAATATGAAAATAGTAGATGGAGAGTACATGGATACAACGAATATACAATACAACGAATAACCACAAAACCCACCTAAGCAAACTGCACATTGTGAGCTGATACGGTATCCGTAGCAAAAGATGATAAGATGTGTGATAATAGCCTGCCTCTGACTATCCTGAGGAACACCTGCAAACAATGTGGCACAACGGGGGTGAGTTGCCAACTCGTGAATAGTAAATAACATATGCAGGTAATCGCAAGTATGCACGTAAAGCGTGAATCTAAGATATGCAATTAACAGTAATAACATGTCATATGAGTGCAGAATAATGGAAAGTACACTAGCAGGTACAACCAATATATATAAAGCAATAATGATATGACAACAGTAAGCAATAATCATGCGATAGGGATATGAGAATGTAAATGTGCAACAATCACGAATGGTACACTAACAGGTACTACTAGTACATGAAGCAGTGCACAAACAGATAAGGTGAGGTATGGAGTGAAGTATGTCATTTCCACGGAATCCTGACATCGTGGTAGGATCACAATCCAGCAAGACAATTTAAATACCAATTCCTCAAATCAGCCCCCAAATTGGCTCTCATACCATCTAAGTATCACATCTCCTCAATTGCACAATATCAAGTATATCTCATATATCCCGAATGTACAACCTCAAGTATATCTCACATATATCGAATGTACAATCATCAAGCATATCTCGTATATATCGAATGTACAAAATCAAGTGGATCTCACATATCTTGTATGTACAATATGAAGTATATCTCACTTATCTCGAATGTACAACAGCAAGTAGATCTCATATATCTCGAATGTACAATATCAAGTAGATCTCACATATCTCGTATGTACAATATCAAGTAGATCTCACATATCTCGTATGTACAATATCAAGTAGATCTCACATATCTTGTATGTACAATATCAAGTATATCTCACATATCTCGAATGTACAACAGTAAGTAGATCTCACATATCTATCCAGTATCCAATCTCAAATGAATCTCTTATATTCCGAATCAAATCTCCAGCAAAATTCTAACATCCTAAATATAATGACATAAATAAATATGATGAGGTCAATACACATATATTAGCGTCCCATTCCACTAATATTGGTGTAAGGGTATATATAACAGCGGCTCAATCCCCTGTTATATATACAAAGGAGTAATTAGAAATATCATGAAACCAATGTGCCAAGCATCGACACAGAAATGCTGATCCATCAGGTGTTGTCTCCATGACTGGCCCCCTGATAAGTATGTATCATATGCTATCCCGAAAGCTCGAGTGCCTAGCTCTGACCCTCGCCTCTCGACGTACATACGTACATGACTCCCGTCGGTATCCACATAATAGCCGCTGAGTCATTGGTCCTGTCACCGGAAAGTATGGTTCCCATAAACCTCATCGCCTAGCACCGCGACATCGTTCTTGCTTCGGGGTACCCCCGGGCCCCACCATGTACCCACAGACGGTGCCTCCTCACTCTTCGAATCGGGCATATATCAGAACCGATAAATCTCATGGTGGCTGCGGAAATATCAATATCAAGGAAACCGGGTCCTTCAAATAATGCATAATTTCATGAACTACCACGGTCCCCAAATCCAGAAAACATCATGAAAAATCCATATAACAATGCGAAAATCCATGAATATAATATGTGCGCCATATCTGAAATGCAAGTATATAAAGGAAAAACCGCTAATTAACTGCATCAAGTTAATACAAATATCATTCGGTTCCTATTTATCCACTTCTAAATAACATCAAGTGAAGGTAAACATGTAGCTAAAACCAGATGTATGTAAAAAAAATAAGGTATAGCAAGATAATGTGTCTACCTATAAGCAATGATATAGTATACCCCCCCTGGGTGTAAGAACAGTATGAGCAAGGTATACCTGTATCTATGACGTAAAGTGTGCATGTACCTATCACTAATGGTACAATACTCTATAGGTATACAGGTAGCTAGCATGTAAGTATGTCAGAACATATGTGTAAGCATGTAGGTATACAGGTATGCTATAAGTCAATGCGTAAAGAAATATGAATCAAAGTCTCAATGTCCCTAACCAAGCAATATTATATCTATAAGTGGGTTATGCGTGACATGGAAATTATTGACGGTGTGTGTAGCATATAATCAGTGCACGTGCAACATGAATCGTCAATAATATGTGCAGTGTCCTACTACTACTAGTCCAGGCACAACTACATCGAAGTAATAGGGTAAAGGCGCAATTCTAACAATAACGTAGAATATGCGACAAGTAATAAAATCTCTAGCCCTGACGCATAACACCATGCGGGCGATTCCCCTGTAGATGTTAAATCTACTCACCAACGCTCCAAGCTAGGTGAATCCTACCACCTGTTTCCCCTTGTCGTAGCGTCCGAAGTCCCCGCTTGCGAACCTAAAATTTCACAAAGACAACACATAAGCATATATTCTACATCGACGAAAAGACATCGAAACGCAAGAATAACGCCCTGAAAATTACACTGCGCGCTTAGCGCATCTAACGCGCACGACATCGGCCAAAAATCCTAACTAGGGCCGCCAAACTACGAAACACCTAGTCTAGATTCTGATCGTCCCGATCGCGCATTCAAAACACAACAATAAACTTGGTCTCAATATAAATAACGCCGCAACGTCAAAAGAAACCCACGCCTAAAAGTTACCGAAATCTAGTAAGCAGTACTTATCTTTATAGCACAAAACTACGAGTTTTACCAAAACTATAATTTACAAATATCTTCAAATAGCAAGGTTAAACCATTTAAACCATTTCTATATTTTTAAACTTGCTTAATTAAGCTTTAGCAAAAACCTAGTAAGCAAAAACCCTTAATTAGACAAAGTAGTAATTAACAAAAATTAGCATTTTCTACTAGGTTAAGCTTTTCCGATTCACAAATTAACACTTCAATTAAATATTAAACACTTAAATTAAGCTTTAACCTTAATTTGAATTTCTAAAACCATTTCTATAATTTTGAAACATGAAATTTAAAGTTTAAACTAACATCTAATTAAGCTAGCATAAAGTATTAAGCAACAAAAAAAAGATATTAGAGTTAAGGTTTTATACCTTCAAGAACACCACTTGAATCAAGGATAAAACCAAACTTTAGCCTCCAAAATCCTCACTAGAATGAAGATCCAAGCAACTTTTATGAAGAAGAATAAAGCTTTTGGATTTTATTTGAATTTCTATGAATTTATTTGGATTTTTCATGATTATTTTGAAGAAAAATGAGAAAAAATGAGATGAGAAAATTCATGGGAAGCAAGAGGAAGGATGTGGCCGGCCATTGATTAAACCAAAAATATAAGTTTACCGTAATCAGAAACGGCGTCGCTTCGCAGCTAGCCGGTGAGTACGGGTCGATCCACAGAGATGGGTAGATTCCTTTTATGTGTTTTAACGAGTTGATTCAAAGTGTCGTTTTGGTTGATTTCTAAAATCTATAAAAACTGGATCTTAATTAATCTAATTTAAAGTCTTGCTAGGGTTAGGCTTAGAGGAAGTTTTGGAGATTAACGTTTTCCTCACCGCTTTCAATGCCTTCTTTTTTAGATCTATTAGATGTTACGGTAATTGTCAATAAAGTGGGTCCGAATCTTTTGGGAAGATTTTTCTTCCTCTAGATTCGCATCCTTCCTTTGTTGATAATTACCCTAACCCCCATGGAAAACACGCGCAACCGGCCCTTTATACTACGGTTCACCGTTACCTCGAGGGGTAGGGTGCCGTAGGGAGCGATTGTGCGCGAATGCATGGAGTTCTAATTCATTAGGTGAATGTGGCATTGAAAGGGGTGAGAGATCTCATCTCTCAACCCTTTACCTAAGGCTAACCCTAACAAGCGAGGAGACTACTCGCTCATTAGGGGATGATAATGCATACTAATTAAAAGAAGAAAAAACATAATTTACCTTACTAGGTTGACGGCTCCCTTCAAACGATATAGAACAGATCTGAATATAACTCCCAGAAATTCTGAAATTTATTGATTGAAAAGAGGCATGAGTTTTTACAAATTTTTGATTACAATTTATAAGAAAACAGGAGAATTTAGGGTTTCAGAGTCTCGCGCTCGTGCAATTACAGATATGCCCACGAAAAATCCCAACCCCTGCACCGACGCACCGACACGGGAAAGTTGCACCGACACGGGCACTAAGCGGCCGCGGAACCGCGGCATTGGTTGGCTTGGGCCGCGGTTCCGCGGCCCTTTGGTGAGCTTAGCTCACCCAACTTCTGGGCTTGGTTCAGGACTTCTTGGGCTTCCTTTTTTTATACTTCTTTTCTCTGTTGGGCTTCTTAGTCTTCTCCAGATCTTCAATGAAAACTTGTAAGGATCTTTTGACCGTTTCACTTACGTCTCTTTGGACCTTGCACTGTTCTTCGTCTCGGCTTGAGTAAGATCTGTCTGCTTGTTGGTCAAAAGTCGCTTTTCTGTATCAACTTTCGTCTTTTTCACTGTATTTGCTCCAAGAGCCTGTATCCTGTAACATGCAACAAACGTGCGTCAAGAGTACCTGTTTATTTATAAAATGGATAAGAATAGGGGAATAAAAAATGCAATATTATGGTCTAAACAGCCATTTGATGAAGGATAGGGTTTTTGGTCAAGTGTAGAATTTTCTAGAAGAAAATTGAATAATTGTATAATAAAACAAAAAGCTTATGTTCACACTACTTTTCTTTTTTCTTTATTTTTTTAAAAATAAATCCTTTCACCATAAAAATCTAGATATTTAAAAAGAAGCTTCTAAAATAATTGTAGTGATAATTTCCAAGAATTTCATTTAGAAGAAATTTCCCGATTTACGTGCATATTTTACCGGCTAAAATAATATTTTATTTGGGAAAAATTCTATCTGAACCAAAACCTCCCAAATACCCCTAAAGTTCGCGCACAAGCTTTATTTTAGCTAAAAAAGGTACCGGTAAGCTTATACGGACGTTTGATCGAATTCGGGTTAAAACGGGAAAAACCGAAAATTTTGCCCTAAAACGGGAAAATTCGCAAAACGATTTCTGAAACGTTACAATCCCCCCCTTATAAAAATTCGTCCCCGAATTTAAAATTTTCACTAAGCGTACCTTCAAATAGAAGAGTATAAAACTTCCAAATTCTCGCTCGCAGCCTCCCGAGTGATCATCTCACTATACTGCTACGTCCAAGAAAACTCTCCACAGATAGCAAGACCCTTGACCGAAGTTTCTCCACCTGCCGGGCCATTAACACTAATGGCTGCTGGTGAACGAAAGATCGCGTCCAAGCTAAATGGTCTGGTGCTGAATCATGTGAGAAAGGTCATGAAGGTAATAGCAAAGTATTAACACAAAGAATGCGGGGTGAAAACTCAATAATCTGGGCGGAAGTGCCAAATTAAAGGCAACGGAACTAACTCACTTAAAGGATCTCAAAAGGACCTACAATCCTGGGATAAGATTCCCAAAACTCCACACGTCATTTATCGGAAAATCCATAGGAATACATGATCTCCCACTGCGAACTCAGGCTTGCGACCACCCTGGTCGGCATAAGATCTCTGTCCGCACAGGAAGGTCATCATCCTGACCTGAACAACTGGATCATCTCCGAAGTCTCTAGACTAGCTGGGGTCCAAAAATCCTACTACGCAGAGTCAGAAAAATAGACTGGAGATCGACACCACCTAACAAACAAAACTTAAAGGTTGCCAATTGGAATGTCTCCTGATAACTGCTATCGAAGGAGAATCCGAACAATGGCAAGTGACGATCCCAACTGCCGAAAACAATTAATATGTACGCACAAGCATATCCTCCAGAGTCGGTGTAGCCCGCTCTCACAAAACTATCATCCTACGGATAGAAAAACGAAGCTAAAGCTCAACCAGTACGCAAGGCTTCCTGAAGCTCCTGCCCAAGACGGCAAGCGAACAGGGTGCCTTCATTGGATACAACCCTCGAAGGAACTCCATGCAACGCATAAACTTAACAAAGAACAATTGAGCAGACTGAGAAAAACTGGACAACAAGCATCCGAATGGTGTCACACCCTGACTAAACCTGGGTAGAAACCATAACGAATTTCATGGAGATCTGCTCCCATTCCCACTTCGGAACAGTTAAAGATTGCAACTCTCCAGCCGGTCTCAGATGCTCAACCCAAAAATCTGCGGATCTCCGTCCTGCACACAAGTCTGGGCCAAAGCTGTACGACCTCGATCTTCCTCGGAACCATACGAAAACCGTCTCCCGCAACTACAAGACCTAGAAGTCAACACAAACAAGCCTGAAGGAACACTCCGAGAATCTAGCAACAGCTGGGGCTCTCCCAATGTCTGCAAAACAAATCCTCAAGTGCTACTCCTGTCCCTCATGACACATTGAATAGACCAGAATGTCGTCAATAACACAACAATAACTGGTCGAGGAACGGCCTGAAGAAATCTGGTGTATCATGTCTACGAATGCTGCTATGGCATTGGCGAGTCCAAAGACACCACCAATACACACAAAGCCGTAGCATGCACAAGGCAGCCTTCGGAATGCCATCACTCCGAACCCGCAACAATGATGACCTGATCCCAACAACTTAGAAAAAGTCTTGCACTTAGGAGCTGATCAAAGAAATCGTCAATGCGAGGTAAATGATACCTATCCGCACCGTAAGCCGGTTCAATTGACGATCTATCAATACACAACCTCAACTGCCGTCCTTCTCCTTGACAAACAGAAATAGGAGCTCCTCAAGGCGAAACACACAGACGCACAAACCCCCCAACAAACAACTCTGCCGCTGATCCTTAAGCTGCCTAAGCTCCGCCGGCTCATCTGGAACAACGTGGAAAAACTCTCGCACGATAAAAACCCGGTCCAACAAACCCACTATGGCTCCAGTATCACGAATGAACGCAAAGAATCCTCGACATCCTCTCCTCAAAAGCCGACTAGCGAAAAAGGCTGAATTCAAGCTGTGTGAGGCGGCACCACTGCCCTCCTATGCACAACAAGAACTGACTCGCCGGGAAAACAAACCCTATCTGTTTTCCTCGCGGTAGTCCACAGACGCCTAGCACGTAACTAACCAGTCCGTGCCCAGGAGAACGTCAAATCCAACATCTCTAGAAGGATCAAGTGACGGATGAATCTCCTAACCGATTGGCATACGACTGAAATACGTGTCGCGCAACAAAAGAATCGCTGACAGAAGTTAACACAACAAACGGCTGATCTAGCTAACACGAATCCCCTCGTCCCAAACCTCTGCTACTCCCGCAACGGTCACGAAAGCTGTCTCGACGACTAAGCCTCTGTCTCTGAGCTGATACCCCAATGCGAGTCCTCCACGGTTCCGGAACTCCCGAAGTCTCTGGAATACTTGTCTCGTCAACTAGGGCTGCATCCACTGGTGCTATGTAAGTGACGGAATATTGTGTGCTGATCGCAAGGAACAACTGGGTAGCAGGGTGACAACCTCCTATCGCTGCGCTCGAATGGCCTCAACCAATTAACTCATCGTCTGGCGCAAGTCCTACATCTCTGCCACATGCCTAGCGATACTATCTGTCGAAAGAGGATCCGTCTGCACCTGTGCAACTAGCGTGCCATCCTGGTCAGTGCTCGTCTCACCCGAGCCAACTCTGACCTCGGCCCTCGCTGCACCTCACTGAGTCCCCATACTCGTCGTCGGCAAAGGCTATAAATAGGAATAGGATTCGATATGAACACGGAAATCGAATCACAAGGATATGAATCATCAAGGAAGGAATTTCAAGTAATTGTACTTAGGTCACTTTAGGCGGAGAACTGCATCGTGAGTATGCTGCAGACATGCGCACACTACGTTACTCTGCTTAAGCAACCTACTCCATCATATAAAGGTCATCCTACACTCCGTAAGGTAAAAACCTAGCGCTCTGATACCAACATTGTCACGACCCGAAATTGGCACGTGACGGCCCTAAGACTACGCAACGTCTACAGGCGTAACGCAGTAAAAGAAAGCCAAAACCCAGAAATCTAAACCATTAAAATACCAGAAAAAGATAAGAAACAATGTTTAAAAGTATTTGAAATCACAACCCAAATTCTTTAAAAGTCCAACTTTATTTCCTTTAAAATTTTGGCACCACCTCCTTTGTAAAAGCTAGCCCCAAAAAAGGGTACAATATAAATATAAAGTAAAGCATCCCCAACGGGAGCAAATCCACGCCCAAAGGCGGAAAACAACCACCACAACAAATATACGACGCCGTAGCGAAGAAATAGAAGACGATAGAAAGGAAACTGTATAAAAGACAACAAATCCAACATAATATACAACATCGTCCTCACCAAGTCTCTAAGTCAATATGAAAATAGTAGATGGAGAGTACATGGATACAACGAATATACAATACAACGAATAACCATAAAACCCACCTAAGCAAACTGCACATTGTGAGCTGATGCGGTATCCGTAGCAAAAGATGATAAGATGTGTGATAATAGCCTGCCTCTGACTATCCTGAGGAACACCTGCAAACACTGTGGCACAACGGGGGTGAGTTGCCAACTCGTGAATAGTAAATAACATATGCAGGTAATCGCAAGTATGCACGTAAAGCGTGAATCTAAGATATGCAATTAACAGTAATAACATGTCATATGAGTGCAGAATAATGGAAAGTACACTAGCAGATACAACCAATATATATAAAGCAATAATGATATGACAACAGTATGCAATAATCATGCGATAGGAATATGAGAATGTAAATGTGCAACAATCATGAATGGTACACTAATAGGTACTACTAGTACATGAAGCAGTGCACAAACAGATAAGGTGAGGTATGGAGTGAAATATGTCATTTCCACGGAATCCTGACATCGTGGTAGGATCACAATCCAGCAAGACAATTTAAATACCAATTCCTCAAATCAGCCCCAAAATTGGCTCTCATATCATCTAAGTATCACATCTCCTCAATTGCACAATATCAAGTATATCTCATATATCCCGAATGTACAATCTCAAGTATATCTCACATATATCGAATGTACAATCATCAAGTATATCTCGTATATATCGAATGTACAAAATCAAGTGGATCTCATATATCTCGTATGTACAATATGAAGTATATCTCACATATCTCGAATGTACAACAGCAAGTAGATCTCATATGTTAGTTATATGTATGCCCTAGAGGCCACTACTGTACATAGGATGTATATTGTAGTGGATGCTGGGACATATATAGGGAGGACTTTCTTGCTCGACATGATAGTATGCTATCTGGTTGCACTTTACCTTAAAGTGTATACTGATTGTCTCTCTGTTACATGTTGGTAAAGCCCTTAGGATGTGAACTTGACTACCTGGACTATGATGCGGATCATACTAGTGGGGACATGGTAGTCCATAAGTACATCCTTCAAAGTCCCTAGTCGTGGGTGTATCGAGACGGGGCATCGATATACCAGAGTAGACTAACGTGTACCTTCTCGACCCATACAGATGGGCGATGGATGATCCCATATCCATCGGTGTTTGACATCAGAGATGATATACGGGTGCTCAGTAGAGACTGGGTACACTGGACGGACTCGCCGAGAACTCCCAGATGGTATTATACCTCACGTCAGATGGCAGTTCTCTGGTGACACTGGTACAGAGTAGTCTGTTGACCCGAGATCGTCATAGAGTCTTGTGTGGTTCCCACTGTGCTTTGATTTCCATCTTACCACGTCCAAGAGGGCGTGCAAAACGGTGGTTTTTGGGTACAGTCCCGAGTCACATGGTGGCAATGAGCGATAGGAGGGGATTCGTCTCTCCCAGTATAGGGAGTTGATGTTGCGCTATGTTCGATTGGCTATAACAGGAAATCCCTGGCCAGGGTTGCTGAGATTTACTGGTAAGTGTTACCAGTAGTTTCTCGAAGTGTTATAGACCTCATATCGACATGACTTATCGAGCTATTGGGGTCTGACGTTAACCACCCCTAGGCGAGATATGCGACATATCAGACGATCAGACCGGACTGTACGGTAGTGTTACTGGTTGGATTCACTGGAGTGTGAGCGGGCTTGCTCGTCGATCTTCAGATCGCTCAATACCCGGGTGGCCATTACGTTTAGCAGACCGCTTGCGGCTTGTGGATGTTTGATATGATCATCATCCGCTGCCGGCGTATTGACGAGTCTTTAGAGTCCTACACAGAGGTTTCCTGGCTCAAGCAAAACGAAATAGGAGCGCATATGAGATATGTGCGGGACCGAGAATAATGCGTGTATGTGATACCGTATTTCATTCTCGCGATCAATGTGTCGAATGGTTGTATGCGATATAACCTAGTTATCGATTCAAGCGTTGATTCGATAAGCCGATACACTGGATACTAGTCGGTTATATGCGATGTGACCGGATCGTTAAATCAAGTGTTGATTTAATGATTTAATGTATAATTATATATATTTGATATATTACTTTGCATTAACCAGTATTGGTTCACTTTAGATGGATATTCTCACTCGGATGTGCGCATTATATATGTGATATGATTTTGTGCACATGCTTGTATCATGTTTGATGATACATGTTTACTTGGTTAAGTGTAAAGAATTAAACCATGGTTAAACTTATGATTAGGGTTTTATTTCCTTTTCTCATTTATTTATCTATTTATTCATTTTGGAAAATAGATGGAAAAAGGAGAAAAGGATGGTGGCTTTTTTTTGTTGTTTAGTGGAAGCTTCATGAAACCTTGACCCTAACCATTTATTTAACCTAAGTTAATTCTCTACACTTTACCATGGTTATTTTTATGATAAGAAACTTTATTCTTTTCTTTTCTAATTAATCTTATCATATAATTTCTTCTTCTTCCTTCAACTCAAGAAGAAAACCTAAGGTCCATCAATGGTGATTGATGATTAAGAGTGAGAAATCCAATTCTAAATTGAACCCACTTCCTATTTCTTCATCCTCTACCTCTTGCCAAGTAGTAGAGTGTGTTTTCTTCACAAGTTTCTTGACTTGGTGAAGTTGGAGCTTGATTTAGCGATGCCTCGACGTAGATCATCTTCGGCATGGACATCGACGACCTAGCTCGCTTATTCTCCGATGAAGTCGACGCTAGAGCCCGGATTCTTTTCGGACAGCGGAGAGGACTTCGTTGCGGAGCTATGGAGGTGGAGCACCGGATCTACAAAGGTTGTATTTCCGTTTAAACTTTAGTTAAGCTGTTAACTAGTTTCATTTTCGCCTAGACATTTAGCTAACGATCCGTAGTCTAGGGTTTCTCGGCACCGTATTTTTGAAATTGGCATGGTTGATGCCTTGTGAGACCTCTAGAGAGTGCCTAGGAACCCTACAGTGGTATCAGAGCCTAGCTAGAGCCTTAGGCGAAGTCTAGACGGAGTTTGAAAGCCGGACGAACCGAAATCCTAACCCCAAAATAGCTCTCTGGACGTTTTCTAAAATCGTGGATTTTTCCACATTAAAAATATGCAGAAAAATCAGCAGGCGATTTTAAGAGTTACTGTGAAGTTCGAGTGTCTGACTCCATCAACCTGCCGCGGATCCGCGGCACGAGCATGGCTCGTGCGGCGGTTCCGCGGCCGTAAGGCTTCATTGTTCAGTAAATCTTACACAGTAACTCCTAATTAATTATGCTGGATTTTCTGGGAATTTTTAATTTTTATTCAAGAGTTGAATTTTCTGCAGTTGTTTTGGGGATTCGGTGTTTCGATCGGGGTATCAAATTTTGTCTATTTGGCTTTCCGGATAAATTTTAGAATATGTTAAAAAGTTCGACCGGATATAAATACCCAATTTTTCCCCTGTCGGGAAATTTCCAAGTGTTGGATTTTCCGTAGTTTAACGACGTTCTAAGTAGTGCAAGTAACGCGATGGACCCTCTAGAAGACAACAAACCTTAACTCGATTATGTGACCGTCTTGAACTGCCCTTTGAACCTTCGGGTTTGGGGCAGTACGGCGTGCCACATGTGAGGCGTTGGCTTGACCCTTCTACGGCTGGACCGTCGGTACTGAGGCACGAACTGAATGTTGTTAGACTTATTTCATGTGTTGATCTGTATCGGGAAAAATTGGGTGTTCGATTGTTCGATCGAAAAGTTTAACATTTTCTGTTTATCTGGAATGGGATACAATAATTGGAATTCACAATTAGTTATGAGATAACTGAATGAATGTTATAAACATAGCAGTTTAGTCTCAATTAATCGGTTGCCACGGAATTTTGATGTGATCAAAAGTCCATCGCAATCACGTAGCGTACGCGGATACTCGCCGGGTAAACTTAATAGACAGCCTCACTCCATAGCCCCGACCAAGTGACTGTAGGAGAACCCCGTCGCCGAAAGCATCTGTTCGGGTGCTCCCGGTAGCGGTGTTCCGCCTTGGTGCACTTCGTCGACGGCGTCGGGGGTGCGGCCGCCTACTGAAGTTTGCGACGAGCATTCGATCAGGATGTCGGGAATCTTGTTGAATTGCCCGACTTGATATTGAAAAGAGTTTTCGATTTTGAGACTAAAATGCGGGGTTTATAATTGTTAGGCATGCGATGTCTAAGTAATTCATTTGGTCAGGCATGCGATGTCTGAGGTGATTGCGGATTCCAACTGTTGTAGTTTTACACTTTCTTTTCTGTGACCGTAAGTGTAATATGTGATATCGCCGGTTTCGTTGCTATATGTCAACGACAATTGGGATGCGCATATTTACTTACGTTGATGACATGTGATGTTATGTGTTGCTGAATATGTTATATTGGATCATCGTGTTTGAATAGCCGGGGGTTTTTATGTTAGATGAGTGTTTTTCATTTTCATTCATGTAAAAACTTGTATGTAATATTCTTTTATTGGGGCACTTCCAGGTTGCGGAAGTTGTCACCCTTTGTATATTATTTACTTTTCCGCACTAGGATAGACCCAAGGAGGAGGGCACAAGTAACCGGGTTCTGGAGTCCAGTGGGAGACCAACTCGAGGAGCCGAGTCCGGGTCTCCTAACTCTAGAATTGGCAGGGTTGCTTGCCGCTCTCGTAGGGGTCTAGGGGTGTGGGTTTGGCTATTCATCACGACCGTGGAATCCGTGTTTTATACTGGCTCGTATTGAAAACACGGACGTCCTAGTATATCCAATATTTCATATGATTCTTCTGCTGCGATATCTGTGATGTGATCATGTGATGTTCTATGATGGATACAGTATATAGTATATATGATATATTATATAGACGTTACTTATGTTTTACACCCGCGCTAGCCCTGCCCCGCTCTGCCGTTAGTTACCTAACCTAACGGTGCACGAGGGGACATCGAGGCGAATGCGGATGGCATAAGTGTACGTCGTATTTATCTGTGATGTTTAGGTACTTAAATGATGGGACTTCATTAATATGATTAATGAAATAAAAGAAACCTAAGATGTTGTAGAATCGAATTTCAAATTAAAAAAACAGGTAGCTACAGTTCTTGCTTTGCACAGCGGTATATATGATATATCCTGCACCTTATTCGATAAGGAAAGGACCGAGATCCCTTCACCGGGAGTGACTCCTTTAGCAATAACTGGCAGATGCTACACACTCGGTTTGTCTTTTGATTGCTTTTAAGTGTTTTTGCTTTGCACAGTGATATATGTGATATATCCCGCACCTCATTCGACGAGGAAAGGACCGACGATCCCTTCACCGGGAGTGACTCCTTTAGCAAAACTGGAAAAGCCTCAAAAACACTCTATTTCAAAATTCATTTGATTCTACAACGATATCAAGTTCATTACGCAATAGGTTTTCAGAAAAACCTGTCGTAGCCCTCCGTCATTTCAGATAAGTAGTAGTTAGTATTCGTGCTACGTTTGTTGGCCTGCGTCAAGGCGTAGTGTGCGGTAGCTAACTGGTGCTTATCTGTATAAGCATATGATGTGATTGGATTAGGATAGTCGTGCGACTTTGTTGGCCTGCGTCAAGGGTCGTGCGGGTGGGTTTAATTCAATCAGGAAATGACGGGTTGAACTTGACTAGCGGACTATGGTTTGTTGGCCTGCGTCAAGGTCATAGGACGCTAGGGGCAAAATATTATCGGGAATTTCAAGTGTTGAAATTTGCAATGAGATTGCATACCTTCTATGAGATAGTTGGATCCCGATACCCGCTGCGAGTAAGAGTTACTCCTGGGAGAGTTTTATACATTACAATTAGCCGATCAAGTAGGTGTCTAGAAAGGTGTCAACGGGGTTACGCCTCTAGGAAAACGAGGTTTACATTAATTAGGTTCGTGCGAAAGCACGGGGGACCTCCCTCAAAGTACCGACACTGGCCTGGCTGAAAGATTGGCGAACTTGTAGTGTGTAATTAATCCCGGCTAGTCTTTCCTTTTAGGGTTTGAAGGAAGATTTGATAAAAAGCAGTGGGAGCCATCCTGATTAGATAAAATTATAACCAATCTATTCTTGACAGAGCGCACGCTGAGTGTTTTCTTCTCTCTCTCTCCAGGTAGCGACCATATCACGCCTTAATCAAGATAATAAAACGGATTATTGACCGAACTTGCTTGTTATACTGAGCTGGGGAACGTTGGTCCCGCTCCAACTTATAATTGTTATAAGACAGAGCAGGAAATTGGGGAATACCAGAATTCCCGTGCCGCCCAAACGAAGAGAGTGCATGCTGATGCATCATCTTCGGGTGTGTTCATTGTACAGAACTGTTTCTCAATGTCCTTTACGTCCTGGGTATATGATACCGGATCAGGATCCCAGATATGTAATCTGTTACATAGGGCTACAGATAGGTAAAGAACTGAGAACGGGTGATAAGTTTCATGAGGCAGAAAACGGGGCAAGTGTTGCAGCCAAGTCTGTTGGTCACTGTCACCCTGTATTACCAATACATTGATTCTGAACGAATGTTATTAGATACCGAACCTGATATACAAAATCATATCTATCTCTTTATTAGTAAAGAAATTATAAAATTTTGTATTGTTGGATAATGTTTTGAACATTTCCTATATCAAAGGTTGATCGGTTCAGGCACGTTATCTAAAAGCATTGAAGTTCTAAATCAAACTACAGTTCTTAGTATACGGAACACACACAAGAGGAAGAGTTCAGAAATGAACGAATCCTACTTGAGGCATTGTAGACTAGGTCATATCAATGCGACCCGACTAGCTAGAGTTACATAAAGATGCATATTTAAATCAGTTTGAATTTACATCTTATGAAACTTGCCAGTCATGTCACAGAGATAAGATGACCATAGCTCCGTTTATTGGAAACGGAGAAAGAGTTAGTGAACTCTTGGGATGATACATGTTGATGTATGTAGGTCCCCTGTCTACACATACCAGGACTGGTTCTTTATACTTCATTATATTCTCTGATAATCTCTCAAGATTCAGACATATGTTCCTGTTGAAACACAAGTCCGAACCGTTTGAGATATTCACGGAATATAAGTTAGAAGTAGAGAACCAAAATACGGGTAAAAGTATTATGTCCTTTGATGTGATCAAGGAGGAGAATACTTGAGCACGGAAATCCTGGACTATTCTAAAGGAGGATGAGATTCTCTCTCAGCATTACTCCTCCGAATACACCATAGCACGATGGTATATCGGGGCGGAGCAATCACACCCTATATGATAAGGTGTGCTCTATGATGAGTACTACTGAGTTACCTATTTCCTTTTAGGGGTTATGCACTTGAGAAGCTGCATACCTATTGAATAGGTTCGAATCAAATCAGTTGCCTACCACTTCATATGTGATATGGTATGGGAAGAGCCCATGTCTTAAGCCAGTTAAGATTTGGGGTTGTCCGGCCTATGTCTAAAAGCAAAATCTGGACAAGCTCGAGGCAAAGTCTGTTATGTAGAACTGGAAAGGTTCCAGCTATACAAACTACAGTAGATGATTTGATAGAGCCAAAGGATTCAGTAGAAACCAACGAACCTCAGCCTCTCCGCCGATCTAGTAGGGTTCCTCACCCACCTGAGAGATACTTCGGTTTCTCTATGACAGTGGGAGCGAGGAATGCATCATGAGATGATGACCCAACTAGTTTCGAGCTGGCCATCAAGAGTGAGACTCTGTAAGAATGGCTGGATGTTAATCGATCTGAGATGGAATCCATGTACACCAACAAAGTATGGACTTTGGTTGCTATATCTGAAGGGTTAAATCCCCATCAGGAGCAAGTATATCTTGAGAAGATTACTTGGTGTAGATGGAAAAGTTGAGACTTTCAAAGCTAGACTTGTTAAGGGTTTTCGTCATCGACCAGGCGTGGATAATGATGAAACCTTTTCCAGTGGCTATGCTTAAGTCCATTCAGATCCTACTTGCCACGGCTACAGACCATGACTACGATATCTGGTGGTTGGGTGTCACGACAGCTTTTCTAAATGATGTTTTAGAAGAGAGCGTCTATAAGTACACAGCCAGAGGGCTTCGTAGACAGTGGGAGCAGCGGAAATGTGTGCAAGATGCTTTATAGGATAAAGCAGGCATCGCGGAGTTGGAACATCTGTTTTGATGAATTAGTCAAAGAGTTTGACATCATCAAAATGGTAGATGAACCTTGCATAAACAAAAAGGTAGTAGGGAGTATGGTGACGATCCTCATAGAGTACGTGGATGACATACTCTTGATAGGGAAGGAGTTTCCTATGCTATGCTCGATCAATCTCCGCTTATCACTAGGATTCTCCATATAGGATCAAAGTGATACCTACTAAATCCTGGATTTTGGATCTATGAGATAGATCTAATTGGATGTTAGGATACTCACTAGTTGTAGTGAGATAGTATCAATTGATCCTGGGGAGAATCACTGGAAGTATTCCAGGGTGATAAAGACGACTGAATGTCAGTCGCAGGCATTGTCTTTACCCTCAGTAAAGGGACGGTATGTTGGAAGAGTTCCAAGCTAGATACCGTGACATACTAGACGATAAAGGCAGGATACATCGCTACTTAAGATGCTACCAAAAGAGGATATTTGGGTGTATATCGGTTCATGAGATGAACTATGTTCCTCCCATTGTGTGACAATGGAGTTGTGGCTTATGCCAAGGAACGCAGGTCCCATCAGTGATCCAGACATATTCTAAGGCAGTGTCACCTGATCATGGAGATGGTTGATCTCCAGGGAGATCGAGGTTAGGAGAGTAGACTCAGAGGACAACACAGCGGATCCACTCACAAAGGCCTGTTCCCAGAGAGAGACTTTTATGGGATGGTTGAGTATGAGATACTGCAACCACTGCTACAGATGGCCCTAGTGCAAGTGGGAGATTGTTAGTTATATGTATGCCCTAGAGGCCATTACTGTACATAGGATGTATATTGTAGTGGATGCTGGGACATATATAGGGAGGACTTTCTTGCTCGACATGATAGTATGCTATCTGGTTGCACTTTACCTTAATGTGTATACTGATTGTCTCTCTTTTACATGTTGGTAAAGCCCTTAGGATGTGAACTTGACTACCTGGACTATGATGCGGATCATACTAGTGGGGACATGGTAGTCCATAAGTACATCCTTCAAAGTCCCTAGTCGTGGGTGTATCGAGACGGGGCATCGATATACCAGAGTAGACTAGCGTGTACCTTCTCGACCCATACAGATGGGCGATGGATGATCCCATATCCATCGGTGTTTGACATCAGAGATGATATACGGGTGCTCAGTAGAGACTGGGTACACTGGACGGACTCGCCGAGAACTCCCAGATGGTATTATACCTCACGTCAGATGGCAGTTCTCTGGTGACACTGGTACAGAGTAGTCTGTTGACCCGAGATCGTCATAGAGTCTTGTGTGGTTCCCACTGTGCTTTGATTTCCATCTTACCACGTCCAAGAGGGTGTGCAAAATGGAGGTTTTTGGGTACAGTCCCGAGTCACATGGAGGCAATGAGCGATAGGAGGGGATTCGTCTCTCCCGGTATAGGGAGTTGATGTTGCGCTGTGTTCGATTGGCTATAACAGAAAATCCCTGGCCAGGGTTGCTGAGATTTACTGGTAAGTGTTACCAGTAGTTTCTCGAAGTGTTATAGACCTCATATCGACACGACTTATCGAGCTATTAGGGTCTGACGTTAACCACCCCTAGGCGAGATATGCGACATATCAGACGATCAGACCGGACTGTACGGTAGTGTTACTGGTTGGATTCACTGGAGTGTGAGCGGGCTTGCTCGTCGATCTTCAGATCGCTCAATACCCGGGTGGCCGTTACGTTTAGCAGACCGCTTGCGGCTTGTGGATGTTTGATATGATCATCATCCGCTGCCGGCGTATTGACGAGTCTTTAGAGTCCTACACAGAGGTTTCTTGGCTCAAGCAAAACGAAATAGGAGCGCATATGAGATATGTGCGGGACCGAGAATAATGCGTGTATGTGATACCGTATTTCATTCTTGCGATCAATGTGTCGAATGGTTGTATGCGATATAACCTAGTTATCGATTCAAGCGTTGATTCGATAAGCCGATACACTGGATACTAGTCGGTTATATGCGATGTGACCGGATCGTTAAATCAAGTGTTGATTTAATGATTTAATGTATAATTATATATATTTGATATATTACTTTGCATTAACTAGTATTGGTTCACTTTAGATGGATATTCTCACTCGGATGTGCGCATTATATATGTGATATGATTTTGTGCACATGCTTGTATCATGTTTGATGATACATGTTTACTTGGTTAAGTGTAAAGAATTAAACCATGGTTAAACTTATGATTAGGGTTTTATTTCCTTTTCTCATTTATTTATCTATTTATTCATTTTGGAAAATAGATGGAAAAAGGAGAAAAGGATGGTGGCTTTTTTTGTTGTTTAGTGGAAGCTTCATGAAACCTTGACCCTAACCATTTATTTAACCTAAGTTAATTCTCTACACTTTACCATGGTTACTTTTATGATAAGAATCATTATTCTTTTCTTTTCTAATTAATCTTATCATATAATTTCTTCTTCTTCTTCCTTCAACTCAAGAAGAAAACCTAAGGTCCATCAATGGTGATTGATGATTAAGAGTGAGAAATCCAATTCTAAATTGAACCCACTTCCTATTTCTTCATCCTCTACCTCTTGCCAAGTAGTAGAGTGTGTTTTCTTCACAAGTTTCTTGACTTGGTGAAGTTGGAGCTTGATTTAGCGATGCCTCGACGTAGATCATCTTCGGCATGGACATCGACGACCTAGCTCGCTTATTCTCCGATGAAGTCGACGCTAGAGCCCGGATTCTTTTTGGACAGCGGAGAGGACTTCGTTGCGGAGCTATGGAGGTGGAGCACCGGATCTACAAAGGTTGTATTTCCGTTTAAACTTTAGTTAAGCTGTTAACTAGTTTCATTTTCGCCTAGACATTTAGCTAACGATCCGTAGTCTAGGGTTTCTCGGCACCGTATTTTTGAAATTGGCATGGTTGATGCCTTGTGAGACCTCTAGAGAGTGCCTAGGAACCCTACATCATATATCTCGAATGTACAATATCAAGTAGATCTCACATATCTCGTATGTACAATATCAAGTAGATCTCACATATCTCGTATGTACAATATCAAGTATATCTCACATATCTCGAATGTACAACAGTAAGTAGATCTTACATATCTATCCAGTATCCAATCTCAAATGAATCTCTTATATCCCGAATCAAATCTCCAGCAAAATTCTAACATCCTAAATATAATGACATAAATAAATATGATGAGGTCAATACACATATATTAGCGTCCCATTCCACTAATATTGGTGTAAGGGTATATATAACAGCGGCTCAATCCCCTGTTATATATACAAAGGAGTAATTAGAAATATCATGAAACCATTGTGCCAAGCATCGACACAGAAATGTTGATCCATCAGGTGCTGTCTCCATGACTGGCCCCCTGATAGGTACGTATCATACGCTATCCCGAAAGCTCGAGTGCCTAGCTCTGACCCTCTCTTCTCGACGTATCCATACGTACATGACTCCCATCGGTATCCACATGATAGCCGCTGAGTCATTGGTCCTGTCACCGGAAAGTATGGTTCCCCTAAGCCTCATCGCCTTGCACCGCGACATCGTTCTTGCTTCGGGGTACCCCCGGGCCCCACCATGTACCCACAGACGGTGCCTCCTCACTCCTCGAATCGGGCATATATCAGAACCGATAAATCTCATGGTGGCTGCGGAAATATCAATATCAAGGAAACCGGGTCCTTCAAATAATGCATAATTTCATGAACTACCACGGTCCCCAAATCCAGAAAACATCATGAAAAATCCATATAACAATGCGAAAATCCATGAATATAATATGTGCGCCATATCTGAAATGAAAGGTTAGTATAGCACCCTATGAAGTGTTTTGAAGCATCACATGACCCAAAGTTATAATTTTTAAGGTGCTAAACTAACATGCAAAGGGATCGATCCTAGAAAATTAGGGTTATGAAACTTTAGGCTAAAAAAGATTAGGGTTTGAAGGCTACAACCTTTGTAGCTCCCCTTTGCTAGACTCCTTGGTGTCTTGGGTATTGAATCGAGGTCCTCTCGAAGTTCCCTTGCGTCCACGACGATCCACCACGGAGTACTCCGTCCAAGCTCGCTTCTTTGGAAAACCGAAGGAAACACTCTAATCAAGTCGGCTAGACTTGAGTAGAATGATGTTGTGGTTTGGAATCTCACTTCAAAAACCTATCTTTAAGTGGTATTTTCTCACTAGGAAAATCAAGAGAGCAAAGGAGCTAGAGGAAGAAGATGGTGGCAATTTTTAACAAGAGATAAAAAGTTAACTCTAGTGAAGAAAAAGAAATATATCCATATATATTTTATTCCTTCATGCTATGAACCATGGTTAAAGTGATGGAGACATTATTTAACGTTAGTTTGGAATGATAAAGAGAAGGATAACCTTAGGTTAGTGGTAGTTGAGCATGGTTAGGTCAAAAGAAGAATGTAGAAGCAAGAATGATTATCCTTCCCTTTTTCATTTTCTTTTAAATCCAAAATTAAATAATAATCCATAATATAATCCATGGTGTGAGTCTTATATTGCCACCATTTTCATATGCTAACAACCATGATGGATGGGTGTATGTATGTATGCATGTATGCACATCTACATGTGCATGAAACTAAAAAGGAAGAAAGAAACACATGCATGCATGCATACATCCATCAAAACCCTAGAAAGGTTTCAAGTGAGAAAACTAATGGTAAGATGATAAATCAACACTTAATTTATCAATCCGGTCATATCTCATATGACCCCACCAAAAGCAGGCCACCCGATCAATGTTCGGTATCATATACGCACATTTCAATCGGGTGCAAGCGCATATCGCATACGCGCACCACAACGTTTCGCCTGGACTGGGTAACTCCTCTGTGGGACTCTAAGACTCGTCAATACGCCGGCAGAGGGTGATGATCATATCAAGTACCCTCAAGCCGCAAGCGGTCAGCTAAACGTAACGGCCACCCGGGTATTGAGCGATCAGAAGACAACAAGCGAACCTGCTACAACTCCCGTCGAGCCATCCGGCAACACTACCGTACAGTCCGGTCTCTTCGTCAGATATGCTGCATATCGAGCCTAGGGATGGTCACGTCGACCCCAATAACTCAATAAGTCGTGCCGGTGAATGGTCTATAACAGATCGAGAAACTACTGATAACACTTATCAGCAAATCTCAGCAGCCCTGGCCAGGGACTTGCTGTTATAACCAGTCGGGCACAGTACAGCATCAACTCCCAATATCGGGAGAGACGAAACCCCTCCTATCGCTCATTGCCTTCGTGTGTCTCGGGACTGTACCCAACGGCCACCTGCTTGCACGACTCAGTAGAGCCGTGGTAGGATGGTAATCAAAGTACAGTGGGAGAACACACAAGGCTCTATGACGATCTCGGGTCTACAGACTAACCTGTACCAGTGTCACCTGAGAACTGCTATCCGACGATAGATATAATTCCATATAGGAGTTCTCGGTGAGTCCGTCCAGTGTACCCAGTCACCACTGAGCACCCGTATATGATCTTGATGTCAAACATCGATGAATGTGGGAACATTCATCGCCCATCGTATGGGTCTAGTATCATATACGCTAGTCTACTCTGGTATATCAATGCCCCGTCTCGATATACCTACGACTAGGGACGTTCCAGGATATGCTTATAGACTACAGATGTCCCACTAGTATGATCTCCATCATAATCAGAGTAGTCAAGCCGATATCCTCAGGGCTTTATCAGCATGTATGAATGAATAGAAGCATGATCAAATAAACATGTCAGATAAAGAAGAACCAGATAGCATACTATCATGTCGAGCAAGAATGCAAACTGAATATATATACATGTATAGATACATCCACTATCACATAATGGCCTCTAGGGCATACATATATCCAACAATCTCCCACTTGCACTAAGGCCAGTTATTGGCGTATCTCATACCCAACATCTCAAAAAGTCGCTCATGCTGTGGCTGAGGGAGGGCCTTGGTGAGTGGATTCGCGGCGTTGTTCTTTGTGTCTACTCTCTTAATCTCGATCTCGCGGCGATCTACAATCTCCTGGATCAAATGAAAGCGCCTCAGGATATGTCTAGACAGCTGATGGGATCTGGGCTCCTTGGCTAACGCCATCGCCCCATTATTGTCACAATACAAAGGTATTGGATCAATAATGGTTGGAACTACTCCTAGCTCCGAGACGAACTTCTTCATCCAGACGGCTTCCTTGGCGGCATCATTTGCAGCAATGTACTCAGCTTCCATCGTAGAGTCTGCAACGGTATCTTGTTTGGAACTCTTCCAACTTACCGCCCCTCCATTGAGGGTAAATACAAACCCTGAGATAGATTTGCTGTCATCCTTATCTCTCTGGAAGCTCGAATCGGTAAAGGCCTCCATTTGGAGATCTGTATTACCATACACCAAGAACAATTCTTTAGTCCTTCGTAAGTACTTAAGAATGTTCTTCACAGCTGTCCAGTGGTTCTCCCCTGGGTTGGATTGATACCTGCTTACAACACTAAGTGCATAAGCTACATCTGGGCGTGTACATAACATCGCATACATTATAGATCCTACTGCCGAAGCATAAGGTATAATGCTCATGCGAGCTCTCTCTTCATCGGTCTTTGGACAAGAATCCTTGGAGAGAGTGACTCCATGGCAAGCGGGTAAGGCACCCCGCTTGGAGTCTTCCATACTAAACCTCTTTAGGATGGTGTTGATGTACCTGGTTTGGGACAATCCCAATAACTTTTTGGATCTATCCCTATAGATCCTTATGCCCAGGATGTATGTGGCATCACCCAGGTCCTTCATGGAGAACCTTAGTGATAAGAATGATTTGACCGACTGTAGCATAGGAATATCATTTCCTATCAGAAGAATGTCATCCACATACAATACGAGGAATGTGACAGCTCTTCCTACAGCCTTCTTATAAACACAAGGTTCATCTGGATTTTTGATGAAATCAAACTCTTTGATGACATCATCGAAACAGATGTTCCAACTCCGAGATGCCTGCTTTAACCCATATATGGATTTAAGCAATCTACATGCTTTCCCGCTGCTCCCACTGTCAATGAAGCCCTCTGGCTGATCCATATAAACGCATTCTTCTAAATCTCCATTTAGAAATGCTGTTTTAACGTCCATCTGCCAGATTTCATAGTCGTAGTGAGCAGCAATAGCAAGTAGGATCCGAATGGATTTAAGCATGGCTACGGGCGAAAAAGTTTCATCATAGTCCAAACCTGGTCTTTGACGAAAACCTTTTGCCACAAGTCTTGCTTTATAGGTCTCTACCTGCCCATCCACACCAATCTTTCTTTTAAAGATCCATTTGCACCCTACCGGTTTTACCCCAGGGGGTACAACGTCCAAAGTCCATACTTTGTTGGTGTACATAGACTCCATTTCGGATCTCATGGCATCCAACCACTTCACAGAGTCACCACTCGTGATAGCTTGCTGAAAACTGGTAGGATCATCATCATCCATGATGCAATCTTCTCCGTTACCATCAACGAGGAAACCGTAGTACCTCTCCGGTGGGCGAGAAGTCCTACCAGATCTACGGAGTGGCCGAGGTTCTTCAGTTTCTGTTGCAACAGCCGGTTCAACCAAATCGTCATTTGTAGTTTGTGTCTCTAGAACCTCTTCTAGATCTACTACCTTGCCATCATCTTTATCTGTGAAAAACTCTTTTTCCAAGAATGTGGCATACTGAGAAACAAACACCTTTTGTTCCTCTTTGTGGTAGAACAGATATCCATAAGAATTCTTTGGATATCCCACAAAGTTACACATGACTGACCGTGTCTCGAGTTTGTCCGGATTCTGCTTTTTAACATAGGCCGGGCAACCCCAAATCTTAATTCTTTTAAGAGATGGTCTCTTCCCATTCCATATCTCATATGGCGTGGTAGACACGGCTTTGGTTGGAACCCTGTTTAGCAGAAACGCTGCAGTCTCCAATGCATGTCCCCAAAACGAGACTGGTAACTCTGCATCACTCATCATGGACCGGACCATATCTAATAGGGTCCTATTCCATCGTTCTGACACACCATTGTGCTGTGGTGTGTAAGGAGGAGTGAGCTGAGAGAGAATCCCATTCTCTTTTAGGAAGTTTGCAAATTCTGTACTGAGATACTCTCCACCTCGATCTGATCGAAGCATCTTAATACTCAAGCCGGTTTGTTTTTCTACTTCTTGTTTATATTCAATGAATTTCTCGAAAGCGTCGGACTTGTGCTTTAATAAAAATACATGACCGAATCTTGAGAAATCGTCAGTGAATGTAATGAAGTATGAAAAACCGCCTCTAGCCTGTGTAGACATAGGCCCACATACATCACTATGTATGAGGCCCAGGAGCTGAGTAGCTCTTTCTCCGTGTCCTGTAAACGGAGTTTTGGTCATTTTACCCTTGATACAAGACTGGCAAGTCGCATAAGAATTATATTCAAAAGAGTTTAAATATCCATCTTTGTGTAGCTTGTTTAGTCTTGTTTCGTTAATATGACCAAGTCTACAGTGCCAAAGAAAAGCTTAATTTAATTCTGAAATTTTTCTTTTATTAGTGTGTTGTATACTGAAAACTGTGTGTTGATTTAGGACATATATTCCGTTATTAAGTGTACCACCAACCAACATTTGATTTAGGTGAATGTTCATAACATTGTTCTGCAACACAAAATTATACCCTTCATTGTCCAACAAAGAAACGGATATTATATTACATAGCATACTAGGTACAAAATAACATGGATTCAAAATCAAAATACATCCAGATGGCAACCCCAAGTGATACTCTCCCACTGCGACTGTATGTACATTGGAACCATTTCCAACGCGGAGAGTATGGTCACCTGTCTTCAAAACCTTGCTATTTCTCAGCCCCTGCATAGAATTGCAAATGTGAGAACCTGAACCGGTATCCAATACCCAGGAAGCAGAGTTTATAGAAAAACAGTTTTCAGTCACAAACGCACCTGAAGCAGAAGCATCACCATGCTTCTTCTTGAGACTTAGGTACTCCGTGCAATTGCGCTTCCAATGTCCTGTCTTGTGGCAATGAAAACACTCGCCTTTCCCCGGGTCTCCAGCTGTGGACTTTCCCTTTCCCTTCACCTTTTTAACTCCGCCCTTAGGATTACTGGGTTTCTTCTTTTTCTTTCCCTTGGCCTTAGCTTTCGGGCGAGAAGAAGAAGACTGTCCAATGGTCATAACGGGAGTCTTTGCTGACTTCATAGTGCTCTCTGCACTCCTTAACATATTAAGGAGTTCAGGGAGGTCCTTCTCCATGCCATGCATGTTGAAGTTCACTATGAACTGAGCAAAGGTGGAGGGGAGGGACTGCAGAATAATATCTATATATTGTTCATTGTCCATTGTCCATCCAAGGTCCTCAAGCTCTTCTATAAGAGCTATCATCTTAAGAATATGGTCTCCTACTGGTGTGCCAGGGGCCATTCGCATCTGAAACAATTTCTTTGATGCTTCGTATCGTGATACGCGGGATTGCTCCCCATACAACTCCTTTGTATGGAGCAATATACCGTGAATGTCCATGTCCTCGTGCTGCTTTTAATGTGTGTTATCCATCGATGCAAGCGCGAGGCATGTGGCCGTGGCACAGTCAGCGTCCCATGTCTTGCGAACTTCAATGTCCGCAACTGAGGATTTTGGACCAGGGACGGGCGGGGCTGAAGCCGTGAGGACATATGATACTTTATCATAAGTCAAGGCGATTTTCAGATTCCTCAGCCAGTCTTTATAGTTGGTCCCATTCAGTTTGTTTTTATCTGGTAGATGCTTAAGTCCAGTCATTGGTATCTGCCATTAAGAGAGAGAAAAGAATACACTCAGCGAAAGCTCTTGCACAGATTAGATTGGTTTATTATCTTGTCTAATCGATGTTTCCCACTGCTTTTTATCAAGTTTTCTTTCAAACCTTAAAAAGAAAAACTAGCCAGGATTAATTACAGTCTACAACTTCGCTAACCGTTCAGCCAGGCCAGTGTCGGTACTTTGAGGGAGGTTCCCCGTGCTTTCGCACGGACCTAATTAGAGTAAACCTCGTTTTCCCAGAGGCGGAGCCCCGTTAACACCTTTCTAGACACCTAATGAGTTAGCTAATTGTAAACTGTAAAACTCTCCTAGGAACAACTATTGCCCACAGTGGGATCGGGATCCAACCATCACATGGAAGGTATGCAATCTCATTGCAAATTTCAACACTTGAAATTCCCGATATAATTTTTACCCCTAGTACTTATGACCTTAACTATGGTCAACAAATCATAAGTACCAGTCAAGTTCTACCCGTCATTTCTTGATCAATTAGACCCACCCATATGACCCTTAACTATGGTCAACAAAGTCGCATGAATGTCCTAATTAATCTGCATCATATGCAGTGTAGGAAGACATCACTTAGCTACCGTACACTACGCCTTAACTAAAGTCAACAAACATAGCACGAATACTAAGTACTCTACTTCCTAAAATGACGGAGGGTTGCGAATGATTTTCAAGAAAATCCTTAACGCTTTGAACTTGATATCGTTGTAGAATCAAACAATTTTCAAAAGGAGTGGCTTAAGCTCCGCAGTTTTGAAATGTAGCTTTTTCATAAATAGCCGAGTAGTTTATAAATCTGATTCTACAACATCTTTTTAGGTTTATTTTCTTTACATTAATCACATTAATGTAATCCCATCATTTAAGTCCTTAAGCCAATCACAGAAAAGAAACGAAAATAACACGTACGCTTATGCCATCCGCATTCGCCGCAATGTTCCGTTATGCACCGTTAGGTTACTTAACTAACGGCATACCGGGACGGGACTAGCGCGGGTGTAAAACATAAGCAACGTCTACTATATATCATATATATAATAATATGTCATTCGTCTCAGATATCACAGAACACAGGCAGCAGAAACATCGATATAACGTGGGATATCCTAGGACGTCCGTATTTAGTATTTAGCCAGAATAGAAAATACAGATTCCACAGTCGCGATGAATAGCCAAGCCCACACCCTGGGCCCCTACGAGAGCGGCAAGTGACCCTACCAATTCTGGAGTTTAGGAGACCCGGTCTCGACTCCTCGAGATGGCCTCCCACTAAACCCCAGAACCCGGTCACCTGTGCTCCCCTCCTTGGGTCCATCCTAATGCGGAAAAGTAAATAATATACAACACTGGTGACACAACCGCAACCTGGAAGTGCCCCAAATAAAAGAATATTACATTATATTTGAATTTACATGAATGAAAATATAAAACTCTCATCTCACAAAAACCCCCCGGCTATTCGATCGCGACAATCCTGCACATCATATCTCAGCAACACATAATATCACATATCATCAACGTAAGTAAGTATGCGTACCCCGATTGTCGTTGATGTATAGCAACGAAACCGGCGATATCGAACATACTACACTTACGGTCATAGAAAAGAAAGTGTAAAACTACAATATTTGGAATCCAGATACTCTTTAGACATCATAAATGCGAAATATCACATATTTCGTATTTCATGCCCAAACTATATGAATTCCACATATTGTATCACATTCCAGACAAACAGACAGTATTAAAGTTTTCGAACGAACGATCAAGCACCCAAGATTCACTAAAGCTCAACACTTGAGCAGGGTTCAAAAATCCGGAGTGTGACACAGTAGTAGCGGTCCAGCCGTAGAAGGGTCAAGCCAACGCCTCACATGTGGCACGCCGTACTGCCCCAAACCCTAAGGTTCAAAGGGCAGTTCGAGACGGTCACATAATCGAGTTAAGGTTTGTTGTCTTCTAGAGGGACCACCGCAAAAAGACTTGCACGTATCTCCAAACTATTTAAACCCCGTGAATAGTGAGTAAATGATACTCGTTCAAACACTTCAATACTTTCTAATTTACCCAGAAAAGCTACGAAATGAAAATCCCGATTGAATTGACGAGTCCAAAACCACCTCCAGAATTTTTCAAAACCAAATACAGATTAAAAATATCCAAAAAATTATACAAGCAGATTCATGAATTACTGTGCAAACAATATCCATCAATTCATATGTACGGCCGCGGAACAGCGGCCTAAGCAAGCTTAGGCCGCGTTTCCGCGGCGACAATCACTGTTCACCTGAAAATTTTTGTACCGTAATCCTTATTTTTTCCTGCTGTATTTTTTACATATTTTTAATTCTGCAAATTATCAAATTTTAGAAAATTTCCAGAGAGCATCCCAAAAAATCGTATTTTTGTCCGATCGGGGTTTTCACTTCGTAATAACGTCGCCTAACGTTCTAGGTCGGCTCTGATACCAATGAAAGGTTAGTATAGCACCCTATGAAGTGTTTTGAAGCATCACATGACCCAAAGTTATAATTTTTAAGGTGCTAAACTAACATGCAAAGGGATCGATCCTAGAAAATTAGGGTTATGAAACTTTAGGCTAAAAAAGATTAGGGTTTGAAGGCTACAACCTTTGTAGCTCCCCTTTGCTAGACTCCTTGGTGTCTTGGATGTTGAATCGAGGTCCTCTCGAAGTTCCCTTGCGTCCACGACGATCCACCACGGAGTACTCCGTCCAAGCTCGCTTCTTTGGAAAACCGAAGGAAACACTCTAATCAAGTCGGCTAGACTTGAGTAGAATGATGTTGTGGTTTGGAATCTCACTTCAAAAACCTATCTTTAAGTGGTATTTGCTCACTAGGAAAATCAAGAGATCAAAGGAGCTAGAGGAAGAAGATGGTGGCAATTTTTAACAAGAGATAAAAAGTTAACTCTAGTGAAGAAAAAGAAATATGTCCATATATATTTTATTCCTTCATGCTATGAACCATGGTTAAAGTGATGGAGACATTATTTAACTTTAGTTTGGAATGATAAAGAGAAGGATAACCTTAGGTTAGTGGTAGTTGAGCATGGTTAGGTCAAAGGAAGAATGGAGAAGCAAGAATGATTATCCTTCCCTTTTTCATTTTCTTTTAAATCCAAAAATAAATAATAATCCATAATATAATCCATGGTGTGAGTCTTATATTGCCACCATTTTCATATGCTAACAACCATGATGGATGGGTGTATGTATGTATGCATGTATGCACATCTACATGTGCATGAAACTAAAAAGGAAGAAAGAAACACATGCATGCATGCATACATCCATCAAAACCCTAGAAAGGTTTCAAGTGAGAAAACTAATGGTAAGATGATAAATCAACACTTAATTTATCAATCCGGTCATATCTCATATGACCCCACCAAAAGCAGGCCACCCGATCAATGTTCGGTATCATATACGCACATTTCAATCGGGTGCAAGCGCATATCGCATACGCGCACCACAACGTTTTGCCTGGACTGGGTAACTCCTCTATGGGACTCTAAGACTTGTCAATACGCCGGCAGAGGGTGATGATCATATCAAGTACCCTCAAGCCGCAAGCGGTCAGCTAAACGTAACGGCCACCCGGGTATTGAGCGATCAGAAGACAACAAGCGAACCTGCTACAACTCCCGTCGAGCCATCCGGCAACACTACCGTACAGTCCGGTCTCTTCGTCAGATATGCTGCATATCGAGCCTAGGGATGGTCACGTCGACCCCAATAACTCAATAAGTCGTGCCGGTGAATGGTCTATAACAGATCGAGAAACTACTGATAACACTTATCAGCAAATCTCAGCAGCCCTGGCCAGGGACTTGCTGTTATAACCAGTCGGGCACAGTACAGCATCAACTCCCAATATCGGGAGAGACGAAACCCCTCCTATCGCTCATTGCCTTCGTGTGTCTCGGGACTGTACCCAACGGCCACCTGCTTGCACGACTCAGTAGAGCCGTGGTAGGATGGTAATCAAAGTACAGTGGGAGAACACACAAGGCTCTATGACGATCTCGGGTCTACAGACTAACCTGTACCAGTGTCACCTGAGAACTGCTATCCGACGATAGATATAATTCCATATAGGAGTTCTCGGTGAGTCCGTCCAGTGTACCCAGTCACCACTGAGCACCCGTATATGATCTTGATGTCAAACATCGATGAATGTGGGAACATTCATCGCCCATCGTATGGGTCTAGTATCATATACGCTAGTCTACTCTGGTATATCAATGCCCCGTCTCGATATACCTACGACTAGGGACGTTCCAGGATATGCTTATAGACTACAGATGTCCCACTAGTATGATCTCCATTATAATCAGAGTAGTCAAGCCGATATCCTCAGGGCTTTATCAGCATGTATGAATGAATAGAAGCATGATCAAATAAACATGTCAGATAAAGAAGAACCAGATAGCATACTATCATGTCGAGCAAGAATGCAAACTGAATATATATACATGTATAGATACATCCACTATCACATAATGGCCTCTAGGGCATACATATATCCAACATGAAATGCAAGCATATAAAGGAAAAACCGCTAATTAACTGCATCAAGTTAATACAAATATCATGCGGTTCCTATTTATCCACTTCTAAATAACATCAAGTGAAGGTAAACATGTAGCTAAAACCAGATGTATGTAAAATAAATAAGGTATAGCAAGATAATGTGTCTACCTATAAGCAATGATATAGTATACCCCCTGGGTGTAAGAACAGTATGAGCAAGGTATACCTGTAGCTATGACGTAAAGTGTGCATGTACCTATCACTAATGGTACAATACTCTATAGGTATACAGGTAACTAGCATGTAAGTATGTCAGAACATATGTGTAAGCATGTACGTATACAGGTATGCTATAAGTCAATGCGTAAAGAAATATGAGTCAAAGTCTCAATGTCCCTAACCAAGAAATATTATATCTATAAGTGGGTTATGCGTGACATGGAAATTATTGACGGTGTGTGTAGCATACAATCAGTGCACGTGCAACATGAATCGTCAATAATATGTGCAGTGTCCTACTACTACTAGTCCAGGCACAACTACATCTAAGTAATAGGGTAAAGGCGCAATTCTAACAATAACGTAGAATATGCGACAAGTAATAAAATCTCTAGCCCTGACGCATAACGCCATGCGGGCGATTCCCCTGTAGATGTTAAATCTACTCACCAACGCTCCAAGCTAGGTGAATCCTACCACCTGTTTCCCCTTGTCGTAGCGTCCGAAGTCCCCGCTTGCGAACCTAAAATTTCACAAAGACAACACATAAGCATATATTCTACATCGACGAAAAGACATCGAAACGCAAGAATAACGCCCTGAAAATTACACTGCGCGCTTAGCGCATCTAACGCGCACGACATCGGCCAAAAATCCTAACTAGGGCCGCCAAACTACGAAACACCTAGTCTAGATTCTGATCGTCCCGATCGCGCATTCAAAACACAACAATAAACTTGGTCTCAATATAAATAACGCCGCAACGTCAAAAGAAACCCACGCCTAAAAGTTACCGAAATCTAGTAAGCAGTACTTATCTTTATAGCACAAAACTACGAGTTTTACCAAAACTATAATTTACAAATATCTTCAAATAGCAAGGTTAAACCATTTAAACCATTTCTATATTTTTAAACTTGCTTAATTAAGCTTTAGCAAAAACCTAGTAAGCAAAAACCCTTAATTAGACAAAGTAGTAATTAACAAAAATTAGCATTTTCTACTAGGTTAAGCTTTTCCAATTCACAAATTAACACTTCAATTAAATATTAAACACTTAAATTAAGCTTTAACCTTAACTTGAATTTCTAAAACCATTTCTATAATTTTGAAACATGAAATTTAAAGCTTAAACTAACATCTAATTAAGCTAGCATAAAGTATTAAGCAACAAAAAAAAGATATTAGAGTTAAGGTTTTATACCTTCAAGAACACCACTTGAATCAAGGATAAAACCAAACTTTAGCCTCCAAAATCCTCACTAGAATGAAGATCCAAGCAACTTTTGTGAAGAAGAATAAAGGTTTGGGATTTTATTTGAATTTCTATGAATTTATTTTGATTTTTCATGATTATTTTGAAGAAAATTGAGAAGAAATGAGATGAGAAAATTCATGGGCAGTAAGAGGAAGGATGTGGCCATCCATTTGATGAAGGATAGGGATTTTGGTCAAGTGTAGAATTTTCTAGAAGAAAATTGAATAATTGTATAATAAAACAAAAGGCTTATGTTCACACTACTTTTCTTTTTTCTTTATTTTTTTAAAAATAAATCCTTTCACCATAAAAATCTAGATATTTAAAAAGAAACTTCTAAAATAATTTTAGTGATAATTTCCAAGAATTTTCATTTAGAAGAAATTTCCCGATTTACGTGCATATTTTACCGGCTAAAATAATATTTTATTTGGGAAAAATTCTATCTGAACCAAAACCTCCCAAATACCCCTAAAGTTCGCGCACAAGCTTTATTTTAGCTAAAAAAAGGTGCCGGTATGCTTATACGGACGTTTGATCGAAAACGGGTTAAAACGGGAAAAACCGAAAATTTTTCCCTAAAACGGGAAAATTCGCAAAACGATTTCTGAAACGTTACACCTTGCTTGTGACAATAATGGCATTCGTTTATATCCTCTTTCACCCTTCCTGCCTTGTTCTTTCCCTGCACCTTCTTGACCCCACCTTTCGGTTTGGTGGCTTTTATCTTCTCCTTCCCTTTAGCTTTCGCTTTAGATTTAGAAGAGGATGATTGGCCAACATACAGAACGGGGGTCTTCTTCTTTTTCAAGGAGTTCTCTGCTACCCTCGACATGTTGAGGAGCTTTGGAAGATCAGCTTCTATTTCGTGCATGTTGAAGCTAAGCACAAACTGAGAGAAGGTGTGGGGAAGGGACTGCAAAATCAAGTCGATATACAAATCATTCTCTAACACGCATCCCAAGTTTGCGAGTTCCTTAATTAGGCTGATCATTTTGAGGACGTGCTCTCCTACAGGCGATCCTGGAGCTAACCTCATCTGGAAGAGTTTCCTTGAGGTCTCGTACCTTGCGATACAGGAGTGTTCTCTATATAAATCCTTTACATGGAGGAAGATGGATACAACATTCATACTCTCGTGCTGTTTCTGGAGTTCATTGTTCATAGACGCCAGCACGATACACTTAGCTCGCTCACAATCCAGATCCTAAGTTTTGCGAACTTTCTTGTCCACAACTGAGGAATCTGGTTCAGGGATAAGGGGAGGAACAGCGGTGGTAACATATGCTACTTTGTCATAAGTCAGCGCAATGTTGACGTTCCTTAGCCAATCTTTATAGTTCTGTCCGGTCAGTATATTTTTCTCAAGTAATAGTTTTAATCCTGTCATGGTAGCTGCTAGAGATAGAGAAAAGAAAACACTCAGCATAGGCTTCTTGCAAGTTTAGATTGGTTATTAGTTTATCTAAACATGATGGCTCCCACTGTTCCCTCAAATCCTTCTTCAAAACCTAAAAGAAGAACTAATCAGGATTTAATCACACGTCACAATTCTTGCTTAACCTTTCAGCCAGGCTAGTGTTGGTACTTCGAGGGAGGTTTTCCAACGCTTTCGCGAAGTTCCTTAATTAAATAACCTCTTTTCCCTGGAGGCGTAGCCCCTCTAACACCTTTCTGGACACCTACTTGGTTTATAGCATTGATTGTTAAGTGAGAATGTTTCCCGAGAGTAATCCTACTCATCAGTGGGATCGGGATCCAACTATCATTGCATGATGCACTAGATGGAAGCCACTCTAGTCACCACACTCCAAAAGGTATGCTTAATCTGCAAGTTTCCTTTATGTTTGAAACTCCCGATGTGATTTTTACCCCAAGCTCTTATAGACCTTGACGTAGGCCAACAAGTCATAAGACGCAAGTCAAGTTCTACCCGTCGTTGTCCTGATCAATTTAAGTACATCGTACAAGCCCTTGACGTAGGCCAACAAGGTATACGTCTGTCTTAAACTAATGCATCTATCTATGCAACAAATAGGCACACACACTGCTACCATACACTATGCCTTGACGTAGGCCAACAAGCAGAGCATGAATACGATGTGCTGTCTATTTGAAACGACGGAGGGTTACGGCTGGTTTTTGGCAAAAAACCGTTAACGTAGTGAACTTGATTTGATCGAAGGAACTAAGATATCTTTTATTAAAAGGAGTGGTTTAAGCTCCGCATTTAAAATTTTGCTTTTTCAAGAAAAACCGAGTGGTTTTTAGAAATGGTTCCAACGATTCAGTTTAGGTTTTATTTTTCTTTGCATTAAAATAATGCGTCCCATCTTTAACCTATCATTACAGATAACAACGAAAATACAACGTCCTCTTATGCCATCCGCATTCGCCACAGGGTCCCGTCATCACCCGTTAGGTTACTTAACTAACGGCAGAGAGGGGGCTGGGCTAGCGCGGGTGAAAAACATAAGTGACGTCTAAATAGCTATCATATATAGATATTGTACATTCGTCAGACGCAATAATAGGCATTCCGGATCACAGATAAACAATATTGGATTTGCACGCAATCCGCGTTTCTTTTGAGCCTGTAAGAAAAGACGGATTACACAGTTGTGATGAATAGCCATTACCCCACCCTAGACCCCTACGGGTACGGCAAACTACCCGCCAAGTACCCGAAGTGAAGCGGTCTCCCTCAACGACGTGAGTAGGCCACTAAACACTTCGAAATACCCGGTAGTTTGTGCACCCCACCTTGGGTCTATCCTAGGAGCAAAAACAGTAAAAAGAAATAATACAACGGTGGCTACAACCGCAACCTGGATGTGCCCCGCAAAATAATATTACAACTTATTGCAATTACATCGAATGAATTAATACAATAACCCATCACAAAACCCGGCTAATCATCACAACAGTCCAATACAGTTTATATATACAAACAGTTATAAATAACATCACAGATATGTGCAACCCCCTGCCAACCGACATACTAGCAGTTAGGGGAGGTTTACGAACACATAATACAAAACAGATATAATCAAACAAGCAAACATCGTATAATTTCGATCGATTAAACACTTTAAATTCTACTCCAAATATTTACTGTAAATTTGAAACCTGAGCAGAAAATAAAAATACCAGAAACTACAAAATATCACTACAGATGCACAGAAGAAAACTGGGATGAATCGGAGCCAACTCGGTCGCGGATCCGCGGCGGATCGGTGGGATCGGCCGCGGTTCCACGGCGCTTTGGGAAATTCAGGATCCCATTTTTCTTGTGTGTTCTTATATTTTCTCACTGGACATTCTGGAGGTCCCTGAAAAAATTTTGGACCTCATTTTAAAATCGACAGAAACTTCATGATATCCGTGTTTTTTCCGATTTGTTTTCCGTTCGAAATTCATACAACTTTTCAAGTGAGTTAATTATTGTTTAGTGAGGCTCTGATACCACTGTAAGTCGATGTGCAACACCCCACGAGTAGCGGGGAGGCGGAAATATGAAAAACGATCTTGTTTTGTAGCATACATCGACTAACCGAAGATCTTTTCTAAACAATACTTAACAATAAACATAGAGTTCTAAGCTACTATGTGAAGAGATTATACCAAACGATTCTATTCCTTCGTCTTTGTGATCTCTACGTCCTCCTCGGCCTCCTATTTGTGATAGATGATCCACCCGAGTACCCTAATCCAAGCTACACCTCAAGACTTGAGGTAACTTTGTTTCTCTAGTTGCTAACCAAAGTAACTAAGATGATGTAGAGTTAGGTTATGGAGTGTTTAGTCTTTACTAATCCTTGTACTCAACTCATGAGTGGTAGGATTAGGGTTTGGAGAAGGAGAGAGAGCTTGAGGAGAGAGAAGGTGGAGATGATAATGAGAAGAGAAAAGCTTCTCACTTGAATATATCAAACATAATGAATTATCAAATAATATCAATTAAATGATTATTCACCATGCTTCATTTATTCAAGAAGAGTGATTCATTATGTGAGTCATTAGATCATTAATGAAGCATTTAATGATATGATGAATCATATAAATGAGTCACAAAAGCAATTAATGAAAATGCCACCTTAACCTCCTTAGTCACCCTCCTTCTAGAAGCTTCTCGGATAATTACGAGAAAGCCTTTCGCATCCGTGAAAACACGGTAAAACTAAAGACAGTATAAATCCAATAACCTGATACTAGAATCTGGCTTAAACCAAAGCCGTCTAGTAAAAACTGTCTGAATGTCGTACGTGCGTTTAAACACGTATTCGTCCGAACCCTTGTCGTAAAACCGTACGACCTCTATATCATTTCGCCTGGAGTTGGGAAAACTCTGTGTGGGACTCTAAAGACTCGACTACTACGCTGGCAGTGGGTTTAACCACAGACCGCAAGCGGCACTAGCTGTACGTAACGGTCCCCAGGTAGATGTCGATAAGAAGGCCGGTGAGGATACCCATCCGAACTCCTACTGAGCCTGTGCGTGACAATATCCGTGCAGTCCGGTCTGTTCGTCTAAGAGTATCGCATGTATAGTCTAGGGAGGTGGTGAACGTCAGACCCCTAATAACCGTACAAGTCGTGTCGGTATGGCTCTATCACCATACGAGAATCTACTGATCATTCTATCAGTAATTCTCAATCAGCCCTGGCCAGGGACTTATGGTAATGACCAACCGATCACTGTACGATATCAACTCCCTATACCGGGAGAGACGAATCCCTAACAGTCACTTACTGCCTCCACGTGGCTCGGGACTGTGCCTAACTAAAACCTGTTTGCACGACTCCTTTGAACCGTGGTAGGGTAGTAATCAAAGCACGGTGGGAACTCACACGAGACAAATGACGACTTTAAGTCAACAGACTATCTGCACATATGTCACCTGAGAACTGCTATCTGACGTTAGGTATAAATACCATCCAGTCAGTTCTCGGCGAGTCCTGTCCGGTGTACTCACACCCAGTGAGCATCTATATACAATCTAAGGTGCACTCCACCAATGGCTGCGGGACCAATCCATCGCCCCTCCTCAGGGTCTAAATATGTATACACCAGTCTACTCTGGAGTATCAATGCCCAGTCTTGATACTCCTGCGACCAGGGACATCTAAGGATGTGCCTATTGACTATCCAGCTCCCACTAGTATGACTGCCATCATAACGCCGGAAGTCAGGCGAACATCCTAAGGGCTTTATCAACATGTATATATATATATATATATATATATGAATACTACGCAAAATAGATCATACGTTAAGATAAAGACAAACCAAATAGCGTACTATCATATTTAGCAAGACTGTTATGTACATACATATCCCAGTATCCTATACAATGAAGGCCTCTAGGGCATATATATCCAACAGTCTCCACTGATCACCCGTATACCATCTCTGATATCAAACACCAATGGATATAGGATCATCCATCGCCCATCATATGGGTCGAAAAGCGTATACGCTAGTCTACTCTGGAATACTGATGCCCCGTCTCGATACTCTCACGACTAGGAACAATCGAAGGATGTACTTACCGACTACCCTTGCCCCACTAGTATAATCTGCATCATAATCCTGGAAGTCAAGTACTCATCCTAAGGGCTTTATCAACATGTAATAGAGAGACAATAAGTGTACATGTTAAGATAAAGTGCAACCAGATAGCATATTATCATGTCGAGCAAGAAAGTCCTCCCTATATGTCCAAGCATCCACTACAATATACAACGTATGTAAAGTAATAGCCTCTAGGGCATACATATAACTAACAATCTCCCACTTGCACTAAGGCCATTTGTTGTAGTATCTCATACTCAACGTCCTATAGAAGTCTCTCTAGGGAAAGGCTTTTGTGAGTGGATCCGCTGTGTTATCCTTCTCGTCAACTCTCCTAACCTCGATCCCCTGGAGATCAACCATCTCCATGATCAGGTGAAACAGTCTCAAAATATGTCTGGAACGCTGATGGGACCCACGTTGCTAGGCCAAAGCCACAACTCCATTGTTTTCATAATAACAGTTATTGGACGCTCAATGGTAGGAACCATGTTCATCTTATGAACAAGAAATATCGAGACAACCTCTTTGGTATCATCTTTGGTAGCGATGTATTCAGCCTTTATCGTCTAGTCTGCTACGGTATATAGCTTGGAACTCTTCCAACAACTGTCCATCCACTGAGGGTAAAGACAAAGCCTGAGACTGACTTTCAGTCATCCTTATCACTCTGGAAGCTCGAACCAAGAACATTCTTTTAGTGCTTCTCAAGTACTTAAGAATGTCCTCAACAGATGTCCAGTGATTCTCCCAAGATCCGATTGATCCCTGATCACTACACCTAGTGAGTTAGCTACATCTGGTCTGGTACATAACATCGCATACATGATAGAGCCTAGTGCCGAAGCATAGGGTATCCCTTGCACGTGAGCTCTCTCCAAATCAGTCTAGGAAGACATCTTTTTGGAGAGAGCGATTCCTGAGTATGTGGGTGAACCGCCACGCTTAGAATCTTCCATACTAAACCCCTTTAGTATGGTTTTAATGTACCTGGATTTGGGACACTCCCAATAACCACTTAGATCTATCATCATAGATCATAATCCACAAGATGTAGTAGGTATAATCTAGATCTTCCATGGAGAATCCTCGTGATAAGAGGAGCTTGACTGAGTGTAGCATAGGAAACCATTTCCTATCAAGAGTGTGTCATCTACGTACAATACATGGAAGACAACCTTACTCTCTACTACCTTCTTGTATATACAAGGTTCATCTACCTTTTTGATGAAGTCAAACTATTTGACTGCCACATCAAAACAGATGTTCCAACTCCGCGATACCTGCTTTAATCCTGATGGACTTAAGCATAACCACTTGAGCAAAGGTTTCATCATAATCCATACCTGGTTATTGACAAAAAACTTTTACTATAGGTCTTTCTTTAAAAGTCTAAACTTTTCCATCTACCCCAAGAATCTTCTCAAGATTCACTTGCTCCTGATGGGTTTTACCCCTTCAGGTGCAACATTCAAAGCCGTACTTTGTTGGTGTGCATGGATTCCATCTTTGATCGCATAGCATCCAACCATTTCACAGAGTCCCCACTCGTGATGGCCTGCCTGAACCTAGTTGGGCCATCATCAACCATGATGCAATCCTCGCTCCCACTGTCACCGAGAAGACCGTAGTATCTCTCAAGTGGATGAGGAACCCTACCAGATTCCTGGAGAGGATGAGGTTTGTTGGAGACTATTGAATCCTTTGGTTCCACCAAATCATCAGCTGTTAGTTTGTCTAGCTGGAACTCCTTCCAGTTCTACCTCATGACCTCTAATTTCTTCACAAGAAATTCCTTTTCTAAAAAGGTGGCATGCTGAGAAACAAAACACCTTTTGCTCCTCAGTTAGGTAGAAGATATACCCTAGCAAATGTTCGGGATATCTAATAAACTTATACAGAACTGACCTTGCCTCGAGCTTGTCTGGATTTTGGTTTTCAACATAGGCCGGACAACCCCATATCTTAACTCATTTAAGAGATGGTATCTTCCAATTCCATATCTCATATGGAGTGGTAGGCATTGATTTGGATGGAACCCCATTCAATAGGTATGCAGCTTCTCAAGTGCATAACACCAAAAGGAAACAGGTAACTCAGCAGTACTCATCATAGAGCACACCATATCTCATAGGGCGCGATACCTTCGCCCCGATATACGTTGTGCTGTGGTGTGCTCGAAGGAGTAAGCTGAGAGAGAATCACATTCTCTTTTTAGAAACTCCAAGAACACTATGCCAAGTGTTTTCCTCCTCGATCACATCGAAGGACTTTAATACTTCTACCCGTCTGGTTCTCAACTTCAAGCTTATATTCCTTGAATTTCTCAAAAGTTTCAGACTCGTGTTTCAACAGGAACACATGTCTGAATCTTGAGAGATCGTCGATGAATGTAATGAATTACAAATAACCAACCTTGGCATTAATAGATATAGGACCGTATACATCATCATGTATCCGTCCCAAGAGTTCAGCAACTCTTTCTCTATTTCCAGTAAACAGAGAATTGGTCATTTTACCTTTGAGACAAGACTGGCAAGTATCATAAGATGAAAATTCGAATAGATTCTAATATTCATCCTTATGTAACTTAGCTAGTTGTGTTGCATTGATATGACCTAGTCTACAATGCCACAAGAAGGATTCGTTCATTTCTGAACTACTCCTCTTGTGTGTGTTCTATGTGCTTTGAACTGTGGTTTGATTTAGAACGTATATGCCATTACATAACGTGCCTGATCCAATCAAGGAAAATGTTCACAACATTATCCATCAATACAAAATTATATCCTTCTTTAACTTATTAAAGAAACCGATGTAATGTTGTATATCAGGTTCGGTATGTAATAACATTCGTTCAAAATCAATGTATTAATACAAGGTGATATCTGCCAACTGATTTGGCTGCAACAATTGCACCATTCTCTACACTTAGAGACATATCACCGATTCCCAGTTCTCTACCTTTCTGTAGCCCATGTAACATATTACATATGCGAGATCCTGATCCGGTATCACATACCCAGGACGTAAAGGATACTGAGAAACAGTTCTCGGTAATGAACACACCCGAAGAAGATGCATCAACATGCACTTTCTTCGATTGGGTGGCATGGGAATCCTCGTATTCCCCTATTTCCTGCTCGAACTTATAACAATTATAAGATAGAGTGGAACCAACGTTCCCCAGCTCAGTATAATAAGCCGGTTCGGTCAAAACGTCCATATTATTATCTTGATTAAGGCGTGACATGGTCGCTACCAGGAGAGAAAGAGAGAGAAGAAAACACTCTGTGTGCGCTCTTGCAAGATTAGATTGGTTATTATTTTATCTAATCAGGATGGCTCCTACTATTTTTATCAAATCTTCCTTCAAACCCTAAAAGGTAAGACTAGCCGGGACTAATTACACCCTACAAGTTCGCCAATCTTTCGGCCAGGCTAGTGTCGGTACTTTGAGTGAGGTTCCCCGTGCTTTCGCACGGACCTAATTAAATTAAACCTCGTTTTCCCAGGGGCGTAACCCCGTTAACACCTTTCTAGACACCTTCTTGATCGGCTAATTGTAATGTGTAAAACTCTCCCAGAAGTAACTCTTACTCACAGTGGGTATCGGGATCCAACTATCTCATAGAAGGTATGCAATCTCATTGCAAATTTCAACACTTGAAATTCCCGATAATATTTTGGCCCAAGCCTCTTATGACCTTGACATAGGCCAACAAACCATAGGATGCTAGTCAAGTTCAACCCGTACATTTCATTATTGAATTAAACCCACCCGCACGACCCTTGACAAAGGCCAACAAGGTCGCACGACTACCCTAATCCAATCGCATCACATGCTTAAGCTGATAAGCACTAATCAGCTACCGCACACTACGCCTTGACAAAGGCCAACAAACATAGCACGAATACTAAATAGTCCTTATCTGAAATGACGGAGGGCTACGACAGGTTTTTAAGAAAACCCTTTGCGTAATAAACTTGATATCGTTGTAGAATCGAGTGATTTTGAAAACGGGTGTTTTTTGAGGCTTTTACTAGTTTCGCTAAAGAGGTCACTCCCGGTGAAGGGATCTCGACTCTTTCCTCATCGAATGAGTGTTGGGTTACGGCAGCACCGCGGTCATCAAACCGTGGCCAAATGCGGAACAAAAATTTTCTAAACTGGCGCTACCATGACCCGATGCCCGGATCTACCCTAAACCATATACTAGCAATATGTAAAACTGGGAGTTAGATGGTTAAACCGAGTTGATCCGTGTCCTTCGGTCTTCAACCATCATACCATGGTCCTAGTGGTCGCGGATCGAATTTGATCGCCGGTCTTCCTTCATCTACGATGATCCACCTGTGGGCAACGGTGCAAGCTTCAGCCTCGCCAAGCGAGGCAACCGACGCTCCAAGGTTGCTAGCAATGGAGAGTGGAGGTGTAGGATGTTAGTTATATGTATGCCCTAGAGGCCATTATTGTACATAGGATGTATATTGTAGTGGATGCTGGGACATATATAGGTATGACTTTCTTGCTCGACATGATAGTACGCTATCTGGTTGCTCTTTATCTTAACATGTATACTTTCTGTCTCTCTGATTACATGTTGATAAAGCCCTTAGGATGTGTACTCGACTTCCAGGACTATGATGTAGATCATACTAGTGGGACCTGGGTAGTCAATGAGTACATCCTTCATTGTTCCTAGTCGTGGGAATATCGAGACGGGGCATCGATATTCCATAGTAGACTAGCGTATATCTTCTCGACCCATGTGATGGGCGATGGATGATCCCATATCCATTGGTGTTTGACATTAGAGATGGTATGCGGGTGCTCAGCGGTGACTGAGTACACTGAACGGACTCACCGAGAACTCCCAGATGGTATTATATATCACGTCAGATGGCAGTTCTCTGGTGACACTGGTACAGCTTAGTCTGTTGACCCGAGATCATCATAGAGTCTTGTGTGTCTCCCACTGTGCTTTGATTTCCACCCTACCACGGCTCTACTGAGTCGTGCAAACAGGTGGTTTTTGGGTACAGTCCCGATTTACATGGAAGCAATGAGCGATAGGAGGGGATTCGTCTCTCCCGGTATTGGGGGTTGATGGTGCGCTATGCTCGACTGGCCATAACAGGAAATCCGTGGACAGGGTTGCAGTGATATACTGGTAAGAGTTATCAGTAGTTTCACGAATGTTATGGACCTTACGTCGGCATGACTTATCAAGCTACTGGGGTCTGACGTTTACCACCCCTAGGCGAGATATGCGATATATCAGAAGAACAGACCGGACTGTACGGTAAGTGTTACTGGTTGGATTCACAGGAGTGTGAGCGGGCTTGCTCATCGATCTTCTGATCTCTCAATACCCGGGTGGCCGTTACGTTTAGCAGACCGCTTGCGGCTTGTGGGTGTTTGATATGATCATCACCTGCTGCCGGCGTATTGACGAGTCTTTAGAGTCCTACACAGAGCTTTCCTGGCTCAAGCGAAACGAAATAGGAGCACATATGAGATATGTGCGGGGCCGAGAAAAATACCAGTATGTGATACTGTATTCGATTCTCGCGATTTGTAACATTGATCGGTTATATGCGTTATAGCCGGGTTATCGGATCAAGTGTTGATTCGATAAGTTGTTACTATTGATATTAGTCGGTCATATGCGATATGACCGGATCGTTAAATCAAGTGTTGATTTAATGATTTAATGTATAATTATATATTTGATATATTACTTTGCATTAACTAGTATTTGTTCACTTTAGATGGATTTTCTCACTTGAAGTGCACATTGTATATATGATATAGTTTTGTGCACTAGTGTGTATCATGTTTGATGATACATGCGAGTTTGGGTGTATGTTTAGTTTAAACCATGTTTAAGTGAATGGTTAGGGTTTTATTATCTTCTCTTGATTATTTAGTTTATTTATTTATTCTTTATTTTAGGAAAAGAAAAGATATGGTTGCTTATTTTGTTTGTTTTGTTGAAACTTCAAGAAGCTTTGACCATTCTTGTTCTTTTCCTAAACCTAACCATTCACCTAACCCTAGTTTATTCTCTACACTAAACCATGGTTGCATTATGATAAGAATGAATGGGATTTTCTTTTTAACAAAATCCTTTTTATTCTTTCATCTTCATCATCTTCATCAAGCTTCAAAAAGCTTGCTAGCTTCAATGGTGAAATGAGAAAAAGAGTGAGAAATCCAATTCTAAAGTGAACCCACTTCCTATTTCTTCATCCTCTACCACTTGCCAAGTAGTATAGGGTGTTTTCTTCACAAGTTTCATGACTTGGTGAAGTTGGAGTTTGATCTTGAGTTGCCTCGACGTAGATCATCTCCGGCATCGAAGTCGACGACCTAGCCCGATCATTTCTTCGACGAAACCTTCGCCAGAGTCCGGATTCCGATAGGTACAGCGGAGGGACGTCATCACGGAGCATAAGAAGTGGAGGACCGGATCTACAAAGGTTGTAGTCACTTTCCTTTAGCAATAAAGTCGTTTACTTGCTTGCATCGCCTTATCATCTAGTTAACGATCCGTATTAGGGTTTGTAGGCACATGAAAAAATTTGAATTGGGCATGTTTGATCTGTTGTGAGACCTCATTAGTGTGCCTAGGAACCCTACAGTGGTATCAGAGCCTAGCTAGAGCCTTAGGCAATGCGTAGACGTAGTTAGAAGTCCGATCGAACCGAAACCCTAATCTCAAATTGTTCTCTGTACATTTTTTGAAATCGGGGTTTTTTCCGAATTAAAAATATGCAGAAAAATAAGCAGGGTTTTATAAGGGTTACTGTGCAAAACGACCGTCTGATTCCACTAAAACGCCGCGGAACCGCGACAAGAGCCTGGCTCAGGCGGCGGTTCCGCGGCCATATAGTCCCATTATTTAATGATTTTTGCACAGTAATGTCTATCTGAAAGGGCTGAATTTTCTGGGAATTTTTAATATTTACTCCACAGTTGAGTATTTTGGGTTGTATTGGGAGTTCGTAGATTCGATCGGATTATCAAACTTTGTCTATGTGTTTTTCCGGGTAATTTTAGAATATGTTAAAAATTTCGACCGGATATAAATACCCACTTTTTCCCCTGCCGGGAAATTTCCAATTGTTGGACTTTTCCGTAGTTTAATGACGTTCTAAGTAGTGCAAGTAACGCGATGGTCCCTCTAGAAGACAACAAACCTTAACTCGATTATGTGACCGTCTTGAACTGCCCTTTGAACCTTAGGGTTTGGGGCAGTACGGCGTGCCACATGTGAGGCGTTGGCTTGACCCTTCTACGGCTGGACCGTTGGTACTGAGGCACGAAGTGAATGTTTTTAAACTTATTTCAAGTGTTGAGCTGTTTCGGGAAAACTTGTGTGTTCGATTGTTCGATCGGAAAGCTTAACATTTTCTATTTATCCGGAATGTGATACAACATTTGGAATTCACAAGTAGTTATGAGATAACTGAATGAATGTTATAAATCAAGCACTTTAGTCTCACTTGATCGGTTGCCACGGAATTTTGATGTGATCAAAAGTCCATCGCAATCACGTAGCGTACGCGGATACTCGCCGGGTAAACTTAGTAGACAGCCTCACCCCATAGCCCCGACCAAGTGACTGTAGGAGAACCCCGTCGCCGAAAGTATCCGTTCGGGTGCTCGCGGCAGCGGTGTTCCGCCTTGGTGCACTTCGTCGACGGTATCGGGGGTGCGGCCGCCTAGTAAAGTTTGCGACGAGCATTCGATCAGTTTTTCGGGAATCTTGTTGAATTGCCCGACTTGATATTGAAAAGTGTTTTCGATAATGAGACTAAAATGCGGGGTTTATAATTGTTAGGCATGTGATGTCTAAGGAATTCATTGGTTTAGGCATGCGATGTCTAAGGAGGTTGCGGATTCCAACTGTTGTAGTTTTACACTTTCTTTTCTGTGACCGTAAGTGTAATATATGATATCGCCGGTTTCGTTGCTATATGTCAACGACAATTGGGATGCGCATATTTACTTACGTTGATGACATGTGATGTTATGTGTTGCTGGATATGTTATATTGGATCGCCGTGTTCGAATAGCCGGGGTTTTTTATGTGAGATGAGTGTTTTTCATTTTCATTCATGTAAAAACTTGTATGTAATATTCTTTTATTGGGGCATTCCAGGTTGCGGATGATGTCACCATTTGTATATTATTTACTTTTCCGCATTAGGATAGACCCAAGGAGGGGAGCACAAGTAACCGGGTTCTGGGGACCAGTGGGAGACCATCTCGAGGAGTCGAGTCCGGGTCTCCTAACCCTAGAATTGGTAGGGTTGCTTGCCGCTCTCGTAAGGGTCTGTAAGTCGATGTACTACACCCCAATACTTGTGGGGAGGCGGAATTTTCAAAAACGAACTTGTTTAGTGAACGAACATCGACTAACCGCTTGAATCGAAGCTAAACTATAAATAACCAAACACAAAGTGTTTCTAAACTACTGTGTTTAGGGATTATACCTAATGAACCAACTCCTTCGTCTTTACGATCTCCTCGTCCTCCTCGGCCTTCTCTTTGTAGTAGATGATCCACCCGAGAGCAAAACTCCAAGCTTAGCCTCTAAACTTGAGGCAACTAACCTTCTTGGATTGCTAATCAAAGAAGATAGATGAGATAGAGTGAGGGTTATGGATTGTTTAGTCTAACTAATCCTTGTTCTCAACACATGAGGGGTGAGGATTAGGGTTTGAAGAGAGTGAGCTTGAGGAGAGAGAATGTGAATGATATTATGAGTGAGAATAGTAAGTTATCATAATATATATGAAGCATTATCTTTTAAAAGAGAAAAGAAAATAAGTGATGAATAATCATGCTTCATAAATATCAAGTGGTGATTCATTATCATGAGTCATTAAGCATTTATGATGCATTAATGACTATGATGAATCACTCTCATGACTCACTAATCTCATTCAATGCATATGACACCTAAACCTCCTTAGTCACCATCTTCTAGAAGCTTCTCGAGTAATTACGAGAACGCCCCTCCGATCCGTAAAAATACGGAAAAACTTTAGACTGTATAAATCCAATAACCGGATACCAGTAACTGGTTTAAACCAAAGCCGACTGGTAAAAACTGTCCAAACGACGTAAGTGTGTAAACACACATACGCGTCCGAACCCTTTGTCGTAAAACCATACGACCTCTATATCGTTTCGCCTGGAGTAGGAAACTCTCTGTGTAGGACTCTAGAGACTCGACTACTACGCTGGCAGTGGGTTTAACCACAGACCGCAAGCGGCACTAGCTGTACGTAACGGTCCCCAGGTAGTTGTCGATAAGAAGGCTGATGAGGAAACCCATCCGAACTCCTACTGAGCCTGCTGTGACAATCTCCATACAGTCCGGTCCGTTCGTCCAAGACTATCGCATATCAGGCCTAGGGGGGCGGCAAGCGTCAGTCCCCTAATAGCGGTATAAGTCGTGTCGGAGCGAAGCCTATTACACCCTGAGAAACTACTGGAACCTACCAGCAAATCTCGCTTGCCCTGGCCAGGGACTTTGCGTAATGGCTCTCTGACACAGCGCGACATCTACTCCCAATACCGGGAGGGACGAATCCTGTCTAACCGCCACTGCCTCCAAGTGCTCGGGACTGCACCCAACTGCTACCTGTTTGCATGACTCCTTTGAGCCGTGGTAGGGTAGCAATCTAAGAACAGTGGGACACACTCGAGGCGAAGTAGCAGTGTCAAGTCTGCGGACTATGCTATACTCATATCACCTGGGAATTGCTCACTGACGACTGGTAAAAAACCAACCAACAGTTCCCTGTGAGTCATGTCCGGTGTACCCGTAACCTAACGAGCACCTGCATACTATCTCCAGTACGACGTACTGACGGCTGTGGGACAGACCATCTCCCCAACTGGGATGAGAAGCGTACACACTAGTCTACTCCGGAGTATCGATGCTCTGTCTCGATAATCCAACGACCAGGGACCTGAATAAGGATGTGCTTGTAGACTACCCAGCCCCCACTAGTGTGACTGCCATCACAACGCTGGTAGACAAGCAAGATCCTAAGAGCTCTATCAATACGTACACTCACATATTAAGATAGATAAACCAAGTAGCATACTACCATGTTTAGCAAGACTGTTATATACATGTGAATATCCCAAGCTTCCATTAAGTAATATACAAGCTAGTATGATACAGTAATGGCCTTCTAGGGCATAAACACTAACAGGGTCTAGGGGTGTGGGATTGGCTATTCATCACGACCGTGGAATCCGTATTTTATACTAGCTCGTATTGAAAACACGGATGTCCTAGTATATCCAATATTTCATATGATACTTTCTGCTGCGTTATCTGTGATGTGATCATGTGATTTGTTCAGATAGATATTGTATATAGTATATATGATATATTATATAGATGTTGCTTATGTTTTACACCCGCGCTAGCCCTGCCCCGCTCTGCCGTTAGTTACCTAACCTAACGGTGCAGACGGGACATCGAGGCGAATGCGGATGGCATAAGCGTACGTTATATTTATCTGTGATGTTTAGGTGGACTTAAATGATGGGATATTCATTAATGAGATTAATGAAAGAAAATAAACCTAATTGATGTTATGGAATCGAATTTCAAAATAAAACAGGTAGCTACAGTTCTTTCTTTGCAACGCGGTGTTCATTGTAAAACATCCTGCACCTTATTCGATAAGGAAAGAACCGAGATCCCTTCACCGGGAGTGACTCCTTTAGCAATAACTGGCAGATGCTACAACACTCGGTTTGTCTTTTGATTGCTTCTATAGTTTCTGCTTTGCACAGTGATATATATGATATATCCCGCACCTCATTCGACGAGGAAAGGGCCGACGATCCCTTCACCGGGAGTGACCCCTTTAGCAAAACTAGAAAAGCTTCAAAAACATTCCATTTAAAAACCTTTTGATTCCGCAACGAGATCAAGTTCAAAGCGTTAAAGGTTTTCATAAAAACCATTCGCAACCCTCCGTCATTTTAGGAAGTAGAGTACTTAGTATTCGTGCTGTGTTTGTTGACCTTAGTTAAGGCACAGTGTACGGTAGCTAAGTGATGTCTTCCTACACCGTATATGATGCGATTAGTTAGGACAGTCGCATGACTTTGTTGACCTTAGTTAAGGGTCATGTGGGTGGGTCTAATTAATCACGAAATGACGGGTAGAACTTGACTAGTACTTATGATTTGTTGACCATAGTTAAGGTCATAAGTGCTAGGGGTAAAAACCATTATCGGGAGTTTCAAGTGTTGAAACTTGCAATGAGATTGCATACCTTCTATGTGATAGTTGGATCCCGATACCCACTACGAGTAATTGTTACTCCTGGGAGAGTTTTGCACTTTGAAATTAGCCGATCAAGTAGGTGTCTAGAAAGATGTCAACGGGGTTACGCCTCTGGGAAAACGAGGTTTACTGTAATTAGGTCCGTGCGAAAGCACGAGGAACCTCCCTCAAAGTACCGACACTGGCATGGCTGAAAGATTGGCGAACTTGTAGAGTGTAATTAATCCCGGCTAGTCTTTCCTTTTAGGGTTTGTAGGAAGATTTGATAAAAACAGTGGGAGCCATCCTGATTAGATAAAATAACCAATCTAATCTTGCAAGAGCGCACGCAGAGTGTTTTCTTTTCTCTCTCTCCAGGTAGCGACCATATCACGCCTTAATCAAGATAATAATATGGATGTATTGACCGAACCCGCTTGTTATACTGAGATGGGGAACGTTGGTCCCACTCCAACTTATAATTGTTATTAGACAGAGCAGGAAATAGGGGAATACCAGAATTCCCATGCCGTCCAAACGAAGAAAGTGAGATGCATCTCCTTCGGGTGTGTTCATTATAAAGAACTATTTCTCAGTATCCTCTGAATCCTGGGTATTTGATACCGGATCAGGATCCCAGATATGTAATCCGTTACATAGGGCTACCGAAAGGTAGAAAACGGGGCAAGTGTTGCAGCCAAGTCTGTTGGTCACTGTCACCCTGTATTACCAATACATTGATTCTGAACAAATGTTATTAGATACCGAACCTGATATACAAAATCATATCAGTCTCTTTATTAGTAAAGAAGGATATAATTTTGTATTGTTGGATATTGTTTTGAACATTTCCTATTTCAAAAGTTGATCGGTTCAGGCACGTTATCTAAAAGCATTAACGTTCTAAATCAAACTACAGTTCCTAGTATACAGAACACATACAAGAGGAAGAGTTCAGAAATGAACGAATCCTTCTTGAGGTATTATAGACTAGGTCATATCAATGCGACCCGACTGGCTGAAGTTACATTTTAGATGCATACTTAAATCAGTTTGAATTTACATCTTATGAAACTTGCCAGTCATGCCACAAAGATTAGATGACCATAGCTCCGTTTACTAGAAATAGAGAAAGAGTAAGTAAACTCTTGGGACTGATACATAATGATGTATGTAAGGTCCCCTGTCTACACATGCCAGGACCGGTTCTTTGTACTTCACTACATTCTCTGATGATCTCCCAAGATTCAGTCATATGTTCCTGTTGAAACATAAGTCCGAACCTTTCGAGATATTCACAGAATATAAGTTAGAAGTAAAGAACCAAAATATGGGTATAAGTATTATGTCATATGATAAGATCAGGGAGGAGAATACTTGTGCATGGCATTCCTGGACTATTCTAAAGGAGAATGAGATTCTCCCTCAGTGTTACTCCTCTGAATGCACCACAGCACAACGGTGTATCGGGGTGGAGCAATCGCACCATATTGGATATAGTGTGCTCTAAGATGAGTACTACTGAGTTACCTATTTCTTTTTAGGGTTGTGCACTTGAGAAGCTGCATACCTATTGAATTAGGTTCGAATCAGATCACTGCCTACCACTCCATATGAGATATGGTATGGGAAGAGCCTGTCTCTTAAGTAAGTTAAGATTTAGGATTGTCCGGCCTATGTCTAAAGCAAAATCCAGACAAGATCGAGGCAAGGTCAGTTCTGTAGAACTAGAAAGGTTCCAGCTATACATAACTGCAGGGTTCCTAGGCACGCTAGTGAGGTCTCCCAAGCCATCAACCATGGCAATTTCAAAAATTATGGTGCCTACAATCCCTAAAGTACGGATCGATAACTAGATTTCTAGGCGAACATAGAACTAGTTAACAGTTAACTAAAAGATACGGAAATACAACCTTTGTAGATCCGGTGCTCCACCTCCATAGCTCCGCAACGAGGTCCTCTCCGCTGTCCAAATCAAATCCGGGCTCTAGGATCGGCTTCGTCGGAGAATGGGCAAGCTAGGTCGTCGATGTCCGTGCCGAAGATGATCTACGTCGAAGCATCGATGAATCAAGCTCCACCTTCACCAAACCGTGAAAAGTTGTGAAGGAAACACACTCTACTACTTGGCAAGAGGTAGAGGATGAAGAAATAGGAAGTGGGTAGACTTTATAATTGGATTTCTCACTCATTTCCAACAATCACCATTGATGGACCTTGCTTTTCTTCACTTGAAGAATGAAGAAGAAGAAGAAAGATATTATGATAAGTTAATAGAAAATGAAAAGAAAATGAATTCTTATCATAATTTTAACTAGAGTTAAGTGTAGAGAATGAATCATGGTTAGTGGGAATGGTTAGGGTTAAGGATGAGATAAGTATGGTTGACTTTATCAAAGCTACATGAAGCTTCAACTAAACTCCAAATCTAGCAACCATTCTTTTCTCTTTTCTTTTATTCATTTATCAAAAATAAATGGATAACAAAATAAGATAAATGAATAACAAATAATAAACCCTAACCATTTCATTAACCAAGGTTTAATCTTTACACTTGAACCCTAGCATGACATGTATCATCAAACATGATACAATCAAGTGCACAAAAACATATCGCATATGCAATGCGCACGAACCAAGTGAGAAAATCCGTCTAAAGTGAACCGATACTAGTTAATGCAAAGTAATATATCAAATATATAATTATACATTAAATCATTAAATCAACACTTGATTCAATGATCCGGTCATGCGCACATAACCGACTGGTATCAAATATATCGGCTTATCGAATCAACGCTTGAATCGATAACTAGGTTATATCGCATACAACCATTCGATATATTTATCGCGAGAATAGAATACGGTATCACATACACGCATTATTCTCGGTCCCGCACATATCTCATATGCCCTCCTATTTCGTTTCGCTTGAGCCAGGAAACCTCTGTGTAGGACTCTAAAGACTCGTCAATACGCCGGCAGCGGATGATGATCATATCAAACATCCACAAGCCGCAAGCGGTCTGCTAAACGTAACGGCCACCCGGGTATTGAGCGATCTGAAGATCGACGAGCAAGCCCGCTCACACTCCAGTGAATCCGACCAGTAACACTACCGTACAGTCCGGTCTGATCGTCTGATATGTCGCATATCTCGCCTAGGGGTGGTATACGTCAGACCCCAATAGCTCAATAAGTCGTGTCGATATGAGGTCTATAACTGTTCGAGAAACTACTGGTAACACTTACCAGTAAATCTCAGCAACCCTGGCCAGGGATTTCCTGTTTTAGCCAATCGAACACAGCGCAACATCAACCCCCTATACCGGGAGAGACGAATCCCCTCCTATCGCTCATTGCCTCCATGTGACTCGGGACTGTACCCAAAAACCACCGTTTTGCACGCCCTCTTGGACGTGGTAAGATGGAAATCAAAGCACAGTGGGAACCACACAAGACTCTATGACGATCTCGGGTCAACAGACTACTCTGTACCAGTGTCACCAGAGAACTGCCATCTGACGTGAGGTATAATACCATCTGGGAGTTCTCGGCGAGTCCGTCCAGTGTACCCAGTCTCTACTGAGCACCCGTATATCATCTCTGATGTCAAACACCGATGGATATGGGATCATCCATCGCCCATCTGTATGGGTCGAGAAGGTATACGCTAGTCTACTCTGGTATATCGATGCCCCGTCTCGATACACCCATGACTAGGGACATTGAAGGATGTACTTATGGACTACCATATCCCCACTAGTATGATCCGCATCATAGTCCAGGTAGTCAAGTACAGATCCTAAGGGCTTTACCAACATGTAACAGAGAGACAAACAGTATACACGTTAAGGTAAAGATCAACCAGATAGCATACTATCATGTCGAGCAAGAAAGTCCTCCCTATATATGTCCCAGCATCCACTACAATATACATCCTATGTATAGTAATGGCCTCTAGGGCATACATATAACTAACAATCTCCCACTTGCACTAGGGCCATCTGTAGCAGTGGTTTGAAGTATCTCATACTCAACCATCCCATAAAAGTGTCTCTCTCTGGGAACAGGCCTTTATGAGTGGATCCGCTGTGTTGTCCTCTGAGTCTAGTCTCCTAACCTCGATCTCCCTGGAGATCAACCATCTCCATGATCAAGTGATACTGCCTTAGAATATGTCTGGATCACTGATGGGACCGGCGTTCCTTGGCATAAACCACAACTCCATTGTCTCACAATGGTAGGAACATAGTTCATCTCATGAACCAATATACACCCAAACAGCTTCTAGGGTAGCATCTTAAGTAGCGATGTATCCAGCCTTTATCGTCTAGTATGTCACGGTATCCAGCTTGGAACTCTTCCAACATACCGTCCCTTCACTGAGGGTAAAGACAATGCCTGCGACTGACACTCAGTCGTCTTTATCACCCTGGAACTCTTCCAGTGATTCTCCCCAGGATCATGTGATACCATCTCACTTCGACAAGTGAGAATCCTAACATCCATTTAGATCTATCTCATAGATCCAAAATCCAGGAGTTAGTAGGTATCATTATGATCCTATATGGAGAATCATTGTGATAAATGGAGATTGATCGAGCGTAACTTAAGAAACTCCTTTCTTATCAAGAGTATGTCATCCATGTACTCTACGAGGATCGTCACCATACTCCCTACTACCTTTTTGTATATACAAGGTTCATCTACCATTTTGATGATGTCAAACTCTTTGACCGCTTCATCAAAACAGATGTTCCAACTCCGCGATGCCTGCTTTATCCTATAAAGCATCTTGCACACGTTTCCGCTGCTCCCACTGTCTACGAAGCCCTCTGGCTGTGTACTTATAGACGCACTCTTCTAAATCATCATTTAGAAAAGCAGTCAAGACACCCAACCACCAGAGATCGTAGTCATGGTATGCAGCCGTGGTAAGTATGATCTGGATGGACTTAAGCATAGGTACTGGAAAAGGTTTCATCATTATCCATGCCTGGTCAATGACGAAATCCTTTAACTAGTCTAGCTTTGAAAGTCTCAACTTTTCCATCTACACCAAGTAATCTTCTCAAGATATACTTGCTCCTGATGGGGATTTAACCCTTCAGATATAGCAACTAAAGTCCATACTTTGTTGGTGTATAAGGATTCCATCTCAGATCACTAAGCATCCAGCCATTCTTACAGAGTCTTACTCTTGATGGCCAGCTCGAAACTAGTTGGGTCATCATCTCATGATGCATTCCTCGCTCCCACTGTCATAGAGAAACCGAAGTATCTCTCAGGTGGGTGAGGAACCCTACTAGATCGGCGGAGAGGCTGAGGTTTGTTGGTATCTACTGAATCCTTTGGTTCTGTCAAATCATCTGCTTTAGTTTGTATAGCTGGAACCTTTCCAGTTCTACATTACAGACTTTGCCTCGAGCTTGTCCGGATTTTGCTTTTAGACATAGGCCGGACAACCCCAAATCTTAACTGACTTAAGACATGGGCTCTTCCCATACCATATCTCATATGGAGTGGTAGGCAACTGATTTGATTCGAACCCTATTCAATAGGTATGTAGCTTCTCAAGTGCATAACTCCCAAAAGGAAATAGGTAACTCAGTGGTACTCATCATAGAGCACACCATATCAAATAGGGTGTAATTGCTCCACCCCCATATACCATCGTGCTATGGTGTATTCGGAGGAGTAATGCTGAGAGAGAATCTCATTCTCCTTTAGAATAGTCCAGTAATTTCCGTGCTCAAGTATTCTCCTCCTAGATCACATCAAAGGACATAATACTTATACCCACATTTTGGTTCTCTACTTCTAACTTATATTCTGTGAATATCTCAAAAGGTTCGGACTCATGTTTCAGCAGGAACATATGACTGAATCTTGAGAGATTATCAGAGAACGTGATGAAGTATAAAGAACCAGTCCTGGCATGTGTAGACAGGGGACCTTACATACATCAACATGTATCATCCCAAGAGTTCACTAACTCTTTCTCTGTTTCCAGTAAACGGAGCTATGGTCATCTTATCTTTGTGACATGACTGACGAGTTTCACAAGATGTAAATTCAAACTGATTTAAATATGCATCTATATGTAACTCTAGCTAGTCGGGTCGCATTGATATGACCTAGTCTACAATGCCTCAAGAAGAATTCGTTCATTTCTGAAATCTTCCTCTTGTGTGTGATCCGTATACCAAGAACTGTAGTTTGATTTAGAACATTAACGCTTTTAGATAACGTGCCTGAACCGATCAACTTTTGATATAGGAAATGTTCAAAACATTATCCAACAATACAAAATTTTATCATTTCTTTACTGATAAAGAGACTGATATGATTTTGTATATCAGGTTCGGTATCTAATAACATTCGTTCAGAATCAATGTATTGGTAATACAGGGTGACAGTGACCGACAGACTTGGCTGCAACACTTGCCTCGTTTTCTGCCTCATGAAACTTATCACCCGTTCTCAGTTCTCTACCTTTCTGCAGCCCAATGTAACAGATTACATATCTGGGATCCTGATCTGGTATCACATACCCAGGACGTAAAGAATACTGAGAAACAGTTATGTATAATGAACACACCCGAAGATGATGCATCATTATGCACTCTCTTCGTTTGGGCGGCACGGGAAATCTGGTATTCCCAATTTCCTGCTCTGTCTTATAACAATTATAAGTTGGAGCGGGACCAACGTTCCCCAGCTCAGTATTACAAGCGGGTTCGGTCAATAATCCGTATTATTATCTTGATTAAGGCGTGATATGGTCGCTACCAGGAGAGAGAGAGAAGAAAACACTCAGCGTGCGCTCTGTCAAGAATAGATTGGTTTTTATTTTATCTAATCAGGATGGCTCCCACTGCTTTTTATCAAATCTTCCTTCAAACCCTAAAAGGAAAGACTAGCCGGGATTAATTACACACTACAAGTTCGCCAATCTTTCAGCCAGGCCAGTGTCGGTACTTTGAGGGAGGTCCCCCCGTGCTTTCGCACGAACCTAATTACTGAAAACCTCGTTTTCCCAGAGGCGTAACCCCGTTGACACCTTTCTAGACACCTACTTGATCGGCTAATTGTAATGTATAAAACTCTCCCAGGAGTAACTCTTACTCGCAGCGGGTATCGGGATCCAACTATCTCATAGAAGGTATGCAATCTCATTGCAAATTTCAACACTTGAAATTCCCGATAATATTTTGCCCCTAGCACCCTATGACCTTGACGGAGGTCAACAAACTATAGGCTACTAGTCAAGTTCAACCCGTCATTTCTTGATCGAATTAAACCCACCCGCACGACCCTATGACCTTGACGGATTCGTGTCCCCCGGTATTGGGGGTTGATGTTGCGCTATGCTCGACTGGCCATAACAGGAAATCCCTGGCCAGGGTTGCAGTGATATACTGGTAAGAGTTATCAGTAGTTTCACGAATGTTATGGACCTTACGTCGGCATGACTTATCAAGCTACTGGGGTCTGACATTTACCACCCCTAGGCGAGATATGCGATATATCAGACGAACAGACCGGACTGTACGGTAAGTGTTACTGGTTAGATTCACAGGAGTGTGAGCGGGCTTGCTCGTCGATCTTCTGATCGCTCAATACGCGGGTGGCCGTTACGTTTAGCAGACCGCTTGCGGCTTGTGGGTGTTTGATATGATCATCACCTGCTGCCGGCGTATTGACGAGTCTTTAGAGTCATACACAGAGGTTTCCTGGCTCAAGCGAAACGAAATAGGAGCGCATATGAGATATGTGCGCGACCGAGAATAATACCAGTATGTGATACTGTATTTGATTCTCGCGATTTGTAACATTGATCGGTTATATGCGTTATAGCCGGGTTATCGGATCAAGTGTTGATTCGATAAGTTGTTACTATTGATATTAGTCGGTCATATGCGATATGACCGGATCGTTAAATCAAGTGTTGATTTAATAATTTAATGTATAATTATATATTTGATATATTACTTTGCATTAACTAGTATTTGTTCACTTTAGATGGATTTTCTTACTTGAAGTGCACATTGTATATATGATATAGTTTTGTGCACTAGTGTGTATCATGTTTGATGATACATGCGAGTTTGGGTGTATGTTTAGTTTAAACCATGTTTAAGTGAATGGTTAGGGTTTTATTATCTTCTCTTGATTATTTAGTTTATTTATTTATTCTTTATTTTAGGAAAAGAAAAGATATGGTTGCTTATTTTGTTTGTTTTGTTGAAACTTCAAGAAGCTTTGACCATTCTTGTTCTTTTCCTAAACCTAACCATTCACCTAACCCTAGTTTATTCTCTACACTAAACCATGGTTGCATTATGATAAGAATGAATGGGATTTTCTTTTTAACAAAATCCTTTTTATTCTGTCATCTTCATCATCTTCATCAAGCTTCAAAAAGCTTGCAAGCTTCAAAAAGCTTGCTAGCTTCAATGGTGAAATGAGAAAAAGAATGAGAAATCCAATTCTAAAGTGAACCCACTTCCTATTTCTTCATCCTCTACCACTTGCTAAGTAGTATAGGGTGTTTTCTTCATAAGTTTCATGACTTGGTGAAGTTGGAGTTTGATCTTGAGTTGCCTCGACGTAGATCATCTTCGGCATCGATGTCGACGACCTTGCCCGATCATTTCTCCGACGAAATCTTCGCCAGAGTCTGGATTACGATAGGTACAGCGGAGGGACGTCATCACGGAGCATAAGAAGTGGAGGACCGGATTGTAACGCCTTGAAAATTCATTTTGGTGTTTTCCCGAAAATCGGTGAAAATTTGGTTTTTTCCGTAAATCGTCTTTTTTGTTATTTTGCAGTTTAGGCCTAATTATACCTAATTTGGATAAGTAATTGGTAGTTTTTAGTAGCTAATGAGTTACTTATAAATTTCTGGTCATTTAAAAATTTTCCCTAATTTATCAATTTTTAATATTATTTTAAGCCGGTTAAAAAATACATTAAATTAGCGATAAATACAAATTTAAATGGGCTAATTTTAATCTTTAAAATCATGTTAATTAAAATCTAGTTGTAATATAAATTTTTAGTATTTTATTTCAAGTTTTAAATGGTTTTTATTATGGAAAACAAAAATATTATTATTTTGAACTAAAACTTGCAAATATGGTATTGTGGGGGGTCTTTTTGCATAGAATTTTTTTTGATATCTCTCACACTCATTCCTCACTCCCTTGGACAGCCCCACTAAAGCAGGAATCACCCCCTCCTTTTTTCCTTTAACTCTTGTGAATGAAATAGTATGATAGGATTAAAATATGTTAATTTGAGGTATGGGTTTTATGTAATATGTTATAGCTTTGACCCTTGACTTTTTCCACACAAATCCTCTCACTTTCTCCACATCCTCCCCTTGGCCAAGAGCTACCTACATCAGCTCAGTTTTTTTCCTTTTCTTTTTCCCATTTCATTTTGTGTCCAATTCCATCAAAATCCAAGAAAAATCCACAATTTCCTTCACAAATTCAACACAAAACCCTATTCCATCTCTTCTCAAGCCTAATTTGGTTCAAATCAAGGAGAAAGATGGCATCTTGGGAGGCTAGAGCAAGCTAGGGTTTGGACTTGTGAGGTATAATTTAAATGTTTGGTTAATTTGAAGTCAAGTGTGCTAAATTAGAACTTGATGTGTTAATTTTTGTTGTTGATTTCATTCTAGGTTTTTAAAGTTAATGGTTTGAGTTTAACTAGGGTTTTAGAAACTATTATTTAGTTAATTAAATTTATTTTGCTATCTAGTTCCTACACAACCTAATCTAAGAGGTTACTTTGTTATGTGGTCTTTAAACTGTGCTAATTTAGTAAATTTTAAAAGTGTGAGTTTGGTTGTAAATTGTTGTTTTAGGAAATTCAAGAAAGGGTTTGTGTATGGAAAATGGGTTTTGAAGTATGGTAAATGAGTTGAATTTATGTGATTGTGGCTAACTAGTTGTGTGGTTGGATATTTGTGTTGGATTGTGATAACCTTATCGCTAATTTTCGATGTTTGCACCAAATTTGCAAGTTTTGTGCTTACTAGGTTTTTATTAAAATTAAGTGGTGAATTATTTGTGATACCTTGGGGATATTTTTAGCATCTCCTATGACTTTAAGGGTGTGTGAATGCGGATTTTTGGTTTTATTGGGTTTTAGCTTTGCCGGGCGCCCAAAACGACGATTATAGTTAGTTTTTGTGATTTTCGTTTGTGTTCCGCGCACCGTGTGCACGTTGTGCCTAACTCATGAACGTTGATGTTTTCGTTTAGGATTTGCGTCGTTCCATGATATGTAACCTTATGTTTTGTATTGGTGCAAATTCCAGGTTCGGTCGCGGAGACTTCGGACGCGGCACGAAAAGGAAAGGCGGTGATTGGACATAGCTAGCTGGGGATTCCAGTGAGTAGATGTAACATCTATGGGGGACTATCGTTTGGATGGCGCAAGTCGCCCGATAGTTTAAGTAGTTTAAAGATTTCTAATGATATTAGTAGTTAGGAGTAAATGCTTGCGTAACATCTTGCTACATCCATGCTTTATATTGTCATACATATGCGAACCCATTCTATAGGACACCTGCACCATTACCAGGGTTTTTTTATATGCAGCACGAGCACTATTCATGCGTACACACACGCCCTGATAATTGTCATGCCACGACACTAGATAACTTATAATCTAGAATATTGTCACCATATTTGATATTTAAACCTGTACTATTGCAATAAATCCTTAAAATAACATTGTAGAATTGCTATTCATGTGCATGTATACCATTACATCAATTATTTATGCCTAGTTTATTAATCATAGATTGCAACTTGGTTATTGATACCATATGCATTCATTATCATTGACATATGCACTTATGATGATTTCTTGAGATTTATGATATTTCTGGATTTCGGGGAAAGCCGCAAAATTTACAACTTATGATCTTTTAAAATATAAAAAGTTGCGGTTTTCTAGTGATGTAAAGTGTCGTCCACCATGAGTTTGCTGTGGTTTTCGAGATCCGTGTCGAGGAGTGGAGGAACCGTCACGGGTACATGGTGGGCCCGGTAAGGTACCCCGGGGCAAGAGGATCGTGTTGTTGACGTTGAGCCTGGCAGGGGATGGATTACCTACCGGTGACTTCATTTGGCACGGCGGATATCCAGAGGATACCGACCGTGGCCGCGAGATGATGAGATATTGATATTTGAGATGGGTCAGCCGGACAGCTGAGGCCAGAGATACTATGATACGGATACATGAGATTGAGACAGTTTTGAGGTGTCGATGCTGGACACAGATTCTTGTTGATTCTATTGGTATTGTGCAGATATTTCAAAAGAGGTTCCTAAAGGAAAAATATGATTTCTTATACTTACACATGCAGATCACGAGGTGATTCATATTGCATACATACCTGCTAGTATATTCATGTTGCCTACATACCTGCTAGTATATTCATGTTGCATACATACCTGCTAGTATATCCTGCCATACCTGTATTATAGATGCTAGGATGCTTGTGTGCATGCTTGCGATAGGCTCTATAGATGTTATTTATTACTCATGAGTTGGCAACTCACCCCGTTGTGCCACAGCCTTTTTCAGGTCCGCTCCGTCAGTACTGTAGCGGCGGGCGCACTTGCTACTTTTGCCTCTTTTGCCTGGACTCGAGGCTTTTGCTCGTAGGTGGGTTGTATTATTATTTTGTACCACCTTGTATATTCTTTGTATCTAGAGTACTCCATCTACTGTATTTACCAGTATTGTTGTATATTGACCTAGAGACGAGACTGCGAGATTTGTAGGCTTTTTATGCTGTATTTTGGGGTCGAGCTCACTTGAGTCGACATGTTGTTTTACTTGTGCTTCTTATGTTTATTTATGCACATTGCTGATTTACATTGCGTGGGATTTGTGACCGCCTTGTGGCGAAGAGCTAGCTCCCGCTTGGGGATGCCTTATTTGTTGTATTCATATATATTCTTGTTGTACCCATTTTGGGGGCCAGTATTTACAAAGGAGACTCTGCCGAAATTTTCGGAAAGATTGATATTGTTTTTAAAAAGGCTTGATATGACTTATTTGATAAACTCGCTTTCAATTGATTGATTTTCCTTCACTCTTCTGCTTTTGGTTTTGATTTCTGGGCTTTGGCTTACTTATTTTACGGACGCCTTGAGACGTTTCGTAACTTAAGTGCCAGTCACGTTCCGTACCCTGCGGGTCGTGACAAAGTTGGTATCAGAGCGATAGGTTTTACCTTTCTGAGTGTAGGATGACCTTGGTAGATGGAGTAAGTGACTTAAGCAGTGTAACGTAGCATGCGTATGTCCGCGACATACTTGCGATACGGTACTCCGCCTAAGTGACTTTAGGATATACTTGTAAGTGCACGGCGGCGCCCCGGCCGTCAATCCGACGCCGGAATGCGGAAGCGGTGAATAACTAAAATTTTGCGGACTTTGCAAACCGGCACCACCGCGCACTTTAACCCGGATCGTAACCATTAACAAGTCTACGCTACAAAAAGAAAGGGAAGAGATGTATACCGACGATCCAAGTCCTCCGGTCTTCATCTCCACTCCGATCTCCTCGCGGGATCTCCGTCCATCTCCTCCTCGTCGGAAAGGGCACCACGAAGCCGGGTACTTTTACGGGCTCCCACCTCAATACCGAGGCAACTCGCGCATGAAGCCGGCAACTCGACATGCTCAAGATATGCTGTAGGTTATCTAGTGTAGTGTCTCTTTTGGGGTTTGTTGCCATTTGAGGATGATGGAGGATACTAGACAAGAAAAATGGTGCTTGCATTTTTCTTATCATGAAATGAGATCAAGAAAATGAAAACCTCTCAAGGATGAAGATGAAACCCTCTTCTTCTCTTTTCTTTCCCTCTTTCTTTTTCTCAACCATGAATAAAAACTCTCTTCTTGTGAGAATGAGAATGGTGGAGGAATGAACACATATTCCAAAGGGAGGTGAGTGTAGGAGCATAAGAAAGGTGACCATATCCAAGGGACAAAGAAACATGCACCATGCTTGCACTTTTTCAAACCATACCCTCATCAAATCACAAGTCAAAGCAAGTTATGGTGCAAAGAAAAGAAAGCTATCATAATCAATATATATTCAATAAAACCCCTCCACAAATGTAATTTGCAAAACTGCAAATTACCCCCTCCATCGGAAAAGTCCGGCCGGGAAAGAACAAAGGAAAACCGGCCGGAACGGAATGCAAACTGGCAACTCCAGAAAACTGGTCCCGTAATAAATTACAGGAAAACCCCAATACTGTGCATACACACCCGCATCTGTATTCCGTCCGGATACAAATGCAAAGAGACAAAATCTACACTGTACTAAACTAGGACCGGCTTAAACCAAAGCCGGCTAGTAATATCCGTTCGATCCTGATCCGTGCAATACCACACGTATCTGATCGAACCCTGCCATATACCTATACGGCTACTAGTACAAACCGTCCGATCCTGATCCGTGCAATACCGCACGTATCTGATCGGACCCTGCCATATCTCCATACGGCCTCTACAGCGTTTCGCCCGAAACTTGAGTAACTGAAAGTGTGGTGGACTCTAAAGACTCGTCAATACTATGGCTGTGGATTTAACCACTAGCCCATCAGAGGTATAAGCCAATACGTAACGGGCCACCAGCTATTGACTAAAAGGGACGTCGATGAGCGAACTCATCCTGACACCCTACTGAGCCTGTCAGTGACAATATCCGTGCAGTCCGGTCCGTTCGTCTATGAGTATCGCATGGCGGGCCTAGGGAGTTGGTAAAAGTCAGACCCCCAAAAGCGGTACAAGTCGTGTCGGAGTGTAGCCCAGAACACCCTGAGATACTACTGGAATACCTACCAGTAAATCTCCTTGCCTTGGCCAAGGACTTTGTGTAATGGCTCTCCTAGACACAGCACGACCTCACCCCCAATACCGGGAGAGACGAACCCCTGAAGATACGCTCACTGCCTCCATGTGGCTCGGGACTGTACCCAACTAAAACCTGTTTGCACGACTCCTTTGAGCCGTGGTAGGGTAGTAATCAAAGTACAGTGGGAACTCACACGAGACAAATGACGATCCCCAGGTCGATGAACTAACCTGCACACATGTCACCAGGGAACTGCCATCTGACGTCTGGTATATGACCAACTAGCATGTTCCCTGCGAGTCCTGTCCGGTGTACTCATAACCCAATGAGCACCTGTATACATCTTAGGTGATCCAACTGACACCAGTGGCTTGTGAGACCGGCCACCGCCCCTCGTCGGGGTCTCGACTGTATACACTAGTCTACTAATGGAGTATCGATGCCCGGTCTCGAAACTCCCACGACTAGGGACCTTTTAAGGATATGCTTGTAGACCCCCAGCTCCCACTTATATGATCGCCCTCATACTGCTGGTGGTCAAGCAAGAATCCTAGGGGCTCTATCAACGTGTAATAGCGACGTGTCATGTCACCTAAAGCAGTACACGATGATAAAGGTAAACCAGATAGCATACTATCATCTCGAGTAAGACTGTCCTACCGGGATAGGTCCTCTCTCAATCATTACAATCACGTACCTGTGACCTAATAATTGACTCTGAGGGCACTATCTCCAACAATACTTGCTTGAAATTCTTTCTTCAATTCCGCGTATCCTATGATTCTATTGCACTGTTCTTGTTATCCTGTTTCTTGTACCAGCCACTATGCCGACGAAGGCTACGAGAGCGCAGAGGGATGCCGCCCGAGACGAGATCAGAGCAGGCTCGTCCGAGACGAGGACCGAGCAGGGTGGCGTACCTACGCCTCAGGGACAGACTGATCCGCATTCCCCAGGCCGCATGGACAGGCTAGAGTCTGGTATGGAGGAGCGACGACAGATGATGGGAGGTATGCAGGAGTTACGACAGATGGTGGAATCCTTAGTAGAGGTCAATCGAGCACAGAGATCGGATATTACTCCCCCTGCGGTCGTTTTGAGACCGAGTCGGATTCGCACTGATATGTTAGCACCTAGGAGGGTTCGCAGAGGCCGTGGCGGATTCTTTAGGGGCCAGTTGTATCGCCTTCACCCATACGATCAGCAGCCATGGTTAGGATGTTTTTGGTGTGGTAGCCTGCATCATCGTATCAAAGACTGTCCGGCGAGACGACAGGGAGTGGCGACAGTTCCACATGTGACCCTACCGCCATCACCACCTCCTCCTCAGAGAGCCCTACTTCCTACCACAAGCGATACTCCACGTCAGTATGATGCACCCAGAGGCCGTGGACGTGGCGGTCCGATCCAGAAAGGACGAGGAGGCCGAGACCGAGGCCGAGGACAGCCAGTTATTGGTGGGGGTCGGGCCCGAGTTTTTGCTTTGACGCCGCAGGATGCGCAGGCATCCAACGCCGTTGTGATAGGTACCTTGCCAGTTTGTTCTTTCGACGCACGGGTATTATTCGACCCAGGTTCCACACATTAGTACGTATCTACACACTTTGCACCGATGTTGGGCCATGAGTCATCGTCGTTAGATCAGTCGCTTGTTGTTATTACCCCGGTAGGCGAATCGTTTGTCGCTCGTTTTGTGTTTTGATTGTGTTCCGTTCGTATCGGGGAGAGGGATTCGTCGGTTGATTTGATTCTCCTTGATATGTTGGACTTTGATGTGCTTCTAGGCATGGATTGGCTAGCCACTTGTAATGCTTCTGTGGACTGCCATGAGAAGGCAGTCAGATTTAGCTTTCCGGAAGAGCCAGTCCTTGTTATTCAGGGAGACCGCAGTGTCACCCTTCCCAGCTTGATTTCGTCTCTTCGTGCTGGTCAGCTCTTGCGGAAGGGATGTCAGGGATTCTTAGCGTATATTTGTGATACTCGAGCTGCAGAGGTTCCATTGGACCGGGTCCCGATTGTTTGTGAGTTCCCTGATGTTTTCCCTAAGGAGCTGCCTGGGCTACCGCCTGAGCGCGATGTTGAGTTCTGCATCGATTTGATTCCCGGCTCGGGGCCTATTTCTATACCGCCTTATCGGATGGCCCCGGCAGAGCTTAGAGAGCTGATGGATCAGTTGCAGGATTTGTTAGATAAAGGGCTTATTCGACCTAGCGTTTCTCCGTGGGGTGCTCCGGTCCTGTTTGTCAAGAAGAAGGACGGAAGTTTGCGCTTATGTATCGACTACCGCCAGCTGAACAAGGTTACCGTGTGGAACCGGTATTCCTTACCACGTATCGACGATTTGTTCGACCAGCTTCAGGGTGCGGGATATTTTTCGAGGATCGACTTGCGATCAGGATACCATCAGCTGCGAGTTCGACAGGAGGATATACCGAGGACAGCTTTCCGCACGCGCTACGGCCATTATGAGTTTTTGGTGATGTCGTTCGGACTCACCAACACCCCAGCTGCATTCATGGAGTTGATGAACCGTACATTCAGGCTGTATCTTGACTTGTTCATCATCGTGTTTATCGACGATATCTTGGTGTACTCCCAGAGCAGAGAGGAGCACGAGCAGCATATGCGGATTACGTTGCAGACTTTGAGGGAGCACCAGCTTTTCGCTAAATTTTCCAAGTGTGCATTCTGGCTGGACAGCGTTGGGTTCTTGGGTCACGTGATTAAGAGAGATGGCATATGTGTGGACCCGAAGAAGATCGAGGCCGTTCAGCAGTGGCCCAGACCAACATCAGTTACGAAGATCCGCAGTTTCCTAGGCCTGGCTGGCTACTATAGGCGATTCGTTCAGGATTTCTCCCGTATTGCTGCACCTTTGACCGGATTGACCCGGAAGGGAGTTCCTTTCGATTGGACGGAGGAGTGCGAGCACAGTTTCCAGCAGCTACGGACTTGTTTGACTACGGCGCCGGTGTTATCTTTGCCTTCAGGATCAGGCGGATTCGTGGTTTATTGTGACGCTTCACGAGTGGGGCTAGGGTGCGTATTGATGCAACATGACAGGGTGATCGCGTATACTTCACAGAAGTTGAAGAAACATGAACAGAACTACCCACTCACGATTTGGAGATAGCTGCAGTGGTCTTTGCACTTAAGATCCGGCGACATTACCTATACGGCGAGTCTTGTCAGATATTCACTGATCACAAGAGCTTAAAGTATATATTTCAGCAGCGAGACCTGAATCTCAGACAGCGACGTTGGATGGAACTAGTAAAGGACTACGATTGCGAGATTTTGTATCACCCGGGCAAGGCTAATGTAGTGGTGGATGCTTTGAGCAGGAAGCCCTGGGGTAGTCTATCTTGTTTGCGCGCAGTACAGAGGCAGTCGTCGGCAGATTGGCAGATTTTATGCGACAGCCGGGTTGAGTTCGAGTTCACTCCGACAGGGGGACAGCTTGCGCATGTTCGTGCACGTCCGCGGTTACTTGACCGTATTCGAGAGGCAAAGCCCAGCGATAACCGTCTTTCAGAGATCATAGAGCAGGTGCGGCAGGGCAGAGTTTCCGAGTTTGTGATCGATGATCAGGGAGTACTGCGATTTGGAACTCGACTGTGCATACCAGATTTTGAGGGGCTGCGGCGTGAGATTCTTGAGGAGGCGCATAGATCGACATACAACGTTCATCCGGGTTCCACCAAGATGTACCGCGATTTGAGAGATGTCTTTTGGTGGGACGGGATGAAGAGGGACGTCACAGACTTCGTATCGAGATGCTTGACTTGTCAGCAAGTCAAGGCCGAGCACCAGAGACCAGTAAGAGAGTTGCAGCCTTTGCCCATTCCGGAGTGGAAATGGGAGCAGATTTCTATGGACTTCATTGTGGGTCTACCCAGGACCAGTCGAGGGTATGATTCCATTTAGGTGATCGTGGATCGTTTGACGAAAGCGGCTCACTTCCTGCCAGTGAAGACGACTTTCAGTTTTGCTCAGTATGCCCAGATTTACATCGACGAGATCGTACGACTGCATGGAGTCCCGACGTGTTTCATGTCCGACCGAGGCATCCAGTTTACCAGCCGACTATGGCAGCGACTTCAGGAGGCATTGGGCACCCGTTTGAGTTTCAGCACAGCATTTCATCCGCAGACCGACGGCCAGTCAGAGCGGACTATTCAGACTCTTGAGGACATGCTCCGAGCGTGCGTCTTGGAATTTGGGGGTAGTTGGGATCATCATTTACCTTTAGTGGAGTTTTCCTACAACAACAGCTTTCAGGATACTATTCAGATGGCACCTTTCGAGGCATTGTATGGGAGGAGATGCAGATCGCCCGTCTGTTGGACCGAGCTCAGCGAGAGCAGTATATTGGGACCGTAGCTTGTTGAGGAGACAACCGCGAAGATACAGTTGATTCGAGACCGGATGAGAGCGGCTCAGAGCAGGCAGAAATCGTATGCAGATAGGCGCCGTCGCAGGCTAGAGTTCGCAGTTGGCGATCATGTTTTTCTGAGGGTCTCTCCGATGAAGGGCGTGATGCGATTTGGGCGAAAAGGAAAGCTTAGTCCCAGATTTGTTGGCCCCTTCGAGATCCTCGAGCGTGTCGACACGGTTGCGTATCGTTTGGCTCTTCCACCCAGCTTTCCCGCTGTCCACCCCGTCTTCCATGTTTCGATGCTCCGCAAATACCTTCACGACCCTTCGCATGCGATTCAGCACCCGACAGTCCAGCTAAAGCGCCACCTTTCTTTTGTAGAGCAGCCGGTGGTCATCCTGGATCGGCAGGTGAAGAAATTGAGATCGAAAGTTATACCGACCGTCAAGGTCCTTTGGCGTGGCCCGAGCAGCGAGGAGGTCACCTGGGAGACCGAGGACGAGATGAGGTAGAAATATCCCCATCTCTTCGAAGGTACGCGTAGCGATATTTTTAAATTTGGGGACCGAATTTCTTTAGGGGGGAGATTGTAACGCCTTGAAAATTCATTTTGGTGTTTTCCCGAAAATCGGTGAAAATTTGGTTTTTTCCGTAAATCGTCTTTTTTGTTATTTTGCAGTTTAGGCCTAATTATACCTAATTTGGATAGGTAATTGGTAGTTTTTAGTAGCTAATGAGTTACTTATAAATTTCTGGTCATTTAAAAATTTTCCCTAATTTATCAATTTTTAATATTATTTTAAGCCGGTAAAAAAATACATTAAATTAGCGATAAATACAAATTTAAATGGGCTAATTTTAATCTTTAAAATCATGTTAATTAAAATCTAGTTGTAATATAAATTTTTAGTATTTTATTTCAAGTTTTAAATGGTTTTTATTATGGAAAACAAAAATATAATTATTTTGAACTAAAACTTGCAAATATGGTATTGTGGGGGGTCTTTTTGCATAGAATTTTTTTTGATATCTCTAACACTCATTCCTCACTCCCTTGGACAGCCCCACTACAGCAGGAATCACCCCCTCCTTTTTGCCTTTAACTCTTGTGAATGAAATAGTATGATAGGATTAAAATATGTTAATTTGAGGTATGGGTTTTATGTGATATGTTATAGCTATGACCCTTGACTTTTTCCACACAAATCCTCTCACTTTCTCCCCATCCTCCCTTTGGCCGAGAGCTACCTACATCAGCTCAGTTTTTTTCCTTTTCTTTTTCCCATTTCATTTTGTGTCGAATTCCATCAAATTCCAAGAAAAATCCACAATTTCCTTCACAAATTCAACACAAAACCCTATTCCTCTCTTCTCAAGCCTAATTTGGTTCAAATCAAGGAGAAAGATGGCATCTTGGGAGGCTAGAGAAATCTAGGGTTTGGACTTGTGAGGTATAATTTAAATGTTTGGTTAATTTGAAGTCAAGTGTGCTAAATTAGAACTTGATGTGTTAATTTTTGTTGTTGATTTCATTCTAGGTTTTTAAAGTTAATGGTTTGAGTTTACCTAGGGTTTTAGAAACTATTATTCAGTTAATTAAATTTATTTTGCTATCTAGTTCCTACACAACCTAATCTAAGAGGTTACTTTGTTATGTGGTCTTTAAACTATGCTAATTTAGTAAATTTTAAAAGTGTGAGTTTGGTTGTAAATTGTTGTTTTAGGAAATTCAAGAAAGGGTTTGTGTATGGAAAATGGGTTTTGAAGCATGGTAAATGAGTTGAATTTATGTGATTGTGGCTAACTAGTTGTGTGGTTGGATATTTGTGTTGGATTGTGATAACCTTATCGCTAATTTTCGATGTTTGCACTAAATTTGCAAGTTTTGTGCTTACTAGGTTTTTATTAAAATTAAGTGGTGAATTATTTGTGATACCTTGTTAGTTATATGTATGCCCTAGAGGCCATTACTGTACATAGGATGTATATTGTAGTGGATGCTGGGACATATATAGGGAGGACTTTCTTGCTCGACATGATAGTATGCTATCTGGTTACTCTTTACCTTAACGTGTACACTGATTGTCTCTCTATTACATGTTGGTAAAGCCCTTAGGATGTGTACTTGACTACCTGGACTATGATGCAGATCATACTAGTGGGGACATGGTAGTCCATAAGTACATCCTTCAAGGTCCCTAGTCGTGGGTGTATCAAGACGGGGCATCGATATACCAGTGTAGACTAGCGTATACCTTCTCGACCCATACAGATGGGCGATGGATGATCCCATATCCATTGGTGTTTGACATCAGAGATGATATACGGGTGCTCAGTGGAGACTGGGTACACTGGACGGACTCGCCGAGAACTCCCAGATGGTATTATACCTTACGTCAGATGGCAGTTCACTGATGACACTGGTACAGAGTAGTCTGTTGACCCGAGATCGTCATACAGTCTTGTGTGGTTCCCACTGTGCTTTGATTTCCATCTTACCACGTCCAAGAGGGCGTGCAAAACGGTGGTTTTTGGGTACAGTCCCGAATCACATGGAGGCAATGAGCGATAGGAGGGGATTCGTCTCTCCCGGTATAGGGAGTTGATGTTGCGCTGTGTTCGATTGGCTATAACCGGAAATCCCTGGCCAGGGTTGCTGAGATTTACTGGTAAGTGTTACCTGTAGTATCTCGAATTGTTATAGACCTCATATCGACACGACTTATCGAGCTATTGGGGTCTGACGTTTACCACCCCTAGGCGAGATATGCGACATATCAGACGATCAGACCGAACTGTACGGTAAGTGTTACTGGTTGGATTCATAGGAGTGTGAGCGGGCTTGCTCGTCGATCTTCTCATCGCTCAATACCCGGGTGGCCGTTACGTTTAGCAGACCGCTTGCGGCTTGTGGGTGATTGATATGATCATCATCTGCTGCCGGCGTATTGACGAGTCTTTAGAGTCCTACACGGAGGTTTCCTGGCTCAAGCGAAACGAAATAGGAGCGCATATGAGATATGTGCGGGACCGAGAATAATGCGTGTATATGATACCGTATTCTATTCTCGCGATGAATGTATCGATTGGTTGTATGCGATATAACCTGGTTATCGAATCAAGGGTTGATTCGATAAGCCGATACATTGGATATTAGTCGGTTGTATGCGATATGACCGGATCATTGAATCAAGTGTTGATTTAATGATTTAATGCATAATTATATATTTGATATATTACTTTGCATTAACTAGTATTGGTTCACTTTGAATGGATTTTCTCACTTGGATTGTGCACATTGTATATGTGATGTACTTTCGTACACAAGTTTGTATCATGTTTGATGATACATGCTAACTTGAGCATGTGTAAAGATTAAACCATGGTTGTGTAATGGTTAGGGTTTTCCTTTCATTTTCTTATTCATTTATTTATTGATTTATTCTTTATGGAAAATGAAAAGCATAAAGAGAAAAATGGTTGCTAACTTTGTTTGTATTATGAAGCTTCATGAAGCTTTGACTTAGTGACCATTTTGTCTCATGCTTAACCCTAACCATTCCACTTAACCCTAGTCTATTCTCTACACCTAACTAAGGTTAGCATATGATAAGTATTGATTTTATTATTCATTTTGAATATACTTATCATAATATGATCATCTTCTTCTTCTTCTTCTTCTTCTTCAAGATGAAGAACCTTGATTCCATCAATGGTGATTGATGAAAATGAGTAAGAAATCCAATTCTAAAGTGAACCCACTTCCTATTTCTTCATCCTCTACCTCTTGCCAAGTAGTATAGGGTGTTTCCTTCACAAGTTTTCATGGCTTGGTGAAGGTGGAGCTTGATCTAGTGATGCCTCGACGTAGATCATCTTCGGCATCGTCGTCGATGACCTATCCCGCTTTTTCTCCATTGAAGCCGATGCTAGAGTCATGGTTCGATTTGGACAGCGGAGAGGACTTCATCATGGAGCTATGGAGGTGGAGAAACGGATCTACAAAGGTTGTATTTCCGTTCTTTTAGTTTAGTTGTAAACTAGTTGCTTTGGTCACCTAGATTTCTAGTTAACGATCCGTAGTCTAGGGTTTCTTGGCACCGTAAATTTTGAAATTGGCATGGTTGATGCCTTGTGAGACCTCTTGAGAGTGCCTAGGAACCCTACAGTGGTATCAGAGCCTAGCTAGAGCCTTAGGCGATGCGTAGACGGAGTTAGAAATCCGATCGAACCGAAACCCCATTGCAAAATCGCTCTCTGTACATTTTTCAAAACTGTTGATTTTTGTGAATTAAAAATATGCAGAAAAATAAGCAGGAAAAAATAAGAATTACTGTGAAGTTTGGGCTCCTTATTCCATAATTTGACCGCGGAACCGCGGCCAAACCAGGGGTTTGGCGGCCCTTATGCGGCCCAAATTTGGACTTAGTCCCTCAAATTTCATATATTTATTCTTAGGTCCTTTCTTGGCAATTTTTTATGTGAATTTTTTAATTCCACTCAAGTGTTGAGTTTTCTAGGGTTTTATTGGGGATTCGTTAATTTGATCGGATAATTTAACTTCGTTTATGTTTTTCCGGATATTTTAGAAACTGTTAAACAGTTCGACTGGATATAAATACCCACTTTTTCCCCTGCCGGGAAATTTCCAAGTGTTGGATTTTTCCGTAGTTTAAAGACGTTCTAAGTAGTGCAAGTAACGCGATGGACCCTCTAGAAGACAACAAACCTTAACTCGATTATGTGACCGTCTTGAACTGCCCTTTGAACCTTCGGGTTTGGGTTTGGGGCAGTACGGCGTGCCACATGTGAGGCGTTGGCTTGACCCTTCTACGGCTGGACCGTTGGTACTGAGGCATGAACTGGATGTTTTTAAACTTGTTTCATGTGTTGATCTGTTTCGGGAAAACTTGGGTGTTTGAATGTTCGATCGGAAAGTTTAACATTTTCTATTTATCTGGAATGGGATACAATAATTGGAATTCACAAGTAGTTATGAGATAACTGAATGAATGTTATAAATCTAGCAATTTAGTCTCACTTGATCGGTTGCTACGGAATTTTGATGCGATCAAAAGTCCGTTGCAATCACGTAGCGTACGCGGATACTCGCCGGGTAAACTTAATAGACAGCCTCACTCCATAGCCCCGACCAAGTGACTGTAGGAGAACCCCGTAGCCGAAAGCGTCCGTTCGGATGCTCGCGGCAGCGGTGTTCCGCCTTGGTGCACTTTGTCGACGGCGTCGGGGGTGCGGCCGTCCACTAAAGTTTACGACGAGCATTCGATCAGGATGTCGGGAATCTTGCTGAATTGCCCGACTTGATATTGAAAAGAGTTTTCGATAATGAGACTAAAATGCGGGGTTTATAATTGTTAGGCATGTGATGTCTAAGTATTTCATTTGATTAGGCATGTGATGTCTAAAGAGGTTGCGGATTCCAACTGTTGTAGTTTTACACTTTCTTTTCTGTGACCGTAAGTGTAATATGTGATATCGCCGGTTTCGTTGCTATATGTCAACGACAATTGGGATGCGCATATTTACTTACGTTGATGACATGTGATGTTATGTGTTACTGGATATGTTATATTGGATCGTCGTGTTTGAATAGCCGGGGGTTTTTTATGTGAGATGAGTGTTTTCATTTTCATTCATGTAAAAAATTGTATGTAATATTCTTTTATTGGGGCACTTCCAGGTTGCGGAAGATGTCACCGTTTGTATATTATTTACTTTTCCGCACTAGGATAGACCCAAGGAGGAGGGCACAAGTAATCGGGTTCTGGAGTCCAGTGGGAGACCAACTCGAGGAGTCGAGTCCGGGTCTCCTAACTCCAGAATTGGTAGGGTTGCTTACTGCTCTCGTAGGGGTCTAGGGATGTGGGTTTGGCTATTCATCGCGACTGTGGAATCCGTGTTTTATACTGGCTCGTATTGAAAACATGGACGTCCTAGTATATCCAATATTTCATATGTTTCTTCTGCTGCGATATCTGTGATGTGATCATGTGATGTTCTGTGATAGATACAGTATATAGTATATATGATATATTATATAGGCGTTACTTATGTTTTACACCCGCGCTAGCCCTTCCCCGCTCTGCCGTTAGTCACCTAACCTAACGGTGCACGAGGGGACATCGAGGCGAATGCGGATGGCATAAGTGTACGTCGTATTTATCTGTGATGTTTAGGTACTTAAATGATGGGACTTCATTAATGTGATTAATGAAATAAAAGAAACCTAAGATGTAGAATCGAATTTCAAAAATAAAACAGGTAGCTACAGTTCTTGCTTTGCATAGCGGTATATGAGATATATCCTGCACCTTATTCGATGAGGAAAGGACCGAGATCCCTTCACCGGGAGTGACTCCTTTAGCAATAACTGGTAGATGCTACACACTCGGTTTGCCTTTTGATTGCTTTTAAGGGTTTTTGCTTTGCACAGTGATATATATGATATATCCCGCACCTCATTCGACGAGGAAAGGACCGACGATCCCTTCACCGGGAGTGACTCCTTTAGCAAAACTAGAAAAGCCTCAAAAGCACTCCATTTTAAAATCATTTGATTCTACAACGATATCAAGTTCATTACGCAATAGGTTTTCAGAAAAACCTGTCGTAGCCCTCCGTCATTTCAGATAAATCCTGTTTAGTATTCGTGCTGCGTTTGTTGACCTTGTCAAGGCGCAGTGTGCGGTAGCTAACCAGTATTTATCTGCTTATGCATATGATGCAGATTGGGTTAGGGTAGTCGTGCGGCCTTGTTGACCTTGTCAAGGGTCGTGCGGATGGGTTTGATTCAATCAAGAAATGACGGGTTGAACTTGACTTGCGGTCTATGGTTTGTTGACCTTGTCAAGGTCATAGATCGTTCGGGGCAAAATATTATCGGGAATTTCAAGTGTTGAAATTTGCAATGAGATTGCATACCTTCTATGAGATAGTTGGATCCCGATACCCGCTGCGAGTAAGTGTTACTCCTGGGAGAGTTTTATACATTACAATTAGCCGATCAAGTAGGTGTCTAGAAAGGTGTTAACGAGGTTACGCCTCTGAGAAAACGAGATTTACATTAATTAGGTTCGTGCGAAAGCACGGGGGACCTCCCTCAAAGTACCGACACTGGCCTGGCTGAAAGATTGGCGAACTTGTAGTGTGTAATTAATCCCGGCTAGTCTTTCCTTTTAGGGTTTGAAGGAAGATTTGATAAAAAGAAGTAGGAGCCATCCTGATTAGATAAAATAATAACCAATCTATTCTTGCAAGAGCATACGCTGAGTGTTTTCTTCTCTCTCTCTCTTGGTAGCGACTATATCACGCCTTAATCAAGATAATAATACGGATATTGACCGAACCCGCTTGTTATACTGAGCTGGGGAACGTTGGTCCCGCTCCAACTTATAATTGTTATAAGACAGAGCAGGAAATTGGGGATTACCAAAATTCCCGTGCCACCCAAACGAAGGAAGTGCATATGATGCATCTTCTTCGGGTGTGTTCATTACAAAGAACTGTTTCTCAGTATCCTTTACGTCCTGGGTATGTGATACCAGATCAGGATCCCAAATATGTAATTTGTTACATAGGGCTACAGAAAGGTAGAGAACTGAGAACGGGTGATAAGTTTCATGAGGCAGAAAACGGGGCAAGTGTTGCAGCCAAGTCTGTTGGTCACTGTCACCCTGTATTATCAATACATTGATTCTGAACGAATGTTATTAGATACCGAACCTGATATACAAAATCGTATCTATCTCTTTATTAGTAAAGAAATGATAAAATTTTGTATTGTTGAATAATGTTTTGAACATTTCCTATATCAAAAGTTGATCGGTTCAGGCACGTTATCTAAAAGCATTGACGTTCTAAATCAAACTACAGTTCATAGTATACAGAACACACACAAGAGGAAGAGTTCAGAAATGAACGAATCCTTCTTGAGGCAATGTAAACTAGGTCATATCAATGCGACCCGACTAGCTGAAGTTACATAAAGATGCATATTTAAATGAGTTTGAATTTACATCTTGTGAAACTTGCCAGTCATGTCACAGAGATAAGATGACCACAGCTCTGTTTATTGGAAACAGAGAAAGAGTTAGTGAACTCTTGGGACGATACATGTTGATGTATGTAGGTCCCCTGTCTACACATGCCAAGACCGGTTCTTTGTACTTCATTACATTCTCTGATGATCTTTCGAGATTCAGACCTATGTTCCTGTTGAAACACAAGTCCGAACCTTTTGAGATATTCACAGAATATAAGTTAGAAGTAGAGAACCAAAATACGGGTAAAAGTATTATGTCCTTTGATGTGATCAAGGAGGAGAATACTTGAGCACGGAATTCCTGGACTATTCTAAAGGAGAATGAGATTCTCTCTCAGCATTACTCCTCCGTATACACCATAGCACGATGGTGTATCGGGGCGGAGCAATAACACCCTATATGATAAGGTGTGCTCTATGATGAGTACTACTGAGTTACCTATTTCCTTTTGGGAGTTATGCACTTGAGAAGCTGCATACCTATTGAATAGGGTTCAAATCAAATCAGTTGCCTACAACTTCATATGTGATATGGAAAGGGAAGAGCCCATATCTTAAGATGGTTAAGATTTGGGGTTGTCCAGCCTATGTCTAAAAGCAAAATCCGGACAAGCTCGAGGCAAGGACTGTAATGTAGAACTGGAAAGGTTCCAGCTATACTAAACTGCAGCTGAAGATTTGTCAGAATCAAAGGATTCAATAGTTACCAACGAACCTCAGCCTCTCCGCCGATCTAGTAGGGTTCCTCACCCACCTGAGAGATACTTCGGTTCCTCTATGACAGTGGGAGCGAGGATTGCATCATGAGATGATGACCCAACTAGTTTCGAGCTGGCCGTCAGGAATAAGACTCTGTAAGAATGGCTGGATGCTTAGTGATCTGAGATGGAATCCATGTACACCAACAAAGTATGGACTTTGGTTGCTATATCTGAAGGGTTAAATCCCCATCAGGAGCAAGTATATCTTGAGAAGATTACTTGGTGTAGATGGAAAGGTTGAGACTTTCAAAGCTACTCTTGTTAAAGGTTTTCGTCATCGACCAGGCGTGGATAATGATGAAACCTTTTTCAGTGGCTATGCTTAAGTCCATCCGGATACTACTTGCCACGGCTACATACCATGACTACGATATCTGGCGTTTGGGTGCCATGACTGCTTTTCTAAAATGATGTTTTAGAAGAGAGCGTCTATAAGTACACAGCCAGAGGGCTTCGTACACAGTGGGAGCAGCGGAAACGTGTGCAAGATGGTTTATGTGATAAAACAGGCATCGCGGAGTTGGAACATCTGTTTTGATGTATTAGTCAAAGAGTTTGACATCATCAAAATGGTAGATGAACCTTGTATAAACAAAAAGGTAGTAGGGAGTATAGTAACGATCCTCGTAGAGTACGTGGATGACATGCTCCTGATAGGGAAGGAGTTTCCTATGCTACGCTCGGTCAATCTCCGCTTATCACAATGATTCTCCATAAAGGATCAAAATGATACCTCCTAAATCCTGGGTTTTGGATCTATGAGATAGATCTAATTGGATGTTAGGATTCTCACTAGTTGTAGTGAGATGGTATCAATCGATCCTGGGGAGAATCACTGGAAGGGTTCCAGGGTGATAATGACGACTGAATGTCAGTCGCAGGCATTGTCTTTACCCTCAGTGGAGGGACGGTATGTTGGAAGAGTTCCAAGAAAGATACCGTGACATACTAGACGATTAAGGCTGAATACATCGCTACTTAAGATGCTACCAAAGAGGCAGTCTGGATGTATATTTGTTCATGAGATGAACTTAGTTCCTCCCATTGTGTGACAATGGAATTGTGGCTTATGCCAAGGAACGCCGGTCCCATCAGTGATCCAGACATATTCTAAGGCAGTGTCACTTGATCATGGAGATGGTTGATCTCCAGGGTGATCGAAGTAAGGAGACGAGACTCAGAGGACAACACGGCGGATCCACTCACGAAGGCCTTTTCCCAGAGAGAAACTTTTATGGGATGGTTGAGTATGAGATACTACAACCACTGCTACAGATGGCCCTAGTGCAAGTGGGAGATTGTTAGTTATATGTATGCCCTAGAGGCCATTACTGTACATAGGATGTATATTGTAGTGGATGCTGGGACATATATAGGGAGGACTTTCTTGCTCGACATGATAGTATGCTATCTGGTTACTCTTTACCTTAATGTGTACACTGATTGTCTCTCTATTACATGTTGGTAAAGCCCTTAGGATGTGTACTTGACTACCTGGACTATGATGCAGATCATACTAGTGGGGACATGGTAGTCCATAAGTACATCCTTCAAGGTCCCTAGTCGTGGGTGTATCGAGACGGGGCATCGATATACCAGTGTAGACTAGCGTATACCTTCTCGACCCATACAGATGGGCGATGGATGATCCCATATCCATTGGTGTTTGACATCAGAGATGATATACGGGTGCTCAGTGGAGACTGGGTACACTGGACGGACTCGCCGAGAACTCCCAGATGGTATTATACCTTACGTCAGATGGCAGTTCTCTGGTGACACTGGTACAGAGTAGTCTGTTGACCCGAGATCGTTATAGAGTCTTGTGTGGTTCCCGCTGTGCTTTGATTTCCATCTTACCACGTCCAAGAGGGCGTGCAAAACGGTGGTTTTTGGGTACAGTCCCGAATCACATGGAGGCAATGAGCGATAGGAGGGGATTCGTCTCTCCCGGTATAGGGAGTTGATGTTGCGCTGTGTTCGATTGGCTATAACTGGAAATCCCTAGCCAGGGTTGCTGAGATTTACTGGTAAGTGTTACCTGTAGTTTCTCGAATTGTTATAGACCTCATATCGACACGACTTATCGAGCTATTGGGGTCTGACGTTTACCACCCCTAGGCGAGATATGCGACATATCAGACGATCAGACCGAACTGTACGATAAGTGTTACTGGTTGGATTCATAGGAGTGTGAGCGGGCTTGCTCGTCGATCTTCTCATCGCTCAATACCCGGGTGGCCGTTACGTTTAGCAGACCGCTTGCGGCTTGTGGGTGATTGATATAATCATCTGCTGCCGGCGTATTGACGAGTCTTTAGAGTCCTACACAGAGGTTTCCTGGCTCAAGCGAAACGAAATAGGAGCGCATATGAGATATGTGCGGGACCGAGAATAATGCGTGTATATGATACCGTATTCTATTCTCGCGATGAATGTATCGATTGGTTGTATGCGATATAACCTGGTTATCGAATCAAGGGTTGATTCGATAAGCCGATACATTGGATATTAGTCGGTTGTATGCGATATGACCGGATCATTGAATCAAGTGTTGATTTAATGATTTAATGCATAATTATATATTTGATATATTACTTTGCATTAACTAGTATTGGTTCACTTTGAATGGATTTTCTCACTTGGATTGTGCACATTGTATATGTGATATACTTTCGTACACAAGTTTGTATCATGTTTGATGATACATGCTAACTTGAGCATGTGTAAAGATTAAACCATGGTTGTGTAATGGTTAGGGTTTTCCTTTCATTTTCTTATTCATTTATTTATTGATTTATTCTTTATGGAAAATGAAAAGCATAAAGAGAAAAATGGTTGCTAACTTTGTTTGTATTATGAAGCTTCATGAAGTTTTGACTTAGTGACCATTTTGTCTCATGCTTAACCCTAACCATTCCACTTAACCCTAGTCTATTCTCTACACCTAACTAAGGTTAGCATATGATAAGTATTGATTTTATTATTCATTTTAAATATACTTATCATAATATGATCATCTTCTTCTTCTTCTTCTTCAAGATGAAGAACCTTGATTCCATCAATGGTGATTGATGAAAATGAGTGAGAAATCCAATTCTAAAGTGAACCCACTTCCTATTTCTTCATCCTCTACCTCTTGCCAAGTAGTATAGGGTGTTTCCTTCACAAGTTTTCATGGCTTGGTGAAGGTGGAGCTTGATCTAGTGATGCCTCGACGTAGATCATCTTCGGCATCGTCGTCGATGACCTAGCCCGCTTTTTCTCCATTGAAGCCGATGCTAGAGTCATGGTTCGATTTGGACAGCGGAGAGGACTTCATCATGGAGCTATGGAGGTGGAGAAACGGATCTACAAAGGTTGTATTTCCGTTCTTTTAGTTTAGTTGTAAACTAGTTGCTTTGGTCGCCTAGATTTCTAGTTAACGATCCGTAGTCTAGGGTTTCTTGGCACCGTAAATTTTGAAATTGGCATGGTTGATGCCTTGTGAGACCTCTTGAGAGTGCCTAGGAACCCTACATACCTTAGGGATATTTTTAGCATCTCCTATTGTAGGGTTCCTAGACACCCTAATGAGGTCTCACAAGGTATCAACCATGCCAATTTCAAATTTAAACGGTGCCGAGAAACCCTAGAACGGATCGTTGGCTAGAAAACTAGGCGAAACAAAACTAGTTAACAACTTAACTAGGGTTTATACGGAAATACAACCTTTGTAGATCCGGTGCTCCACCACCATAGCTCCGTAACGAAGTCCCCTTGCTGTCCAAATGAATTCCCGGGCTCTAGCGTCGGCTTCATCGGAGAATAGGCGGGCTAGGTCGTCGATGTCCATGCCGAAGATGATCTACGTCGAGGCATCGCTAGATCATGCTCCCACTTCACCAAGTCATGAAACTTGTGAAGAAAACACCCTATACTACTTGGCAAGAGGTAGAGGATGAAGAAATAGGAAGTGGGTTCACTTTAGAATTGGATTTCTCACTCTTTATCATCACTTGCCATTGATGGAGGCAAGCTTTCTTCACATTAAGAAATGAAGAAGAAGAAGAATATTGTTATGATAAGTTAATTTAAAATAGAAAAGAAAATCAAAACTTATCATAATCCAACCATGGTTATGTGTAGAGACTAAACTCAAGTTAAGTGAATGGTTAGGTTAGGTATGAAGACAAAAATGGTGACTAAGTCAAAGCTTCATGAAGCTTCAACATATATCCAAATTAGCCACCATTTTCCTTTTGCCAAAAATGAATAAATAAACAAATAAATGAATAAGAAATAAAACCCTAACCATTTACTTAACCAAGGTTTAACTCTTTACACAAAACCTAGTAATCTTGCATCATCAAACATGATACAATCAAGTGCACAAAAGTATATCACATATACAATGTGCACACCCGAGTGAGAATATCCATTTAAAGTGAACCGATACTAGTTAATGCAAAGTAATATATCAAATATATAATTATACATTAAATCATTAAATCAACACTTGATTTAACGACCCGGTCATATCGCATATAACCGACTAATATCAATAGTAACAACTTATCGAATCAACACTTGATCCGATAACCCGGCTATAACGCATATAACCGATCAATGTTACATATCGCGAGAATCGAATACAGTATCACATACTGGTATCATTCTCGGTCCCGCACATATCTCATATGCGCTCCTATTTCATTTCGCTTGAGCCAGGAAACCTCTGTGTAGGACTCTAAAGACTCGTCAATACGCCGGCAGCAGATGATGATCATATCAAGCACCCACAAGCCGTAAGCGGTCTGCTAAACGTAACGGCCACCCGGGTATTGAGCGATCTGAAGATCGACGAGCAAGCCCGCTCACACTCCAGTGAATCCAACCAGTAACACTACCGTACAGTCCGGTCTGATCGTCTGATATGTCGCATATCTCGCCTAGGGGTGGTAAACGTCAGACCCCAATAGCTCGATAAGTCGTGTCGATATGAGGTCTATAACAATTCAAGAAACTACTGGTAACACTTACCAGTAAATCTCAGCAACCCTGGCCAGGGATTTCCTGTTATAGCCAATCGAACACAGCGCAACATCAACTCCCTATACCGGGAGAGACGAATCCCCTCCTATCGCTCATTGCCTCCATGTGACTCGGGACTGTACCCAAAAACCACCGTTTTGCACGCCCTCTTGGACGTGGTAAGATGGAAATCAAAGCACAGTGGGAACCACACAAGACTCTATGACGATCTCGGGTCAACAGACTACTCTGTACCAGTGTCACCAGAGAACTGCCATCTGACGTGAGGTATAATACCATCTGGGAGTTCTCGGCGAGTCCGCCCAGTGTATCCAGTCTCCACTGAGCACCCGTATATCATCTCTGATGTCAAACACCAATGGATATGGGATCATCCATCGCCCATCTGTATGGGTCGAGAAGGTATACGCTAGTCTACTCTGGTATATCGATGCCCCGTCTCGATACACCCACGACTAGGGACTTTGAAGGATGTACTTATGGACTACCATGTCCCCACTAGTATGATCCGCATCATAGTCCAGGTAGTCAAGTACACATCCTAAGGGCTTTACCAACATGTAACAGAGAGACAAACAGTATACACGTTAAGGTAAAGAGTAACCAGATAGCGTACTATCATGTCGAGCAAGAAAGTCCTCCCTATATATGTCCCAGCATCCACTACAATATACATCCTATGTATAGTAATGGCCTCTAGGGCATACATATAACTAACAATCTCCCACTTGCACTAGGGCCATCTGTAGCAGTGGTTGTAGTATCTCATACTCAACCATCCCTTAAAAGTCTCTCTCTGGGAATAGGCCTTCGTGAGTGGATCCGCCGTATTATCCTCTGAACCTACTCTCCTAACCTCGATCACCTTGGAGATCAACTATCTCCATAATCAGGTGAAGCTGCCTCAGAATACGCCTGGGTCACTGATGGGACGGGCGTTCCTTGGCATAAGCCACAACTCCATTGTCTCACAATGGTAGGAACGAAGTTCATCTCATGAACTAATATACACCCAAACAGCCTCTTTGGTAGCATCTGAAGTAGCGATGTATCCAGCCTTTATCGTCTAGTATGCCACGGTATCTACCTTGGAACTCTTCCAACATACCTTCCCTCCACTGAGGGTAAAGACAATGCCTGTGACTGACATTCAGTCGTCTTTATCACTCTGGAACCCTTCCAGTGATTCTCCCCAGGATCGATTGATATCATCTCACTACAACTAGTGAGAATCCTAACATCCAATTAGATCTATCTCATAGATCCAAAATTCAGGATTTAGTAGGTATCACTTTGATCCTTTATGGAGAATCTTTGTGATAATCGGAGATTGATCGAGCGTAGCATAGGAAACTACTTCCCTATCAAGAGTATGTCATCCATGTACTCTACGAGGATCGTCACCATACTCCCTACTACCTTTTTGTTTATACAAGGTTCATCTACCATTTTGATGATGTCAAACTCTTTGACTACTTCATCAAAACAGACGTTCCAACTCCGCGATGCCTGCTTTATCCTATAAAACATCTTACACACGTTTCCGCTGCTCCCACTGTTTACGAAGCCCTCTGGCTGTGTACTTATAAACGTTCTCTTCTAAAACATCATTTAGAAAAGCAGTCATGGCACCCAACCGCCAGATATCGTAGTCATGGTACGTAGCCGTGGCAAGTAGGATCTGGATGGACTTAAGCATAGATCCTTAGAAAAGGTTTCAACATAATCCACACCTGGTCAATGATGCAAACCTTTAATAAGTCTAGCTTTGAAAGTCTCAACTTTTCCATCTACACCAAGTAATCTTCTCAAGATATACTTGCTCCTGATGGGGATTTAACCCTTCAGATATAGCAACCAAAGTCCATACTTTGTTGGTGTACATGGATTCCATCTCAGATCACTAAGCATCCAGCCATTCTTACAGAGTCTTACTCCTGATGGCCAGCTCGAAACTAGTTGGGTCATCATCTCATGATGCAATCCTCGCTCCCGCTGTCATAGAGAAACCGAAGTATCTCTCAGGTGGGTGAGGAACCCTACTAGATCGACGGAGAGGTTGAGGTTCGTTGGTAACTATTGAATCCTTTGGTTCTTTCAAATCATCAGCTGCAGTTTGTATAGCTGGAACCTTTCCAGTTCTACATAACTGACCTTGCCTCGAGATTGTCCGGATTTTGCTTTTCAGACATAGGCTGGACAACCCCAAATCTCAACTAACTTGAGAGATGGGCTCTTCCCTTATCATATCAAATATGAAACGGTAGGCAACTGATTTGATTGGAACCCTATTCAATAGGTATGCAGCTTCTCAAGTGCATAACTCCCAAAAAAGGAAATAGGTAACTCAGTAGTACTCATTATAGAGCACACCTTATCATATAGGGTGAGATTGCTCCGCCCCGTTATACCATCATGCTATGGTGTATACGGAGGAGTAATGCTGAGAGAGAATCTCATTCTCCTTTAGAATAGTCCAGAAATTCCGTGCTCAAGTATTCTCCTCCTTGATCTCATCAAAGGACATAATACTTATACCTGTTATTGGTTCTCTACTTCTAACTTATATTCTGTGAATATCTCAAAAGGTTCGGACTTGTGTTTCAACAGGAACATATGTCTGAATCAGAAGAGATCATCAGAGAATTTAATGAAGTACAAAGAACCGGTCTTGGCATGTGTTGACAGGGGACCTACATACATCAACATGTATCATCCCAAGAGTTCACTAACTCTTTCTCTGTTTCTAGTAAACGGAGCTATGGTCATCTTATCTCTGTGACATGACTCGCAAGTTTCATAAGATGTAAATTCAAACTGATTTAAATATGCATCTAAATGTAACTTAGCTAGTCGGGTCGCATTGATATGACCTAGTCTACAATACCTCAAGAAGAATTCGTTCATTTCTGAACTCTTCTTCTTGTGTGTGTTCTGTATACTAAAGAACTGTAGTTTGATTTAGAACATTAATGCTTTTAGATAATGTGCTTGAACCGATCAACTTTTGATATAGGAAATGTTCAAAACATTATCCAACAATACAAAATTATATCCTTTCTTTACTGATAAAGAGACTGATATGATTTTGTATATCAGGTTCGGTATCTAATAACATTCGTTCAGAATCAATGTATTTGTAATACAGGGTGACAGTGACCAACAGACTTGGCTGCAACACTTGCCCCGTTTTCTGTCTCATGAAACTTATCACCCGTTCTCAGTTCTTTACCTATCTGTAGCCCATGTAACATATTACATATGCGGGATCCTGATCCGGTATCACATACCCAGGACGTAAAGGATACTGAGAAAACAGTTCTCCATAAAGAACACACCCGAAGATGATCCATCAGCATGCACTCTCTTCGTTTGGGCGGCAAGGGAATTCTGGTAATCCACAATTTCCTGCTCTGTCTTATAACAATTATAAGTTGGAGCGGGACCAACGTTCCCCAGCTCAGTATAACAAGTGGGTTCGGTCAATTATCCGTATTATTATCTTGATTAAGACGTGATATGGTCGCTACCTGGAGAGAGAGAGAAGAAAACACTCAGCGTGCGCTCTTGCAAGAATAGATTGGTTATTATTTTATCTAATCAGGATGGCTCCCACTGCTTTTTATCAAATCTTCCTTCAAACCCTAAAAGGAAAGACTAGCCGGGATTAATTACACACTACAAGTTCGCCAATCTTTCAGCCAGGCCAGTGTCGGTACTTTGAGGGAGGTCCCCCGTGCTTTCGCACGAACCTAATTAATGTAAACCTCGTTTTCCCAGAGGCGTAACCCCGTTAACACCTTTCTAGACACCTACTTGATCGGCTAATTGTAATGTATAAAACTCTCCCAGGAGTAACTCTTACTCGCAGCGGGTATCGGCATCCAACTATCTCATAGAAGGTATGCAATCTCATTGCAAATTTCAACACTTGAAATTCCCGATAATATTTTGCCCCTAGTGTTCTATGACCTTGACGAATGCCAAACAACCCATAGTCCACTAGTCAAGTTCAACCCGTACATTTCTTGATCGAATTAAACCCACCCGCACGACCCTTGACGAATGCCAAACAACGCCGTACGAATACCCTAATCCAATCGCATCATATGCTCAAGCAGATAAATACTAGTTAGCTACCGTACACTACGCCTTGACGAATGCCAAACTACCGCAGCACGAATACTAACTAGTACATATCTGAAATGACGGAGGGCTACGACAGGTTTTTCTGAAAACCTATTGCGTAATGAACTTGATATCGTTGTAGGATCGAATGAATTTTGAAATGGAGTGCTTTTGAGGATTTTCTAGTTTTGCTAAAAGAGTCACTCCCGGTGAAGGGATCGTCGGTCCTTTCCTCGTCGAATGAGGTGCGGGATATATCATATATATCACTGTGCAAAGCAAAAACTCTTAAAAGCAATCAAAAGACAAACCGAGTGTGTAGCATCTGCCAGTTATTGCTAAAGGAGTCACTCCCGGTGAAGGGATCTCGGTCCTTTCCTCATCGAATAAGGTGCAGGATATATCGCATATACCGCTATGCAAAGCAAGAACTGTAGCTACCTGTTTTATTTTGAAATTCGATTCTACAACATCTTAGGTTTCTTTTATTTTATTAATCACATTAATGAAGTCCCATCATTTAAGTACCTAAACATCACAGATAAATACGACGTACACTTATGCCATCCGCATTCGCCTCGATGTCCCCTCGTGCACCGTTAGGTTAGGTAACTAACGGCAGAGCGGGGCAGGGCTAGCGCGGGTGTAAAACATAAGTAACATCTATATAATATATCATATATATACTATATAAAGTATCTATCACAGAACATCACATGATCACATCACAGATATCGCAGCAGAAGAATATCATATCAAATATTGGATATACTAGGACGTCCGTGTTTTCAATACGAGCCAGTATAAAACACGGATTCCACGGTCGTGATGAATAGCCAAACCCACACCCCTAGACCCCTACGAGAGCGGCAAGCAACCCTACCAATTCTGGAGTAAGGAGACCCGGACTCGACTCCTCGAGTTAGTCTCCCACTGGACTCCAGAACCCGGTTACTTGTGCTCCCCTCCTTGGGTCTATCCTAGTGCGGAAAAGTAAATAATATACAAACGGTGACAACTTCCGCAACCTGGAAGCGCCCCAATAAAAGAATATTACAAACAAGTTTTTACATGAATGAAAATGAAAAACACTCATCTCACATAAAAAACCCCGGCTATTCAAACACGACGATCCAATATAACATATCCAGCAACACATAACATCACATGTCATCAACGTAAGTAAATATGCGCATCCCAATTGTCGTTGACATATAGCAACGAAACCGGCGATATCACATATTACACTTACGGTCACAGAAAAGAAAGTGTAAAACTACAACAGCTGGAATCCGCAACCACCTCAGACATCACATGCCTGACCAAATGAATTCCTTAGACATCGTATGCCTAACAATTATAAACCCCGCATTTTAGTCTCATTATCGAAAACTCTTTTCAATATCAAGTCGGGCAATTCAACAAGATTCCCGAAAAACTGATCGAATGCTCGTCGCAAACTTTAGTAGGCGGCCGCACCCCTAATACCGTCGACGAAGTGCACCAAGGCGGAACATCGCTGCCAGCGAGCACCCGGACGGATGCTTTCGGCGACGGGGTTCTCCTACAGTCACTTGGTCGGGGCTATGGGGTGAGGCTGTCTATTAAGTTTACCCGGCGAGTATCCGCGTACACTACGTGATTGCGACGGACTTTTGATCACATCAAAACTCCGTGGCAACCGATCAAGTGAGACTAAACTGCTACGTTTATAATATTCATTCCGTTATCTCATAACAATTTGTGAATTCCAATTATTGTATCACATTCCGGATAAATAGAAAATGCTAAACTTTTCGATCGAACAATCAAACACCCAAGTTTTCCCGATACAGCTCAACACATGAAATAAGTCTAACAACATTCAGTTCGTGCCTCAGTACCAACGGTCCAGCCGTAGAAGGGTCAAGTCAACGCCTCACATGTGGCATACCGTACTGTCCCAAAACCGAAGGTTCAAAGGGCAGTTCAAGACGGTCACATAATCGAGTTAAGGTTTGTTGTCTTCTAGAGGGACCATCGCGTTACTTGCACTACTTAGAACGTCGTTAAACTACGGAAAAATCCAACAATTGGAAATTTCCCGGCAGAGGAAAAAGTGGGTATTTATATCCGGTCGAACTTTTTAACATATTCTAAAATACCCGGAAAAAACACACTGACAAAATTAGATAATCCGATCGATACACCGAGTCCCCAATACAACCCAGAAAATTCAACTCTTGGAAAAATATTAAAAATTCCTAGGAAAACCAGCACTGCATACTAGGAATTACTGTGCACAATTCATTAAATAAGGATACATTATGGCCGCGGAACCGCCGCATAAGCCATGCTTATGCGGCGGAAACGCGGCTCTTTGATGGATTCATGAGCTCGAATTTCACAGTAAGTCTTAGATCTTCCTGCTGATTTTTCTGCATATTTTTAATTCTCAAAATTCCACGATTTCAGAAAAAGTACAGAGAGCAATATTAGGGTTTGGGTTTTGAGTCGATCGGACTTCTAATTCCGTCGGGACTTCGCCTATGGCTCTAGCTAGGCTCTGATACCACTGTAGGGTTCCTAGGCACTCTAATGGAGTCTCACAAGTGATCAAACATGAACAAATCAAAAAATTCCTAGTGCCTACAAACCCTAATACGGATCGTTAACTAGAAATCAAGGCGATGCAAGCAAGTAAACGGAAATATAGCTAAAGGGAAGGGGCTACAACCTTTGTAGATCCCGTCCTCCACCTCCTAGGCTCCGTGATGAAGTCCTCTCCGCTGTCCAAATCGAACCATGGCTCTAGCGTCGGCTTCATCGGAGAAAAAGCGGGCTAGGTCATCGACGACAATGCCGAAGATGATCTACGTCGAGGCATCGCAAGATCAAGCTCCAACTTCACCAAGTCAAGAAAACTTGTGAAGGAAACACCCTATACTACTTGGCAAGAGGTAGAGGATGAAGAAATAGGAAGTGGGTAAACTTTAGAATTGGATTTCTCACTTGTTTTGGCTAGTTGCCATTGATGGTGCAAGCTTTCTTCAAGTTGAAGATGAAGAAGAAGATGACAAAGAATTATGATAAGTGTTATGTAAATAATAAATAAATCAATACTTATCATTTACTAACCCTTGGTTAGTTGTAGAGAATGGACCATGGTTAACTTGAATGGTTAGGGTTAAGGATGAGACAAGAATGGTGACTTAGTCAAAGTTTCAAGAAACTTCAACTACAAACAAATCAAGCCACCATTCTATTTTCATTATCATTTTCTTTTTCCAAAATAAACAAAAAGAATAAGTAAATGAATAAGTAAATAAAAGAAACCCTAACCATTCATATAACCATGGTCAATTCTTTACACAAACCCAAGCTTGCATGTATCATCAAACATGATACAATCTTGTGCACAAAAGTATATCTCATATACAACTTGTGCAAATCAAGTGAGTAAATCCATTTAAAGTGAACCAATACTAGTTAATGCAAAGTAATATATCAAATAGATAATTATACATTAAATCATTAAATCAACACTTGATTCAATGATCCGGTCATATCGCATATAACCGGCTAGTATCCAATGTATCGGCTTATCGAATCAATCCTTGATTCGATAACTAGGTTATATCGCATACAACCATTCGACACATTCATCGCGAGAATGAAATACGGTATCACATACACGCATTATTCTCGGTCCCGCACATATCTCATATGCGCTCCTATTTCGTTTCGCTTGAGCTAGGAAACCTCTGTGTAGGACTCTAAAGACTCGTCAATACGCCGGCAGCAGATGATGATCATATCAAACACCCACAAGCCGCAAGCGGTCTGCTAAACATAACGGCCACCCGGGTATTGAGCGATCAGAAGATCGACGAGCAAGCCCGCTCACACTCCTGTGAATCCAACCAATAACACTTACCGTACAGTCCGGTCTGTTCGTCTGATATGTCGCATATCTCGTCTAGGGGTGGTAAACGTCAGACCCCAGTAGCTCGATAAGTCATGCCGACTTGAGGTCCATAACATTCGTGAAACTACTGATAACTCTTACCAGTATATCACTGCAATCCTGGCCAGGGATTTCCTGTTATGGCCAGTCGAGCATAGCGCAACATCAACCCCCAATACCGGGAGAGACGAATCCCCTCCTATCGCTCATTGCCTCCATGTGAATCGGGACTGTACCCAAAAACCACATGTTTGCACGACTCAGTAGAGCCGTGGTAGGGTGGAAATCAAAGCACAGTGGGAGACACACAAGACTCTATGACGATCTCGGGTCAACAGACTAAGCTGTACCAGTGTCACCAGAGAACTGCCATCTGACGTGAGGTATAATACCATCTGGGAGTTCTCGGCGAGTCCGTTCAGTGTACCCAGTCTCCACTGAGCACCCGCATACCATCTTCGATGTCAAACACCAATGGATATGGGATCATCCATCGCCCATCGCATGGGTCGAGAAGATATGCGCTAGTCTACTCTGGAATATCGATGCCCCGTCTCGATATTCCCACGACTAGGAACAATGAAGGATGTACTCATTGACTACCCAGGCCCCACTAGTATGATCTGCATCATAGTCCTGGAAGTCAAGTACACATCCTAAGGGCTTTATCAACATGTAATCAGAGAGACAGAAAGTATACATGTTAAGATAAAGAGCAACCAGATAGCGTACTATCATGTCGAGCAAGAAAGTCCTACCTATATATGTCCCAGCATCCACTACAATATACATCCAATGTACAGTAATGGCCTCTAGGGCATACATATAACTAACAGGGCTTTGGTTTAAGCCAGATCCTAGTGTACGTATTGGGATTGGTTTTATCCAGTTTGTATTCGTGTTCCTCGGAACGCGGATGCGGGTGTGTATGCACAGTTGGCGGAGAGACAGAGGCAGAGGATTCTCATTAGGGTTGTTGACCGTTGACTGTTGACTATTGACTTTTTGCTCAACCCTAATGAGAATATGATATGTAATTAACAATAATATTAATTAAGTATTGTGGTGATATGGTTGTTGAGGGGTTGACTTTGTTGACTTGTTGACTTTGTTGACCGGTTGACTAGGTTGGACTAGTTGACCATCATGATGACAATGGCTATCATTTCATGGCAAAGACTTTTTACTTGCTTGTTCTCTTGTGCAATATGAGTGCATGAAATGATATAGCCATTTTGACTTAAACCATTTACACAATACTTGATTACTATTTTTGTGATGATGGTTTTGGATTATGAGAGCCAAGTGAGAAAAGTCTTTCTCATTCTATCATTTTTTCTCTCTTTTGTTCTTGAGCTCTCATCTTCTTCCTCTTGCTCTCCCTCTCTTTAGTCTATGGTTCACTTGTCTCATGTGTTGAGAACCAAGAACCATAGAGAAAATCCCAACACACTCTTCTCTACTCACTCCAGTTCATAAGGTTTAGCAAACCAAGTGAACTAGTTTCTTCAAAGACCGAAGAAGAAGCCAAAGGTAGAAGCTTTCAGGTGGATCGATCTTCGGCGCAAGGAGACGACGGGGTGAAGCCGATCCGGACAACCATCGAGGCTTGAAGACGAAGGAGTTCAAGAAAGAAAGGTATAACCCCCTAACCGAGTAGTTAACAACTCCTAGTTAGCTTGTTAGTTAGATGTTTAACCAAGATCCGATTTTGAGTCCATGTTACCGCCTCTAGAAAATTGTTTTTCACCAAATTCCGCATGCCCGAAAGTACCGGGAAAGGTAGCATGGACTTACAGATTGATCCGTACTCTTGATTTGATCATATTGTACGATGAATTATACCGTACATGATATGATGTACATGACGATTGATCCGTACTGTTGATTTGATGATGTCGTACGATGGATTATACTGTACGTGATACTATGAGGCTGGATCACCGACTTATGTATGTACCAACTCGGAAAAATATTGTTTTCTAATCACTTAAGTAGATATTAGAATATATTTAGAGCCATGCCTATTTTCAAAACTAACGAATCGTATGCACTTTTAAATGACAACCTCAAAGCACGCTATGGATTTTCAAATGGTATCTTTTTCTCAAAAACACCGTAGCCCCTATTTTTCTAAAAACAACGATTTGTACTATTTTAAACTTTAACTGTATGGCTCATATGTAGCTACGTATTTTATACTGTTGCGTTTACAATTTCCTTTTTTTGTTATGCTCGTATTATTCTCATTTTGCGGTATACATACCACGTTATTTTCCTTATCTTGTATGACATCGTCTGCTAGGACACACGCACCATTACCGATGATATGCATGTTGCCCCTATTTTAAGAAGGTTCGATCAACTTGGTCACTGAGTCATAGTTTAGGGTCGGCCATAGGTCGCTGCCAAAGAGAGAGAGAAAAGAAACACTCTGCGTGCACTCTAACCTAGATCAGAATAGTTATCACTTTATCTAATCAGGAAACCTCCCACTGTACTGTCAAATTCTCCTCCAAACCTAAAAGAAGAATCAATCGGGATCACCCGAAGAGTAAACCAACTCAACAGTGGGAATCGGGATCCAACTCTCATCGCATGATAACGTGACGGAATCCACTCACGTTACTCACACTCCAGAAGGTATGCGCATACTTGGCAAGTTTCAGTTTCTTTAGAAACTCCCGATATGATTTTTGCCCCATGCTTTTATGACCTTGGCTATGGTCAAAATGTCATAAGTCACATGCCAAGTTCTACCCGTCACTATCTTGTTAATTTGAACCCACCAGCACATGCCCCTGACTTTGGCCAATCGGCAGAACGACTGTCCCAAACCAACTCATCTATCTATGCAACAAATGAATACCCAGCAGCTACCAAACACTATGCCTTAACTTTGGCTAAAATGCATAGCTTGAATACTACTGAATACCCAAAAGAAATGACGGAGGGCTATGGCTGGTTTTTGGCGAAAAACCTTTAACGTAACGAACTTGATATCGCTGAAGGAACCTAATAGCTTTTTATAAAAATATAGTGGCGAAAACCTTTGCTAAAGAGGTCACTCCCGGTGAAAGGATCTCGGCTCTTTCCCCGTGGAATGAGGTATAGGATGTTCCAACTGAATACCGCTATGCAAAGCAACTTGTAATCGACTATAGTAAAGTTATCACCCTGACTCAAACTTCTACCCAAGGGGTTATTCCCGATGAAGGGATATCGGCCCTTGCCACGTCGAATGAGGTGCAGGATATTCCAACCGAATACCGCTATGCATAACAAAAGGAAACGTCTTTGTAATAACACTTTTTAAATTTGTTCCAACAACTGCCAAATAGGTTTGCTTTCCTTTGCATTGATCAGAATCAACGTAGTCCCATCAATTAATCACACCAGAAAAGAACGAAAATAAAATGTACGTATATGCCATCCGCATTCGTCACTGGGTCCCGTCATCACCCGTTAGGTTACTTAACTAACGACAGAGCGGGGACTGGACTAGCGCGGGTGTAAAACATATACAACATCTAATAGTATATATACCAATATACAATAATCGCTCCAGGCGTGATAATATGCAATATTACAGAAAAGTAATAAGCATCACAGAACAATACAGATAATCTGGGATCCCCGAGTTTCACAGAGCCGCTGCTGAAACCCGACGTTCCCATGGTCGTGTGGATAGCCTGTGCAATGAAACCTAGACCCCTACGGGTGCGGCAAGTTACCCGCCAAAACCTGAAGCGAGGCAGCCCCTACAGCAAAGTGAATGGACCACCCTGCACTTCACGGAATCCGGTAACTTGAGCACCCCTCCTTAGGTCAACCTGTACTCCCTACGAGTGCGGCGAATAGTCTGCCAATTCTAGAGTGAGGCCCCTCTGCCTCTCAAAGCCATGAGATGCGGACCCGTTTCCCTCCAGAACCCGACTATCCGTGCACTCCGTCGCGGGGTAAAACCTAGTACAGAAATGAAAAATATGTACAACGGGTACATCGACCTCAACCCGGTCGTGCCCCAAAAGAATATTATACAACAGGCAGTGACGGCAGTCCACATGTTGGACGCTCGCCCCGCAATATCAAATGTACAAATAAATCCAAACTGCACTACCATTGCACACTGCTATCCACCACGACAAATTCGCAACATCGCAGTACAACACAGAACATCAACACGAATATCACGTTCGCAAACCCGTCTAAAAGAACTATAGCAATCAGACGCGGTTTACCGCTCAAATGACATTCACGGTCGGAGATATAATGTAAGTACTCTAAACTAACGTGTTTAAATTTCGATCGACTAAATATCACGAAGTGGGCCCCACGTATATCTGCTGTACAGTAACAAAATCTGGGTCCAAAAGATATATACCAAAAACCACAATTTAGCCAAGAGAAGCAACTATACAAATTTGGATCAATGATCCCACAGATTGGCCGCGGATGCGCGGTCAAACCCTAGGTTTGACCGCGATTCCGCGGCGGTCTAGTAGGGTCACGTGACCAAATTTGTACCATGTGCTTAGAAAAGCCTGCTGAATTTTCTGTGATGTGTAAAATTATTTTTAGAACCATTTTAAAATCAACAGAAACTCAGAACTTGGAATTTGCGGTTTTCGAAAATCCATTCGATCGATGTTTTAAACGCGTTAGCACAAGTTAGTAAAGCAAAATGGTGAGGCTCTGATACCACTGTAAGTCTACGGTAGCGCCACGGCCGTCTAACAGACGCCAAATGCGGAACAAAAAACTTTTAACTGGCGCTATCGTATACTATAACCCGGATCTGGCATTATTGCTAAACTAACAAACTGCAAAGAGGGTAGAAAGGTTAAACCGAACGATCCGAGTCCTTCGTTCTTTAACCATCATCCCACGCTTTGTTGCGGCTGCTCTGATCTCGTCGATCTCCGATCTCCTCGTCCAGGTGGCACCGCGTCAACGGATCTTTAAACGGGCTCCCGCCTCTGACTCGAGGCAACTCGGTCGTCAAGTTTGCTAAAAGAGATGACCAAGATTGATGTAGAGAATGAGTAGAATACTTTGTCTCACTTCGTCCAAAGCCGTGGATGAACGGTTAATGAAGTTGCCACTCGTAATGAAATGGAATGTGAAATGGGTTATCAAATTTCCATACACTCAAAACCATAGTCTTTTTAATCAAAATCAATCTTTTTCTTCTCAAAGAGGGGTCGGCCAATATATATCAAGAGGGAGGTGAGGGTAGGAGCAAAGAAGGAGGGTGACAATAAACATGAAGCTTATCATAACCATGAGTCATGGTACACCAAGTATGAACACATTAAATGAAACTAATGAATTACTTAACCTTGTCACCAAAATCATTAATGCAACATATGAGTCATAAGCCTTATCACCACTTCTAGAACCTTCTAGAAGCATGACTCACCCTCATCCAAGAAAAGATAAATCCGTCTTTAACAGAATGTTAAAAGACGGACGATAGAAAACTGGAAACTGGCAACTTCCAAAAGCGATCCTGAAACGAATTTCTGGATAACCCCGTATCAGTATAAACATACGCGCATTTGTATTACGAACGAATACAAATGAAACTGAGACAAAGATATTATATCTACACAGTATAATACTCGGATCCGGCTTAAACCAAAGCCCACCAGTATTATCTGCCCGAAATATGACACGTGCGTAAACGCACGTGCATTTTCCGAACCCTGCCATAAAACCATACGGCCTCTACAACGTTTCGCCCGAACTTGGGAAACTGTCTATGGGGGACTCTAATGACTCGTCAGTACCCTGGCAGTGGGTTTAACCATAAGCCGTCAGCGGCACTAGCTGTGCGTAATGGCTGCCCATGGATTGACCTCAAGGGAGGCCGATGAGTGAACTCATCCGGAAACCCTACTGAGCCTAACAGTGACAATGTATATACAGTCCGGTCCGTTCGCCTATGAGTATCGCATATCTGCCTAGGGGGCTAGTAACGTCAGACCCCCAATAGCAGTATAAGTCGTGTCGGAGTGTAGCTTAAAAACACCCTGAGATACTACTAAAGTACCTACCAGTAAATCTCCTGCCACGGCCGTGGGCTTTATGTACTGGCTCTCCTAGACACAGCATGATCTCACCCCCAATACCGGGAGAGACAAATCCCCTGCCGATCCGCTCACGTGCCTCCATGTGGCTCGGGACTGTACCCAAAAACTACCTGTTTGCACAACTCCTTTGAGCCGTGGTAGGGTAGAAATCAAAGCACAGTGGGAACTCACACGAGACAAATGACGACCTCAGGTCGATGAACTAACCTGTACATATGTCACCAGGGAACTGCTATCTGACGATATGTATAGCACCAACTAGCAGGTTCCCGGCGAGTCCTATCCGGTGTACTCATAACCCAATGAGCACCTGTATACATCTTAGGTGATCCAACTGACACCAGTGGCTTGTAAGACCGGCCACCGCCCCTCGTCGAGGTCTTGACTGTATACACTAGTCTACTCCGGAGTATCGATGCCCTGTCTCGAAACTCCCACGACTAGGGACCACAATTAAGGATATGCTTATAAACCACCCAACTCTCACGTATATAATCGCCATCATACTGTTGGTAGTAAAGCAAGATCCTAAGGGCTCTATCAAAGTGTAACAGTGATCAGTCACCTGAACCTGTACACGACTGATAAAGGCAAACCAGATAGCATACTATCATCTCGAGTAAGACTGTCCTACCGGTATAGGTCCTCCGCAATCATTGCAATCACGTACCTGCGATCCAATAATTGACTCTGAGGGCACTATATCCAACAATCTTCCTAAGCTCAAACTTTATAAGCAGTAGCCAGCCTTCTCCTGGACGGACCGAAACGTCCTTAAACTAATGAAGGACCGAAACGTCTTTAAACTATTACCGCAGCATCTTCAAGCTGACGAGATGAGTAAAAGAAAAAGAAAAAGAAAAAAATATAAATATATATATATATATAAAAACGGTATGTCCATAAGCAAAAAGGGCACGGATGAAAACCCGAAAGGGCTCAGTGAGTAAAAACAGCAGGGCTACCGGCGAGCATTCGTGAAAACCCGAAAGGGCGCGACCTCGTAAAAAAAATATATAAAAATAAAAAGAATAAAAAAAAATGTATGTCCTTAAGCAAAAGGGGCACGGATGAAAACCCGAAAGGGCTCCTTGAGTAAAAACAACAGGACTTCCGGCGAGTGTTTGTGAAAACCCGAAAGGGCGCAACCTCGTTAAAGGACACTTACAGGGTCCTCTCGACCTTGTAAGGAGAAACCACCCGCGTGAGATCCTTACGACTCACAAGGGAGCAACACACTTAGGGATCCCCGCGATTCCTAAGGAGAAAATACACTTGCGAGATCCTCACGACTCGTAAGGAGAACTCTCTTATGGGACCCTCACGGCTCATAAGATTTGAAAGTCTTAAGTTACAGAGACCTAAACATGTGCTTAAGCAACCCCCCCAACTTCTGATATTGCCCTACAAGTGGCTCAATACTGACCCTTGTATATAATCCACGGGCGCGAATAAACATTTCCCTAACCAAGTTTCATCCGTGACTGGGAATATGTACGCATGATGAACAACCCTTGTAAGTCCTCTCGACTTACAAGGAGAAAACCCTCTGGTAGGATCCTTATGACTTACAGAGGAACATACACTTAGGAATCCTCACGATTCCTAAGGAGAAACACACCCACAAGATCCTTACGACTTGTAGGGAAAATACCTTTGTGAGACCCTTACGGCTCATGAAGTTAAAAGCCTTAGTCAACAGGACCTTAACCCTGTTCTCTAAGCCATCTTTGTTCGACATCGACAGAGGCAAATGATGATTCGCTCCTGGCAATATCCCAGTTGTAGTGGTGCTGATGCCGAAATCGGTGTCTAATTTCAAGTTTGCGGTGAAAAACCAGCAAGCCGCACATGCATACGAAACAGCCGAAATGATTGGGCAACTTGCAATAAAAAGCAGCAAGTAAAAACGTATGCATATAAAACAGCTGAAATGATTGGGCAACTCGCAATAAGAAGCAGCGAGTAAAAATAAAATAAATAGCCGAAATGATTGGGCACCGCGAAAAATAACCGAAATGATTGGGCAATCGCGACATTCGCGATATAAAAGCTGAAATGATAGAGCTTCGCGGAAATAAAACAATAAAAATAAATAAAACTTTTGCCCTACAGTTGAGATCATATCGATCCCTGTATACAATCAAAGGGCAAAAACAAAGAGGGAACCACACCTTCCCAAAAGGCTCCGCCAGAAAGCTAAGCCAAATCTCGACGGTTCGCCAACAGCCTAGAGACAACCGTGACATTCGTCTCAATACAGTAGACGCAGTGCCAGCAAACGAAGCGAAGATCAAATTCCTAGCTTCACGGTTTTGATGGTAACTTATATAAAACCTGAAAGACCACCACAGATCAGTTCAAAACCAAGGAAACAAGCGTCCTTGGCAAATTCCTCAACTCAGGGAAACTAACGTCCTTGATGAGAGCCTCCTGATTCGCGTTGGCTCACAGAGACACCAGTGTCTCCGCGGGAAATTCCCGGTTCGTTTCAAACCCAGGGAAACAAGTGTCCTTGGAAAATACCTCAACTCAGGGAAACTAGCGTCCTTGATGAGAGCCTCCTGATTCGCGTCGGCTCGCAGAGAAACCAGTGTCTCCGCGAGAAATTCTCGGTTCGTTTCAACCCCGAAGAAACCAGTGTCTTCGGCAAAATCCTTCGACTCAGGGAAACAAGTGTCCTTGACGAAGAAAATCCTTATTCGCGTCGACTCACAGAGAAACCAGCGTCTCCGCGAGAAATTCTCGATTCGTTTCAACCCCAGGGAAACAAGTGTCCTTGGAAAATACCTCAACTCAGGGAAACTAGCGTCCTTGATGAGAGCCTCCTGATTCGCGTCGGCTCGCAGAGAAGCCAGTGTCTCCGTGGGAAATTCCCGGTTCGTTTCAACCCCAGGGAAACAGGTGTCCTTGGAAAATACCTCAACTCAGGAAAACTAGCATCCTTGATGAGAGCCTCCTGATTCGCGTCGGCTCGCAAAGAAACCAGTGTCTCCACAAGAAATTCCCGGTTCGTTTCAACCCCGAAGAAACCAATGTCTTCGGCAAAATCATTTGACTCAGGGAAACAAGTGTCCTTGACGAAGAAAATCCTGATTCGCGTCGACTCGCAGAGAAACCAGCGTCTTCGTGAGAAATTCTCGATTCGTTTCAACCCCAGGGAAACAAGTGTCCTTGGCAAATACCTCAATTCAATGAAACTAGCGTCCTTGATGAGTGCCTCCTGACTCGCGTCGGTTCGCAGAGAAATTAGTGTCTCCGCGGGAAATTCCCGATTCGTCTCAACTTGCAAGATGAAGCCTCAGGCAGCAGGGATTAAAAAAACTTTTTTCCTGAGCAATGGGACCATGCAAGTCGGTCTAAAACGGTCTCTTGCATACTATTCACGAGTCTCACTATCCAAAGTCGATCTCGACAAGGAGGGAAACAACCGCTTACGGGTCCTCTCGACTCGTAAGAGGGAAAATTCTCTTATAGGATCCTTCCGACTTATAAGAGAAAATGCACTTAGGAATCCTCACGATTCCTAAGAAGAAATTACACCTACGAGATCCTCTCGATCCGTAGGGAGAAAAGCCTCTATGAGACCCTCACGGCTCATAGAGTTGAAAAGTCTTAGGCGGCAGATCTGAACCTGCGGCCTAAGCCATCGCTATCTCTTGGAAAAAAAACTAAGTTATCTGCCAACTATGTTTATTAAGACAGCATGCTGAGAATAAAAGAAAGAAGAAAGAGATAAAAAGGACATCCGATGTGCATTTGATCAAACATTCGAGACACATTCGTTCATGCATGTGCAAAAGACTCAGAACAAGAAATAAGACAAGCTGAAATAGAAATTTTCCATTAATGTTGCAAAGGGTTCTTACAATCATGAAGAAATAAACAAAGACATTGTCCAAAAGATTACAATGGCAAGACCTCAAATCCTGGACAGGGATTTAGGAACTCGAAAGTGACCTTGTCCAAGACTTTCCAAGCTTGGCGAACCATCCTGGTGTGCTTCCTTTCATGAGCACGGGCGTCGGGATCCCCGCTGATGTCCTCCACTCTTCGGTAGGCAGCAAGAATGGCGGACTGTTGAAAGGCCTGGTGCAAGAGATCGACAAGATTGTTTCGCCGTCTCTTCGAGATTAAGTTCATCAGGTACACTGAGTGCACCTTGTCCTCGGCGGCGTCCAATGCCCTAAGCGGCACGCCGGTAAAAAATAGGGGAAGCACTTCCCAAATTTCTCCCACGATAAGCTTCAGGAGGGAGGAACGTCGGGGAAGCAGTTGTCCGTTATACGCGTCGAAGCGGCTCATGATTTCGGCACACTCCGCGTTTGTGAACTCCCGATTTTGAGAACAGCCAAGTCGGCGGATATCCCCGTAAGAGATAATCTCGTCGAGGTCATACATGTGGGCGTCCATCACTCCTATAAAAGAAGATCGACAAATATCAGCAACTCTTAAAGATTCTGCTATATGATGTAAAAAGAGCAAAGCTCCATTAATGAATCAAGAAATAATAAATGAAATCTTTCAGAGAGCAGAACTCTATTGATGGAATCCTAACAGGGTTCTCTTTAGTTCTTTTTAGATCCTTTTAGAGCAAAGCTCTGCTAAGTGAAACCCTAAATGAGTTTTCTTTAGATCAGGGATCTATTGAGAGCAAATCTCTGTCAATGAAAATTGATTAAATTTAATTAAAATTTTTACCTAAAAGGTGTTTTCTAAAGAAATTTTAACTCTTGGAGTTTTTGAAGGCAAGTGCAAGGCTCAGAAGTTTTGAAGGTAAAAATCTTAAAAGATGATGATCGTCTGTGGAGGACCAAAGGTCCTATTTATAGGCATCAAAAGCCCTTTCAACTTCCAAAAGTTGCCGCAACGGTTGGAATTCTACCACCGTTGTGCTCACGTTTGGGGCTACGTAAGCGCAACGGTGGGGGGCATTTGTTTACCCCAATCAGAGCAAACCTCTGTTCAAATTCCAAGACGGGAGATGAAGCAACGCTTCATCTTCCCCCAATCAGAGCAAAGCTCTACTTTGAAAATTTAAACTTTAATAAATGAAGCAAAGCTTCAGATCCTCTGCGCTGCGAACGCTTCATCTTCCCCCAATCAGAGCAAAGCTCTACTTTGAAAATTTAAACTTTAATAAATGAAGCAAAGCTTCAGATCCTCTGCGCTGCGCGCAGGGCGCCACGTGTCAAAAGCCGATACGTCAGCGCAGTGCCCAAGGAAGCGCGCCCAATCAGAGCAAGGCTCTATTTAAAACAAAAATTAAAGGAAGCAACGCTTCAGTTGCAGAAGCGCTGCGCTGCGCGACACGTGTCAGCGCAGTTGCGCAAGCGCAGTGGCTCAAACGCTGTGCTGTCCAACACGTGTCAGCGCAAACGCAGTTGCGCTGTGCTGTGTGCTGCACGACATGTGTCAGCGCAGTTGCGCTACGCGACACGTGTCAGTGCAGTTGCGCAATCACAAATGCGCTGTGCTGTGCGCTGCGTGACATGTGTCACGTGCTGAAGCGTTTGCGCCAAACAGAATTAAAATTCTAGTAAGATATTTCTGTTCTTATTAAAACAAGAAGATTGCCTTCTGTAAAACAGAAGCCCTTGGATCAAAGATCCAACGGTGGGGAAAATTCCCCAAATCACTCAGAGAATGACCTCTTTAACAAACTTAACAAATCTATGGGCACTATATAAAGACCCCTAGACCCCAACTCAAAAGATCATCGACATCAAGAACTTCAGAAAAACAACAAAAAGAGAGAACTCTGAAGAATTTTGAAGAATTCAAGAAAAAAAAAGATAAAAAAACCTTTATAAAAGAGAAGGTTCTCTTCTGAATAGATCATTGATCTAAGAACAAGATCAATAATCTTCAATAAAATATAAATAACAGTGCTTTGCACTTTTTTATGAACCACTGGTTCTTTGAAAACATGAAAAACTTGTTTTCTCTGATCTAAAATTGATCAAAATATAAAAGAGTGCCCTGCACTTGCAAAATTGGCACTGTTGCGCTCTTAGGTTGGCGCAAGCCACCAGAGAGCGCCACGTGTCAGCTCCAGAACAACTTGCGCTATGCGCTTTTAAAATAGAACATTGCTCTCTGAAATTGGTGCAACTCACCAGAGCGCGCCACGTGTCAGCAGCGCAACAGCGCAGCGCGCTGCGCTGACTGCGCTTGCGCTCACCAGAGTGTGACACGTGTCACCTCCACAAGCGCTTGCGCTCGTTTATTGGCGCAAAGCGCCTGACAGGCCACATGGCCACTGTCAGATAATTGATGCATTGCATCATTAAAAAGAAGGCCTGAGCCCAATTAAAAAGGCCTAACAGGCCTAGTAAATGCTATGCATTATTTTCAAAAAAAAGGGGGCAGAGCCCAAATAAAAACAGATGCAATGCATCATTCTTTTTTGAAGGAGCAGAGCCCAAACAAGGGTCTGTCAGACCAGAATAGATGCTGTGCAGAGCCCAAATAAAGGTCCAACAGAGACCAAGATTAATGCTATGCATTATTAAACATGGGCAAAGCCCTAGCACAGGTCTAATATGTAAGTGCACGGCGGCGCCCCGGCCTCCATCCCGAGGCCAAATGCGGAAGCGATGGTTAACTTTAATTTTTCAAACCGGCACCACCGCGCACTAAAACCCGGAACGGGCCATTAACTAGTCCTAGCTAATTACAAGATGGGAAAGAGAGATATACCGACAGATCCGTGTCCTCCGGTCTTCTCGTCGTCGTCCCGATCTCCCGCGGAAGCTCCGGTCTCTACCTCGTCGCCGGAAGGGCACCACGTCGCCGGCTTCTTTTACGGGCTCCCATCTCTATACCGAGGCAACTCGGGCACGAAGTTGGCGACCCGACGTGCCCAAGGTTTGCTGTAGAATGGTGTAGAACCATGTCTCATTTGGGGTTATGGAGTTTGCCATTTGGTGGAGGAATGAACTATACTTTGGAGGTGGAACTATGGGATTTTTGTGAAGCTAAAAGACCAAAAATCCCCCCATGAAATATTGGGACAGCCCTGTTAGTGTATATGCCCTAGAGGCCATTACTGTATCATACTAGTTTGTATATTACTTAATGGATGCTTGGGATATTCACCTTGTATATACAATCTTGCTCAAAATAGTAGTATGCTACTTGGTTTGTTTCTACTTCAATGTGTACATGTGCTTATTTTTGTATATCGCCTATACACATTAGTGGAGCCCTTAGGATCTTTGCTTGATTACCAGCGATGTGATGGCCGTCACACTAGTGGGGCTGGGTAATCTATAAGCACATCCTTATGCAGGTCCCTGGTCGCAGGACTATCGAGACAGGGCATCGATACTCCGGAGTAGACCAGCGCATTCGCTTCTCATCCCAGTGTGGGAGACGGTCTGTCCCACAGCCGTCAGTACGTCCTACTTGAGATAGTATGCAGGTGCTCGTTAGGTTACGGGTACACTGGACAGGACTCGTCGGGAACTGACTAGTTGGTATTATACCTATCGTCAGTTATCAGTTCCCAGGTGACATGAGTACAGCTTAGTCCGCTGACTCGACACTGTCATTCCGCCTCGAGTGTGTTCCCACTGTACTTTGATCACTACCCTACCACGGCTCAAAGGAGTCGTGCAAACAGGTAGTGGTTGGGTGCAGTCCCGAAGCACTTGGAGGCAGTGACGGTTAGACAGGATTCGTCTCTCCCGGTATTGGGGGTTGACATCGCGCTGTGTCTAGGAGAGCCATTACACGAGTAGTCCCTGGCCAGGGCAAACGAGATATACTGGTAGGTTTCCAGTGTTATCTCAGGGTGTTTTGGGCTTCGCTCCGGCACGACTTGTACCGCTATTGGGGGACTGACGTTTACCGCCCCCTAGGCCCGCCATGCGATGTATCAGACGAACAGACCGGACTGTACGGAGAATGTCACACTCAGGCTCAGTAGGAGTTCAGATGGGTTTCGCCTCGTCGGTCTTCTTGTCGGCATTACCTGGGGACCGTTACGCACAGCTAGTGCCGCTTGCGGTCTGTGGTTAAACCCACTGCCAGCGTAGTGTCGAGTCTTTAGAGTCCCACACAGAAAGCTTTTCGCCTTTAGGCAAAAGAGTAGAGGTCGCATGGTATTGCGACAGGTCGCATGGTTTTGCGACAGGGTTCGGTCACATCCGTGCACTTGTGCGCGTACAGTGTCCGGACAGTTTACACTAGCGGGCTTTGGTTTAAGCCAGATTCTAGTGTACCTTATGGGATTGGATTTATCCATTTTGCATTCGTGTTCCTCGGAACGCGGATGCGGGTGTGTATGCACAGTTGACAGGGAGGCAGAGGTAGCGGATTCTCATTAGGGTTGTTGACAGTTGACCGTTGACTATTTGACTTTTTGCTCAACCCTAATGAGAATTTGATATGTGATTAACTATTATATTAATTAAGTATTATGGTGACATGGTTGTTGACTTTTGTTGACTTTGTTGACTTGTTGACTTTTGTTGACTTGTTGACTTTGTTGACCGGTTGACTAGGCTTGACTAGTTGACCATCATGATAACCATAGCCATCATTTCATGGCAAAGACTTTTGTTTACTTGCTCATTTGTGTAAAATGAGTGCATGAAATGATATGGTTATGGTTGCTTCAAACCATCACATAAGACTTTTTTTTTGATATGATGAGTTATGATCACTTTGGATTATGAGAGGGTGAAAGACAAAAGAGTTGCTCATTCTTTCTTGCTCATTCTCTCTCTTGTTCTTGAGCTCTCCTTTTGCTCTCACCCTCAACCTCTTGCTCCCTCTCTTGATCCTATGGTTCTATTGTCTCATGAGTTGAGAATCAAGAACCATAGATAAAATCCCATTCTATTTCTTCTCTACTCATTCTAGTTCACTAGGTTTAGCAAACCAAGTGAACTAGTTTCTTCAAAGAACGAAGAAGGAGCTAAAGGTTGGAGCTTTCAGGTGGATCTATCTTCGGCGTACGGAGACGACGAGAAGAAGCCATCGGACCACCATCGGAGCTTTGAAGACGAAGGAGTTCAAGACAAGCAAGGTATAACCCCCTAACCGAGTAGCTAGAAACTCATAGTTAGGATGTTAGATAGATGTTTAACCAAGATCCGGGTTTTAGGTCCATGTTACCACCTCCGTAAAAATCATTTTTTACCAAATTCCGCTTTCCCGAAAGTACCGGGAGAGGTAGCATGGACTTACAGTGGTATCAGAGCCAGGTTAAACTCTATCTAGCATGTTAGCAAGTAACTAGAAGATCGATCAACGAAAAAATCCCGAAACAAACCCCAAAAATTTGCAGTTTCTGTCGATTTTTCCACTGTTCAAAAGTTGATTATTTTAACACCTAAAATCGGCTCAGGCTTTTCTGTGAGCACCCACCAAAAATTGTCCGACGTTCGAGTCAAAGGGCCGCGGAAACGCGGCGGGAGCACGCTCCCGCCGCGGATCCGCGGCCGAGTCGACTCGGCCGAGGTAAATTTTTGGTGCAGTTTTTTTATGGGGGTATTTTGGGATTTTTAGCATATATATTTTCAACCCAGATTTTCCAGAACGAAAATTTTATTTTGGGGTCCCGAAAATCCGTATTTTTGATCGAACTTCTAAAAGACTTGAGCTAACGGGTTTTTCTGTAATGTGATATTTGTATTGAACGTCTACTAATCGCTATATGTCGATTAGTGGGGGTTATACAAATCTGTGATCTGTAATGTTGATGGAATGTGTATATGAATATGTTGGATTGTCGCGGGTGAATAGCCGGGGGTTGTGAGACGAGAGTTTTCTTTTCTTTCAATCCATGTAAATTTGTAAATTGATGTAATAATTATTTGTATGGCCGCACAACCGGGTCGGGGTTGTAGCCGTCATTGTATAATTTCTTTTTACTGTTTTTGCTCCTAGGATAGACCCATGGAGGGGGTGCACAAACTACCGGGTACGCCGAAGTGTCGAGTGGCCTACTCATGGCGATGAGGGAGGTTGCTACGCTTCGGGTACTTGGCGGGTAGTTTGCCGCACCCGTAGGGGTCTTGGGTGGGGTATTTGGCTATTCACCGCGACCGTGTAATTTGTCTTTCGTTACAGGTTCGTACGAATTACAGATTCCTAGTATATCCAATGTATTCATCTGTGATCTGAAATGTTTATCATTGCAGTATATCTATATATGATATAATTTAGGCATTGCTTATGTTTTACAGACGCGCTAGCCCAGCCCCCGCTCTGTCGTTAGTTAAGTAACCTAACGGGTAATGACGGGGCCCCGTGGCGAATGCGAATGGCATAAGCGTACGTCATATTTTGGTTGTTTTCTGCAATGGTAGGATTAAATGATGGGACGCATTAAAAGAGCTAATGCAAGAATATCACGCATTAAAAGAACTAATGCATGATAATAAACCAAGTTAAAGTCGTTGGAACACTTTCGAAAAACCACTCGGTTCTTTTCAAAACCAACTTTTAAATGCGGAGCTTGAGCCACTCCTTTTAAAAGCTATCTCGTTCCATCGACCAAATCAAGTTCACTACGTTCACGGTTTTGCCAAAACCATTCGTAGCCCTCCGTCGTTTCGTATGAATATTCAATAGTATTCAAGCTGTGTTTGTTGACCTTCGTCAAGGCATAGTGATTGGTAGCTATTGGGTATTCATATGTAGCATAGATAGATGCGTTGGTTTGGGACATTCGCATTACCTTGTTGACCTTCGTCAAGGGTATATACGGGTGGATTCAAATTAACCTGGATAATGACGGGCAGAACTTGACATGTGACTTATGATTTGTTGACCTTCGTCAAGGTCATAAGAGCATGGGGCAAAAATCCACATCGGGAGTTTCATAAGTACTGAAACTTGCTAGATTTGCATACCATTTAGAGTGTGATGATTCTGGTAGGATTCCTTCAGTTTCGTCACGCGATGATATTTGGATCCCGATCCTACTGTGAGTATATGCTACTCCTCGGGAAATTTCTCACTAAACGATCAATGCTATAAACCTAGTAGGTGCCTAGAAAGGTGTTAGCGGGGCTATGCCCCCAGGGAAAAGAGGTTCTTTAATTAAGGAACTTCGCGAAAGCGTTGGAAAACCTCCCTCGAAGTACCAACACCGGCCTGGCTGAACGGTTAAGCAAGTATTGTACGGTGGGATTGATCCCGGCTAATTCTTCCTTTATGGTTTGAGGAGGGATTCGAGAAACAGTGAGAGCCATCCTGTTTAGACAAACTAAAAACCACTCTAAACTTGCAAGAGCATCATGCTGAGTGTTTCTTCTTCTCTCTCCTAATTGCAGCGACCAAATCGACATGACTGGACTTAAGTTACTCCTAGATAAAAACAAACTGACAGGGCCAAACTACAAAGATTGGCTCAGGAATGTCAAGATAGCAATCACTTACGACAAGCTGGGGTATCTTCTTACCACCAAAGCTCCCCCTGTCCCTGGTCCAACTTCCAGCGTCGCGGATAAGGAAATCCGCAAGACTTGGGAGATTGATAGCGTGAAGGCCAAATGCCTCCTGCTTGCCTCGATGGACAACGAACATCAGAGGAGGCACGAGAATATGGACATGGAATCCATATTGCTTCATACAAAAGAACTGTATGGAGAGCAATCTCGTATCGCAAGATACGAAGCGTCGAAAAAGTTATTTTCGACAAGAATGGCCGTCGGATCATCAGTAGCCGAGCACGTGCTAAAGATGATCGGCTACATTGAGGAGCTCGCTGACCTAGGGATCACATTGGAGAGTGAGCTATATACGGATATAGTTCTCCAGTCCCTTCCTTCCACTTACGCCCAGTTTATACTGAACTTCAACTTACAAGAAAAAGAGGTTGAACTTTCAGAGCTCCTCAACATGCTGAGGAGCGCAGAGGGCACCCTACAGAAAGGTAGGGATACATCCACTTTGTTTGTAGGAGGATCATCTTCTTCTAGGTCCAAGGCGAAAGCCAAGGGAAAGAAGAAGAAAGCCCCCGCCAAACCAAGGGTCGGTGTTAGTAAAGTGGATACGAAGGGAAAAGCAAAAGCAACAAAGATAGCGGGGAAGCTTGTGGATAAGGAAGAATGCTTCTATTGTCATAAGAAAGGACACTGGAAGAATGATTGCAGGGCCTGGAAGGCCAGAACACAGGAATTGAAGCAGGTTGCAGCTTCAGCTTCAGGTGTGTATGTTATTGAAAACTGTCTTTCAATAAACTCTACTTCCTGGGTATTGGATACCGGATCAGGATCTCATATCTGTAATTCTTTGCAGGCGTTGAGAAACCGTAGGGTTTTGAAGGCAGGTGACATGACCCTCAGAGTTGCGAACGGAGCTAGCATGGATGCTAAAGCCGTGGGGGACTATCACCTGGGAATGTCAGATGGACATGTTTTGGTTTTGCGTAATTGCTTTTTTGTACCCAACGCAACTTGTAATATCATTTCTGTATCTTTAGTTTCTAAAGAAGGTTATGAATTTGCGTTCGTAAGTAATGTTGTAAACATTCACCTTAATCAAGTTTTGATTGGGTCAGGTACATTGAGTAATGGTATATACGTGTTAAACCAACCACAGATTTTCAACGTCCAGAATACACACAAAAGAAAGTCTCCGGAAATGAATCAGACTTTCTTATGGCATTGTAGATTGGGTCACATCAATGAGAGAAGGTTGACTAAGTTACATACAGAAGGATATTTGAATGCGTTCGAATATCAATCGTATGCCACTTGTCAATCTTGTCTCAAAGGAAAGATGACAAAGACTCCGTTTACTGGACAAGGAGTAAGAGCGAGCGAGCTCTTGGAACTCGTACACAGTGACGTGTGCGGTCCAATGTCTACACATGCCCGAAGCGGACATTCTTACTTCATTACTTTTACGGATGACTTCTCAAGGTACGGCTATGTCTTCTTAATGAAACATAAGTCCGAGGCCTTTGGAAAATTCCAGGAGTATAAGAATGAAGTAGAGAAACAGACCGGCAAAAGTATTAAGATTCTAAGATCGGATCGAGGTGGAGAATACTTAAGTGCCGAATTCCTGAATTACTTAAAAGAGAATGGTATTCTCTCTCAGCTTACTCCTCCATACACTCCGCAACATAATGGTGTATCGGAGAGATGGAACCGAACCCTATTGGATATGGTTCGGTCCATGATGAGTAACGCTGAGTTACCGCGATCATTCTGGGGATATGCACTAGAAGCAGCTGCGTATCTCTTGAACAAGGCTCCCACCAAGACTGTGCCTACCACCCCATATGAGATGTGGACTGGGAAGAAACCCTGTCTTAAGTATCTTAAGGTATGGGGATGTCCAGCTTTTATAAAAAAGCAGCATGCGGACAAGCTTGAGGCACGTTCAGTACAGTGTAAGTTTGTGGGATACCCAAGGAACTCCAGGGGGTATCTTTTCTATTCAGCTGAGGAACAAAAGGTTTTTGTTTCTCAGCATGCCCGCTTCTTGGAAACTGAGTTTTTGGAAACCCAGATAAGTGGGAACACAATAGAACTGGAAGAGGTTCCAGAACCACAGACTGTTACTGAAAGCTTAGTGGAACCAGAGGGTTCAACAGAACAGGACATTCCTACGCCGCTCCGCAGGAGTAGTAGGCAGTCTCATCCGCCCGAGAGATACTACGGTTTTCTCATAGACGGGGATAGAGAGGATTGCATCATAGAATATGATGAGCCTACTAGCTTCCAGCAGGCCGTTCAGAGCGTTGACTCGGTGAAATGGCTGGATGCAATGCGGACCGAAATGGAGTCCATGTACACCAACAAGGTATGGACGTTGGACATTGCTCCAGACGGGGTAAAACCCGTAGGATGCAAGTGGATCTTCAAAAGGAAGATTGGTGTAGATGGACAGGTTGAGACCTATAAAGCTAGGCTGGTAGCAAAGGGTTTTCGTCAAAGACCTGGCTTGGACTATGACGAAACCTTTTCTCCAGTAGCCATGCTGAAATCCTTTCGGATCCTTCTTGCCATTGCTGCCTTCCACGATTATGAGATCTGGCAAATGGACGTAAAGACAGCTTTTCTAAATGGAAATTTAGAGGAGTGTGTCTATATGGACCAGCCAGAGGGTTTCATTCAGAGTGGGAGCAGCGGAAAGGTGTGCAAGTTGCTTAAGTCCATCTATGGACTAAAGCAGGCATCGCGGAGTTGGAACATCTGCTTTGATGAGACGGTCAAAGAATTTGGCTTTATCAAAAATCCAGATGAACCATGCATCTATAGTAGATTTGTAGCGAGAACTGTAGTATTCCTCGTTTTATACGTGGATGACATTCTCTTAATAGGAAATGACATTCCTATGCTACAATCTGTCAAGGGGTTCTTGTCACACAGGTTCTCCATGAAAGACCTGGGTGATGCCTCGTACATTCTGGGTATCCGGATCTACCGTGACAGATCCAAAAGAATATTAGGACTTTCTCAGTCCAGGTACATCGACACCATACTGAAGAGATTCAGTATGGAAGATTCCAAGCGCGGTAACCTACCGGCTTGTCACGGGATCACCCTCTCTAAAGAGATGTCTCCCAAGACTGATTTGGAGAGGGATCGCATGTCTATTATACCCTACGCTTCTGCGGTAGGCTCTATAATGTATGCGATGTTATGTACCAGACCGGATGTAGCTTATGCACTAAGTGTGGTAAGCCGATATCAGTCAAACCCTGGGGAGAAACACTGGATAGCGGTAAAGAACATTCTCAAGTACCTGAGAAAGACTAAGGAGATGTTCTTGGTGTATGGCGGAAAAGACCTCCAGATCGAGGCCTTTGCTGACTCCAGCTTCCAGAGTGACAAGGATGATTCCAAGTCCATGTCGGGTTTTGTCTTTACCCTCAATGGAGGGGCGGTGTGTTGGAAGAGTTCCAAACAAGAAACCGTTGCAGACTCGACGATGGAAGCGGAATACATCGCTGCATCTGATGCCACAAAAGAAGCTGTCTGGATGAGGAAGTTCTTGAAAGAACTTCAGGTGGTTCCGTCCATAGTTGATCCAATACCTCTGTATTGCGACAACAACGGGGCTATAGCTTTAGCGAAGGAACCCAGGTCCCATCAGAGATCCAGGCACATCTTAAGGCGGTATCACCTGATCAGGGAGATCGTAGATCGCCAGGAGATCGAGGTTCGGAGAGTCGCTTCAGAAGATAACACTGCAGATCCATTCACCAAGGCCCTACCCTAGACTCAGTTCGAGCGGCTGATCGAGATGATAGGTCTTCGATACGCCAGTACATGGCCTTAGTGCAAGTGGGAGATTGTTAGTGTATATGCCCTAGAGGCCATTACTGTATCATACTAGTTTGTGTATTACTTAATGGATGCTTGGGATATTCACCTTGTATATACAATCTTGCTCAAAATAGTAGTATGCTACTTGGTTTGTTTCTACTTCAATGTGTACATGTGCTTATTTTTGTATATCGCCTATACACATTAGTAGAGCCCTTAGGATCTTTGCTTGATTACCAGCGATGTGATGGCCGTCACACTAGTGGGGCTGGGTAATCTATAAGCACATCCTTATGCAGGTCCCTGGTCGCAGGACTATCGAGACAGGGCATCGATACTCCGGAGTAGACCAGCGCATGCGCTTCTCATCCCAGTGTGGGAGACGGTCTGTCCCACAGCCGTCAGTACGTCGTACTTGAGATAGTATGCGGGTGCTCGTTAGGTTACGGGTATACTGGACAGGACTCGTCGGGAACTGACTAGTTGGTATTATACCTATCGTCAGTTATCAGTTCCCAGGTGACATGAGTACAGCTTAGTCCGCTGACTTGACACAGACATTCCGCCTCGAGTGTGTTCCCACTGTACTTTGATCACTATCCTACCACGGCTCAAAGGAGTCGTGCAAACAGGTAGTGGTTGGGTGCAGTCCCGAAGCACTTGGAGGCAGTGACGGTTAGACAGGATTCGTCTCTCCCGGTATTGGGGGTTGACATCGCGCTGTGTCTAGGAGAGCCATTACACGAGTAGTCCCTGGCCAGGGCAAACGAGATATACTGGTAGGTTTCCAGTGTTATCTCAGGGTGTTTTGGGCTTCGCTCCGGCACGACTTGTACCGCTATTGGGGGACTGACGTTTACCGCCCCCTAGGCCCGCCATGCGATGTATCAGACGAACAGACCGGACTGTACGGAGAATGTCACACTCAGGCTCAGTAGGAGTTCAGATGGGTTTCGCCTCGTCGGTCTTCTTGTCGGCATTACCTGGGGACCGTTACGCACAGCTAGTGCCGCTTGCGGTCTGTGGTTAAACCCACTGCCAGCGTAGTGTCGAGTCTTTAGAGTCCCACACAGAAAGCTTTTTGCCTTTAGGCAAAAGAGTAGAGGTCGCATGGTATTGCGACAGGTCGCATGGTTTTGCGACAGGGTTCGGTCACATCTGTGCACTTGTGCGCGTACAGTGTCCGGACAGTTTACACTAGCGGGCTTTGGTTTAAGCCAGATTCTAGTGCACCTTATGGGATTGGATTTATCCAGTTTGCATTCGTGTTCCTCGGAACGCGGATGCGGGTGTGTATGCACAGTTGACAGGGAGGCAGAGGCAGCGGATTCTCATTAGGGTTGTTGACAGTTGACCGTTGACTATTTGACTTTTTGCTCAACCCTAATGAGAATTTGATATGTGATTAACTATTATATTAATTAAGTATTATGGTGACATGGTTGTTGACTTTTGTTGACTTTGTTGACTTGTTGACTTTTGTTGACTTGTTGACTTTGTTGACCGGTTGACTAGGCTTGACTAGTTGACCATCATGATAACCATAGCCATCATTTCATGGCAAAGACTTTTGTTTACTTGCTCATTTGTGTAAAATGAGTGCATGAAATGATATGGTTATGGTTGCTTCAAACCATCACATAAGACTTTTTTTTTGATATGATGAGTTATGATCACTTTGGATTATGAGAGGGTGAAAGACAAAAGAGTTGCTCATTCTTTCTTGCTCATTCTCTCTCTTGTTCTTGAGCTCTCCTTTTGCTCTCACCCTCAACCTCTTGCTCCCTCTCTTGATCCTATGGTTCTATTGTCTCATGAGTTGAGAATCAAGAACCATAGATCAAATCCCATTCTATTTCTTTTCTACTCATTCTAGTTCACTAGGTTTAGCAAACCAAGTGAACTAGTTTCTTCAAAGAACGAAGAAGGAGCTAAAGGTTGGAGCTTTCAGGTGGATCTATCTTCGGCGTACGGAGACGACGAGAAGAAGCCATCGGACCACCATCGGAGCTTTGAAGACGAAGGAGTTCAAGACAAGCAAGGTATAACCCCCTAACCGAGTAGCTAGAAACTCATAGTTAGGATGTTAGATAGATGTTTAACCAAGATCCGGGTTTTAGGTCCATGTTACTGTCACGACCCGCAGGGTACGGAACGTGACTGGCACTTAAGTTTACGAAACGTCTAAAGGCGTCCGTAAAATAAGTAAGCCAAAAGCCCAGAAAACAAAACCAATTAAGCAAAAGAGTGAAGAAAACCCAATCAATTGAAAGCGAGTTATCAAATAAGTCATGTAAAACCCTTTTTTAAAACAATACTAATTTTTCCGAAAATTTCGGCAGAGTCTCCTTTGTAAATACTGGCCCCCAAAAATGGGTACAACAAGAATATATGTAAAACCAACAAATAAGGCATCCCCAAGCGGGAGCTAGCTCTTCGCCATAAGGCGGTCACAAATCCCACGCAATGTAAATGACAATAAGCATAATAATCATAAGGAAGCATGAAAAAGTAGCATGTCGGCTCAAGTGAGCTCGACCCCAAAATACAGCATAAAATCCACAAACCTCACAGTCTCATCTCTAGGTCAATATACAATAATCTGGTAGAAACAGTAGATGGAGTACACTAGATACAAGAATATACAAGGTGGTACAAAAATGATAACATAACCCACCTATGAGCAAATCTCGAGTCCAGGCAAAAGATGCAAAAGAAGCAAGCGCACCCGCCGCTACTGAACTGACGGAGCGGACCTGCAACAGGCTATGGCACAACGGGGGTGAGTTGCCAACTCGTGAGTAATAAATAACATCTGCAAAGGCTATCGTATGTATGCACACAAGCATCCTAGCATCTAAAATACAGGTATGACTGGATGCACTAGCAGGTGTGTATATCATATCAGTGTGCTAATATGTATGCAACATGAAAATCTGAGGTCTCAATAGGTATATATAAGAAATATTTTATCTCTTTTTGTTTTTGAAACTCTTTTAGAATGCCAGCATAATGTCAATGAATCGACGAAAATCGGTGTCCAGCAACGACACCCAAAAGCTGTCTCAAATCTCATAAATGTATCTCTGGCCTCAGCCGTCCGGCTGACCCATCTCAAATATCAATATCTCAATCATCTAGCGGCCACGGTCGGTATCCTCTGGATATCCGCCGTCCCAAACAGTCACCGGTAGGTAATCCGTCCCCTGCCAGGCTCAACGTCATCACCACATTCCTCTTGCCCCGGGGTACCTTACCGGGCCCACCATGTACCCGTGCCGGTTCCTCCACTCCTCGACACGGATTTCCAAATCCACAGCAAACTCATGGTGGACGACACTTACATCACTAGAAAACCGCAATTTACATATTTTAAAAATATAATAAGTTTAGAAATTTTGCGGCTTTCCCCCGAAATCCAGCAATATCATAAAATCTCAAGAAATCCTCATAAGTGCATATATCAATGATAATGAATGCGTATGATATCAATAATCAAGTTGCGATGTGTGATTAATGGATTAAGCATGAACAATTAATATGATGAAGTACATGCACATGAATAGCAATTCTACGGTTTCATTTTAAGGAATTAAAGGCAATAGCACCAGTTTAAATATCCATTAGTAAAAGGTTTAAATTTAAATGTTATCTAGTGTGGTGGCATGGCAATTACCAGGGTGTGTGTGTAAGCATGACTAGTGCTCGTGCTGCATATAAAAACCTGGTAATGGTGTATGTGTCCTACAATTGAGTTTGCGTATATGGGTATAATATATTGATCTAATTGCAGCAATTATCATGCCAGTAATATTATTCTAATGTCACAAGTGGTTATCCAGTTTACTATTTTTCAATTTACTAAATCTATCGGGCGACTTGCGCCATCCAAACGATCGTCCCCCGTAGATGTTAAATCTACTCACCGGGATCCCTGGCTAGCTGTGTCCAATCACCGCCTTTCCCTTTCGCGCCGCGTCTGACGTCTCCGCGACCGAACCTGGAATTTACATCAATACCAAATATAAGGTTACACATTCAAGAACGACGCAAAACCCCCAACGAAACTACTAACGTTCTCTAGCTAGGTACAACGTGCACAAAGTGCGCGGAACACACGCGAAAATCGCAAAAACTGCCAAAAAACGCCGATTTGGTCGCCCGGCAAAACTAAAACCCGACTACCCAAAAAACCGCACTCACGCATCCTAAAAGTCGTAGGACAAGCCATTACAATCATCAAGATACCAAAAATAATTCATCACATAATTTTTATACAAAACTAGTAAGCATTTGCATTCCAAAATCGGTGCAAAAATCGCCGATTTGCGAAAAAAAACGACTACAATAAAGCATAATTACCCAAGCACACTACAAGCAATCTACAAACACTAATTACAACACAATAGCAATGATTCCAATCCTATTTTCCATAACCACCAATTCTTGAATTTATAACCTAGCAAAATCCAATCAATTTCCACACTTGAAAACTTAATTTAACACAACAAAAGCCCACTTAAGAAAATTAATCACTTAGATTAGGTTAGCAAAATACTAGATAACAAATTAGGTTTAATCAACTAAATAATGGTTTCTAAACCTTAATCAACTCACTAATCAAGCTTCAAATACCATTTCCATACAAAAACCCTCTCTTGAAAATCCTAAAACAACAATTTCACACTTCTAAATTTAACCAAATTAGCATAATTGAAAACTACATCAACAAGATAACTATATGGATTAGTTAATTAACCACTAGATTAACTATAAAACATTCTAATTAAGTATTATGGCTTCAAAACCCTAGCTAAAATTTTTCAAGCAAAACCTAAGAAAACTAGATTAAAACTACACTAAATTTAACACTAAACCATGCATTTAAAGGAATTAGCAACAAAAGAAAGTAACTTTGATGGAATTTATACCTCTTGATCAATGGATCAAGCAAGAAAATTTTGCTCCAAATGATGGCCTCAACACCAAGATCCAAGCAAGAATGGCTAAGGATAATGATAGCTTAAGGATTTTGTTTGGATTTTTGAATTAAATCATGGATTTTGATGTATTTTCTTGAAGAAATTGAAGAAAATGAAAAGAAAAGAGAGGAAGAAGAGGGTGTGCAGGATTTTCGGCCAGAGGAGGAATGGGGGAGGGTGTGGGCAAGTGGGGAAAGTCAAGGGTCAAGTTCCAAAGTCAAATGTATCATAACTTATTCATTATATTTAAAATAAATCAAAAAAACCCTCAAATCAACTCAAGAAAGCAACTAAAAAAAAGAGGCCAGAAATTTCTGGACTTGGACAAGGTGGGGCTGTCCTAGGGCTGAGGAAAAAGAGAGAGGGGTTTTACAAAAGAAATTTTATGCAAAAAGGCCCCCTACAACTCAAAATTTGCAAGTTTTAGCTCAAAATTCAATAAATTCGTTTCAAATCATAAAAATTTGTTAAAAATCAAAATAAATTACTAAAAATTTATGTTATCACTAGATTATAATTATCATAATTTTAGAGATTAAAATTAGCCCGGAAAAATTTTTATTTATCGCTTATTTAATGTATTTTCTTACCGGCTTAAAATAATATTAAAAAATTGAAAAATTAGGGAAAATTTTTAAACGACCAGAATTTCATAATTAACTCATTAGCTACTAAAAACAAGCAATTACCTATCCCTTTTAGGTATAATTAGCCCTAAACTGCAAAATATCGAGAAAGACGGTTTTCGGGAAAATACCGAATTTTCACCGAATTTCAGGAAAACACCAAAACGACTTTTCAAGACGCTACAATCTTCCCCCCTTAAGAAAATTCGGTCCCCGAATTTAAAAATATAGCTACGCGTACCTTCGAAGAGATGGGGATATTTCTTCCTCATCTCGCCCTCGGTCTCCCAGGTAACCTCCTCGCTGCTCGGGCTACGCCAAAGGACCTTGACGGTTGGTATAATCTTCGATCTCAACTTCTTCACCTGCCGATCCAGGATGGCCACCGGCTGCTCTGCAAATAAAAGGTCGCGCTCTAGCTGGACTGTCGGGTGCTGAATCGCATGCGAAGGGTCGTGAAGGTACTTGCGGAGCATCGAAACATGGAAGACGGGGTGAACATCGGGAAAGCTGGGAGGAAGAGCCAAACAATATGCAACAGCGCCAACATGCTCGAGGATCTCGAAGGGACCTACGAATCTAGGGCTAAGCTTCCCCTTTCGCCCAAAACGCATCACGCCCTTCATCGGAGAGACCCTCAGAAAAACATGGTCGCCAACTGCGAACTCTAACCTGCGACGGCGCCTGTCTGCATACGATTTCTGCCTGCTCTGAGCCGCTCTCATCCGGTCTCGGATCAACTGGATCTTCGATGTCGTCTCCTCAACAAGCTGCGGCCCCAAAATGCTGCTCTCACTGAGCTCTGTCCAACAAACGGGCGATCTGCATCTCCTCCCATACAATGCCTCGAATGGTGCCATCTGAATAGTATCCTGGAAGCTGTTGTTGTAGGAGAACTCCACTAGAGGTAAATGACGATCCCAGCTACCACCAAAGTCTAAAACGCATGCTCTGAGCATGTCCTCGAGAGTCTGAATGGTCCGCTCTGACTGTCCGTCTGTCTGCGGATGAAACGCTGTGCTGAAGCTCAAACGAGTGCCCAAAGCCTCCTGAAGTCTCTGCCAAAGTCGGCTGGTGAACTGAGTGCCTCGATCTGACACGATACAAGTCGGTACGCCATGTAGTCGCACGATCTCGTCAATATAGAGCTGAGCATACTGAGCGAAGCTGAAAGTCGTCTTCACCGGCAGGAAGTGAGCCGCTTTCGTCAATCTATCCACGATCACCCAGATGGAGTCGTACCCTCGACTGGTCCTGGGTAGACCCACAACGAAATCCATCGAAATCTGCTCCCATTTCCACTCTGGAATGGCTAACGGCTGTAGCTCTCCCGCGGGCCTCTGGTGCTCGGCCTTGACTTGCTGACAAGTCAGGCATCTCGAAACGAACTCCGCAATGTCCCTCTTCATCCCGTCCCACCAGTAGGTCTCTCTCATATCATGGTACATCTTGGTGGAACCGGGGTGGACACTATACACTGATCGGTGTGCCTCCTCAAGAATGTCGCGCCGCAATCCATCAGCATCTGGTACGCACAGTCTAGATCCATATCGTAAAATCCCCTGATCGTCAATCACGAACTCGGAAAATCTGCCCTGTCCCATCTGTGCCATGATCTCTGAGCAACGGTCGTCACTGCGCTGTGCCTCATATATACGGTCAAGCAACTGTGGGCTTGCACGAACATGCGCGAGCTGTCCCCCTGTCTGAGTGAACTCGAACTCAACTCGGCTGTCGCATAACATCTGCCAATCTGCTGAAGACTGCCTCTGCACTACGCGCAAAAAGGATAGACTACCTCCGGGCCTCCTACTCAACGCATCTGCCACCACATTTGCCTTGCCGGGGTGATATAAGATCTCGCAGTCGTAGTCTTTCACCAACTCCATCCAACGACGCTGTCTGAGGTTCAGGTCTCGCTGCTGAAATATGTACTTTAAGCTCTTGTGATCGGTGAATATCTGACACGACTCGCCGTAAAGGTAATGTCGCCAAATCTTCAGTGCAAAGACCACTGCAGCCATCTCCAAATAATGAGTGGGGTAGTTCTGTTCATGCTTCTTCAACTGCCGAGAAGCATAAGCGATCACCCGGCCATGCTGCATCAATACGCATCCTAATCCCACTCGCGAAGCATCACAGTAGACAACAAATCCGCCTGATCCCGAAGGTAAAGATAATACCGGCGCCGTAGTCAAACAAGTCCGTAGCTGCTGAAAACTGCGCCCGCACTCCTCTGTCCAAACGAAAGGAACTCCCTTCCGGGTCAAACTGGTCAACGGTGCAGCTATACGGGAGAAGTCCTGAACAAAACGCCTGTAGTAGCCCGCCAGGCCTAGAAAACTACGGATCTCAGTAACCGATGTAGGTCGGGGCCACTGCTGAACAGCCTCAATCTTCTTCGGGTCCACACAAATGCCGTCTCTCGTAACCACGTGACCCAAGAATCCGACGCTGTCCAGCCAGAACGCACACTTGGAGAACTTCGCGAACAGCTGGTGCTCCCTCAGAGTCTGTAACGTAATCCGCAAGTGCTGCTCGTGCTCCTCTCTGCTCCGGGAGTACACCAAGATATCGTCGATAAACACGATGATGAACAAGTCAAGATACGGCCTGAATGTACGGTTCATCAAATCCATGAATGCTGCTGGGGCGTTGGTGAGTCCGAACGACATCACCAAAAACTCGTAATGGCCATAGCGTGTACGGAAAGCTGTCCTCGGTATATCCTCCTGTCGAACTCGCAGCTGATGGTATCCTGATCGCAAGTCGATCCTCGAAAATACCCCGCACCCTGAAGCTGGTCGAACAAATCATCAATGCGCGGCAACGGATACCTGTTCCGAACGGTAACTTTGTTCAGCTGGCGGTAGTCGATACATAAGCGCAAACTTCCATCCTTCTTCTTGACAAACAGGACCGGAGCACCCCACGGAGAAACACTAGGTCGAATAAGCCCCTTATCCAACAAATCCTGCAACTGATCCTTCAGCTCTCGAAGCTCTGCCGGGGCCATCCGATAAGGTGGTATAGAAATAGGCCCCGAGCCGGGAATCAAATCAACTGATGAATCCCTCTCCCCGATACGAACGGAACACAAACGAAATACAAACCGAGCGACAAACGACTCGCCTACCGGAGTAACAACAACAAGCGGCTGATCTAACGACGACGACTCACGGCCCAACATCGGTGCAAAGTGTGTAGATACGTACGAATGTGTGGAACCTGGGTCGAATAATACCCGTGCGTCGAAAGAACAAACTGGCAAGGTACCTGTCACAACGGCATTGGATGCCTGCACATCCTGCGGTGTCAAAGCAAATACTCGGGCCTGTCCTCCACCGATAGCAGGCTGACCTCGACCTCGGCCTCTGCCTCCTCGTCCTCTCTGAACAGGACCGCCGCGTCCACGGCCTCTCGGTGCACCTAACTGGCATGGAGCATCGCCTGGGGTAGGAAGTAGGGCTCTCTGAGGAGGGGGTGGTGATGGTGGTAGGGTCACATGCGGAACTGTCGCTGCTCCCTGTCGTCTCACCGGACAGTCTCTGACAAGATGGTGCAAACTCCCGCACCCAAAACATCCTGGCGACTGCTGCTGCCCCTGGGGATAAGAACCATATAACTGTCCCCGCCCAAATCCTCTGCCAGGCCTATCTCTCGGAAAGAATCTGGCGCGCTGCCTCTGAGACGGTACATCGGTGCGAATCCTCTTCGGCCCAGAAACGGCCGAAGTCCGTGATATGCGTGCCTCCATCCGCAATGCCGTATCCATAGCAGCTGAATAAGTGTCGTAGTGCTGGGCGCCAATGGCAAGATATAGCTGGGCATCAAGTCCCTGTACGAACCTCTTCACCATCTTCTCCTCGGTATCCACCAAATACTGAGCATATCGGGATAACTGTGTAAACTGGATGTCATACTCAGACACCGTCATCCCAGGTGTCTTGACTAAGGCCTCGAAGCTGCGAGCTCTGGCGTCACGAACGCCCTCTGGAAGGAAACGGGCTAGAAAGACCGCTGTAAACTCGTCCCAAGTCATAGGCGGCAGACCTGTAGCTCGACCTCTCAAAACTGACTCCCACCATGTCTGCGCGATACCCTCTAGTCGGAAACTCGCAAGCTCTACCCATCGATCATCCGAACATCTCAGCGAACGGCAGATCCTGGCTAAACTGTCAAGGAACGTCTGTGGGTCCTCCGTTGCCTCGGTGCCGGTGAATACTGGAGGTCTCAGCCTCATGAAATCCTGTAGTGAAACCGGAATGGCCACGGTGGTAGTAGTAGGAGCAGGTATCATGGTCGTCTGTGACGTAGTAGGTACGTCATCCGGCCTCGGTGTACAACTGGCTGCAACTAGGGATCCTACCATTTGACGTAGCTCCTGCATGCCTCCCATCATCTGTCGCAACTCCTCCATACCAGTCTCGAGCCTATCCATACGGCCTGGGGAAGGTGGATCGGTCTGTCCCTGCGGCGTAGGCATACCACCCTGCTCATTCCTAGTCTCGGACGAGCCAGCTCGAATCTCATCTCGGGCGGCAGCCCTCTGCGCTCTAATAGCCCTCTGTGGCATAGTGACTGGTACAGGAACAGGACAACAAGAATGGTGCAGTAGAATCATAGGATACACGGAATTGAAGAAGGAATTTCAAGCAAGTATATCCTAAAGTCACTTAGGCGGAGTACCGTATCGCAAGTATGCCGCGGACATACGCACGCTACGTTACCCAGCTTAAGTCACTTACTCCATCTACCAAGGGTCATCCTACACTCAAAAAGGTAAAACCTATCGCTCTGATACCAACTTTCTCACGACCCGCAGGGTACGGAACGTGACTGGCACTTAAGTTTACGAAACGTCTAAAGGCGTCCGTAAAATAAGTAAGCCAAAAGCCCAGAAAACAAAACCAATTAAGCAAAAGAGTGAAGAAAACCCAATCAATTGAAAGCGAGTTATCAAATAAGTCATGTAAAACCCTTTTTTAAAACAATACTAATTTTTCCGAAAATTTCGGCAGAGTCTCCTTTGTAAATACTGGCCCCCAAAAATGGGTACAACAAGAATATATGTAAAACCAACAAATAAGGCATCCCCAAGCGGGAGCTAGCTCTTCGCCATAAGGCGGTCACAAATCCCACGCAATGTAAATGACAATAAGCATAATAATCATAAGGAAGCATGAAAAAGTAGCATGTCGGCTCAAGTGAGCTCGACCCCAAAATACAGCATAAAATCCACAAACCTCACAGTCTCATCTCTAGGTCAATATACAATAATCTGGTAGAAACAGTAGATGGAGTACACTAGATACAAGAATATACAAGGTGGTACAAAAATGATAACATAACCCACCTATGAGCAAATCTCGAGTCCAGGCAAAAGATGCAAAAGAAGCAAGCGCACCCGCCGCTACTGAACTGACGGAGCGGACCTGCAACAGGCTATGGCACAACGGGGGTGAGTTGCCAACTCGTGAGTAATAAATAACATCTGCAAAGGCTATCGTATGTATGCACACAAGCATCCTAGCATCTAAAATACAGGTATGACTGGATGCACTAGCAGGTGTGTATATCATATCAGTGTGCTAATATGTATGCAACATGAAAATCTGAGGTCTCAATAGGTATATATAAGAAATATTTTATCTCTTTTTGTTTTTGAAACTCTTTTAGAATTCCAGCATAATGTCAATGAATCGACGAAAATCGGTGTCCAGCAACGACACCCAAAAGCTGTCTCAAATCTCATAAATGTATCTCTGGCCTCAGCCGTCCGGCTGACCCATCTCAAATATCAATATCTCAATCATCTAGCGGCCACGGTCGGTATCCTCTGGATATCCGCCGTCCCAAACAGTCACCGGTAGGTAATCCGTCCCCTGCCAGGCTCAACGTCATCACCACATTCCTCTTGCCCCGGGGTACCTTACCGGGCCCACCATGTACCCGTGCCGGTTCCTCCACTCCTCGACACGGATTTCCAAATCCACAGCAAACTCATGGTGGACGACACTTACATCACTAGAAAACCGCAATTTACATATTTTAAAAATATAATAAGTTTAGAAATTTTGCGGCTTTCCCCCGAAATCCAGCAATATCATAAAATCTCAAGAAATCCTCATAAGTGCATATATCAATGATAATGAATGCGTATGATATCAATAATCAAGTTGCGATGTGTGATTAATGGATTAAGCATGAACAATTAATATGATGAAGTACATGCACATGAATAGCAATTCTACGGTTTCATTTTAAGGAATTAAAGGCAATAGCACCAGTTTAAATATCCATTAGTAAAAGGTTTAAATTTAAATGTTATCTAGTGTGGTGGCATGGCAATTACCAGGGTGTGTGTGTAAGCATGACTAGTGCTCGTGCTGCATATAAAAACCTGGTAATGGTGTATGTGTCCTACAATTGAGTTTGCGTATATGGGTATAATATATTGATCTAATTGCAGCAATTATCATGCCAGTAATATTATTCTAATGTCACAAGTGGTTATCCAGTTTACTATTTTTCAATTTACTAAATCTATCGGGCGACTTGCGCCATCCAAACGATCGTCCCCCGTAGATGTTAAATCTACTCACCGGGATCCCTGGCTAGCTGTGTCCAATCACCGCCTTTCCCTTTCGCGCCGCGTCTGACGTCTCCGCGACCGAACCTGGAATTTACATCAATACCAAATATAAGGTTACACATTCAAGAACGACGCAAAACCCCAACGAAACTACTAACGTTCTCTAGCTAGGTACAACGTGCACAAAGTGCGCGGAACACACGCGAAAATCGCAAAAACTGCCAAAAAACGCCGATTTGGTCGCCCGGCAAAACTAAAACCCGACTACCCAAAAAACCGCACTCACGCATCCTAAAAGTCGTAGGACAAGCCATTACAATCATCAAGATACCAAAAATAATTCATCACATAATTTTTATACAAAACTAGTAAGCATTTGCATTCCAAAATCGGTGCAAAAATCGCCGATTTGCGAAAAAAAACGACTACAATAAAGCATAATTACCCAAGCACACTACAAGCAATCTACAAACACTAATTACAACACAATAGCAATGATTCCAATCCTATTTTCCATAACCACCAATTCTTGAATTTATAACCTAGCAAAATCCAATCAATTTCCACACTTGAAAACTTAATTTAACACAACAAAAGCCCACTTAAGAAAATTAATCACTTAGATTAGGTTAGCAAAATACTAGATAACAAATTAGGTTTAATCAACTAAATAATGGTTTCTAAACCTTAATCAACTCACTAATCAAGCTTCAAATACCATTTCCATACAAAAACCCTCTCTTGAAAATCCTAAAACAACAATTTCACACTTCTAAATTTAACCAAATTAGCATAATTGAAAACTACATCAACAAGATAACTATATGGATTAGTTAATTAACCACTAGATTAACTATAAAACAATCTAATTAAGTATTATGGCTTCAAAACCCTAGCTAAAATTTTTCAAGCAAAACCTAAGAAAACTATATTAAAACTACACTAAATTTAACACTAAACCATGCATTTAAAGGAATTAGCAACAAAAGAAAGTAACTTTGATGGAATTTATACCTCTTGATCAATGGATCAAGCAAGAAAATTTTGCTCCAAATGATGGCCTCAACACCAAGATCCAAGCAAGAATGGCTAAGGATAATGATAGCTTAAGGATTTTGTTTGGATTTTTGAATTAAATCATGGATTTTGATGTATTTTCTTGAAGAAAATGAAGAAAATGAAAAGAAAAGAGAGGAAGAAGAGGGTGTGCAGGATTTTCGGCCAGAGGAGGAATGGGGGAGGGTGTGGGCAAGTGGGGAAAGTCAAGGGTCAAGTTTCAAAGTCAAATGTATCATAACTTATTCATTATATTTAAAATAAATCAAAAAAACCCTCAAATCAACTCAAGAAAGCAACTAAAAAAAAGAGGCCAGAAATTTCTGGACTTGGACAAGGTGGGGCTGTCCTAAGGCTGAGGAAAAAGAGAGAGGCGTTTTACAAAAGAAATTTTATGCAAAAAGGCCCCCTACAACTCAAAATTTGCAAGTTTTAGCTCAAAATTCAATAAATTCGTTTCAAATCATAAAAATTTGTTAAAAATCAAAATAAATTACTAAAAATTTATGTTATCACTAGATTATAATTATCATAATTTTAGAGATTAAAATTAGCCCGGAAAAATTTGTATTTATCGCTTATTTAATGTATTTTCTTACCGGCTTAAAATAATATTAAAAAATTGAAAAATTAGGGAAAATTTTTAAACGACCAGAATTTCATAATTAACTCATTAGCTACTAAAAACAAGCAATTACCTATCCCTTTTAGGTATAATTAGCCCTAAACTGCAAAATATCGAGAAAGACGGTTTTCGGGAAAATACCGAATTTTCACCGAATTTCAGGAAAACACCAAAACGACTTTTCAAGACGCTACAGTTACCACCTCCGTAAAAATCGTTTTTTACCAAATTTCGCTTTCCCGAAAGTACCGGGAGAGGTAGCATGGACTTACAAGCCCCAACCATATGATGGCCGGCCATGGTGAATCGGGAGAGTGAGAATGAGAGAGGGTGAGAGTGAAAAAGGATAGTCACAAGAATAATCAAGTTAAAGGAAAATGGTTATCATATTCAACCATCACCAAAAGCATGATGACTCCAAAGTCAAGCAATGATCACTAACAAAACCACACTCCACCAACTAATCAACAACCATGATTGCTACAAAAAGTAAAGCAATCATAAACCATGGAAGGTCAAAGGATGGGGCTCCATCATGAAACCATCATGACACAAAAGTATGCAAAGAACACCCTCCATAAATGCTTAATTGCACTAATGCAAATAAGCCCTCCTCCACCAATCTTCGGCCAAAGAAAGATACAAATGAAAAATGGCCAAAACGGAAAGCAAACTGGCAACTCCGGAAAACTGGTCCCGTAATAAATTACAGGAAAACCCCGATACTGTGTATACACACCCGCATCTGTATTCCGACCGAAATACAAATGCAATGAGACAAAATCTACACTGTACTATACTAGGATCCGGCTTAAACCAAAGCCGGCTAGTATTATCCGTTCGATCCTGATCCGTGCAATACCGCACGTATCTGATCGAACCCTGCCATATCTCCATACGGCCTCTACAGCGTTTCGCCCGAAAACTTGAGCAACTGAATGTGGGGGACTCTAAAGACTCGTCAACACCTTGGTTGTGGATTTAACCACTAGCACGTCAGAGGTATAAGCCAATACGTAACGGGCTACCAGGTATTGACCAAAAGGGACATCGATGAGCGAACTCATCCTGACACCCTACTGAGCCTGTCAGTGACAATATCCGTACAGTCTGTTAGTTATGTATATGCCCTAGAGGCCATTGTTGTACATATGATGTATATTATAATGGATGCTTGGATATATATAGAGATGACTTTCTTGCTCGTCATGATAGTATGCTATTTGGTTTCACTTTATCTTAACATGTTGACTTGTATTGGTTTACTGTTTTACTCTCACATGTTGATAAAGCCCTTAGGATCTGTACTCGACTACAGGGACTATGATGAGATCATACTAGTGGGGCCGCGGTAGTCGATGAGTACATCCTATAACTGTTCCTAGTCGAGGGTATATCGAGACAGGGCATCGATACACCAGAGTAGACTAGCGTATACGCATCTTGACCCATATGATGGGTGATGGATGATCGCATATCCATCGGTGTTTGACATCAGAGATGGTGTACGGGTGCTCAGTGGAGACTGGGTACACTGGACGGACTCGCCGAGAACTCCCAGATGGTGATATACCACACGTCAGATGGCAGTTCTCCGGTGACACTGGTACAGGGTAGTCTGTAAACCCGAGATCGTCATAGAGTCTTGTGTGATTCCCACTGTGCTTTGATTTCCACCTTACCACGTCCAAGAGGGCGTGCAAAATGGTGGCTTTTGGGTACAGTCCCGAATCACATGAAGGCAATGAGCGATAGGAGGGGATTCGTCTCTCCCGGTATAGGGAGTTGATGTTGTGCTGTGTTCGATTGGCTATAACTGGAAGTCCCTGGCCAGGGCTGATATAGAGATTTACTGGTAAGTGTTACTAGTAGTTTCTCGACCCGTTATGAGCCACACATCGACATGACTTATCGGTTACTGGGGTCTGACGTATACCACCCCTAGACTTGATATGCGACATATCAGACGAACAGACCGGACTGTACGGGAGTGTTACTGATTGGATTCATAGGAGAACGCACAGGCTAGCTTGTTGATCTTCTGATCGCTCAATACCTGGGTGGCTGTTACGTTTAGCTGACCGCTTGCAGCTTGTGGGTGTTTGATATGATCATCACCTGCTACCGGCGTATTGACGATTCTTTAGAGTCCTACACAGAGGTTTCTTGGCTCAGGCGAAATGGAGTAGAGGCACATATGTGATATGTGCAGGACCGAGAATAATGCGATATGAGATACCGTATTATATTCTCGCGATATTTAGATATGAACCGGGTCATCGGATCAAGTGTTGATTCGATGAATCGGTACATGATATATTAGTCGGTAATATTCGATATAGCCGGATCGTCGGATCAAGTGTTGATTCGATGATTTAATGTATAATAATATATATGATATATTGTATTACATTATCTAATATAGGCTCGCTTTATTATTTCATTTTCTCACTGGATGATACATTGATATATATGCGATATATGTTAATTGTATTATTTTCTTTTGTTGCAAATATATAATATATATGTGATATATATTATTGTGACATGATATGATTAATTGTTAAACATGTTTAAGGATGATTAATTGAAGTTAGGGTTTGATTAGGGTTAGATGCTTCATGCACCTTCTAGAAGCATTTTCTTTTGTCATTGTTTAGATATTTTGTGATGACACATTTTTAACCCAACCAAACCCTAACTCTAGTTATTTTCTCTACACAATCTTAACCACTCATCCTTGACCATGGTTTGTATATCAATCATATACATTTCTTTCTATTCATCACAAAAGAATTAATTCATTATCTTTTCCATTATCATCTTCTTCTCTCTTGAAAAAGCTTACTTGATTTTCTTTATGTGATGAATAAATATGAGAAAATGATTTAAAAAGAAAGCAAAAATACTACTCTATCATCCTCATCTCATCTAGCCCATGAGATTAGTGTGTTCATCTCTTTAGAGTGAGAAAGCTTGAGTCTTTGCAACTTCGACGTAGATCATCGGAGATTTGGAACACTTCAAGCTAGAATGGATCGTTCGAGTCGTGGAGCCTCTCATGAGTCCGGGAGATCGAGGATCGCGGCAAAGGGACTTCTACTCGGAGCTTGTGAAGCGAAGGAGCGGGCTACAAAGGTTGTAATCCCTCACACTTAGATAAAAGTTATCATCTTGCATGTTAAACCCTAATAATCTAGCAAAGATGCCGGCTTTGGGTTGTTCGGCACGTCTAAATTTTTATCCGGGCATGTTTGATGCCTTATGAACCTTCACAAGAGTGCCGCGGAACCCTTCACAGTCCGGTCCGTTCGTCTATGAGCATCGCATGGCGGGCCTAGGGGGTTGGTAAAAGTCAGACCCCCAAAAGCGGTACAAGTCGTGTCGGAGTGTAGCCCAGAACACTCTGAGATACTACTGAAATACCTACCAGTAAATCTCCTGCCTCGGCCGAGGGCTTTGTGTAACGGCTCTCCTAGACACAGCGCGACCTCACCCCCAATACCGGGAGAGACGAACCCCCGAAGATCCGCTCACTGCCTCCATGTGGCTCGGGACTGTACCCAACTAAAACCTGTTTGCACGTCTCCTTTGAGCGTGGTTGGGTAGTAATCAAAGTACGGTGGGAACTCACACGAGACAAATGACGATCCTCAGGTCGATGGACTAACCTGTACACATGTCACCAGGGAACTGCTATATGACGTCAGGTATAAGACCAACTAGCATGTTCCTGGCGAGTCATGTCCGGTGTACTCATAACCCAATGAGCACCTATATACATCTTAGATGAACCAACTGACACCAGTGGCTTGTGAGACTGGCCACCACCCCTCGTCGGGGTCTCGACTGTATACACTAGTCTACTCTGGAGTATCGATGCCCTGTCTCGAAACTCCTACGACTAGGGACCTTTTAAGGATGTGCTTATAGACCCCAGCTCCCACTTCTATGATCGCCCTCATACTGCTGGTGGTCAAGCAAGAATCCTAGGGGCTCTATCAACGTGTAATAGCGACATGTCAGGTCACCTAAAGCAGTACACGATGATAAAGATAAACCTGATAGCATACTATCATCTTGAGTAAGACTGTCCTACCGGGATAGGTCCTCCCTCAATCATTGCAATCATGTGCCTGTGATCCAATAATTGACTCTGAGGGCACTATCTCCAACAATCTCCCACTTGCACTCAAGGCTAATTATTGCGATGTCCCATACTCACAGCCCGTGTGATACCGAACACCCAACTCCTCTACTTATCAGTCTCACAAAGCTCGTTTGCGAAACTATTGCGTTCGAGGAATAGCCTCAGTGAGTGGATCCGCTTTGATGTTTCTTTCTATGTCTCTCTATATCTCAAGTTCGCGGAGAAAACCATCTCCCGAAATGAGTAATACCTGTCTTAGAATGTGTCTGGATGTCTGATGGGACCTAGCTCATTAATGAACTCCAAATCCAAACTTCTTAGACTGTATCGTCAATTGAACTTAATCAGTATCCTGCGCCATGCCTCCCTCAGTATTGCCTTGGACCACCTGTCCAAAATACTGCCCCTCGTCAGAAGGAAAAACTATAACTCTGACAACCTCCTTGTCGTCCATGTCACCTTGGAAGCCTGGAATGATAACTGTCTCCCGCATGAGGCTGTCGTTATCATATTTCTAGAACATCCACTTATGTTCTAAAACTGCTTCCGACTGTTTCTCCAGGATTGGATCAATGTCAACTTATTGCATCTAGTGCAAGAACAACATCTGGTGTGGTACTTGACATCTCATGATTGACTCAATTGCCTAAGCAAGTGATCTGCCAATCATGCACATCCCTCTCCCCTTTAGTCTGTAAGACACCTTTAGAGAGGGTGACTCCATAATCTGCAGGTACACTACCGTGCCAGGAGTCGTCCATTCTAAATACTCTTAGAATGCTGTCTGAGTACCCAGATTGGGAAACCACCCAAATCTAGATCTAAAACCATAGATCTAGTAACCAGTATGTCTGATATAATGTCCAAGTCCCATGTGGAGAAACTACTGTGTGACGACCAAAGTACAACCGATCGCAGTATAGAAATATCACTTCCTATTCTGTGTATGTCATCCAAATACCAGGACATCACACCCTACTACCTTCTCAACAGATCCATCCCCTATTCTGATGAAGTCAAACCTATGACTGTCACATCAGAAATTGATGATCTATCTCCGCTACATCTGCTTTAGTCTATAAATAGACATAAGCTACATGTCCACTAATGCTTCCGCTGCTCCCACTGACTACGACAACCCTCTGGCAGAGTCATATACACGTACACTTCTCAAGCAAGTTTAGAACGACGCTATACTCATCCTCCTGCCGGGTCTCACAGTCTGGAACAACAGTAATGGCAAGTGTGGGTAAACAAGAACTTCCCTGTCACCGTCCTTGAGGCTACCGGAGTACCTCTCGGGTGCCTGAAGTTACCCACCATATCTGCGGAGTGGCCAATGGAATGTCAAACCAGATTGAATCTTTAGGTTCCTATGAAATCTTCAGTAATCGTTTGTGGTTCTGGAATCACTTCCAGTTCTACCATACTCTCACTACTGTTTTCTGAAAAAAAAATCCATTTTTATTAAAACTGTGGCGAGTCTAGAACAATATCGCTATTGTTCTTCCAGATTGGTAGAAAGTCAACCCTCGTCATAGCCTGGGTCAACCCACAAACAGCCATTACAGAAACGTGCCTTGAGTTGTCCAGTGTCTGGTTTTAATCATAAACCGGACAACCCCCCGTACCTTAACATCGTTAAGATATGAACTGTTCTATATCCAATATAGAACCAGAGGCACTGATTTAATTGAACCAGATTCAAATCATGCAGCTGTCTCCAGTGCATGTCAACTAAATGGAAGGAGGCCGATCAGCGTTACTCAACTTAGGAATGCTTCCAATTATGAGTAACATGAAAAAGAAGCAAGTTCTCTTTATCATTACTATCAACTGAATACCATACACAAGTATCTACAACTTCGATCACCTTGAAGAATCCCGATACTTGCAATATCTGGTTCTCTACTTTATTCAAATACCTATAACTTCTCAAAATTCGGATCCTGTGTTTCCACGAAACACCTGTCTAAAAACTAGAGAAGTCATAAGTAAACCGAATATAGTACGAGGACCAACCCCTCTGTCCTGATGGACCTTGGACAACATACAATACTCTATATAAGTCCATTGAGTCTGATAACTCATTCACTGTGTGTCGTAGGTTGAAAATTGTACTATGGTTATGAAGAATTACACCGCTGTTTAATGCTCCTTACCTAACCATCCACTGATATAGGTAAATGTCATAGACATAATTTCAAAAAGGTATATCTCACTCTATGAAAATAGACGTACAGATATATCAATTTGAAATTGGTGCACGACAGCGGATATTCAAAACCAAATATTTGCCGACCGGCAAACAACCCAGGTGACTTCCTCAAATATCACTGATTACAACGAATCCCGATATAATGAGGATGATCACCTAATTCCCACTAACCTACTCCCACTCATCATCTGCAAAACCATACAGATGTGAGAATCATACCTGGTAAATACATACCCTGGAGTAAGGACTAATCGGGAAATCAATTTTCCTTTAACTGTACACAGCGAAACTGAAACATTGAAATGTTTCGATGGGGTATCCCGGTATTCCAAGTAATGCCTCTTCCAGATTCTCGACTGTAACCGTATAATTCTTTGCCAGCTCTCCAAATCCCTTTTTATGTCTTTAGTCATTACCTTCTGCACACCCCTTTAGGCCAAATGGTTTTCTTCCTTCCCTACCGTTCGGCACCAGCCTATGGTTTGGAAGAAGACTATCCAATAAGCATAATGGGTGTACTGTCCTAATCCTAGGAGAACTCGCAATGAGAGAAGGTGAAGATAAAAGACAACCGAATAAACCTTATTCCTATTTCTCCTGAACCAGAATCCATCCCCGAACTGGAATAAGTTCCTTTCGAGTTCGTATACAACCATACGATGGAGTATCCAATAAACTGTGGATCTTCATAGTGATACGGAGTGTCCTGGAGAAATACAAAGGTGAAGTGGGAGTGGTAATGAAATACCTGGTTTTGTCGTGAATATCAGTCGCAATTTACTTTGCCCTCTTACTAATCCCTTGTTATGTCTTTACTTAATACCTTCTGCACACCATCGTTATGCTAATTGGTTTTCTTCATTCCCCACCGTTCGGCACCAGCCTAAGGTTTGGAAGAAGACTATCCAATTTGCGTAATAGGTGTACTACTCCTAAACCAAGGAGTACTCGCAACCTGAGAGAAGGTAAAAGGAAAAGACAACTAAATAGTCCTATCCGTTTCCTCCAGAACCTGAAACCATCCTCGAATAAATTCTTTCGAGTTCGTATATAACCATACGATGGTTTTGTCCAATGGAAGTGGACGTTCGTAGTAATACGGGGTGTCCTGGAGAAAAGGGTAAAAGTAGGAGTGGCAATGAGGTCTGCAACTCTGACAATCCAAAAGCCAGTGTTTAAGAAGGTTCGGTTAATTTTGGTTACTGAGTCATAGTCTTAGGGTCGGGTCAATGGTCCCTGCCGAAGAGAGAGAGAAAAGAAACACTCAGCGTGCACTCTAACCTAGATCAGAATGGTTACCAATTTATCTAATCTGGAAACCTCCCACTGTCACCTCAAATTCTTCTCCAAACCTGAAAGAAGAATTAGTCGGGGTCACCCGAGGAGTAAACTAACTCATTAGTGGGAATCGGGATCCAACTATCATCGCATGACAACGTGACGGAATCCGCTCACGGTATCACACTCCAGAAGGTATGCACATATCTGGCAAGTTTCAGTTCTTTTGAAACTCCCGATGTGATTTTTGCCCCATGCTCTTATGACTTTGACGAAGGTCAACAAATCATAAGTCACATGTCAAGTTCCACCCGTCATTGTCCAGGTTAATTTGAACCCACCCGTACAAGCCCTTGACGAAGGTCAACAAGGCTATACGACTGTCCCAAACCAACGCATCTATCTATGCAACAGAAAGGCAACAAGCAGCTACCATACACTATGCCTTGACGAAGGTCAACAAACATAGCATGAATACTACGTGCTACCCGTCTGAAACGACGGAGGGCTACGAATGGTTTCTGGCGAAAACCTTTAACGTAATGAACTTGATATCGTTGAAGGAACGGATAGCTTTTTAAAAATATAGTGACGAAAACCATTGCTAAAGAGGTCACTCCCGGTGAAGGGATCTCGGCTCTTTCCCCGTACAATGAGGTGCAGGATATTCCAACTGAATACCACGATGCAAAGCAAAAGTAATCGGCTATAGTGAAGTCATTGCCCTGACGCAAACTTTTTGTTCAAGGGGTCACTCCCGGTGAAAGGATCTCGGCCCTTGCCCCGTCGACTAAGGAGCAGGATATTCCAACTGAATACCACGATGCAAAACAAAAGTGAACGTCCTTACAATAACAGCTTTTTGAAAAGTGTTCCAACAACATCAGAATAGGTTTTTTTTTAACTTGCATTGATCCGAATCAACGCAGTCCCATCAATTGATCACACCAAAAAGAACGAAAATATACTGATGTACGTATATGCCATCCGCATTCGCCACTGGGTCCCGTCATTACCCGTTAGGTTAGCTAACTACCGACAGAGCGGGGACTGGACTAGCGCGGATGCAAAACATATACAACATCTACTAATATATATACCAATATATAATATTTCGCTCAAGGCGTGATAAAATGCAACATCACAGAAATGTACAGCATCACAGAACAATACAGATATCTGGGATCCTCGGGTTTCACAGAGCCGCTGAAACCCGACGTTCCCTTGGTCGTGTGGATAGCCTGTGCAATGAAATTCTAGACCCCTACGGGCGCGGCAAGTTACCCGCCAAAACCTGAAGCGATGCAGCCCCCTTCAGCAACGTGAATGGACCACCCAGCACTTCACGGAATCCGGTAACTTGGGCACCCCTCCTGGGTCAACCTGTACCCCCTACGAGTGCGGCGAATAGCCCGCCAATTCTAGAGTAAAGCCCCCTCCGTCTCAATGCCATGAGATGCGGGCTTGTTGCCCTCTAGAATCCGGCTATCCGTGCACCCCTCCGCGGGGCAATCCTAGTACAGAAAGTAAAATATACATACAACGGGTACATCGACCGCAACCTGGCCGTGCCCCAAAATAATAATACAAACAGGCAATGACGGCAGTCCACATGTCGGACGCTCGCCCCGCAATGTCAAATGTACATAATACAACAAAACTGTACTAGTATTGCATCCAGGCTATCCCCCACGACCGATCCGCAACATCACAGCATAACACAGAACATCAACGTGAAAGTCAGGTTCGCAAATCCGTCTAACCGGGCTATAGCAGTTAGACAGGATTTACCGATCAAGTGACATTCACGGGCGCAGATATAATGTAAATACTGTGAACTAATGTGTTTAAAATATCTGATCGATCAAAATTATAACAAGTGGGCCCCAAGCATTACTGTAGCAACTAAAGAAATTCTGGGCCCAAAATTAATATTCCAGAAACCACATTTTCAACTCAGGAACATTCTGCAAAAGTTTGGGGAACTGAACAGTTCAAGTCGCGGCGGAACCGCGGCCCAAGCATGGGTTTGGCCGCGGTTCCGCGGTGGTTTGGACTGTTCACGAGCCCAAATTTTCACAGAACTCTTAAAATTCCCTGCACATCATTCTGAGACAACCAGAAAAAATTTTGGACTTCAAAAAATTTCGACAGAAACTGATGTGAAGAAAAATACGGTTTTTGGAAAATTGTTCGATCGGAAATGTAAAACACATTAGACAAAGATAGACTATGTTAATGGCGAGGCTCTGATACCACTGTAAGTGCACGGCGGCGCCCCGGCCTCCATCCCGAGGCCAAATGCGGAAGCGATGGTTAACTTTAATTTTTCAAACCGGCACCACCGTGCACTAAAACCCGGATCGGGCCATTAACTAGTCCTAGCTAACTACAAGATGGGAAAGAGAGATATACCGACTGATCCGTGTCCTCCGGTCTTCTCGTCGTCGTCCCGATCTCCCGCGAAAGCTCCGGTCTCCACCTCGTTGCCGGAAGGGCACCACGTCGCCGGCTTCTTTTACGGGCTCCCATCTCTATACCGAGGCAACTCGGGCACGAAGTTGGCGAGCCGACGTGCCCAAGGTTTGCTGTAGAATGGTGTAGAACCATGTCTCATTTGGGGTTATGGAGTTTGCCATTTGGTGGAGGAATGAACTATACTTTGGAGGTGGAACTAGGGGATTTTTGTGAAGCTAAAAGACCAAAAATCCCCCCATGAAATATTGGGACAGCCTCTACCATATGATAGCCGGCCATGGTGAATCGGGAGAGTGAGAATGAGAGAGGGAGAAAGTGAAAAAGGATAGCCACAAGAATAATCAAGTGAAAGGAAAATGGTTATCATATTCAACCATCACCAAAAGCATGATGACTCCAGAGTCAAGCAATGATCACTAACAAAATCACACTCCACCAACTAATCAATAACCATGATTGCTACAAAAAGTCAAGCAATTATGAACCATGGAAGGTCAAAGGATGGGACTCCATCATGAAACCATCATGACACAAAAGTATGCAAAGAACACCCTCTATAAATGCTTAATTGCACTAATGCAAATAAGCCCTCCTCCACCAATCTTCGGCCAAAGAAAGATACAAATGAAAAATGGCCGAAACGGAAAGCAAACTGACAACTCTGGAAAACTGGTCCCGTAATAAATTACAGAAAAACCCCGATACTGTGTATACACACCCGCATCTGTATTCCGAACGAAATACAAATGCAATGAGACAAAATCTACACTGTACTATACTAGGATCCGGCTTAAACCAAAGCCGGCTAGTATTATCCGTTCGATCCTGACCCGTGCAATATCGCACGTATCTGATCGAACCCTGCCATATCTCCATACGGCCTCTACAGCGTTTCGCCCGAAAACTTGAGCAACTGAATGTGGGGGACTCTAAAGACTCGTCAACACCTTGGTTGTGGATTTAACCACTAGCACGTCAGAGGTATAAGCCAATACGTAACGGGCTACCAGGTATTGACCAAAAGGGACGTCGATGAGCGAACTCATCCTGACACCCTACTGAGCCTGTCAGTGACAATATCCGTACAGTCCGGTCCGTTCGTCTATGAGCATCACATGGCGGGCCTAGGGGGTTGGTAAAAGTCAGACCCCCAAAAGCGGCACAAGTCGTGTCGGAGTGTAGCCCAGAACACTCTGAGATACTACTGGAATACCTACCAGTAAATCTCCTGCCTCGGCCGAGGGCTTTGTGTAATGGCTCTCCTAGACACAGCGCGACCTCACCCCCAATACCGGGAGAGACGAACCCCCGAAGATCCGCTCACTGCCTCCATGTGGCTCGGGACTGTACCCAACTAAAACCTGTTTGCACGTCTCCTTTGAGCGTGGTAGGGTAGTAATCAAAGTACGATGGGAACTCACACGAGACAAATGACGATCCTCAGGTCGATGAACTAACCTGTACACATGTCACCAGGGAACTGCTATCTGACGTCAGGTATAAGACCAACTAGCATGTTCCCGGCGGGTCCTGTCCGGTGTACTCATAACCCAATGAGCACCTGTATACATCTTAGGTGAACCAACTGACACCAGTGGCTTGTGAGACCGGCCACCGCCCCTCGTCGGGGTCTCGACTGTATACACTAGTCTACTCTGGAGTATCGATGCCCTGTCTCGAAACTTCTATGACTAGGGACCTTTTAAGGATGTGCTTATAGACCCCAGCTCCCACTTATATGATCGCCCTCATACTGCTGGTGGTCAAGCAAGAATCCTAGGGGCTCTATCTGTAGGGTTCCTAGACACACTAGTGAGGTCTCACAAGCCATCAATCATGCCAATTTCAAATTTAAATGGTGCCGAGAAACCCTAGAACGGATCGTTGGCTAGATTTCTAGGCGGAAATTAAACTAGTTAACAACTTAACTAAAGTTTAAACGGAAATACAACCTTTGTAGATCCGGTGCTCCACCTCCATAGCTCCACAACGAAGTCCCCTCGCTGTCCAAATGAATTCCCGGGCTCTAGCGTCGGCTTCGTCGGAGAAATGGCGAGCTAGGTCGTCGATGTCCATGCCGAAGATGATCTACATCGAGGCATCGCTAAATCAAGCTCCACCTTCACCAAGTCATGAAAACACTCTGCGTTCCCCAGCTCAGTATAACAAGCGGGTTCGGTCAATTTATCCGTATTATTATCTTGATTAAGGCATAATATGATCGCTACCTGGAGAGAGAGAGAAGAAAACACTCTGCGTGCGCTCTTGCAAGATCAGATTGGTTATTATTTTATCTAATCAGGATGGCTCCCACTGTTTTTTTATCAAATCTTGCTTCAAACCCTAAAAGGAAAGACTAGCCGGGATTAATTACACGCTACAAGTTCGCCAATCTTTCAGCCAGGCCAGTGTCGGTACTTTGAGGGAGGTTCCCCGTGCTTTCGCAAGGACCTAATTACAGTAAACCTCGTTTTTCCAGAGGCGTAACCCCGTTGACACCTTTCTAGACACCTACTTGATCGGCTTATTGTAATGTGTAAAACTCTCCCAGGAGTAACTCTTACTCTCAGCGGGTATCGGGAACCAACTATCTCATAGAAGGTATGCAATCTCATTGCAAATTTCAACACTTGAAATTCCCGATAATTTTGCCCCTAACGTGCTATGACCTTGACGAAAGCCAACAAACCATAGCCCGCTAGTCAAGTTCAACCCGTCATTTCTTGATTGAATTAAATCCACCCGCACGACCCTTGACGAAAGCCAACAAAGCCACAGGACTACCCTAATCCAATCGCATCATATGCAGCAGATAAGCAGCATATAGCTACCGCACACTACACCTTGACGAAAGCCAACAAATGTAGCATGAATACTATATACAACTTATCTGAAATGACGGAGGGCTACGACAGGTTTTTAAGAAAACCTATTGCTTAATGAACTTGATATCGTTGTAGAATCAAATGATTTTAAAATGGAGTGTTTTTTAGGCTTTTCTAGTTTTGCTAAAGGGGTCACTCCCGGTGAAGGGATCGTCGGCCCTTTCCTCATCGAATAAGGTGCAGGATATATCATATAAACCACTATGCAAAGCAAAAATTCCAAAAGCAATCAAAATACAAACCGAGGGTTGTAGCATCTGCCAGTTATTGCTAAAGGGGTCACTCCCGGTGAAGGGATCTCGGCCCTTTCCTTATCGAATAAGGTGCAGGATGTTCTACAAGGAACACCGCGATGCAAAGCAAGAACTGTAGCTACCTGTTTTTGAAAATTCGATTCCACAACATCTTAGGTTTCTTTTCTTTTATTAATCACATTAATGAAGTCCCATCATTTAAGTCCACCTAAATATCACAGATAAATACAACGAACACTTATGCCATCCGCATTCGCCTCGATGTCCCCTCGTGCACCGTTAGGTTAGGTAACTAACGGCAGAGCAGGGCAGGGCTAGCGCGGGTGTAAAACATAAGTAACGTCTATATAATATATCGTATATACTATATACAGTATCCATCACAGCATATCAAATGATCACATCACAGATATCGCAGCAGAAGAAACATATGAAACATTGGATATACTAGGACGTCCGTGTTTTCAATACGAGCCAGTATAAAACACGGATTCCACGGTCGCGATGAATAGCCAAACCCACATCCCTAGACCCCTACGAGAGCGGCAAGCAACCCTACCAATTCTAGAGTTAGGAGACCCGGACTCGACTCCTCGAGTTGGTCTCCCAATGGACCCTAGAACCCGGTTACTCCCCTCCTTGGGTCTATCATAATGCGGAAAAGTAAATAATATACATCAACGGTGACATCTTCCGCAACCTGGAAGTGCCCCAATAAAAGAATATCACATACAAGTTTTTTACATGAATGAAAATGAAAAACACTCATCTCACATAAAAAAAAACCCGGCTATTCAAACACGACGATCCAATATAACATATCCAGCAACACATAACATCACATGTCATCAACGTAAGTAAATATGCGTATCCCAATTGTCGTTGACATATAGCAACGAAACCGGCGATATCACATATTACACTTACGGTCGCAGAAAAGAAAGTGTAAAACTACAACAGTTGGAATCCGCAATACAACAGTTGGAATCCGCAACCTGCATAGACATCGCATGCCTAACCAAATGAATTCCTTAGATATCGCATGCCTAACAATTATAAGCCCCGCATTTTAGTCTCAAAATCGAAAACTGTTTTCAATATCAAGTCGGGCAATTCAACAAGATTCCCGGCATTCTGAACGAATGCACGTCGCAAACTTTAGTAGACGGCCGCACCCCCGATACCGTCGACGAAGTGCACTAAGGCGAAACACCACTGCCGCGAGCACCCGAACGGATGCTTTCGGCGACGGGGTTCTCCTACAGTCACTTGGTCGGGGCTATGGGGTGTGGCTATCTATTAAGTTTACCGGCGAGTATCCGCGTACGCTACGTGATTGCGACGGACTTTTGATCACATCAAAATCCCGTGGCAACCGATCAAGTGAGACTAAACCGCTAGATTTATAACATTCAAATTAGTTATCTCATAACTACTTGTGGATTCCAAATATTGTATCATATTCCAGATAAATAGACAATGTTAAACTTTCCGATCGAATAATCAAACACCCAAATTTTCCCGAAAAGCTCAACACATGAAATAAGTTTAAAAACATCCACTTCATGCCACAGTACCAACGGTCCAGCCGAAGAAGGGTCAAGCCAACGCCTCACATGTGGCACGCCGTACTGCCCCAAACCCTAAGGTTCAAAGGACAGTTCAAGACGGTCACATAATCGAGTTAAGGTTTGTTGTCTTCTAGAGGGTCCATCGCGTTACTTGCACTACTTAGAACGTTCTTAAACTACGGAAAAATCCAACACTTGGAAATTTCCCGGCAGGGGAAAAAATGGGTATTTATATCCGGTCGAACTTTTTAACAGTTTCTAAAATATCCGGAAAAACATAAACGAAGTTAAATTATCCGATCGAATTAACGAGTCCCCAATAAAACCCTAGAAAACTCAACACTTGAGTGGAATTAAAAAATTCCCAGAAAAAAATGCCAAGAAAGGACCTAAGAATAAATATGTGAAGTTTGAGGGACTAATTCACAATTTGGGCCGCGGAACCGCCGCCAAACCCTTGGTTTGGACGCGGTTCCGCGGTCAAATTTTTGAGTTAGGGGTCCGTACTTCACAGTAATTCTTATATTTTCCTGCTTAATTTTCTGAGCATTTTTAATTCACAAAAATCCACAGTTTGAAAAAATGTACAGAGAAGGGTTTTGATCGGGGTTTCGGGGTTCGATCGGATCTCTAACTTCGTCTACACTTCGCCTAAAGCTCTAGCTAGGCTCTGATACCACTGTAGGGTTCCTAGGCACACACATGAGGTTCTACAATTGATCAAACATGTCTAATTCAAAATTTTCATGTGCCGAGAAACCCTAAACTAGATCGTTAACTAGAGGTAAAGGCGAAACTACAACAAGTTAACAACTTAACGAATAAATGAAAGGGACTACAACCTTTGTAGATCCGGTCCTCTACTTCCAAAGCTCCATGAAGACGTCCCTCTGCTGCGATCATCGGAATCCCGGACTCTAGCGATGGTTTCGTCGGAGAAATGATCGGGCTAGGTCGTTGACTTCGGTGCCGAAGATGATCTACGTCGAGGCGACTCTAAATCAAGATCCACCTTCACTTGGTCATGAACCTTGTGAAGAAAACACCCTATACAACATGGCAAGTGGTAGAGGATGAAGAAATAGGAAGTGGGTTCACTTTGGATTTGGATTTCTCACTTGATTTCATCACTTTGAATTTTCTAGCAAGCTTTTCTTTTCTTCATCAAGAAGAAGAAGAAGAAGAGAAAATGAATTCTTTTTAAATTAATAAATCAAGTGAATCTTATCATAATGCAACCATGGGTGAGGCTAACACATGTAGAGAATAAACAAGGGTTTAGGTGTAATGGTTAGGTTAAGGAAAAAACAAAATGGTAAAGACTTTCAAAGCTTCATGAAGCTTCATGAATAAAACAAAGCAAGCCTCCATTTTATTTTTGCCAAAATGAATAAAGAAAATAAATAAAACAAATTAAAACCTAACCATTAACCTAAAGATGGTTTAAAGCAAACATACACCAAAGTTTGCATGTATCATCAAACATGATACAATCAAGTGCACAAAAATATATCACATATACTACTTGTGCACATCAAGTGAGAAAATCCATCTTAAGTGAACAATACTAGTCAATGTAAAGTAATATATCAAATATATAATTATACATTAAATCATTAAATCAATACTTGATTTAATGATCCGGTCATATTGCATATAACCGACTAATATCAAATATATCAATGTATCGAATCAATTGATTCGGTAACCCGGCTATATCATATATAACCGTCCGATGATACAAATCGCGAGAATAGAATACAGTATCACATACTGGTATTATTCTCGGTCCCGCACATATCTCATATGCGCTCCTATTTCGTTTCGCTTGAGCCAGGAAACCTCTGTGTAGGACTCTAAAGACTCGTCAATACGCCGGCAGCAGGTGATGATCATATCAAACACCCACAAGCCGCAAGCGGTCTGCTAAACATAACGGCCACCCGGGTATTGAGCGATCAGAAGATCAACGAGCAAGCCCGCTCACACTCCTGTGAATCCAACCAGTAACACTTACCGTACAGTCCGGTCTGTTCGTCTGATATGTCGCATATCTTGCCTAGGGGTGGTAAACGTCAGACCCCAGTAGCTCGATAAGTCGTGTCGATATGAGGTCTATAACAGTTCGAGAAACTATTGGTAACACTTACCAGTAAATCTCAGCAACCCTGGCCAGGGATTTCCGGTTATAGCCAATCGAACACAGCACAACATCAACTCCCTATACTGGAAGAGACGAATCCCCTCCTATCGCTCATTGCCTCCATGTGATTCGGGACTGTACCCAAAACCGCCGTTTTTCACGCCCTCTTGGACGTGGTAAGGTGGAAATCAAAGCACAGTGGGAATCACACAAGACTCTATGACGATCTCGGGTCTACAGACTAACCTGTACCAGTGTCACCAGAGAACTGTCATCTGACGTAAGGTATAATACCATCTGGGAGTTCTCGGCGAGTCCGTCCAGTGTACGCAGTCTCCACTGAGCACCTGTACACCATCCTTGATGTCAAACACCGATGGATATGGGATCATCCATCGCCCATCATATGGGTCAAGATGCATATACGCTAGTCTACTCTGGTATATCGATGCCCCGTCTCGATACACCCACGACTAGGGACCTTGAAGGATGTACTTATAGACTACCATGTCCCCACTAGTATGATCCGCATCATATTCCAGGTAGTCAAGTACACATCCTAAAGGCTTTACCAACATGTAACAGAGAGGCAATCAGTATACATGTTAAGGTAAAGAGCAACCAGATAGCATACTATCATGTCGAGCAAGAAAGTCCTCCCTATATATGTCCAAGCATCCACTACAATATACATCCTATGTATAGTAATGGCCTCTAGGGCATACATATAACTAACATCTCCACATAGGATCTGGATAAAATATCAGGGATTCTGGTCACTACATCAATGGTTTTAGATCTAGATTTGGGAAGTGTCCCAATTTGGGTACTTTGACACTATTCTAAAGTATTTTAGAATGGATGACTCCTGGCGTGGTGGTGTACCCACAGGTGACGGAGTCACCCTCTCTAAAGAGATGTCTTCTAGACTGATGAGGAGAAGGATTTGTATGATTGGCATATCTCTTGCTTAGGCAATTGAGTCAATCTTGAAATGGCAAGTACCACACTAGATATTGCTTTTGTACTGGCTGCAATAAACATATATTAATCCAATCCTGGAGAAACGTTGGGAAGCAGTTATGAACATAAGTGGATGTTCTTAGTATATGGTAACGGCTGCCTCCTTCGGGAGGCGGTTATCATTTGAGGCTTCCAAGGTGACCTGGATGACAGATTGGCTGTCAGAGTTATAGTTTTCCCTCTTTTTGAGGGGCAGTATGTTGGACAGGTGGTCCAAGTGGATACTGAGGAAGATATGGCGCAGGATACTGATTAAATTCAGTGGATGATACAGTCTAAGAAGTTTGTTGGATTTGGAGTTCATTTGTGAACTGGGTTCCATCAGATATCCAGACAAATTCTAAGACAGGTATCGCTCATTTCGGGAGATAGTATTTCTCCGCGAAGTTGAGATATAGAGAGATACAGAAAGAAACACTGGAGCGGATCCACTCACTGAGGCTATTTCTCTAACACAATAGTTTCACAAATGGGCTTTACGAAACTAATTAGTAGAGAAGTAGGGTGTTCGGTATTACACGGGCTGTGAATATGCGACACCGCAATAACTAACCTTAAGTGCAAGTGGGAGATTGTTGGCTATAGTGCCCTCAAGTCAATTATTGAATCGCAAGCACGCGATTGTGATGATTGAGGGAGGACCTATACGGGGAGAACAGTCTTACTCGAGATGATAGTATGCTATCTGGTTTGTCTTTATCATCATGTACAGCATTAGGTGGCATTACAGATCACTATTACATGTTGATAGAGCCCATAAGATTCTTTCTTGACTACTAGCATTATGATGGCGATCATATACATGGGAGCTAGGTGATCTATAAGCACATCCTTAAATGTCCCTAGTCGAGAGAGTATCGAGACTGGGCATCGATACTCCGGAGTAAACTAGTGTATACTTATCGAGACCCCGACAAGGGGCGGTGGCTGGTCTCACAAGCCATTGGTGTCAGTTAGTCACCTAAGATAGTATACAGGTGCTCATTGGGTTATAATTACACTGGACGGACTCGCCGGGAACATGCTAGTTGGTATTATACCTATTGTCAGATAGTAGTTCCCAGGTGACATGAGTACAGGTCATTCTGTCGACCTTGTAAGTGCAAGGCGGCGCCCCGGCCTCCATCCCGAGGCCAAATGCGGAAGCGATGGTTAACTTTAATTTTTCGAACCGGCACCACCACGCACTAAAAAAAACCCGGATTGGGCCATTAAACTAGTCCTAGCTAACTACAAGATGGGGAAGAGAGATATACCGAGTGATCCGAGTCCTCCGGTCTTCTCGCCGTCGTCCCGATCTCCCGCGGAATGTCCGGTCTCCACCTCCTCGCCGGAAAGGGCACCATGTCGCCGGGTTCTTTTATGGGCTCCCACCTCTATCCCGAGGCAACTCGGGCACGAAGCTGGCGAGTCGACGTGCCCAAGATTTTCTATAGAATATAGTGAAGATCTATATGTCTCATTTGGGGTTTATGGAGGTTGCCATTTGGTGGAGGGATGAGTTGTGGAATTTTTGTGGAGCTATGGGATTTTTTACAAGCCAAAAGAGATGAAATCCCTCCACAAAAAATGGGACAGCCCACTTGAGGAAGTGGCCGGCCATGCCAAGTGAGGGGAGAGTGAGAATGAGAGTGTGTATCAAAAATGAGAGAGGCCACACAATAATGCATGAGGGAATCAAATGATATCATGAAAGAACATGATCACAAACACATCCACACTAAACCACAACCATCATCAAAACCATGTCACATAAAAGTCAAGCCATGATGGAAAAAGAAAGTCAAATGATGGGGCAAGTATCATGATACAATAATATGCAAAGACCCCCTTCCAAATTGCCTATTTGCATAAATGCAAATAAGCCCTCCTCCACCAATCTTCGGCCAAAGAAAGATACAAATGAAATATGGCCGAAACGGAAAGCAAACTGGCAACTCCAGAAAACTGGTCCCATAATAAATTACAGGAAAACCCCGCTACTGTGTATACACACCCGCATTTGTATTCCAACCGAAATACAAATGCAATGAGACAAAATCTACACTGTACTATACTAGGATCCGGCTTAAACCAAAGCCGGCTAGTATTATCCGTCCGATCCTGATCCGTGCAATACCGCACGTATCTGATCGAACCCTGCCATATTTCCATACAGCCTCTAGTACTAACCGTCCGATCCTGATCCGTGCAATACCGCACGTATCTGATCGAACCCTGCCATATCTCCATACGGCCTCTACAACGTTTCGCCCGAAAACTTGAGCAACTGAATGTGGGGGACTCTAAAGACTCGTCAACACCTTGGTTGTGGATTTAACCACTAGCACGTCAGAGGTATAAGCCAATACGTAACGGGCTACCAGGTATTGACCAAAAGAGACGTCGATGAGCGAACTCATCCTGACACCCTACTGAGCCTGTCAGTGACAATAGCCGTACAGTCCGGTCCGTTCGTCTATGAGCATCGCATGGCGGGCCTAGGGGGTTGGTAAAAGTCAGACCCCCAAAAGCGGTACAAGTCGTGTCGGAGTGTAGCCCAGAACACCCTGAGATACTACTGGAATACCTACCAGTAAATCTCCTGTCTCGGTCGAGGGCTTCGTGTAATGGCTCTCCTAGACACAGCGCGACCTCACCCCCAATACCGGGAGAGACGAACCCCTGAAGATCCGCTCACTGCCTCCATATGTCTCGGGACTGTATCCAACTAAAACCTGTTTGCATGTCTCCTTTGAGCGTGGTAGGGTAGTAATCAAAGTACAGTGGGAACTCACACGAGACAAATGACGATCCCCGGGTCGATGAACCTGTACACATGTCACCAGGGAACTGCTATCTGACGTCAGGTATAAGACCAACTAGCATGTTCCCGGCGAGTCCTGTCCGGTGTACTCATAACCCAATGAGCACCTGTATACATCTTAGGTGAACCAACTGACACCAGTGGCTTGTGAGACCGGCCACCGCCCCTCGTCGGGGTCTCGAATGTACACACTAGTCTACTCTGGAGTATCGATGCCCTGTCTCGAAACTCCCACGACTAGGGACCTTTTAAGGATGTGCTTATAGACCCCAGCTCCCACTTATATGATCGCCCTCATATTGCTGGTGGTCAAGCAAGAATCCTAGGGGCTCTATCAACGTGTAATAGTGACATGTCAGGTCACCTAAAGCAGTACACGATGATAAAGGTAATCCAGATAGCATACTATCATCTTGAGTAATACTGTCCTACCGGGATAGGTCCTCCCTCAATCATTGCAATCACGTGCCTGTGATCCAATAATTGACTCTGAGGGCACTATCTCCAACAATCTCCCACTTGCACTCAAGGCTAATTATTGCGATGTCGCATACTCACAACCCGTGTGATACCGAACACCCAACTTCTCTACTAGTCAGTCTTACAAATCCCGTTTGCGAAACTATTGCGTTCGAGGAATAGCCTCAGTGAGTGGATCCGCTTTGATGTTTCTTTCTATGTCTCTCTATATCTCAAGTTCGCGGAGAAACCTATCTCCCGAAATGAGCAATACCTGTCTTAGAATGTGTCTGGATGTCTGATGGGACCTAGCTCATAAATGAACTCCAAATCCAAACTTCTTAGACTGTATCGTCAACTGAACTTAATCAGTATCCTGCGCCATGCCTCCCTCAGTATTGCGTTGGATCACCTGTCCAAAATACTGCCCCTCGTCGGAAGGAAAACTATAACTCTGACAACCTCCTTGTCGTCCAGGTCACCTTGGAAGCCTGGAATGATAACTGTCTCCCTAATGAGGTTGTCGTTATCATATCCCTAGAACATCCACTTATGTTCTAAAACTGCTTCCGACTGCTTCTCCAGGATTGGATCAATGTCAACTTATTGCATCTAGTACAAGAACAACATCTGGTGTGGTACTTGACATCTCATGATTGACTCAATTGCTTGAGCAAGTGATCTGCCAATCATGCACATCCTCTCCCCTTTAGTCTGTAAGACATCTTTAGAGAGGGTGACTCCATTACCTGCAGGTACACTACCGTACCAGGAGTCGTCCATTCTAAATACTCTTAGAATGCTGTCTAAGTACCCTGATTGGGAAACCACCCAAATCTAGATCTAAAACCATAGATCTAGTAACCAGTATGTCTGATATAATGTCCAAGTCCTAGGTGGAGAAACTACTGTGTGACAACCAAAGTATAACCGATCGTAGTATAGGAGTTTCTTTTCTTATTCTGTGTATGTCATCCAACTACTATGATATTACACCCTACTACCTTCTTAACAGATCCATCCCCTATTCTGACGAAGTCAAACCTTATGACTGTCACATCAGAAATTGATGATCTATCTCCGCTATATCTGCTTTAGTCTATAAATAGACATAAGCTACCTGTCCACCAATGCTTCCGCTGCTCCCACTGACTACGACAACCCTCTGCCAGAGTCATATACACGTACACTTCTAAAACTAGTTTAGAACGATGCTATAATCATCCTCCCACCGGGTCTCGCAACCTGGAACAACAGCAATGGCAAGTGTGGGTAAACAAGAACTTCCCTGTCACCATCCTTGAGGCTACCGGAGTACCTCTTGGGTGCCTGAAGTTACCCACCTTATCTGCGGAGTGGCCAATGGAATGTCAAGCCAGATTGAATCTTTAGGTTCCTATGAAATCTTCAGTAATCGTTTGTGGTTCTGGAATCACTTCCAGTTCTACCATACTCCCACTACTGTTTTTCTGAAAAAATTCATTTTTAATAAAACTGTGGCGAGTCGAGAACAATATCACTATTGATCTTCCAGATGGTAGAAAGTCAACCCTCGTCATAGCCTGGGTCAACCCACAAACAGCCATTACAGAAACGTGCCTTGAGTTATCCAGAGTCTGGTTTTAATCATAAGCCGGACAACTCCCCGTACCTTAACATCGTTAAGATATGAACTGTTCTATATCCAATATAGAACCAGAGGCACTGATTTAATTGAACCAAATTCAAATCATGCAGCTGTCTCCAGTGCATGTCAACTAAATGGAAAGAAGCCGATCAGCGTTACTCAACTTAGGAATGCTTCCAATTATGAGTAACCTGAAAGAGAAGCAAGTTCTCTTAATCATTACTATCAACTGAACACCATACACAAGTATCTACATCTTCGATCACTTTGAAGGATCCCGATACTTGCAATACCTGGTTCTCTACTTTATTCAAATACCTATAACTTCTCAAAATTCGGACCCTGTGTTTCCACGAAACACCTGTCTAAAAACTAAAGAAGTCATAAGTAAACCGAATATAGTACGAGGACCAACCCCTCTGTCCTGATGGACCCTGGACAACATACAATACTCTGTATAAGTCCGTTGAGTCTGATAACTCATTCACTGTGTGTCGTAGGTTGAAAACTGTACTTATGGTTAAGAAGAATTACACCGCTGTTTAATACTCCTTACCTAACCATCCACTGATATAGGTAAATGTCACAGACATAATTTCAAAAAGGTATATCTCACTCTATGAAAATAGACGTACAGATATATCAATTTGAAATTGGTGCATAACAGCGGATATTCAAAACCAAATATTTGCCGTCCGGCAAACAACCCAGGTGACTTCCTCAAATATCACCGATTACAACGAATCCCGATATAATGAGGATGATCACCCAATTCCCAATAACTTACTCCCACTCATCATCTGTAAAACCATATAGATGTGAGAATCATACCTGGTAAATACATACCCTGGAGTAAGGACTAATTGGGAAATCAGTTTTCCTTTAACAGTACACAGTGAAACTGAAACATTGAAATGTTTCGATGGGGTATCCCGGTATTCCTAGTAATGACTCTTCCAGATTCACGACTGTAACCGTATAATTCTTTGCCACCTCTTCAAATCCCTTTATATGTCTTTAGTCATTACCTTCTGCACACCCCTTTAGGCCAAATGGTTTTCTTCCTTCCCTACCGTTCAGCACCAGCCTATGGTTTGGAAGAAGACTATCCAATAAGCATAATGGGTGTACTGTTCTAATCCTAGGAGCACTCGCAATGCGAGAGAAGGTGAAGATAAAAGACAACCGAATAAACCTTATTCCTATTTCTCCTGGACCAGAATCCATCCCCGAACTGGAACAAGTTCCTTTCGAGTTCGTATATAACCATACGATGGAGTATCCAATAAACTGTGGATCTTCGTAGTGATACGGAGTGTCCTGGAGAAATACAAAGGTGATTTAGGATTGGCAATGAAATACTTGGTTTGGTCGTGAATAGCAGTCGCAATTTACTTTGCCCTCTTACTAATCCCTTACTTTGTCTTAACTTAATACCTTCTGCACACCATGGTTATGCTAATTGGTCTTCTTCATTCCCCACCGTTCGGCACCAGCCTAAGGTTTGGAAGAAGACTATCCAATTTGCGTAATAAGTGTACTATCTCCTAAACCAAGGAGTACTCGCAACTTGAGGGAAGGTAAAAAGAAAAAGACAACTGAATAGTCCTATCCGTTTTCTCCAGAACCGGAAACCATCCTCGAATAAATTCCTTCGAGTTCATATATAACCATACGATGGTTTTGTCCAATGGAAGTGAACGTTCGTAGTAATACAGAGTGTCCTGGAGAAAAGGGTAAAAGTAGGAGTGGCAATGAGGTTTGCAACTCTGACAATCCAAAAGCCAGTGTTAAGAAGGTTCGGTTAATTTTGGTCTCTGAGTCATAGTCTTAGGGTCGGGTCAATGGTCGCTGCCAAAGAGAGAGAGAAAAGAAACACTCAGCGTGCACTCTAACCTAGATCAGAATGGTTACCAATTTATCTAATCTGGAAACCTCCCACGGTACCGTCAAATTCTCCTCCAAACCTGAAAGAAGAATTAGTCGGGGTCACCCGAGGAGTAAACTAACTCATAAGTGGGAATCGGGATCCAACTATCATCGCATGATAACGTGACGGAATCCGCTCACGCTATCACACTCCAGAAGGTATGCGCATATCTGGCAAGTTTCAGTTCTTTTGAAACTCCCGATGTGATTTCTGCCCCATGCTCTTATGACCTTGACTTTGGCCAACATATCATAAGTCACATGTCAAGTTCTACCCGTCATTCTCCAGGTTAATTTGAACCCACCCGTACCTACCCTTGACTTTGGCCAAAATGGCAGTACGACTGTCCCAAACCAACGCATCTATCTATGCTGCATATGAATACCCCAATAGCTACCAATCACTATGCCTTGACTTTGGCCAACATACACAGCTTGAATACTATTGACCACCCATATGAAACGACGGAGGGCTACGAATGGTTTCTGGCGAAAACCTTTAACGTAATGAACTTGATATCGTTGAAGGAACGGATAGCTTTTAAAAATATAGTGACGAAAACCTTTGCTAAAGAGGTCACTCCCGGTGAAGGGATCTCGGCTCTTTCCCCATAGAATGAGGTGCAGGATATTCCAACTGAATACCACGGTGCAAAGCAAAAGTAATCGGCTATAGTGAAGTTATTGCCCTGACGCAAACTTTTTGTCCAAGGGGTCACTCCCGGTGAAGGGATCTCGGCCCTTACCTCGTCGACTGAGGTGCTGGATATTCTAACTGAATACCACGATGCAAAACAAAAGAGAACGTCCTTACAATAACATCTTTTTGAAAAGTGTTCCAACAACATCAGATTAGGTTTGTTTTTTAACTTGCATTGATCCGAATCAACGCAAGTCCCATCAATTGATCACACCACAAAGAACGAAAATATACTGATGTACGTATATGCCATCCGCATTCGCCACTGGGTCCCGTCATTACCCGTTAGGTTAGCTAACTAACGACAGAGCGGGGACTGGACTAGCGCGGATGCAAAACATATACAACATCTACCAATATATATACCAATATATTATAATTCGCTCAAGGCGTGATAAAAATGCAACATCACAGAAATGTACAGCATCACAGAACAATACAGATATCTGGGATCCCCGGGTTTCACAGAGCCACTACTGAAACCCGACGTTCCCCTGGTCGTGTGGATAGCCTGTGCAATGAAATCCTAGACCCCTACGGGCGCGGCAAGTTACCCGCCAAAACCTGAAGCGAGGCAGCCCCCTTCAGCAACGTGAATGGACCACCCAGCACTTCATAGAATCCGGTAACTTGGGCACCCCTCCTGGGTCAACCTGTACCCCCTACGAGTGCGGCGAACAGCCCGCCAATTCTAGAGTGAAGCCCCCTCCGTCTCAATGCCATGAGATGCGGGCTTGTTGCCCTCTAGAACCCGGCTATCCGTGCACCCCTCCGCAGGGTAATCCTAGTACAGAAAGTAAAATATACATACAACGGGTACATCGACCGCAACCTGGTCGTGCCCTAAAATAATAATACAAACAGGCAGTGACGGCAGTCCACATGTCGGACGCTCGCCCCGCAATATCAAATGTACATAATACAACTAAAAACTGTACTAGTATTGCATCCAGGCTATCCCCCACGACCAATCCGCAACATCACAGCAATACACAGAACATCAACGTGAAAGTCACGTTCGCAAATCCGTCTAACCGGGCTATAGCAGTTAGACAGGATTTACCGATCAAGTGACATTCACGGTCGCAGATATAATGTAAATACTGTGAAATAATATGTTTAAAATATCCAATCGATCAAATTTACCAAGTGGGCCCCAAAGCACTACTGTAGCAAATGAAGAAATCTGGGCCCAAAAAATAACATTCCAGAAAACCTATTTTCCACTCAGGAGCATTCTGTAAAATTTTGGGGGACTGAACAGTTCAAGTAGCGGCGGAACCGCGGCCGAAGCATGGGTTTGGCCGCGGTTCCGCGGTGGTTGGACTGTTCACGAGCCCAAATTTTCACAGAACTCTTAGAATGTCCTACACATCATTCTGAAACAACCTGAAAAGTTTTTGGACTTCAAAAAATTTCGACAGAAACTGATGTGTAGAAAACGCGGGTTTTTGGAATTTTTTTCGATCGAAAATGTAAAACACATTAGACAAAGCTAGACTATATTAATGGAGAGGCTTTGATACCACTGCAAGTGCACGGCGGCGCCCCGGCCTCCATCCCGAGGCCAAATGCGGTAGCGATGGTTAACTTTAATTTTTCGAACCGGCACCACCGCGCACTAAAGAAAACCCGGATCGTGCCATTAAACTAGTCCTAGCTAACTACAAGATGGGGAAGAGAGATATACCGAGTGATCCGAGTCCTCCGGTCTTCTCGCCGTCGTCCCGATCTCCCGCGGAATGTCCGGTCTCCACCTCCTCGCCGGAAAGGGCACCACGTCGCCGGGTTCTTTTACGGGCTCCCACCTCTATCCCGAGGCAACTCGGGCACGAAGCTGGCGAGTCGACGTGCCCAAGATTTTCTATAGAATATAGTGAAGATCTATATGTCTCATTTGGGGTTTATGGAGGTTGCCATTTGGTGGAGGGATGAGTTGTGGTATTTTTGTGGAGCTATGGGATTTTTTACAAGCCAAAAGAGATGAAATCCCTCCACAAAAAAATGGGACAGCCCACTTGAGGAAGTGGCCGGCCATGCCAAGTGAGGGGAGAGTGAGAATGAGAGTGTGTATCAAAAATGAGAGAGGCCACACAATAATGCATGAGGGAATCAAATGATATCATGAAAGAACATGATCACAAACACATCCACACTCAACCACAACCATCATCAAAACCATGTCACACAAAAGTCAAGCCATGATGGAAAAAGAAAGTCAAATGATGGGGCAAGTATCATGATACAATAATATGCAAAGACCCCCTTCCAAATTGCTTATTTGCACAAATGCAAATAAACCCTCCTCCACCAATTTTCGGCCAAAGAAAGATACAAATGAAATATGGCCGAAACGGAAAGCAAACTGACAACTCCAGAAAACTGGTCCCGTAATAAATTACAGGAAAACCCCGCTACTGTGTATACACACCCGCATTTGTATTCCAACAGAAATACAAATGCAATGAGACAAAATTTACACTGTACTATACTAGGATCCGGCTTAAACCAAAGCCGACTAGTATTATCCGTCCGATCCTGATCCGTGCAATACCGCACGTATCTGATCGAACCCTGCCATATTTCCATACGGCCTCTAGTACTAACCGTCCGATCCTGATCCGTGCAATACCGCACGTATCTGATCGAACCCTGCCATATCTCCATACGGCCTCTACAGCGTTTCGCCCGAAAACTTGAGCAACTGAATGTGGGGGACTCTAAAGACTCGTCAACACCTTGGTTGTGGATTTAACCACTAGCACGTCAGAGGTATAAGCCAATACATAACGGGCTACCAGGTATTGACCAAAAGGGACGTCGATGAGCGAACTCATCCTGACACCCTACTGAGCCTGTCAGTGACAATAGCCGTACAGTCCGGTCCGTTCGTCTATGAGCATCGCATGGCGGGCCTAGGGGGTTGGTAAAAGTCAGACCCCCAAGCGGTACAAGTCGTGTCGGAGTGTAGCCCAGAACACCCTGAGATACTACTGGAATACCTACCAGTAAATCTCCTGCCTCGGTCGAGGGCTTCGTGTAATGGCTCTCCTAGACACAGCGCGACCTCACCCCTAATACCGGGAGAGACGAACCCCTGAAGATCCGCTCACTGCCTCCATGTGGCTCGGGACTGTACCCAACTAAAACCTGTTTGCACGTCTCCTTTGAGCGTGGTAGGGTAGTAATCAAAGTACAGTGGGAACTCACACGAGACAAATGACGATCCCCAGGTCGATGAACTAACCTGTACACATGTCACCAGGGAACTGCTATCTGACGTCAGGTATAAGACCAACTAGCATATTCCCCGCGAGTCCTTGTAAGTCGATGTACAACACCCCACGACTTGCGGGGAGGCGGAAATATGAAAAACGATCTTGTTCTTTGCTTAAACATCGACTAACCGCATGAATCGAAGCTAAACGATAACTAACATCAAACATAGAAGTTCTAAACTACTATGTAAAGGGATTATACCTAAAGAACCGTGTCCTTCGTCTTTATGAACTCCGCCTCCTCCTCGGCCTTCTCCAAGTAGTAGACGATCCACCACGAGAGCTAAACTCCAAGCTTTGCCTCTAAACTTGAGGCAACTAGGTATCTTTAAGTGCTAATCAAAGTACCTAGATGAAATAGAGTATGGTTATGGATTAAGTAGTCTAACTAATCCTTGTACTCAACACATGAGAGGGGAGGATTAGGGTTTGAAGAGAGAGAAGATGAACATAATAATGAGAAGAGAAAATGAGTTATCATAATATATATCAAGCATTTTATTTTATCAAGAAAAGAAAAGAAAATGATTTACAACCATGCTTGATAAATATCTTGTGGTGATTCATCTCCATGAGTCATTAAGCAATTATGAAGTATTAATGACATGGATGAATCATCCATATGACTCACTAATCTCATTCAATGTATATGCCACCTAAACCTCCTTAGTCACCATCTTCTAGAAGCTTCTCGCGCAATTACGAGAACGCCCCTCCTATCCGTGAAAACACGGAAAAACTTTAGACTGTATAAATCCAATAACCGGATACTAGTAACTGGCTTAAACCAAAGCCGACTAGTAAAAACTGTCCGAAAAGTCGTACGTGCGTAAACACGCGTATGCGTCCGAACACTTGTCGTAAAACCATACAACCTCTATATCGTTTCGCCTGGAGTAGGGATACTCTCTGCGTGGGACTCTAGAGACTCGACTACTACGCTGGCAATGGGTTTAACCACAGACCGCAAGCGGCACTAGCTGTACGTAACGGTCCCCAGGTAGATGTCGATAAGAAGGCCGATGAGGAAACCCATCCGAACTCCTACTGAGTCTGATGTGACAATCTCCGTACAGTCCGGTCTGTTCGTCTAAGACTATCGCATATCGGGCCTAGGGGGTGGCAAGCGTCAGTCCCCTAATAGCGGTATAAGTCGTGTCGAAGCGAAGCCCATTACACCCTGAGAAACTACTGGAACCTACCAGCAAATCTCGCTTGCCCTGGCCAGGGACTTTGCGTAATGGCTCTCTGACACAGCGCGATATCAACCCCCAATACCGGGAGAGACGAATCCTTTCTAACCGCCACTGCCTCCAAGTGTTCGGGACTGCACCCAACTACTACCTGTTTGCACGACTCCTTTGAGCCGTGGTAGGGTAGCAATCTAAGAACAGTGGGACACACTCGAGGCGAAGTAGCAGTGTCAATTCTGCGGACTATGCTGTACTCATGTCACCTGGGAACTGTTCACTGACGACTGGTATAAAACCAACCAACAGTTCCCTGTGAGTCCTGTCCGGTGTACCCGTAACCCAACGAGCACCTGCATACTATCTCCAGTACAACGTACTGACGGCTGTGGGACAGACCATCTCCCCAATCGGGATGAGAAGCGTACACACTAGTCTACTCCGGAGTATCGATGCTCTGTCTCGATAATCCAACGACTAGGGACCAGAATAAGGATGTGCTTGTGGACTACCCAGCCCCCACTAGTGTGACTGCCATCACAACGCTGGTAGTTAAGCAAGATCCTAAGAGCTATATCAATACGTATACTCACATATTAAGATAGAAAAACCAAGTAGCATACTACCATGTTTAGCAAGACTGTTATATATATGTGAATATCCCAAGCTTCCATTAAGTAATATACAAACTAGTATGATACAATAATGGCCCCTAGGGCATATACACTAACAATCTCCCACTTGCACTAGGGCCATGTACTGGCATATCGAAGACCGATGATCTCGAGTGGCCTCTCGAACTGAATCTGAGGTAGGGCCTTCGTGAATGGATCAGCAATGTTCTCTTCAGAAGAAACTCTCCGAACCTCGATCTCCTGACGATCAATGATCTCCCTGATCAGGTGATACCGCCTTAAGATGTGTCTGGACTTCTGATGGGACCTTGGTTCCTTTGCTAAAGCTATAGCTCCGTTGTTGTCGCAATACAGAGGTATTGAATCAACTATGGTAGGAACCACCTGAAGTTCTGTTAGGAACTTCTTCATCCAAACTGCTTCTTTTGCGGCATCGCAAGCAGCTATATACTCCGCTTCCATCGTCGAATCAGCAACGGTGTCCTGTTTGGAGCTTTTCCAGCACACCGCCCCTCCATTGAGGGTAAAGACATAACCCGACATGGACTTGGAATCGTCCTTATCACTCTGGAAGCTGGAATCAGCAAAGGCCTCCAACCTGAGGTCTTTTCCGCCGTAAACCAAGAACATCTCCTTAGTCCTTCTCAGGTACTTGAGAATGTTCTTTACTGCTATCCAGTGCTTCTCCCCTGAGTCTGACTGATACCGGCTTACCACACTCAGTGCGTAAGCTACATCTGGTCTGGTGCACAACATCGCATACATTATAGAGCCTACCGCAGAAGCGTAGGGTATAATAGACATGCGTTCCCTTTCCAAATCAGTCTTGGGAGACATCTCTTTGGAGAGGGTGATTCCGTGACAAGCCGGTAGATTACCGCGCTTAGAATCTTCCATACTGAATCTTTTCAGTACAGTGTCGATATACCTGGACTGCGAAAGTCCCAACATCCTCTTGGATCTATCACGATAGATCCGGATCCCCAGAATGTAAGAGGCATCACCCAGGTCTTTCATGGAGAACCTGTGTGACAAGAATCCTTTGACAGATTGTAGCATAAGAATGTCATTTCCTATCAATAGAATGTCATCCACGTACAAGACGAGGAATACGACACTTCTTGCTACAACTTTACTATATATGCACGGTTCATCTGGATTTTTGATAAAGTCATATTCTTTGACTGTCTCATCAAAACAGATGTTCCAACTCCGCGATGCCTGCTTTAGTCCATAAATGGACTTAAGCAGCTTGCATACTTTCCCGCTGCTCCCACTCTGATTGAAACCCTCTGGCTGATCCATATAGACGCACTCTTCTAAATTTCCATTCAGAAAAGCCGTCTTTACGTCCATCTGCCAGATTTCATAATCATGGAAGGCAGCAATAGCAAGAAGGACCCGAATAGATTTGAGCATAGCCACTGGAGAAAACGTTTCGTCATAGTCCAAACCAGGTCTTTGACGAAAACCCTTTGCAACAAGTCTAGCCTTATAGGTTTCCACCTGTCCATCTACACCAATCTTTTTCTTGAAGATCCATTTGCATCCTATGGGTTTTACCCCATCTGGAGCAAAGTCCAAAGTCCATACTTTGTTGGTGTATATGGACTCCATTTCGGTCCGCATTGCATCTAGCCATCGTACCGAGTCGCCGCTCTGGATGGCCTGCTGAAAGTCAGTAGGTTCATCATCATCTATGATGCAATCCTCTCTATCCCCATCTATGAGAAAACCGTAGTATCTCCCAGGCGGATGAGACGGCCTACTACTCCTGCGGAGGGGTGCGGGAATGTCCTGTTCTTCTTGAACTTCCGGTTCTACCAAACTTTCAGTAGCAGCTTGTGGTTCTGGAATTTCTTCCGGTTCTATTTCGCTCCCACTTATTTCCTTTTCTAAAAACTGATGTTCCAGAAAATGGGCATTACGAGAAACAAAAACCTTTTGTTCCTCTGCGTAATAGAAATAATATCCCTTGGAGTTCTTTGGATATCCCACAAACATACATTTTACTGATCGTGCTTCGAGTTTGACCACATGCTTCTTTTTAACAAAAGCTGGACATCCCCAAATCTTCATATGCTGAAGATGGGGTTTCTTCCCAGTCCACATCTGATATGGAGTGGTAGGCACAGTCTTGGTAGGAGCCCTGTTCAAAAGATATGCCGCTGATTCTAGCGCATAACCCCAGAAAGATCGCGGTAACTCAGCATTACTCATCATGGATCGTACCATATCCAATAGGGTTCGATTCCGTCTCTCCGATACACCATTATGCTGTGGAGTGTATGGAGGAGTAAGCTGAGAGAGAATTCCTTTCTCTTTTAGGTAACCTAGGAACTCGGCACTCAAGTATTCACCACCTCGATCAGATCTAAGTGTCTTGATACTTTTGCCGGTTTGGTTTTCTACTTCATTTTTATACTCTTGGAATTTCTCAAAAGCCTCGGATTTATGTTTCATCAGATAAATGAATCCGTATCTTGAGTAATCATCCGTGAAAGTAATGAAATAGGAAAAACCACCTCTTGCATGCGTAGACATTGGACTACATACATCGCTGTGTATGAGTCCTAAGAGCTCGCTCGCTCTTACTCCATGTCCAGTAAATGGAGTCTTTGTCATCTTTCCTTTGAGACAAGATTGACAAGTGTCAAAAGTTTGATATTCAAATGAGTCCAAATATCCTTCTCTATGCAACTTAGTCAACCTTCTCTCATTGATGTGACCCAGTCTACAATACCATAAGAAAGCTTTATTTAAATCTGGAGACTTTCTTTTTAGTGTGTTCTGGACATTGAAAATTTGGAGTTGGTTTAAAACATATATACCGTTATTTAGTGTACCGGACCCAATCAAACCATGATTAAGGTGGATGTTAACAACATCTCTTACAAACGTTAAATCATAACCTTTATTTGATAACAAGGAAACTGATATGATATTACACGTTAAGCTTGATACAAAAAAACAGTTATGTAAAACCAAAATGTGTCCACTCGTCAATCCTAGGTGATAATCCCCGACGGACGCAGCTCCCACGCTAGCTCCGTTAGCAACCTTTAGGGTCATATCACCTTCCTTCAGCACTCTACGGTTTCTCAGTGCCTGCAATGAATTGCAAATATGAGATCCTGATCCGGTATCCAATACCCAGGAAGTAGAGTTAATTGACAGACAATTCTCAATTACAAACACACCTGAAGTTGAAGCCACAGCTTGCTTCGGTTCCTGGTTCTTGGCGTTCCACGCCTTGCAATCTTTCTTCCAGTGCCCTTTCCTGTGACAATGGAAGCACTCATCCTGGCCCACTACCGATACCGCAAACTTTTTCTTTCCCTTCCCTCCCACCTTACTAACACCTCCTCTAGGTTTGGTGGCGGCCTTCTTCTTCCTTCCTTTGGCCCTAGCCTTGGACCCGGAAGAAGATGCACCGCCAACAAACATAGCGGGTGTTTCCCTTGTCTTCTGCAAGGTGCCCTCTGCACTCCTTAACATGTTCAGGAGTTCCGGAAGTTCAACTTCTTTTCTTTGAATGTTGAAGTTCAGGATAAACTGGGCGTAGGTGTGAGGAAGGGACTGGAGAATAAGGTCTGTATAGAGCTCATTATCCAAAGTCGTCCCAAGGTCTGCGAGCTCTTCAATATAGCCGATCATCTTTAGGACATGTTCTCCTACCGATGACCCGACAGCCAACCTCGCTCGAAACAAGTTCTTAGAGGTCTCGTATCTTGCTATACGAGATTGCTCTCCATAAAGTTCCTTTGTATGGAGAAATATGCCATCTAGTTCCATATCCTCGTGCCTCCTCTGATGTTCATTGTTCATCGAGGCAAGCACGATGCACTTGGCTTTCGCGCAATCTAAATCCCAGGTTTTGCGGATTTCCTTATCCGCATTACTGGATTTGGGACCAGGGACAGCAGGTGCCGTAGCGGTGAGGACGTACCCCAATTTGTCATAGGTCAAAGCCATTTTGACATACCGCAGCCAATCTTTATAGTTTGGCCCGGTCAGTATATTTTTCTCTAAAAGTAACTTAAGTCCAGTCATTTTCAGGGTCGCTGCAAATAGGAGAGAGAGAAGAAAACTCTTTAGCATGATGCTCTTGCAAATTTAGAGTGGTTTTTAGTTTATCTAAACTGGATGGCTCCCACTGTTTCTCGAATCCTTCCTCAAACCATAAAAGAAGAATTAGCCAGGACTATTCTCACCGTACAATACTTGCTTAACCGTTCAGCCAGGCTAGTGTCGATACTTCGAGGGAGGTTTTCCAACGCTTTCGCGAAGTTCCTTAATTAAATAACCTCTTTTCTCTGGGGGGGTAACCCCGCTGACACCTTTCTTGACACCTACTTGGTTTATAGCATTGATCGTTAAGTGACAAATCTCCTGATAAGTAGCATATACTCACAGTAGAATCGGGATCCAAATATCATCGTATGATAATGTTGAAGGAATGCTACCAACATTCATCAAACTCCAAATGGTATGCATCTCTTTGCAAATTTCAGTTTCTTTAGAAATTCCCGATATAAGTTTTTGCCCCATGCTCTTATGACCTTGGCTTTGGTCAAAATGTCATAAGTCACATGTCAAGTTCTACCCGTCATTATCTTGTCAATTTGAACCCATCCGTATATACCCCTGACTTTGGTCAAATGATAATACGACTGTCCCAAACCAACTCATCTATCTTATGCAACAAATGAAAACCCAGCAGCTACCAAACACTATGCCTTGACTTTGGCCAAAATGCATAGCTTGAATACTACTGAATACCCAAATGAAATGACGGAGGGCTACGAATGGTTTTGGCGAAACCGTGAACGTAGTGAACTTGATATAACCGAAGGAACCTGATAGCTTTTAAAAGGAGTGGTTAAAGCTCCGCATTTAAAAATATCTGTTTTTAAAATTAACCGAGTGGTTTCTTTTAAATTGTTCCAACGATTAAACTTTTTGGTTTATTTTCTTTGCATTATAAATAATGCGTCCCATCATTAACCTATCATTGCAGAAAACAACGAAAATACAACGTCCTCTTATGCCATCCGCATTCGCCACGGGGTCCCGTCATCACCCGTTAGGTTACTTAACTAACGACAGAGCGGGGGCTGGGCTAGCGCGGGTGTAAAACATAAGTGACGTCTATATAGCTATCATATATAGATATTGTACATTTGTCAGACGCAATAATAAGCATTCCAGATCACAGATGAATTTTATTGGATTTGCAAGTAATCCGTGTTTGTTTTGAGCCTGCAAAAAAAGACGGATTACACAGTTGTGATGAATAGCCATTATCCCACCCAAGACCCCAACGGGTACGGCAAACTACACGGATTTGCAAGTAATCCGTGTTTGTTTTGAGCCTGCAACAAAAGACGGATTACACAGTTGTGATGAATAGCCATTATCCCACCCAAGACCCCAACGGGTACGGCAAACTACCCACCCAGCAGTTTGTGCACCCCACCTTGGGTCTGTCCTAGGAGCAAAAACAGTAAAATGAAATAATACAACGGTGGCTACAACCGCAACCTGGATGTGCCCCGCAAAAAATTATTACAACAAATTACATTTATATCAAATGAATTAAATAATAACCCATCACATAACCCGGCTATACATCACAACAGTCCAACAGAGTTCATATACACAAACAGATAAAATCCATTACAGAAATGTGCAACCCCCTGCCAACCGACATACTAGCAGTTAGGGGAGGTTTACGAACACATTATACAAACACAGATATAATCCAACAAGCAAATACCGTATAATTTTGATCGATTAAACACATTTAATTTTGCTCCAATACTTCTCTGTAAATCTGAAACCTGAGCAAAAATAAAAAATTCCAGAAAATACCAAATATCACAGAGAACCAACACAGGAAAATTGGGTTCATGAATCGGCAACTCGGCGGCGGAAGCGCGGCGGATCGGTGGGATCCGCCGCGGTTCCGCGGCGCTTTAGCCGATTCATGGGCCCAATTTTCTTAGGTGTTCTACTACTGTCATTTAGAGCTATTTGAACCACCCTGAAAAATTTTTGGACTTCATTTAAAAATCGACAGAAACCCATGATATCGGGGTTTTCCGGTTTCGTTTTTTCCGTTCGAAATTCATACAATTTTGCAAGTGAGTTATTTATTGTTTAGCGAGGCTCTGATACCACTGTAAGTCGATGTACAACACCCCACGACTTGCGGGGAGGCGGAAATATGAAAAACGATCTTGTTCTTTGCTTAAACATCGACTAACCGCATGAATCGAAGCTAAACGATAACTAACATCAAACATAGAAGTTCTAAACTACTATGTAAAGGGATTATACCTAAAGAACCGTGTCCTTCGTCTTTATGAACTCCACCTCCTCCTCGGCCTTCTCCAAGTAGTAGACGATCCACCACGAGAGCTAAACTCCAACCTTTGCCTCAAAACTTGAGGCAACTAGGTATCTTTAAGTGCTAATCAAAGTACCTAGATGAAATAGAGTATGGTTATGGATTAAGTAGTCTAACTAATCCTTGTACTCAACACATGAGAGGGGAGGATTAGGGTTTGGAGAGAGAGAGCTTGAGGAGAGAGAAGATGAACATAATAATGAGAAGAGAAAATGAGTTATCATAATATATATCAAGCATTTTATTTTATCAAGAAAAGAAAAGAAAATGATTTACAACCATGCTTGATAAATATCTTGTGGTGATTCATCTCCATGAGTCATTAAGCAATTATGAAGCATTAATGACACGGATGAATCATCCATATGACTCACTAATCTCATTCAATGTATATGCCACCTAAACCTCCTTAGTCACCATCTTCTAGAAGCTTCTCGCGCAATTACGAGAACGCCCCTCCTATCCGTGAAAACACGGAAAAACTTTAGACTGTATAAATCCAATAACCGGATACTAGTAACTGGCTTAAACCAAAGCCGACTAGTAAAAACTGTCCGAAAAGTCGTACGTGCGTAAACACACGTATGCGTCCGAACCCTTGTCGTAAAACCATACGACCTCTATATCGTTTCGCCTGGAGTAGGGAAACTCTCTGCGTGGGACTCTAGAGACTCGACTACTACGCTGGCAGTGGGTTTAACCACAGACCGCAAGCGGCACTAGCTGTACGTAACGGTCCCCAGGTAGATGTCGATAAGAAGGCCGATGAGGAAACCCATCCAAACTCCTACTGAGTCTGATGTGACAATCTCCGTACAGTTCGGTCTGTTCGTCTAAGACTATCGCATATCGGGCCTAGGGGGCGGCAAGCGTCAGTCCCCTAATAGCGGTATAAGTCGTGTCGGAGCGAAGCCCATTACACCCTGAGAAACTACTGGAACCTACCAGCAAATCTCGCTTGCCCTGGCCAGGGACTTTGCGTAATGGCTCTCTGACACAGCGCGATATCAACCCCCAATACCGGGAGAGACGAATCCCTTCTAATCGCCACTGCCTCCAAGTGTTCGGGACTGCACCCAACTGCTACCTGTTTGCACGACTCCTTTGAGCCGTGGTAGGGTAGCAATCTAAGAACAGTGGGACACACTCGAGGCAAAGTAGCAGTGTCAAGTCTGCGGACTATGCTGTACTCATGTCACCTGGGAACTGTTCACTGACGACTGGTATAAAACCAACCAACAGTTCCCTGTGAGTCCTGTCCGGTGTACCCGTAACCCAACGAGCACCTGCATACTATCTCCAGTACAACGTACTGACGGCTGTGGGACAGACCATCTCCCCAACCGGGATGAGAAGCGTACACACTAGTCTACTCCGGAGTATCGATGCTCTGTCTCGATAATCCAACGACTAGGGACCAGAATAAGGATGTGCTTGTGGACTACCCAGCCCCCACTAGTGTGACTTCCATCACAACGCTGGTAGTTAAGCAAGATCCTAAGAGCTATATCAATACGTATACTCACATATTAAGATAGAAAAACCAAGTAGCATACTACCATGTTTAGCAAGACTGTTATATATATGTGAATATCCCAAGCTTCCATTAAGTAATATACAAACTAGTATGATACAATAATGGCCCCTAGGGCATATACACTAACAGTCATGTCCGGTGTACTCATAACCCAATGAGCACCTGTATACAACTTAGGTGAACCAACTGACACCAGTGGCTTGTGAGACCGGCCACCGCCCCTCGTCGGGGTCTCGAATGTACACACTAGTCTACTCTGGAGTATCGATGCCCTGTCTCGAAACTCCCACGACTAGGGACCTTTTAAGGATGTGCTTATAGACCCCAGCTCCCACTTATATGATCGCCCTCATACTGTTGGTGGTCAAGCAAGAATCCTAGGGGCTCTATCAACGTGTAATAGTGACATGTCAGGTCATCTAAAGCAGTACACGATGATAAAGGTAAACCAGATAGCATACTATCATCTTGAGTAAGACTGTCCTACCGGGATAGGTCCTCCCTCAATCATTGCAATCACGTGCCTGTGATCCAATAATTGACTCTGAGGGCACTATCTCCAACAGACCTGAGATCGTCATTTGTCTCGTGTGAGTTCCTACTGTGCTTTGATTACTACCCTACCACGGCTCAAAGGAATCGTGCAAACAGGTTTTAGTTGGGTACAGTCCCGAGCCACATGGAGACAGTGAGCGGATCGTCGGGGATTCGTCTCTTCCGGTATTGGGGGTTGATGTCGCGTTGTGCACGGTTGGCCATCACCAGAAATCCGTGGCCACGGTGGACAAGAATTACTGATTTGGATCAGTAGTTTCTCAGTGGGTGATGGGTTTCATACCGACACAAAATATCGCGTTATTAGGGGTATGACTTTATCCACCCCATAGACCCCATATGCAATACTCTTAGACGAACAGACCGGACTGTATAGAGATTGTCACGGACAGGCTCAGTAGGGGTTTGGATGAGCTTGCTCGTCGGCCTTCCTTTCACTCAATACCTAGGTAGCCGTTACATACAGCTAGTGCCGCTGACGTACTTGTGGTTAAACCCACTGCCAGTGTATTGATGAGTCTTTAGAGTCCCACACAGAGAGTTTTCCTAGTTCTGGCGAAATGATGTAGTAGCCGTATTGGATACATGCAGGGTTCCGATCGATCGATTGTACTTTGTATCCGGACTTTCAATCGGACAGTTGATGATACTAGCCGGCTCGGGTTTGAGCGGATTATTAAATCAGGTATTGATTTAATAATTTACATATATATATTTCGATATGTATATTCTAGTATTATGTTATTTGTGTTATTCTATCTCTTCAGGTATTCGTGTTTCGGTACGAATACAAGTATGTATATACAGTAGAATGTAATCCGTATTTTTTCCGGAAAACATTCTAGAAGGTGGACACCTCATTTTAGGGTTTGACCATTTATTATAAATGGATAAATAAGGTGGCATTGAGAATGGAGAGTATGGTAAGAACCATTCATGCATAATGTACACAAATGAATTATTAATTCATTTGTGCATACTATTAAAGTATGGCTTGATTTTAAAAATTGGAAAATAAGTTTTTACAAAACCAAGCATGCTTTTTTTCTCTCTCTAAGGATGGCTCATTTTCTTCACTTGAGATTTTGAGCTCCCTCACCATTTTTGGCTTCACTCTCCTCTCTTGGATTTCCTTAGTTCCTCCACTTTCATCTTCCACCTCCTCTCAACCATCTCATGTGTTGAGAATCATGAGAGGAAGTGAGATGAGATAGACAAACACTTAGTTCACTCGCTACATCCTAGGCTTTCTAGATTAGCAACCTAGAAACCCTAGTTGCTTCACTTGCATTCATTATGTGGAGCTAGAGCCATGACTACATCTCTCGAGTGGATCATCTTCGATGGAGGAAGACCGGCGGCCAAGTTCGTTCGAGCACGCCTCAAGGAGCTTAGGAAGGTGATGGAAGACCGAAGGACTTGGTGTTAGTTATATGTATGCCCTAGAGGCCATTACTGTACATTGGATGTATATTGTAGTGGATGCTGGGACATATATAGGTAGGACTTTCTTGCTCGACATGATAGTACGCTATCTGGTTACTCTTTGTCTTAACGTGTATACTTTCTGTCTCTCTGTTACATGTTGATAAAGCCCTTAGGATGAGTACTCGACTTCCAGGACTATGATGCAGATCATACTAGTGGGGCCTGGGTAGTCAATGAGTACATCCTTCATTGTTCCTAGTCGTGGGAATATCGAGACGGAGCATCGATATTCCAGAGTAGACTAGCGTATATCTTCTCGACCCATGTGATGGGCGATGGATGATTCAATATCCATTGGTGTTTGACTTCAGAGATGGTATACGGGTGCTCAGTGGAGACTGGGTACACTGAACGGACTCGCCGAGAACTCCCAGATGGTATTATACCTCACGTCAGATGGCAGTTCTCTGGTGACACTGGTACAGCTTAGTCTGTTGACCCGAGATCGTCATAGAGTCTTGTGTGTCTCCCACTGTGCTTTGATTTCCACCCTACCACGGCTCTACTAAGTCGTGCAAACAGGTGGTTTTTGGGTACAGTCCCGATTCACATGGAGGCAATGAGCGATAGGAGGGGATTCGTCTCTCCCGGTATTGGGGGTTGATGTTGTGCTATGCTCGACTGGCCATAACAGGAAATCCCTGGCCAGGGTTGCAGTGATATACTGGTAAGAGTTATCAGTAGTTTCACGAATGTTATGGACCCTATGTCGGCATGACTTATCAAGCTATTGGGGTCTGACGTTTACCACCCCTAGGCGAGATATGCGACATATCAGACGAACAGACCGGACTGTACGGTAAGTGTTACTGGTTGGATTCACAAGAGTGTGAGCGGGCTTGCTCGTCGATCTTCTGATCGCTCAATACCCGGGTGGCCGTTACGTTTAGCAGACCGGTTGCGGCTTGTGGGTGTTTGATATGATCATCACCTGCTGCCGGCGTATTGACGAGTCTTTAGAGTCCTACACAGAGGTTTCCTGGCTCAAGCGAAACGAAATAGGAGCGCATATGAGATATGTGCGGGACCGAGAATAATGCGTGTATGTGATACCGTATTTCATTCTCGCGATGAATGTGTCGAATGGTTGTATGCGATATAACCTAGTTATCGAATCAAGGATTGATTCGATAAGCCGATACATTGGATACTAGCCGGTTATATGCGACATGACCGGATCATTGAATCAAGTGTTGATTTAATGATTTAATGTATAATTATATATTTGATATATTACTTTGCATTAACTGGTATTGGTTCACTTTAAATGGATTTTCTCACTTGGATTGTGCAAGTTGTATATGTGATATACTTTTATGCACAAGATTGTATCATGTTTGATGATACATGCAAGCTTGGGTTTGTGTAAAGAATTGACCATGGTTATATGAATGGTTAGGGTTTCATTTTATTTACTTATTCATTTATTTATTCTTTTTGTTTATTTTGGAAAAAGGAAATGATAAAGAAATTGAAATGGTGGCTTGATTTGTTTGTAGTTGAAGATTCTTGAAACTTTGATTAAGCAACCATTTTGTCTTCATCTCCAAACCCAACCATTCAACTAACTTGGGTTGACTCTCTACACATAACCATGGTTACTATCATGATAAGTATCATTTTATTTGATAATTTAAATATACTTATCATATTCTTTTTCTTCATCTTCTTCTTCTTCAACATGAGAAGAAAGCTTGATACATCAATGGTGATTGATGAAAAAGTGTGGGAAATCCAAAACTAAAGTCTACCCACTTCCTATTTCTTCATCCTCTACCTCTTGCCAAGTAGTATAGGGTGTTTCCTTCACAAGTTTTCTTGACTTGGTGAAGTTGGAGCTTGATCTAGCGATGCCTCGACGTAGATCATCTTCGGCATCGTCGTCGATGACCTAGCCCGTTTTTCCTCCGATGAAGCCGACGCTAGAGCCCAAGATATGATTTGGACAGCGAGGGGACTTCATCACGGAGCCTAGGAGGTGATGGACCGGATCTACAAAGGTTGTAGCTCCTTCCCTTTAGCTATATTTCCGTTTACATGCTTGCTTCGCCTATATATCTAGTTAACGATCCGTATTAGGGTTTGTAGGCACAAAGTTTTTTTTTGATTTGTGCATGTTTGATCACTTATGAGACTCCATTAGAGTGCCTAGGAACCCTACACTTGGTTCTTTTGGTATAACACTTCTAACTCTCTAGTTTAGCTTCTTTAGTTTGCTAGTATAGGTTTATGATTTCGATCTTGGACGTGGTTTCGTTTGCGCCAAATTTTAAACGCCAGTTTTTGTTCTGCATCGGCCACGGTAGATGGCCAGGGCACCGGCGAAACCCAACATTCGGCACACTATCCTCATCATAATCAGTACGGAATCATCGCTCGTATAATATCCATCCAATATCCAATCAATATAGTACGGATCTAAAGTCACGCATATATATAACCATAATCATATATCAAGATATATCCACACATATATGTAACCTACTAGATACAAACTATACACTAATTTAGTTATCGACTAAGTTATCCAACATACACTATAGTCTATGTATATAGTATAAATCCTAGTTAATTGGTTGCGGGGTGTTATACGCCATCCACCTGACTTTCCCCATAAATATAAATCTACTCACCGACTTGTCGAGCCAGTCGAAATCCACAACCACCTTGCCTTTTCTTGCCGTCTCACAAATTTCCGCAATCGTACCTACAAGCGTAATTATGACACAACGGCGTAAATCTCAAATCAAAAATGATACGATGAGCAAAGCGCACATAGGTTAGAACCTACAGCTCACTTACTCAAAATACGACCAAATACCCCCGACGTCGACCTACAAACGTCAAACGATCAAGTCGAGGTATAGAAGTATATAAAACCAAGTTTTAAATATCGGAAATATCGCCAAAATCATACTAAAACACTCTCAGATTTCTCTACATGAAAGCCGGAACAAAAACCCCAATAGAGTGGCTTAATTACCACAATATGAAGCTACAGAATAAAAATCAAGACCTAATTCCAAAGTGAGGCCGCAAATTGCGGGTATAGGGATTAAATTTGCGGCCATAACATGAAGTTAGGGGCTCGGACTTCTAGGGTAGTTTTCTACTGGTCTCATCATATCACAGTATTCTCTAAATAATTTTCAGAGAAGCCTACTAGCTCCAGATTCAATTTGAACATCACTAACTTAACAAAAATTCTACTTTTCTGACATTTGAACAAGGAAATCTGAAATTTGACACTAGAAAACTTAAAAGAGGATGATCTTTACCTATAAGAATTGAGCACAAGGAATTTCCAGCTCATGAAATGTTTGCTTGAGGTTTCTTAAGGTGGTAGTGGATTTAACTTGATGATATGAACAACTTTCATGAAAGAACCGTAAATTTTCTTTTTGATTTGATGAAGAACTAGAACTAAGGTGATGGAGCTTGAAGGGAGTTGTTGGTTCAGTTTGAGGATTGAAGAATGAACCAGGATAATTTTGGTAGAGTGAAGGAGAATGTGTAAAGAAAGGAGAAGGTGCAAAGGAAGAAGGAGGAGGTGGAGGGTGGTGTATGGTTTGATAAGTTGTATATGAAGGTAATTCCCACCTAACATTTACCATACCCTCATAAACAAAAACTAAAACCCCTTTTTATAAGTAAATGTTTTTACACATAAATATCACAATCTTACACCAAAATATCATATCATGTTAAAAACAAAATAATTATCATTTTTTAGGATATCACATATTTTCCCAAAATAGCTACATTTTTTCGGATACCAATCCGAAACCGAAAATACATACACGATATTATTTCGTAAACTCATAATATCCATATTTAAATTATAAATTAATATTTATAATTTTCAAGATGTTACACTGGTGGTGGAAGCTCTGGCGACCGGCCGACCGACGGTAGATGGACGATGCCGTCAGGACGACGGCCAACCGACGGCGGATGGACGGCCGATGGAGATGGATAGGCAAACAACGGCCAACGACTGACCCGCGGCGTAAGGTGTGCGAACAATGGAGTGGTGGTCAACCGGCGCGAACGGCTAACCAGCAGCAATGAAAGACGGGCGGCAAGGCGGCGGTAGCCAATCAGCTATGAACTGCCGACCAATGATGGCAGACAGGAGGATGGCGGCCAATCGGCGGTGAACGTCCGACCGACGGCGGATGGGCAAGTAGCCGGCGGTGGACAGTCATAGCACATCTCATGTTACTAGGGAATATTTCTTGGTAATATAGGATACACATGTTTTGGGATAAATAGGATTCTCATAGAATGGGATGATTAGATTATCATGGAAACCTGTATTCATAGCAATATTTTTTACCCCTAAACATACATGATAATATTCAATGGGAATTTAGGATTTAGGATTACAACCTAGATTACCCCCCTACAATGTGCGTCCATATAGTAACGAGTAAAGAGGCTCCACCCAAGGTGTGCCTGTGCATTTTACCGTGCAACCAGTTCAGATGTGGATACCGCAATAAGTGCTTGGGCTCCATTCAAATCCCCATTATGCAGAGTCCCACATGACGGGGGACAAACATTAATCATTTCAGACACCACCAGTAAAAAGAAACAAAAAACCATTATATTCTCATAACGGAGAGTAACACATACACAAGGCTAAATAAATGAAGACAGGAAACTACATTAATAAACAGAAAACAAACTGCCAAATCTCACTTGAACTGAACTAAATTACAGACCCGAAAATACTTGCATCAACAGTCAAAAGGCCCATTAAATAAGAAGATCCGTCATCCTCTGTTGAAAAAAGTAGCAAGCAAAAACAAATCTCATACGTCACCTTGAGATAATTAATGAACCACAATGCTACTTTTAAGCATTTAGAGACAAAATATAGTAGAATTATATGTATTAACTGTAAAAATGCAAAATAGACTAACTATTTAGTACTCAAACTGCGACTTGAGGTGGTCCTCCACCAATTTCCATCTCCGGTATGTTGTGTTCATCTTGCTGCTTACCACGCACAAAATTCCAATACTTCACCAGTTTGTGGTCTACTGGCACCACCTCATCTGCTTTCCCCGCGCAGAATATTGCGTATGCATCTGCTGCATATCTAAAGAGAAGGGAGGAAAAAAAAGAATTATGGTAACACATGTAAGACGCAATCATGAAATGAAATTAAACAATAATTGGCATATAGTATCTTCCATGATTACATCACCCTCTTCTTATTATCATTAGCACATCACTTCTAGGGTTAGTATATGGCTTAGAAATGAGAACTTTATACTGATTGCATTCATAAATAATATGCTACGGATTTGACTAGATTGTTGATTAACCCCAAGATTGTTTGTCATCTGCTGCAAAATGAACCAGTCAAGGGATGACAATTGCAGTATGAGATAAACATGAAGAGTGTTATACGCATTTAACCCATATATAAAATAAAACAAAACGTTTATCAGATTAACCAACTCACTTGCCAACACCATAAAGCTGAGTGACATGAGTCCAGTTGGTCCCCAAATACTCGGAAGAAAACCTTTTGATAGTATTAGCCCTCTTTTTCAAACCCAAAGGTTTTATAAGTTCTTGCAGCTTTTCTACGCAAACTACTGTGGCAGCTTTTGCGTTGGGGCATATATAAAATAATTCTTCCAATACCCTTCTAACCTGCACACACCATGAAACAATGCGCCCTCTACTTTGTTAATAAAAATATTGTTAATTAAAAAGTTATAAGAAAACATTGGAAAAATACCCAATATTAATGATGGAAAAGGTTTGCATAAGAACATGAGAATGTCGTGACCCCTTTTATCAAAAAATATATACTAAAACGTTATAATAGTGGCCTAGCCTGTCCAAATTTCTAGAGTGAAATATTTACTTAAAATGTCCAGTGAAATTAACATATAATAGTGGCCTAGCCTGTCCAAATTTCTAGAGTGAAATATTTAATTAAAATGTCCAGTGAAATTAACATTAGGAATAAAGATCAATGAGCATGTTCAAATTGAAGAAATATAGTGTAAAAGCATATTCAAAACATTATAACAGTACAAACGCAATAAAAAGTTAATCAAAGACTCAAAAAGTAGGCCAACCGAAGGTCATACATAGCCTGTACGAAGATCATTAAGAAAGAGACCTTAATTTTAGAAATTATTGAGCATCTGAAACATGAGAATTCATACTTTACTAATGTTCAAAAATTTTATACAGGCGAAAGGTAGATCAACACATTATCATGTTTATGTCAAGTACTGTGAAGCGCTGCTAGAATAAACAAGTGATAATGCTATGACCATTGAACATTATTATAAGAAATTAAACATGGAGTTGGGGTTTCCCATGATGATTATTATGTTAAGTAGAAATGTAATATAGAAAGAGAAGCTCAAACCAAACACACAATGAGCCAAGAATGTATCCTTGGAAGGATCAATGCCTCTGTTGTGCGAGTTATTTATAATAAAAAGAAAACAGCCCAAAAAAGGGAAACACAGAAGGTAGCACCCAAGTATTCAATTGTCCTAAGAGGGAGCGCATAGAAAGGTATTCCATAAGAGTGAGTTCCCATGATCCTTGGTAGATGAGAGGATGAGCAAGCTAGCATTCAGGAATTTGAATTGCTTTAATTTTTGCAGCCTAGCGTTCACATTATGGTGCTATAAAATCAACTGCACAATCAATAAGATACACTGACATGTTTCCAATGGATTGTCAAGAAAAAATCCTAATGAACCAACAAAACCTGAGGTTCATATAAGATCCTGATAAATCTACCAAATTCTTCGATATTTAGGGGGCTGCATTCAGTTTATGGAAGAGTACATCACACTGAAAGCTTGTACTAAAGTACTAATACCATTAAAGGGATACTAGTGGGTAGCATGTGCGCTACACGTATGTAAAAATGTGCTACTTGTTTGAGGTTGGTTTAGTTTTGCAAAGATGGTTAATTTATAGACCACCATAAAATGTCCGAATTGATTACATTAGGCACCATACAAAGGTATGTGCCCATACTTAAACTAAAATTTAGTGTAAATCTATCTGAATTGCTTCGATAACTGCAAATAAAACAAGTCATAACCGAAAATTGTAAAAGTGTTGAAGAATAAACTATTTATATTTACAAACTTAAAATTCATGTTAACAGGTTTGAAATCCCTTGACAGTGAAGTTTACTATATTATCTAAAAGTTTGGATATTATTTTATTACATATCTAACTTCATTAATAACTGGGTGCTTTAAGTCTAAATCCAGTCCAAATTTTTAATGAGCTCAAAATCAATTTTGAAATTTGTGCAAACAACATGCATAGAATAGAATTAGAAAATTTATTTGTAGGAAGGTTTATTTTGAAATTCATGGAATTTGTTTGCAATACAATAAGCATGGAGGTTTGACACGGAAAGGTAGGTAGTGGCCAAAGAAATTTAAAAACTATTATGCTCACTATAAAATAATCCACAAAATATAAGAATGCACATTTGCGCTAAAAGTCAGTGTGGTATTCAAAATTTGAATTGTGTGGCGTAGTATGCTTAGGGAGTAAATAAAATTTCTATGGCTTTTTTCCTTTCCACCATTGAAATAGAGGGCCAGATGGCCTCAATGATCCACAACTAGTAAGCACAGACATATCTATTTGCTCGTCGTTTCTGCATCCAACACAAATTGGACACTCAGACACTTCGCCCGACACCGACATGCTTAATTTTTGTCGGCCCAAATTGCAGGTATCTAACACTTCTTAATAGCACATGGAGATATAATAATGTGGCATGTATGTGTGAACAACTTTTATATCTTCGAGGATATAAGATTCAATATTTCAAATCTATCTCGTATATGAGTGGTGCAAGAAGAGTTAAGTGCATAATTGACACAATGAAATTGGATCCAAAAAAGTCGGACTCAATTAAAAATGGTCAATATTTTGTTTATATTTTTTGAGTGAAAGAGGTGGATAATTAAGCCACCCCAAAATCATTAAAAGGATCTTAACGAATACACCTGTTTCAGCTCCAGCGATCGACACATCAATATTTTGTTTATGTTAACTCTTATGTACTGCATTCTTGTGTATTTTACCTTAAGGTTTATTTATCTTCTTGCTTATGCTTAAAAAAACCCAATAGTTGAGGATGAAAGTTATAATCTTGATTTTATTTTTATCATGCTTCTAAAATTATACGGGTACATGTTTGTTCTCGCAGTTTATTATCTGTTGTATATGTATTTTATTGAATATAAATATATATAGATAGATAAATAAACATGGTCGTATAGTCGTCTCCTTTTTTACAAGTATGTTGTGTCCCGTGTCTTGTATCCTATGTCCGAGCTTTATAGGTCTACAATCATTTCAAGGCCAACCCTCCCTTAGGGTTGGTGTCATATTAGATGTATCATGCTTCCATAGCATGCTCACAAGGATGTGGCGCGGCTCTAATAAATTATTACAAAAGTTGATTTTATAATTAAAGAATGCTTCATATACTGAGTGCCAACTCAAGCAGCCAATTATTATATTTTTTCCAAAAGACAAGGCTGGCATTAATTCCCAATTTGCAACAACAAAACATAGGAAGAACCAACTCAAAAGATTAAACTAAAAAATTATTGATGTCCTAACAAAACATAAAGTCAATATAAAATTCGCTTTATGATGAATGAGTTGCAGGCTTTTATGTATTTACCAATGTTCTAAATATTGGATATCGGTATCGTATCGGCCCGAAAATTTTCATATCGGATATCAGATATCTTGATGTATCAGAAGATATTTTCTAAACAATATTTTTTATCATAAATGTCATGTATAAAAATATGTCGGTTTTTAAATGAGTCTTTCCTCAATAACTCGGTAATAGAGCAGTTGGTTGTAAATTCGAATTTTATTTAAGAAGATTTGATGTAATAAAAAATAGTCGAATATGAATCCACAGAGAAGAAAAGTTCATATGGATTCTAGACTTTCTTCTCAGCAATTTCAACCTTAACGTATCCTTCACTACAGGAAAGGATCCAAGGGGTTTCACCAGCGAGGGCACCAAAAGATCAATGTTTCGTTAGAAAATCATATTATACGTTTTAGAACAAATAAAACAATATTTTAAATCAATTTAGTTACAGCATAAAAAAAACTATTTTCTTTAAAAGAAAAATCATAATGATATTCATACCCTCTTAAAAATAATCCAAAAACTAATGTAGCTAATTAAAATTGAATCCAAGACCTTTTTGTTGGAAAACAAAACACATCACCACTCGGAGTAAAGTCACTTTGTGCTCTATATATATATATATAACAAGTATATATAATAAATACCCAAAATTCCAAAATCTCGTATATAATATATTAATTTTTATTTTCCGGAATTTCAAATAGGGCGCGTGCCCCTCTACCTCCTTAGTGGATCCGTCCCTGCTTCATTACTGGTCGGGTCAGGTCCATTACCAATGATACCTCAAAACCAATAACCCAAATAAAAGTAGAAAAATATTGCGATATTTGTATAGATATATCATACCTGATATATCAGGCAATATTACGATATATCGGCTGATATTTACCCAAAACTAAAAAACGATACAAATTCAGCATATCGTATTGTTTTCCCTCAAAAACCGATATATCGGCCGATACAGGAGATATATCGGCGATACTTAGAACACTGGCACTATTTACTATTTCTAATATAGGATGTTGAAAACGTTCTAAATCAAAATGAATATATAGAAATCTTTTAATGTTAAACTGACTGAAAGAGACTTATGTTAAGATAACAAGTTATTTAGGAAACCTCTAGGTCCCCTACTCAAGTTTTCCATAGATTTGGCTTTGAATAGATCGACCATATTGTTTTGTAATTTGTAATAATGTAAGAAAGTGATTATCCAACATGAAAAAGTACATTAATATGCATATATGTAGAATACAACCAAGAACTTTTTTCAATATTTAGCAAATGATGCAACTCATCACAATTCGCAAATAACTAAAGGCAAAATAGTACGGATTTGTATATGGGATATAATTAGAGGTGGATTCATCAACTTATAATTTATCAAAAGTTTATGATACAATTTATTGAGATACAAACAATACAATAAAGATAGGTTAACGATAGATTGAGTATATATAGATGCTTTAATGAACCTCTTTAACAAATTTCTTTGCCGGTATAATGTTGAATATACCGTGCAAGCCATCGGTGCAAAAATACATGAACTAGACATGTATTCATAGCCACTCACATAGTAATGGCTATTTTACACACGATTGTTTATATATAATGGTCCTTGGTGATGGATTATGGGTATGTTACATTAATTAATCATATTTAAGGATCGACTAAAAACGGTTAAATAGATTGATTATGATTAGTATGTCCTTATGGGTTGTGATCATGTAATTACTCAACTAATGATGATTAAAATGATGATTAATCAACCTTTCAAAACAAGATACTTGGAAGCATGCTTAAGCTCGTCATGAACATGCTTGTTAGCTTGCTCCTTGTGATTTACATGAGAAATTGTGTGTTTCACAAGTAAAGAAGCAAAGAGGTTCTAAATCTCTCTCTTCCTTTATTCTTTTACACGCTTCAACTTTTCCCGTTTGTTAAACTTTTGGTCAAGACATACATTTGGTGAAACCCTATGAAGATATTTGAAAAGCCAAGGAAAAATAAGAGAGAAATTAATATAGAATCTCAGACTTGGAGATTAAAAGTGTAAAATAAGGAATGAACTCAACTTGGTAGAATTTTTTTATCTATGATTTCTTGAGCTAATTTGCACCCTACTAATTTGAATTTTATGTAAAGGGTTTTAATTGCTTATATGGATTTATTATGGACAAATACGATGGATGATAATTTATTGGTGAGAATGAATAGCTCAATCTTAAATAAAAAACAGAAGAACTATCATAATAAAATGAGTTTAAATTTGATGTAATTAGAGAGAATAATAAAATCTCTAACTTCCGCACATGAATTCAAATATCGAGTATACATATCCTTTAAGGTTTTGTGTTAGTACAACCATGGTATAGAAAGTTGGTATTGGCTGGTTATTTGGGTGAACCGTCTCTAACTAGCAAGTTAATTTTCAACTTAGGTTATGAGTGGAAGTATTCATTAAGGATGGTTGAGCAAACATTTCATGAAGAAGAAAGCAAAACCCTACGCTAATAAGAATGGAATAAAATTCCATCATTTCATCTTTTAGACGCTGAAATTATCTCATCGCTTTCTTATTACGAATATAGTAAATGAAAACGGGGCTGAGGAAGACACCTTTTATCACTTGTAAGTTGTAGAAATCCTTAGTTGTGTTTGTTGGCTATAGTGCAGATCAGTCGAAAATATTGCATTCTCAACACGTCAATTTCCCTACTTTTATCATTCATATATGTGTTTATTGTAATTATAACACAGATTACGAATTCATCTGGAAAATACCAAATAAGCTGTGTTATAGTTATAATCGACATTCTAAAGAGAAATTAAGTGTTTATTACTATTCGCATGGTTTTTATATCTCAACACTTGTCTCGAGATTGTGTGCAGGAAATTCTCTAGGTAAAAGAGCCGGAACTGCTAAAAGTGCTGATAAAATTCATCAAATCCAAGACTTGTGATCTGGCAGTAAACAAGAAAGTATAAAAATATTCCAGACATCAGGAAAGTGCCATAAAACCAACACAACTCAGCACTGGAAATTTCATCCAGAGATCACCTAAAAGGGCCGTGGATCCGCGGCCCAGTCAGGCCGATCCGCCGCGGATCCGCGGCCGTTCTGACTCGTCGGCGGCGGAAATTTTCTACAGAGGCTTCTTCTCAACTACAAAACTTCTTCAAGACGCTTCAGTTCCTCGAATTCTCCAGAAACTTCCCTCCAACAGCAAGTCTTCTCTTGTAAGCTAGCTAACTATCTTAATCTAGAAACTTCTCTTCAACTACCTAGCTTCCAAAGGAAGATTGACCTAGTTTCTAGGGAAAACTATAAAAGGGCACTTATAGCTTCATTACAAAGGTTGTTCATCAATTAAGGTAAAAAATTCTAGCAAAATCCAAATCAATTCAAATCAAATTGGATGACACAATTTGAGCCAAATCAAGATTCATCGAGTACCGACTCAAGCAAGCCTTCAACGAGCCTTTGAAGCAACGCCGATCTTCATCCGAGCAAGAGATCCACGATGATCCGCGAGTCAAGAAGACCGAAGCGAAGCTAGTTTCAACGATTTATTTCCTCCTCAAATCTTGTAATCTTTAAGTGAATTGTACCTAAGCGTCGATTAATAAAAGGTAAAAATTCTAAATCTTGCTTTTCTTTACATTCTTGCATTATGAAGAGTTACCGATTCTTGATTCTTTCCTTTTTCATGATGTGTGAGTGAAATCTCCGCTTGTAGCGGAATCGAGAGAATAGATAGATGATGATGATCTAATTCTTGAACGATTCTTAAGTCTTATGAGTTTTGTAAACTTTAGGAAAATTGAATCATCGAAGACCTAGTTTTGAGCGAGATCGCTTTCTTGAATGTTTTCGCTCCAAATTAGAGATCAACGATCGGGGATTTAGTTTGCTAGAGGCTAGAATTTGAATGATAATCAATGAAAGGACAAGGGATGGTGAAGAAGAAACCCTAGTTTCTTCAATAGATCCCTAAATCTCGTTGATCGTCATCGATCTAGCAACAAATCCTCAATAGATAAGAATTCGTAATCATTAGTATTCATCATCACTATCAATTTGATCGATTCCTACAAGCTACTTTACAAATCTTGATAATTCAATTGGTTTGGACATTTTCTTGATCTTTATTAATTCTTGATTTTAGATCTATCTCTTTATGTTCTTGAAACTAAGATCTCACAAATATTGAATCATTTTCTTTTATCTTTTAATTTCAACTCAACTAAAACGATTTTGAACAAATCACACTTTCTCTGTGGACGATCCGCACTCGCTAAACGAACCTACAAAAGACACCGTTAATTGATTGCGGTTTACAAATTTCTTTGGTTGTGATCTTTTACACTTTTCAAAACACGACAACGGAAATATTGATTCAATCAGTGCCCTCAAGGCAATTATTGTACTCGCAGGTAAACGATTATAATGATTGAGGGATGACCTATACGGATAGAACGGTCTTACTCGAGATGTTGGTATGCTATCTGATTTGACTTTATCATCATGTACATGGATTATATGGTATTACGGATCACTATTATATGTTGATGGAGCACATATGATTCTTGCTTGACTACCAGAGTTATGATGGCGATCATACAAGTAAGCCGGATAGTCTATAAGCAAATCCTTAAATGTCCTTAATCATGGGAATATCGAGATCGGGCATCGATATTCCAGAGTAGACTAGTGTATATGTTTCTTGATCCCGACGAAAAGCGATGGCCGGTTTCACAGCCATTGGTGTTAGTCACCAAAGATTGTATACATGTGCTCATTGGGTTGAGTTACACTGAACGGACTTGCCGGGTACATTCTAAATGGTATTATACATATTGTCAGGTAGCAGTTCTCTGATGATATGAGTACAGGTTAGTCTGTCGACCTGAGATCGTCATTTGTCTCATGTGAGTTCCCACTGTGATTTGATTACTACCCTACCATGGCATAAAGTAGTCATGTAAACATGTTTTAGTTTGGTACAGTCCCGAGCCACATGGAGGCAGTGAGCGGAACGTCAGTGATTCGTCTCTCCTGGTATTGGGGATAGATGCCGCGCAGTGTACGGATGGCCATCACCAGAAATCCTTGGCCAAGATGGACGAGATTTACTGATTTGGATCAGTAGTTTCTCTGTAGGTGATGGGCTTCACACCGACATGACTTATCGCGTTATTAGGGGTCTGACTTTATCCAGCCACTAGACCCGATATGCGATACTCTTAGACGAACAGACCGGACTGTACGGAGATTGTCACTTTCAGGCTCAGTAGAGATACGGACGAGTTTGCTTGTCCACCTTCCTTTAGTTCAATACCTGAGTAGCCGTTACGTACAGCTAGTGCTGCTGCCGTGCTTGTGGTTAAATCCACTGCCAGCGTATTGTCGAATCTTTAGAGTCCCACACAGAGGATTTCCCAACTCAGGCGAAACGATATAGTGTACGTATTTTGATATGTACTTAGGTTCGATTAAATACGTGTTTTTGTACACGTACTTTTAATCGGACATTTTGTTAATACTAGCCGGTTTGAAAGATAACCAGATTATCATATTTGGATAAAATGTGAGCTAGTTTTATATGCATCTCTTTTAGTATCTATCTTTTGGTATCTGTATTTTAACATGAATACGGTATTTATACGAATATGGGTATTTGTGTCGTGATACGAATAAGGGTGTTCGTATTTTATATGAATACGGGTGTATGCATTTTGGTACGAATACCGGTGTATGTATTTGTAGCATATACTTGTTTTAGTGTATATATATGTGTGTGTACACTTGAAGTGGCATTCTCTTCTCTTCTCTTCAAGTTCTTTTTAGAATATTGTGGACTTGTGACTCACCATTGTGAGTCACAATTCCACTCATTATTCAAAAGAGAAAAGAAGAAAAAGAAAGAATTTTAGTAGCCATGCTTGCTCATTTGAGTGATCTTCACCCTTAACTTCTTCCTCCTCTCTTGAGATTTTGAATGTGGAGAAAGGAAAAAGAAAAGCGAGAAAAACTACAAGATTAGCACGTCCCTGATGATCAATTCTTAGTAAGTTTTGTTCACTAGTTGCTTCACTTAGTTTTTAGTGTGAAGCTAGAGGTTTAGTTAGGGTTCCTTTGAGTGGATCATCTTCGACAAAAAAGACCGACTTCCAAGCTCGTTCCCGGTGAACCTAAGAGCTAAAGAAGTGGAAAGGACACGACTACAAAGGTAGTTAACACCTAACCAAGTAGTTAAACTAGTTCTATTTTGCTAGTTGTGTTTGGTTTCGATTCTAAGTCGTAGTAGTTCGTGCCCTTGTTTTTGAAATTTGCGTTTTCCATTCCGCCCCAGCCGCAAGTTTGCGGCACGAGCACGAGCATATACTGACATGGTATCAGAGCCACCCAAACAATTAAACTAGTATTAGGCGATATTTACGTTTCGAAACTAAAAATTTCCGTTTTTCGAAACCATGAAAACCAAGTTTCTGCTCGAAATTATTTTGAACTTTAGAAATTTTTTAAACAAGTGCAAAGGTCTTGTTATGAGATATAAGAACTTGGGAAGAAACACGAAGACCAAACTCCCAAAGAAAACAGCCCAAAATGCATATTTTCCCGACCTGGTCGGTTTTACATTTGCCTCTTATCCCTGATTTTTCCAGGGGTTTTTTCTCATGAAAACTTGGTTTTTAGTTATGTTTGTTTTGGCCCAAATTTCATTCACTGTTATCTTTGCATTCGGACAACACGGAAAGTTTTAAAATCGAAACTTTTGCATCGTTTATATTTTTGTGTTTGTATATGTGTTTTAAACGTCGTCTAATAGCTATAGATCGATTAGACGGGGTTGCACATACTTTCTTGTAGTGTTTGATGTATATCTTGTGATGGTTTAGCCGGATAGTCGTTGTGGATAGCCCCTCATCGTAGAATGTTTGTATATTCGTTTATTCGGGACGAGCGGCCAGATTGTGTTTGTCGTTACCGCTTGATGTATATTGTTTTATTGGAACACGACCGGGTTGAGATCGATGTTACCATTGTATATTCATTCATTCTTGTATTAGGATAACCCACGGAGAAGTGCTCGAGTAGCCGGATTCTAGAGTGTGTCAGGTTGTCGCCTCATGCTGATGAGTTCGAGCCGTCTTGCTCTAGAATTGGCAGGCTATGCGCCACACTTTTAGGGGTTTAGGATAGACCCACGGTGGAGTGCTCAAGTTACCGGATTCCATGAAGTGCCGGATGGCCCACTCATGTCATTGAGTGATGGTTTCTTCACTTCTAAACTTGACGGGTAGCTTGCCGCGCTCGTAAGGATTTTTGTTTCAGGTGATGTTCAGGATAACCACACGACCGGAGAACGTTGGTTTTCGTTTGCGGTTCAAACGAAATAGAGGCTCCTAATTTATCCGCTATTCCATTTTGATTATCGCATGCCTGCGATATTTATTACCTGCCTGTGATGATATATATATATATTGTAGATGTTTTGCACCGGCGGTAGCCCTGCCCATGCAGGGCCATAAGTTAACCTTACGGTGAAGTCCCCGGACCCCGTGGCGAATGCGGGTGGCATATACGTGCATTCTATTTTGGTTGTTTATGTGATGCATTGGAACTTAATTGATGGGACCGCATTATATGTTTAATGCAAGAAAAACAAACCTAATTTCTGTTGTCAAAACAATTTTTAAAACTACTCGGTTTTCTTCAAAACCACTTGTTCTAAAAGCGGAGACTAAACCACTCCTTTTCAAAGCCGTGGCGGTTTTAGTTACATCACTTCTTCAAAACCACTCGTTTTAAAAATGGTGACTAAACCACTCCTTTTCAAAGCCGCTAGTCGGGATCTCCCACAAGTTTTAGTTACACCTTACAAGTTCGCTAACAAACATAGTACTAATTTCTGCTGAACGGTTAGCGAACTTGTAAGGTGTAAATGATCCCGACTAGTTCTCATTTTAGGGATTGAAAGAGAATTCGAGAAAACAGTACGAGCCATCCTGATTAGATAAAATGATTAACCAATCTAATCTTGATAGAGTGCATGCTGAGTGTTTCTTTTCTCTCTTTGGCAGCGACTCATTACTTACCTTAAAATAAAATTTGTGAACCAAGTTGACCGAACCTTTTTACAAACCTGGTTTTGTTTTGTCACAATTCACAACAAAGTCTCATATATCCATATCACTCCTGCTTTACCCTCTGTTTTCTCCAGAACATTTTGTATCACTACGAAAATCCACATAGAATGGATAAAACCATTTCGTATAGCTACATACGAACTCGCAGAAATTTATTTCAGTTCGAGAATGGATTCCGGTTCTGAGGAAATTGAATTAGAATATTCGGTTGTCTTTTCTTTTTGCCTTCTCTCGGTTTGTGAGGGCTCCTAGTATTAGGAGAATACACATATTACGCATACTGGATAGTCTTCTTCCAAACCTTAGACTGGTGTCGAAAGATGAGGAAAGAAGAAAACCAATTAGCCCAAATATGGTGTATAGAAGGTAAGTAAAGACATAAAGGGATTGGAATAAGGGCAATGGAAATTACAACTAATGTCATGAGTCTGGTATTGGAAGAGCCATTACTAGAAATACCCGGCCACCCCCTCGAAACATTTTCATGTTTCAGTTTTACTGTGCGGTGTTAATTGAAAACTGCTTTCCCAATTAGATTCACTCCAGAATATGTATTTACCGGACTTGATTCTCACATCTATATGGCGTTACAGATACTGAGTGGGAGTAGAATATTGGGAATTAGGTGATTAGATCATCAATATCAATTCTTTGTAATTGGTAAATTTTGAGGAAATCAACTGAGTTTTGCCTAACGACAAATATTTGGTTTTGAATATCCGTTGTTATGCACCAATTTCAAACTGATATATTTGTGCGTTTATTTTATAAAATAAGATATATCTATAGGTTTATAACATTTACCTTTATCTGTACGTTTATAACATTTACCTTTTTGATATAATGTGAGATATATCTGTACGTTTATAACACTTATATTTATCAGTTGATGATTAGATAAGGTGAATTCAATAACGGTATAATTCTTCTTAACCATAATACAGTTTTTAACTTACGACACACAGGGTTTGAGTTATTAAGCTCAGAGAACTTATACAAAGTATTGTATGTTGTCCGATGTCTATTACGACAAGGGATGGTACTCGTATTATATTCCGTTTACTGACTTCTTTGGTTTTAGACACGCATTTCGTTGAAATACAAAGTCCAGATTTTGAGAAGTTATAAGTACAAGAATAAAATAGAGAACAATACACTGAAAGTATCAGGATTCTTCGAGGTGATCGAAAATATAGATACTTATGCTAGGTATTCCGTCATATGTAATATATTTGAGAACTTACTTCTCTCTCAGGTTACTCATCCGTGGGTGCGCTCCTTGATGAGTAATGTTGCATGGCATTCTTCCATTTAGTCGATATGCACTGGAAACATATGCATAATTTTTGAATCTGGTTCCAATTAAATTAGTGACTTTGTTTCTATATTGGATATAGAATGGATTCATATCTTAACGATGTTAAGGTATATGGAGTTGTCAGGCTTATACTTAAAACCAGAATCCGGATAAACTCAAGGCAATTTGTGTGTTATCCCGGGTTTTGACGAGGGTTAACATTCTACGATTTGCAGGATCAATAGTTATATTGTTCTTGACTCGCCACCATTTTAGTAAAATGAATTCTTTTCAGAAAACATTAGTGGGAGTATGGTAGAACTAGAAGTGATTCCAGAACCACAAACAGTTACTGAATATTTAGTAAAACCTAATGATTCAATTGGATTCGACAATCCATTAGCCACTCCGCAGATTTAGTCTGTAACCTCAGCCACCTGAAAGGTAATTTGGTTTCCCCGTTGACGGTGACATATGCATCATCTTAATGATGACCCTTGCTTGCCACTGCTGCTTTCCTTGACTATGAGATCTAGCAGGTGGATGACTATAACGTCATTCTAAATTAAATTTTGAAGTGCACGTATATATGAATCTGCCAGAGGGTTGTTGTAGTCAGTTGGAGCAGCGGAAGCGTGGTGGGCAAGATGCTTATATCTATTTATAGACTAAAATAAGAAAAGTGGAGATGAACCATCTATTCTTGATGTGACAGTCATAATGTTTAACTTCATCAAGAATGACAGATAGACCTGATAATAAGGTTGAGTAGGGATATTGTCCTGGTTTTTGGATGACATGCTCCTGATAGGAAATGTTGTTCCGATACTACGATCGGTTAAATTGTGGTTGTCACAGATATTTCTTCACAAAGAATCTGGATAAAATATCAAATATTCTGATGATTCGGTTTATGGTTTTAGATCTAGAATTGGGAAGTGTCCAAATTCGAGTACTTTGACACTATTCTAAAGTGTTTTAGAATAGATGACTCTTAGCGTGGTGGTATACCCGCAAGTGATGGAGTCACCCTCTCTAAAGTAATGTCTTCTGGACTGATAGGAAGAGGGATTTGCATGATTGACATATCACTTGCTTAGGCAATTGAATCAATCATGAGATGTCAAGTACCACACCAGTTATTGCATTTGTACTGACTGCAATAACCAGATATTAATCAAATCCTGAAGAAACATTGGGAAACAGTTATGAACATGAAAGAATATTCTTGGTATATGGTAACGGCAACCTCCTTCAGGAGACGGTTATTATTTCAAGCTTCCAAGATGGCCTGGATGACAAAGTGGCTGTCAGAGTTAAAGTTTACCCTCTTCTGAGAGACAGTATGTTGGATGGTGATCCAAGTGGATACTAAGGTAGGCATGGCGCTGGATACTGATTAAATTCGATGGAAAATCTAAGAAATTTGTTGGATTTGGAGTTCATTTATGAACTTGGTCCCATCAGATATCTAGACAAGTTCTAAGACAGGTATAGCTCATTTCGAGAGATAGTCGTTCTCCGCCAAGTTGAGATATAGAGAGATAAAGATAGAAACATTAGAACGGATCCACTCACTGAGCCTTCTCGAACACGAATGTTTCGCAAACATAATTTGCGAAACTGATTAGTAGAGAAGTTGGGTGTTCGGCAGCACACGGGTTGTGAGTATGCGACACCGCAATAATTAGCCTCAAGTGCAAGTGGGAGATTGTTGGTTATAGTGCCCTCTTAAGGCAATTATTGTAATAGCAGGCAGGCGATTATGATGATTGAGGGAGAACCTATACGGGTAGAACAATCTTGCTCGAGATGATAGTATGATATCCGGTTTGACTATATCATGTACATGCATCATGTGATATTACGAATTACTATTACATGTTGATAAAGCCCATAAGATTCTTGCTTGACTACTAGGGTTATGATAACGATCATACAAGTGAGGTCGGGTAGTCTATAAGCAAATCTTTAAATGTCCCTAGTTGTGGGAATATCGAGACTGAGCATCGATATTCCAGAGCAGACTAGTGTATACGTTTCTTGATCCCGACGAGAGGCGATGGCCGGTCTTACAGCCATTGGTGTTAGTTGGTCACCAAAGATTGTATACAGGTGCTCATTGGGATATGAATTACACTGGACGGACTCGCCGGGAACATGCTAGAGGTATTATAATATTGTCAAGTAGCAATTCTCTGGTGACATGAGTACAGGTTAGTCTGTCTACCTGATATCGTCATTTTTCTCATGTGAATTCCCACTGTGCTTTGATTACTACCCTACCACGGCTCAAAAGAATCGTGCAAAGAGATTTTAGTTAGGTACAGTCCCGAGCCACATGGAAGCAGTTAGCGGATCGTCAGGGATTTGTCTCTTCCGGTATTGGGGGTAGATGTCGCACAATGCACGGATGGCCATCACCGGAAATCCTTAGCTAAAGTGGATGAGATTTACTGATTTGGATCAGTAATTTCTCTGTAGGTGACGGGCTTCACACCGACACGACTTATCGCGTTATTAGGAGACTGACTTTATCGACCCCTTAAACCCGATATGCGATACTCTTAAGACTAATAGACCGGACTGTACAAAGATTGTCATTTTCAGCCTCAGTAAGGATACGGACGAGTTTGCTTGTAGAACTTTCTTTCGTTCAATACCTGAGTAGACGTTACGTACAACTAGTGCCGCCGACATGCTTGTGGCTAAACCCACTGCCAGCGTATTGTCGAGTCTTTAGAGTCCCACACATAGGGTTTCCCAGCTCAGAAGAAACGATATAGTGTATATATTTTGATACGTACTTAGGTTCGACTAAATACGTGTTTTTGTACACGTACTTTTAATCGGACATTTTGTTAATATTAGCCGGTTTGAAAGATAGTCAGATTATCACATTTGGATAAAATGTAAGCCAGTATATATGTATATATGTATATATATAATAGTATCTCTCTTTTGGTATTTGTATTTTATCATGAATACGGTATTTATACGAATACATGTCTTGATACGAATACGGGTGTATGTATTTATAGCATATACTTGTTTTAATGTATGTATATATATATATACACACACACATGTATATGTGTACACTTGAAGTGGCATTCTCTTCTCTTTCTTCAAGTTCTTTTTAGAATATTGTGGGCTTGTGACTCAACATTGTGAGTCACAATTCCGCCCATTATTCAAAAAAAAGATAATTTTAGCAGCCATGCTTGCTCATTTGAGTGATCTTCACCCTTGGCTTATTCTTCCTCCTCTCTTGAGTTTTTGAATATGGAAAAAGGAAAAAGAAAAGAGAGCGACTTAGAGATTAACACAACTACATCTCTAGTAATCAATTCTTAGGAAGTTTTGTTCACTAATTGCTTCACTTAGTTTTTAGTGTGAAGCTAAAGCTTTAGTTAGAGTTCCTTTGGGTGGATCGTTTTCGACAAAGAAGACCGACTCCCAAGATCGTTCCCGGTGGACCTAGGAGCTAAAGAAGTGGAAAGAAAAAGGACATGACTACAAAAGTAGCTAACACCTAACCGAGCAGTTAAACTCCTTTTAGTTTGCTAGTTTAGTGTTTGGTTTCGATTCTAGGTCATAGTAGTTCGTGCCCTTGTTTTTGAAAATTTTGTTTTGCATTCCGCCTTGGCCGCAAGTTTGCGGCACGAGCATGGACGTCTCTACTAACAGAGTTGTGTTGCAATTTGATGAATCGAATATATATTTGATTGAATTAGTCGGTATGATATTTAATGGTTGCGCTAGTATAACTTGATCTGTCCAATAGGATGCTCATGAATAATTGTTCACATCAAGTATAAGCAACACAGTTATATGGCTATGAGCATATGTTTGATAACCGTTATACACACTTGGTTAGTCCCGCATGTTACTGTGATATAATCATGAATTAACTTTTTATGTGACATAATTATGTAATGTTAATATGATTTATTTTTACTTTATTAAGCCATACTCTTGTGTGGAAATTAGCCACATTTGTGGTGAAATATACTCCTATTTGGAAATTTAATGAACCATATACAGTTACGGTGAGACAATTTAGTAAGCAAAACTAAATATGAAATATAATCGCCATTGTTTTTAATCTTCTTATCAACAATTTGACTTTGACAATATTAACTTGGAAAAACAATGGATGTATTATCCATGTCTTACACTTTATTATATATAATTATTAATCTAAGGTTGTGTTGGTTATACGCCTATAATATTGATTCAACCTTTGATAATTATTATCATTTCACTTGTGGTCCCAACATGAATCTTAAAAATCTAATTGATCTCATGCTCTGGATGAGCACTTGATAAAGCATAAGCTTTTGGTTTGCAAAAGAAATTTTAATATATATAACCAGTTAGTTGCTAAGTATATTCTCCTAGATTTTTAGCTCACATGTGTCAAGACCAAGTCATTAATTAACAGCATCTGAATAGGTAACACGCGTTCAAATTTTTGTTGGCAACGTTACTCTTAGTGACGTGATTTGCGGCATATAAAGAGATACGTAAGATATTTCTCCTTTCAATAAATTGGTGTGTGCTCACGGTTCCCAAAAAGGACAAAGAACCAATTCTAGTTCTTTTTTCTTCATTCTCACAAAAAACTATTTCTAACTTATATGTTGCAATCTCTTGGTCGAAAGAAAAGGGGCTAAAGATTTTATTTCTGTTCATTTAGTGCTTATCGTGAGCGACAAAAGAATCTGCGACCAGCTCGAACTCCTATTTGTTGCACTGAGTAGCGTTAACTGGGGCGGTTTTATATTAGGAGCAAGACGTCAGTAAACCGGTGCAAACGGTGCTGATATTTGTTCTTAGCACAGCGATCACGTGACTCAGCCCAGGCTAACTCATATTAAACTTGTTTCCCTTTCATTACTATTCGTTATAATTCAATTACATGCTAGTTTTGATACCCTAATTCATTTCTTTGATCTAAGTTTACCGATTAAGGTATTAAATTTCATTTCTTTTATCATGGATCAGTTGAACATCGAAAATCTTGTCGAAATTTTTTTTAATCAACACTTTAAGCGTTGGCAAAATCATATGCATAATTGGTTCACTACACTTGGTCTAATTTCTGCTATCACAAAACACGTCACATCTAATACACCTTCCATTGAATCAACTAGACCTGAACCACCTGGTTCCGATCAACCATCTTCTAGTTCTAGCAAATCGATTATTGAAATTGATTACTTATACCACGATAAAATTCTTTCTATTTTGTCAAATGAACTTTATGATATCTAATTATCATTTTTCCACATCCTTTGGGCTTTGGAAAGCATTAGATCTAAATACGGACAAGATGTAAGTTTAGAACGGTATTCTTTAGTTAATTGATTGGAAATTAAAATGATAGATAATAAACCTGTCACGGCACAAATCTTAGAATACCATAATATTGTCACCAATGCTAAAATTAAGGGTTACAATTTAGAAGAAAATGTTCATGTAGTTGCTCTCATTAAGAAGCTACATCCTTCATGGAAAGACTTCGCGCGTATTTTTAGACATCGCCAAGAACACTCACGTTGTCCTCTTTGCTCTAAGCTCTTAAAACTGAGGACATTCATAGGGAGAAGGCTAAGGATTCTCAAATCAAAGCGAATGTTGAGTCTTGTAAAGGCCAAATCCAAAGTTTAAGAAACCTTTTCTTAAAAACCACTGGTCAAACCCTTCAAATTCTTTTCTCAACCTAAGTCCCATAACAATAGTAAAAATAAAGGAAACAAGAAATATGTTTGTGGCAAAGTGGGTCATTAGGCTCAACATTGCAGGAATCGAAAGGATCTAAAACCTAGCGGCTTCAATACACCTAGGAACATTGAAGCAAACATGTTGACTGTTGGGGCACCTTCTTTTGTGAACACTGACAAGTCTGTCCTTATAACTGTTTAGTCCTTAAATTAATAGCGTTAATCTCTCATATGATTGGTGGTTAGACTCTGCCGTAAATGCCCACGTTTGTTGTGACTGTTCTCTATTTTCTACATATCAGGTTGACTCAGGACGATGCGCGACGTGGGTAGATGCGAGTGCTGCAAAGATTGAGGGATTTGATCGAGTTGACCTAAAATTCACTTCTAGAAAAGTGGTCTCCCTTCATAACATGCAGCACGTGTCGGACTTTAGGAAGAACCTTGTTAGTGGGATCATTCTTATGAAGAATGGTTATAAACTTGTTTTAGAATCCAATAAAATAGTTATTACTCAGTTTGGGACTTATGTTGGAAAAGGTTATGTTCGTATTAGAAAACTTTTGAAATTATGCGTTGTTAATAATCCTTTTGTTAATTCAGCTTGTTCAAAAAATTCAAATTCTTCTGCTTTTATGATTATTGCTTCTGAATGTTGTGATATGTGGCATACTCGTTTGGGTCATGTTAATAAAAATACTATACGTGGGATGATGAATTTAGAATTGATTTCTAAATCTCATATTGATAGTAGCAAGAGATGCGAAATTTGAGTTCAAGCAAAATTGCTAAGACAATCTTTTAAATCCGTTGATAGGCATTCTGAATTATTAGAATTGATTCATACTGATATTTGCAATATGAATGGTGTTTGACATAAAGATAACATGTGATGTTTTGTTATATTCATAGATGATTTCTTTAGATTTTGCTATGTATTTATTATGAAATCAAAAGATGAGCAATTTGATAAATTTAAGCTTTTCAAAAAAAAATTGAGAAACAAAGTAGTCATTTTATAAAACGAATTAGATCCGATAAAGGTGACGAATATATCTCGATTTAATTAAATTCGTTTTGGAAAGTTGAAACAACGGCAACTTACAACCCACAATCTAATGGTATAGCAGTGAGGAAAATAGAACCCGTGTTGATATGATTGACCCTATGATTGCAGAATCCGAGCTAAACCTTCTAATGTGGGGGACGCTTTATTGACTGCAAATCATATTTTAAATAGAGTTCCTTTTAAGCATATTGATAATACGCCTTTTGAATTATTTTTCTCTAAAAAACCTAACCTCAAACACTTGAAAGTGTGGGGGTCACTTGCTTAATTGAAGGTTTCTGAAATTAAAAGAAAAAAATTAGGCCCTAAAACTGTTGGCTATTTTTTTCTTGGACATGTTGAAAATTCAAATACAAATAAATTTCTTGAAGTTAAAACTGAATTTTCTGATATTAGAGTTAATTCTATTATTGAGAATAGACCTGTTAGTGTTGTTTATTTTAAGCATGTTTTTCCTTTTAAAAATAAAATTGACATTGTTGGTGAATGTTCTAGAACTAAGGATTTTGTTGATGATTCTTATGTTCTTGAACATTTAGATAACTCTAGTGATCATGGTGTTAGTTTTCTTGTAGATCCTAAAACTTTTCATAATAGCGAGATTGATTCTCTCATGCAAAATCATACTTAGGTTTTAACAAATTTGCCTTCAGGTTACAAACCAATTTGTTGCAAATGGATTTTCAAAAGAAAATTTAAGGACGATAGTTCAATAGATAAGTTTAAAGCAAGATTAGTTAGTTGCAAAAGGGTATAGTCAACGAGAGGGAGTTGATTATATTGACACTTTTTCACCTGTAACTAAAATCACCTCTATTAGAGTGCTTGTTGCTCTTGCCGCCATTCATAATTTTAGAAATACATTAAATGGATGTTAAAACCGTGATCTTGAATGGTGATCTCGATGAGAAAATTTACATGGACCAACGGGAAGGTTTCGTTGTATCCGGGCAAGAGCACAAAGTATGCAAGCTTGTTAAATCCTTATACGGACTTAAACAAGCACCTAAATGGAACCAAAAGTTAAATAAAACTGTTTGTTGGTTTTGTTAATAATGAATCCGATAGATGCATATATTCTAAAGTTCAAGGTGATGCATGCATTATTTTGTCTATACGTTGATATATTGCTATTTGGTTCTACTACTGCTATTATCATTAAAACAAAATCTTTTCTTTCTAGTCAATTTGATATGAAAGGTCTTGGACTTGTTGATTTTATTTTGGGTATTAAATTGATTTGTTCATCAGCTGGTTTTATTTTCTCAATCCCATTATGTTGAATCTATATTAAGATAATTTGAATATGTTGATTGTAATCCAGTTGCTACTCCTTACGATCCTTATTTTCGTCTTACAGTACATACTGGTACATTTGTAAATCAATCTAGATATGCTTAACTTATAGGAAGTTTAATGTATCTTGCAAATTGCTCTAGACCTGACATTTCATATGATGTAGGAAGGTTGAGTAGGTACACTAGTAACCTAATGTTGATCATTGGAAAGCACTCAAGAATATTCAAATACCTCAAGGATACTTTACATCATGCACATTATACTAATTTTCCTACTATTATAAAAGGCTACAGGGATGCAAACTGAATCTCTGATTCGGATGAGACCAAATCGACTAGTGATTATGTAATTATTTTGGATGGTGCGGCTGTATCTTGGAAATCCTCCAAGCAAACAATTATGGCAAGGTCCATAATGGAGGCTGAGCTTATTGCATTAGATTTAGCTTGCTCTTAAGCAGAATGGCTAAAATATTTTTTGATGGACATACCTTTAGTGAGCAAACTTTTATCTCCTATTTTAATTCATTGTGATTGCAAGGCTTGTATTGATAAAACTAAACAATTTAATTATGATAAAGGCAAGAGATTTTTAAGACTCCGTTTGGAGAATGTGCGAGAGAAAATTGCACGCGGTATAATTTCGTTGGATTTTGTAAAATCCGTGAATAACTTGGCAGATCATCTGACCAAAGGTCAAGCGAGAAGGCTAGACCGATTTTCATCGAGGAGGATGGGTTTGTTGGCCGTTACTTATACACCGTAGTGAATACCTTACTTTTTAAGTGGAGATCCCATAAGAAAAGGTTTTAAAGGAAAACTAGCTACTAGCGTGACTTATTTAAACACTTATAAATTTTATAATATATATGTGGGGGTTCAACTCCAATACCCTCCTTATGATGATAGTGCTTATGACTGTTACGGTTTAGAAAGAGTAATAGCTCTGAATGAGTTTAAGGTCTTTTAGACAGGATGTAGATCCATGCAGTGCATCCTCGGAGAACTTTACTATGTGAGTTCGATTCTTATGACCGGGGTCTACAAGAATAAGGGCATTCTTTAGAGAACTCATGAGACAAGATACAAGTATATGGTCGTAACGCGCTAACCGATTAATGAACCTAGTCTAGTATCCTATATTTCCCTATATGACATGGAAATTTGAATTAAAAGGGTCTGGTTCAGGACCTAGCACGTCCCTTCGAATGGAAATATGTTATGCGAGGTGGGGTCCAAAGCCAAAAGCTAACTTCACTAAATTCGAAATATTGCGTCGCTCAAATATATACATTTTTATGCTAATTGTTTTTTTGTTTTTGTTTTTTAGATATTTCAAAATTTAAATCAAGTGAGGGATGTTGGATATTTGCCTATAATATTGATTCAAACTATGATAATTATTTTCATTTGACTTGCGGTCCCAACATGAATCTTAAAGAGCTGGTTGATCTTATGCTTTGGATGAGCACTTGAGAAAGCATAAGCTTTTGGTTTGCAAAAGATATTTTTAATATATATAACCAGTTAGTCGCTAAATATATTCTCTTAGACGCCCACGTGTCAAGACCAAGTCATTAATTAACAGCATATGAATAGGTCACACACAGTCAAATTTTTGTTGGCAACGTTACTCTTAGTGACGTGATTTGCGGCAAATAAAGTGATATTGAGATATTTATCCTTTCAATAAATTGGTGTGTGCTCACTGTTTCCAAAAAAAGAGAACCAATTCTAGTTCTTTTTTCTTCATTCTCACAAAAAAAACTATTTCTATCTTACATGTTGCAATCTCTTGATCAAAAGCAAAAGGGCTAAAGAATTTATTTTGTTCATTTCATGCTTATTGTGAGCGACAAAAGTGATCAGCGGCCGGTTCGAACTCCCCTTTGTTGCATCAACAAGGATTAGCATTAGTTGGGGCGGTTTTATCTTGGGACCAGGATGTCAGTAAACCGGTACAAACGGTGGCGATATCTGTTCTTAGGACAGCAACCACGCGACTCGTCCCAGGCTAACTCATCTTAAACTTGTTTCTCTTTCATTACTATTCGTTATAATTCAATTGCATACTAGTTTTGATACCCTAATTCATTTCTTTGATCTAAGTTTTCCAACAGATTGTCACCATGATTGTCATGAAATTACTTAATGAGCATTATAGCTTACCGTGTTATGTAGCGAATGTTATAATAAAGGAAAATCACCAACATCAAAAGGAGATGAGCCTTTCATAGTAAGAACATGAGATCAATCTAGCCTTTTTAGGGGGAAAAGTATACAAATAAGTATTAGGTGGATCTAATACTACACGGAGACGGAATTGTATTACCATCTTAAGGAATTTATTATTTTGAAACATACATGAAAGGAAAGCTTTTATAGTTGGGGAAAGGAGCTAAGCTGTATAAATTTTCCACTAACTTATATAAGAAAACAAAAAAAAACGTAAACGTTATAGGAAAAAGAACCTGAACGCCTTGAGTAACATTGAGAAGCATGCAAATGACGATGACCCTCCATGGGTCGAAGGAATGCTCTTCTTGGAGTAGGTTGTAGGGTGAGAGAGGGGACTTCCAATTATTGTTGTTGTCACCGTCGACCATTCTTCTATAGGAGTCCTTTAGCTTCTCCTTGGCGGTGAGAACTATGCTTCTCCTCTTCCTCTTTCCAGTGCTGGTTTTCTCCTGTTGTTGATAATCATTGCCGCCGCCTTCGTCATCATGATCATACTCATAATCCTTGTTGTTGTTGTTGTTGGCGGTGATGTTATTGACAAAATCACATAGCACACTGACATCTTTTGCAGAGAGTAGCGGGTCAATGGGATCATCTGAAGGAAGAGGCACATATGTGATGACGAGGCTCGTTTGGCCACTGCGATAGACACGACGGCGACCCTTGGCACATGATCTCGCAGAAATCATCTTATTCTTCTTCTTCTTCTTGGTTGCTGCTGCTGCTGCTTTTTCTTCTTTGGCAGTTACAGCTTTAGGTTTAACCATCGTGGTAAGAAGCTTACCTTTAAATTTAGCAAGTTTATCAGCTCTGGCCTGATCATCGTCTTTCAAAATCAAACAAGGAGGAGAATTGATAGGATCCTTGAAGATGGATTGTTGTTGTGCTCCTCTACCACCCATGCATCTGTACTCTGCGAATGGATTGTACACCCATGGATCTGTCTCATCCTCTGTATCTTTAATGTCTCTGCTCATATTCTTCTTCTTCTTCTCCTTCTCCATCATCGTGGTTTCCCTTTCTTTGATCCTTCTTTCCTTCATTCTTTCTTTGTGTGGCGGCGCCGCACTGCTCCTCTCTCCATGTATATAATGTGGAAAGGGCGTAGATGAGGGTTTTCTTATCACCCGTTCAAATCCAAATCAACGGCTGCAATTGGTTAAACCTAGTTTTTCAACGGGTTATCTGATCTATCCTTCCATCTGTCAATCTAATCTAAAATCTAAAAATAATCTAGAAATAAAGAATAAGATTTGGTAGTATTTATAGCTAACTTTTTGGGCCTTTAATATACATGTGCATGTTGTTTAACATTGTTAAGATAAAATGGAAAAGTTACAAACTGATTATCTATATTTCTAATTGCATGACATGATTTTTTTTTCCATTTTCAGTTTCTCAACTCCTCTCCATCATCGCAACTGCTCCCCCATCATCTCTCTAAATGTAACATTTCAGAAAATAAAAAATATTATTTTGAAATTTAAATAATAAATATTACGGTTATTATACAAGTATAGATTTGAGTTTTCGTAGGATAATATAGTAATATACCTATATTTTTGGAAAATAATTGGAATTTAAAATGAATTATTATTTATGAAAGCATTTATTTGATTTAGGCTTTTAATAAATTAATATATAATTATTTACATACAAGTTTAATGCTAAACTTGATTAGTATTTCACTAATTATGCATTTAAACTAGCTTTATTTGGTTAACCTTATTTAAGTGTCATGACATGCAACATTTCATTTTTGTGACATTTGGTTTTATTATATTTCAAAATAAAAGAGAAAAGAATAGATAAGGGGGAAAAATGAAAAATAGAATGGGAGGAGACAAGGGGACAAGGAGGTATGGGTGTGAGTGAGAGAGAGTATGTCTGATATGGTTGCATTTAACCATTCTTTCTTCACTTCATCATTCATCTCTTTCTTCATCTCCTCCTTCTTCATTTTCTCCACCTCCTCCACTCTCTCTACCACAACCAAATCATCACCTAAATCAACTCAAAACCACACTAAACCTTCACAAAAAATGTTCCTCACCTCATCCTAAATCTCATGGCATGATCAAGTTCTAGTTTTGAGCTCTTTTGGCCATCTAGGAATTTTCTTGAGTTGCTTCTACGAGGTGAAACTCTCATTTTTGATAAGTTTTTAAGTTTCCTTACTTTCACATCAGTTTAGAGTTGATATATACATGTTTTATGAACTTGGAAAATTCTAGGATGAGATTTAGTGAGCTTTAGTGGACGTTATGAGCAGTGGTGGTGTAGTAGAAGCCTAATTAGTGATCATAACTGTTGGGTTTCCTAGCGCCCTGGCCATCTACCGTGGACGATGCGGAACAAAAATGGTGTTTAAAAAACTTTTTGCGCTAAAAAACCCGTCCTAGAATCGAACCATAAACCTAAAACTAGCAACAAAAGTTAGAAGTGTTATACCGAATGATTCGTGTCCTTCGGTCTTTTACCCTCTTCCTTAGCTCCTTGAGGTCACCTTGATCGAGCTTGGCCACCGGTCTTCCTCCGTCGAAGATGATCCACCCGAGAGATGTAGCTCATGGCTCTAGCTCCACACTAAGAATCTAGCGAAACAACTAGGGACTCTAGGTTGCTAATCTAGAGTGTCTAGTGATGTAGTGAGTTGCTCTAAATGTGTATCTATCTCTCTTCTACTCTTGATTCTCAACAGATGAGATGGTAGGGTAGAAGATGAAGAAGAAGAAGGAGGAGCTCAAGAAAGATTGTGAAGAGAGAAGAAGCAAATGGTGAGAGTGTTTTCCAAAAACCAACCATGCAAAACTCAAGTGAAGAAAACTCAAGTGAAAAACAAGTGAGGAAAAACTAGAGCAAGAAAAACATCAAGTATGGTTTTGTAAAACACAATTTCCAAATATAATATATCAACCATGCTTGAATAGTTAGCACAAATGAATTAACAATTCATTTGTCATCACTATTCAAGCATGGTTCTCACCATTCTCTCTTCATCACCTTTACACCTCATTTCCATTTAAATAAATAAATGGATAATCCAAAATGAGGTGACCACCTTCTAGAATGTTTTCCGTATAAATACGGATTACACTCAACTGTATACATATACATGTATTCGTACCAAAATACGAATACCCAAAGAGATAGAATAACACAAAGATCGTAATACTAGAATATACATATCGAAATACATATACATAAATTATTAAATCAATACCTGATTTAATAATCCGGCTCAAACCCGAGCCGGCTAGTATTATCAACCGTCCGATCGAAAGTCCGGGTAACTAGTACAATCATTCGATCGGAACCCTGCACGTATCAAAATACGGCTACTACATCATTTCGCCTAAACCAGGGAAACCCTATGTGTGGGACTCTAAAGACCCGTCAATACGCTGGCAGTGGGTTTAACCACAAGCACGTCAGCGGCACGCGGCACTAGCTGTACGTAACGGTTACCCAGGAATTGAGCGAAAGAAAGGCCGACGAGCAAACTCATCCAAACCCCCTACTAAGCCTGTTTGTGACAATCTCCATACAGTCTGGTCTGTTCGTCTAAGAGTATCGCATATCGGGTCTAGGGAGTGGATAAAGTCAGACCCCTAATAACGCGATATTTCGTGTCGGTGTGAAGCTCATCACCCACTGAGAAACTACTGATCCAAATCAGTAATTCTCGTCTATCTTGGCCAAGGATTTCTGGTGATGGCTACCCGTGCACAGCGCGACATCAACCCCCAATACCGGGAGAGACGAATCCCCGACGATCCGCTCACTGCATCCATGTGGCTCGGGACTGTACCCAACTAAAACCTGTTTGCACGACTCCTTCGAGCCATGGTAGGGTAGTAATCAAAGCACAGTGGGAACTCACACGAGACAAATGACGATCTTAAGTTGACAGACTAACCTGTACTCATGTCACCTGAGAACTGCTATCTGACAATAGGTATAATACTATCTAGTATGTTCCAGGCGAGTCCGTCCAGTGTAACTCATAACCCAATGAGCACCTGTATACTATCTTAGGTGACTAACTGACACCAATGGCTTGTGAGACCGGTCACCGTCCCTCGTCGGGGTCTCGAAAAGTATAAACTAGTCTACTCCGGAGTATCGATACCCGGTCTCGATACTCCCTTGACTAGGGACATTTAAGAATGTGCTTATAGACCACCCAGCTCTACGTATATGATCGCCATCATAATGCTGGTAGTCAAGCAAGAATCCTATGAGCTCTATCAACATGTAATAGTGATCTGTAATACTATATAATGCATGTATATGATGATAAAGACAAACCAGATAGCATACTATCATTTTGAATAAGACTGTTCTACCCGTATAGATCCTCCCTCAATCATCACAATCGCGTGCCTACGATTACAATAATTGACTTAAGGGCACTATAGCCAACAATCTCCCACTTGGACTTAAGACTAATTATTGCGGTGTCGCATACTCACAGCCTGTGTGATACCGAACACCCAACTTCTCTACTAATCAGTCTCGCAAAGCCCGTTTGTAAAACTATTGTGTTCGAGAAATAGCCTCAGTGAGTAGATCTGCTCCAATGTTTCTATCTTTATCTCTCTATATGTAACATTTCGAAATAATAGAAATATTATTTTTAGGGAATATTTATAATTTAATATTATTTTATTGAATATTTTAATAATTCGGTATAATTAAATACAAATAAATGGGGAAAAATTTTGGAAAATTATGAAAAATTCTAAAATAGGGTAAATTAGAGAATTATGCCATTTCTAAGTTTAATTGGTTAGTTATTTGCTAATTTAGTGCTAATCGCGATTAAAAATCGCTAATCGGTTTTTCTAGCTTTTTGTGCAAAACATGCACATATCATTCTTCTTACACTTGTGCATTTTCTACCATGGTTTCTCATTTGGGTTCACTATTTGAGTGAGAAGGAATTTAGAGAAAAGAAAAGAAATGGAAAAAGGGTTTATATTAAAGAATTTAGTAGTTGGTGAGAGAGAGAGAGAGGTATGGGCTTCTTTGACCAAGACTTAGCCATTCCTCCATTGTCTTCACCATTTCTCTCTCCCTCTTCTTTACTTGCTGCTGCTGCTGCACCTCATTCTCCCTCCCCTCTTCAACTCCTCAAATCACCATGAAAACAACTCCAAAACCCCACTCTCATTTCATTAAAAGTGTGCACAACCTCAAGATCTACACATTGGACCAAAGAAGCAAGGATTTTGGCCACTAGGGGCAACTCAAGAAAATTCTTGAGTTGCCAAATAAGGTATTTTCTGGACTGTTAGCTTAGTTTTAGCATTACTTATACCCCCATGTTTAGATTGAACCGATATTGTGTGATATTGTGGAGTTAAGGAAAACCTAGTTAGGGTTTGAGGAAATTATGGGTTGTGATGTGAAATTGAGTTCAGTAGAGGCTACACCAACATCCTAGTGCATGAATTGAGACCCTAACCTGAGAGTTGAAACCCGAAATACGGATTTAGAAACCGATATCGGAGAATTTGTAGAATCTGTGAAGGGTATATTGAATCTGCTATCACCCGAGACATCCTAAATTAAAATTGATTTGACAGTGACATGTGCAGGCACCCAGGAAGCTACCACCAGAACCCTAGCCCCTACCTCCTATTCCCGGCCGCAGATTTATCCATTCTGGCCGCAATTTGCGGCCAGACCATGGTGGATTTGCCTCGTTTTGGTTTTGGTGTTCCCTTATCTGTAGATTAGGCCCATGGTATGTATAGATTTGTCTAATTTGACCTATGGTGAAATCTGGAGCCTATTTCCTAAGTTGCTGTTTGGGATTCGTGTTTCCGTATTCCGTATTTTTAGTTCTGATTTGTGTATTGTGATTTACCTCGACTATTTGGTGTTTATACGACGATATCGAGGATTTGTTGATGGTTTTGAAGGCGTGTCCATAGGTTCTAACTTATAGGCCCCTTATCGTATCGTTTTGGGTTTCATGTGCCGTGTTAGCTTGGATTTGGTTTTAATACGCATATACGATACTTTGATGTGTAGGTACCCCATGAAGACTTCGGGACGACAAGTAAAGCGCGTGGAGACGTCGACAAATAAAGACGCAAAGTGAGTAGATTATATCTACTGGGGGAAGTCGGGTGGATGGCGTCTAGCACCCCCGCAGTCCGTAGTTGGTATACTATATATTATGTTTGATAGTTATAGTGTGTCATGGATATTGTGTTAGGTGTAGTAAGGTTAGCTTAGGGTTAGCAATAAACTAGTATAGTTCATAGTCACGAACCTTAGAATTGGTTTACACCACACGCGCACCCTTGCATATTCACTATACTTACACAGTGTTGATGAGGATATTGGATGACATTGGAGATGAGTCGATGGTTTTGGGCATTGTGCCGTGAGATCGGTGATGTGATGTGATTTGTACTTACGGTACGACATGTGATCATAGCGGGCCGTTGGGCATGTGTTTTACCCCCGCTTTCATACTTATATAGATGGTATTGATTTGTACTAGACTTAGATCTGTACCCCAGATTATGTGATATGATGATAATGATACCTGATATTTGATGAGAAGAGTGTGATACTGACCCGTACCCAGCTATTGGGATGCCGTACGACGATTTACCGTACGAGCTTTCTATTGATGTTAGATCCGCACTCATGACTCGAGGATATTAAATGATATACCGTATCGTACGTGATACTATTGAGGCGAGATTACCGACTATTGTATATATATATATTTGTATATCGACTCAGATTTAGGTGGTTTCCATACCCCTCCCGATTGACTTGATACTTAGATCTGTAGTTTGCATAGTAGATGTTAAACTAGACCCGAGTCATTCTTATTTCAAATGGAAAAACTGCATGACATATACATATGGGTGTAGATTCTTTACTGTTGCGTTGATTATTCTATTTCCGCATATTCATGCTATTCACATTGCTTTGCATATGTTTATCGTTATATTACTATCATGTTGTTAGGACACTAGCACCATTATCGATGATGCGTATGTTCCACGTACACTTGCTTGTCGGCTCACACACTTCATCATCGGTAATTGCCATATTACTACACAGTAGCATTATTGCATCAGGATATGACCTTGTATGTGCATACTATTATTTCCGTGTTGCATGATATACTGTTATACTTGCATTTCCTTTATATGTCACATACTCATATTTGTACACATACATTGATACCTTCATACTTGCTTAGATTACGCATTGAGATATGTTGTTTCCATGTTTATTCTGGATTTAGGGAACCGTGGATATTTCAAAGAAAATAGTTAATTATTTAAAAACCCGGTTTCCCTTGATATGATATTTCGGTGCGTCCACCATGTGTTATCTCGGTGCGAGAGTGATATGTGTGAACCCGAATCGAGGAGTTGGATGAGGCCGATTACGGGTACATGGTGGACCCGGTATGGTACCCCGGGGCGAGAACGGTTTCGCTGTGTAGTAGACGGTGAGCCTGGCAGAGGGACTACTACCTACCGGTGATTGGTTGGACCTGGCAGTTATCTGGAGGATACTGACCAGAGTCGATAGATGGATATGGGCGTACTGCCGGGGCCGAGGGCCGATTCCGCAGACATAGCCCGTGGGCTGATCCGGACTGACGGAGCCCGATAGATGAGGATTTACGTGTCGATGCTAGGCATGGGTTTCATGATGTTTTCCATGATTTGATTATATCCTCACATTTACATGCATGATGCTTATTGTCATTGGGTGACGGGTGGACGGGTTCCACGTTTATACAGACATTGATTACATACAGACCTTGACTACATTGATCATACTTCATTTGTATATATAACAGGGTATGAGGGCGCTGTTATATATACCCTTACACCAATATTAGTGGAATGGGACGCTAATATATGTGTATTGATATCCATTTGATACTTCGTCATGTTTACTTCATGCAGACATACCTTACATTTATGACATGTTATTATCTGAGGCACTGGCACGAGTACTTGGCACTACCTACATGATTAGATGTTACACTGCCACATTTACATGCTTCAGACTTACTCTCGAGGGTTATATTATATACTGATTGTATTGACTTAGGATTATGTCTTGCATTCGATTTCTGCTTGTAGATATTTTCTATTCACGAGTTGGCAACTCACCCCCGTTGTGCCACAGTTCTTGCAGGGCTTGCCGTACAGGTTCCATAGCGGCACTTCTGGCACACTGCTTTCCTTTGCGGGTGATTTGCTTGGTAGGTGGGTTCTTTGTATCAGAACCGCCGTTGTACTTGTATTATTCATTGTATCTAGAAATTCCATCAACCAAAAACTTGTATATTGTTTCAGACTCAGACACTAGTGATGTATTATTTCGACCTTAGAGTCGCGCTTAGTAGTGTTGCAGTTTTCATGCTTATCTGGGTTTCTTTTAAATTTTGATCCTCGACATTCGGCGTTGTATAGTATATTGCTTGTTGTTCATTTATCCTTAAAATGGTTTTAGATTTCTGGGCTTTTGGCTTACTTGGATCAGATGGAGTCATATAGACTTCATATGGTTCAAGGGCCAGTCACGTGCTCTTTCGGGTCGTGACAAAGTTGGTATCAGAGCGCTAGGTTGACCTTGGTTCGAGTCTAACTTTGACTATGTGGAGCCTAGGGCGTCTATATATATACAGAACTTAGGCTTGACCTTACGGAACTTAGACTTAGTCGAGGGGGTATTAGACCCGAACTTTCATCGCGTAGGATGACCCTTGGTTGATGGAATAGGTGACTAAAGTAGAGTGACGTACCATGGGTATGTTCCGCGGCATACTTACGACACGCCACTCCGCTTAAGGAACCTTAGGATGTACATATTTTCGAGATCAGTGATTCTCTTCATATCCATGATTATACATCCATTTGAGATCCTCGATACTATTAGTTTCATGATCATACCTTCATTGATGTTGTTCCTTCTTATGATCATGTATCCACTTTGGATCTGTTGTTCTCTTTCTTGTCATTGATTTGCTCTCTTCGATACTCGATTAAGGTTCCTGTAGCCATGTTTGAGCGCAGTTTGGGCTGCTGCTAGGGTTGCGGTCGGTGCGAGCTCGTCTGGTACGGGGGCCGACCATTGTGTTTTCTGGTGACATAGGAACGTCTCGAGTTAGTATTGGTGACTGTGACCTCTAGTGGAGGCGAGTGCTTGGTCTTGCACCGGATGATCGGGCCATTGTTAGAGCTGCCAGTAGAGAGAGGACTGTTGATGTACAGCATACCTCAGAGATTATGATGTCGCCTACCGTGCAGACAGATAGACCAGCTGTTGCTGAGATTGACCGGATGTCGCTCCCGGAGCTTACGAGCTGAGATTGCCGGAGCTTCCAGGCAGATATGAGACATATGATAGCTAGTCTACCCGATTTGAGAGACGAAGGTGATTCGTCCGATTTATGCGCCGGAGCGGGCCCAGTTGAGTTGAAGATTTCCAGTGTGGGGAGTCTTACTCAGATCTAGAGTAGACCGATTCAGAGATGACCGCCAATGTATCGCCTTTCCTGGAGGATTGAGGCGCTGTTCGGCGTACAGGCGAATGAGCCAGTTGTTGCTGCAAATGACGAGATATCGCCCAGATGGTTGGAGCTACTGCAGCATGAGCATTGTTAGTGTATATGCCCTAGAGGCCATTACTGTATCATACTAGTATGTATATTACTTGATGGAAGCTTGGGATATTCACAGTTGTACAGACAATCTTGCTCAATATAGTAGTATGCTACTTGGTTTGCCTCTGCTTTAATGTGTACATGTGTGTTTATTTATTATATCACCTATACGCATTAGTAGAGCCCTTAGGATCTTTGCTTGATTACCGGCGTTGTGATGGCGATCACACTCGTGGGGGCTGGGTAATCTACAAGCACATCCTTATACACGTCCCTGGTCATGGGAGTATCGAGATAGGGCATCGATGCTCCGGAGTAGACTAGCGTATGCGCTTCTCATCCCAGCACGGGAGACGGTCTGTCCCACAGCCGTCAGTACGTCGTACTTGAGATAGTATGCGGGTGCTCGTTGGGTTACGAGTACACTGGACAGGACTCGTCGGGAACTGATGGTTGGTATTATACCTATCGTCAGTTATCAGTTCCCAGGTGACATGAGTACAGCTTAGTCCGCTGACTTGACACTGTCACTTCGCCTCGAGTGTGTTCCCACTGTTCTTTGATTACTACCCTACCACGGCTCTACTGAGTCGTGCAAACAGGTAGTAGTTGGGAGCAGTCCCGAAGCACTTGGAGGCAGTGACGGTTAGACAGGATTCGTCTCTCCCGGTATTGGGGGTTGACATCGCGCTGTGTCTAGGAGAGCCATTACACAAGTAGTCCCTGGCCAGGGCAAGCGAGATGTACTGGTAGGTTCCAGTGTTATCTCAGGGTGTATTGGGCTTCACTCCGACACGACTTGTACCGCTATTAGGGGACTGACGTTTACTGCCCCCCTAGGCCCGCCATGCGATGTATCAGACGAACAGACCGGACTGTACGGAGATTGTCACATACAGACTCAGTAGGAGTTCGGATGGGTTTACCTCATCGGCCTTCTTATCGACATCTACCTGGGGACCGTTACGTACAGCTAGTGCCGCTTGCGGTCTGTGGTTAAACCCACTGCCAGCGTAGAGTCGAGTCTTTAGAGTCCCACACAGAGAGTTTCCCTGCACTGAGCGAAACGTGTAGAGGCCGTATGGTTTTACGGCAGGGCTGCGATCACTTACGTACACTTGTGTGCGTATGATGTTCGGGCAGGCAGTACTAGTGGGCTTTGGTTTAAGCCAGATCCTAGTATTGCACGGATGGATCTGTTTTGTCTTCTGCGCATCCGCATTCTACGGAATACGGATGCAGGTGTGTATGCACAGTTTTCTGGAGCGATGAAGGAGGAGGTGCCTCATTAAGGTTTTGGCAGTTGGTTCGGCCAAAACCACTATGTGGCAGGCTCATTAGGGTTTCGACAGTTCGTTTGGTCAAAACCATAAATGAGCCGGGGACATTATTTACTAATCCTTTCATTGATAATTTTGTTATGGCTAATTACATTGACCATCTTGACTTTGTTGACTCTTTGACCAAAGTTGACTTGGACCTTCTTAGAAGATCTAAAGTATTCTTTGGTTTTCTTTTTATTAAGTTATGATAATGGTCATGTCATTTGTAGCCATCACCTTTATCTTGATTGGATTTGTAATGATAATGTTTTGTGCATTATTGCAACCATGGTTAGCTTTTCTCTTGGTTAAGCTTTTCATTTGCTCATTCTCATTCTCTCTCTTGAAATGAGAAGCTCCATGGTTGCTAGAAAATCTCCTCCTTCTTCCTCCTCTTGATTTCTCCTTTGATCTCATGTGTTGAGAGAAAAAGGATTCTACTTGACAAACACATCCATACATCCTCTCTACACAACCTAGGGCTTCTAGATTAGCAATCTCCTTGCCCTAGTTACCTCGGCTTGAGGTGGGGCTCGGTGTACATCTCTCGGGTGGATCGTCTTCGACTCAAGGAGGCCGCGGAGGTGACCGAAGTCCGGATCAACCATTGAGCAAGCAATGAGAAGAACAACAAGAAGAGAAGAACATCAAAGAAGAACAACAACTAGAAGTGAAGGAGTTCAAGTTGAGGTATAACCATCAACATAGTAGCTAACTCTCTTTAGCTAGAATACTAGTTTTAGTTTAGCAAAGATCCGGCTTTTACGGTCCATGTTACAAAGTTTAGAAAAAATTTTGATTTACCGTTTTCGCAACCCCGTAAGTACCGGGAGAGGTAACGTGGACCTAACAGTGGTATCAGAGCCTAACTAAACTTAAACTAGCTTGGTAGTGAAGTGTAACGAAGTTCGGAACCGAAAAATCGCAAAACCGGAAAAACTAAAAACCTGAGTTTCTGTTGAAATTTTTTTTGGCTCAAAATGAAAAACTTTATACTTGTAAAATCGTCTCAGGGTTTTGTTTGAACACAGAAGAAAAACGATGACGTCATTCATTTAAGTCGCCGCGCTTCCGCGGCACGAGGTAGGCATGTGCCGCGGAAGCGCCGCAGATTGGTTTCCTTGCTGCATCGTTTTTCGTGCAGTGTTCTTATGGTTGGATTTTGTGATTTTTAAGATGTATTATATGTACCCAGATTTTCCAGAACTGAAATTTGCTTTTGGGGTCCTATAATTCCGTATTTTTTTTTCCGAACTTCACTGCACTTTGACTATGTTGGTTATATCTGTGATGTTTGCATGTATTGAACGTCGGCTAATCGCTATAAGTCGATTAGTCGGGGTTATACATGATCTGTAATGTGCTGGAATGTGTATATGAATGTGTTGGACTGTCGCGGGTGAATAGCCGGGGTGGATGTGAGATGAGCTTTTGTTTTTCTTTCATTCATTGTAAATGTAAATTGATGTAATTATATTATTTGTTTGGCCGCACAACCGGGTCGGGGTTGTAGCCGTCATTGTATAATTCCTTTTACTGTTTTTGCTCCTAGGATAGACCCATGGAGGGGTGCACAAACTACCGGGTAGCTCGAAGTGCCGAGTGGCCTACTCATGGCATTGAGGGAGGTTGCTTCGCTTCGGGTACTTGGCGGGTAGTTTGCCGCACCCGTAGGGGTCTTGGGTGGGGTATTTGGCTATTCACCGCGACCGTGTTATCCGCTTTTCGTTTCAGGCTCGAAAGGATTGCGGATTGCTAGTATATCCAATGTATTCATCTGTGATCTGTAATGTCTATCATTGCTTTACTATTTAGGCGTTGCTTATGTTTTACAGCCGCGCTAGCCCAGCCCCCGCTCTGTCGTTAGTTAAGTAACCTAACGAGTGATGACGGGACCCCGTGGCGAATGCGAATGGCATAAGCGTACGTCATATTTTGGTTGTTTTCTGCAATGGTAGGATTAAATGATGGGACGCATTAAAAGAACTAATGCAAGAATATCACGCATTAAAAGAACTAATGCAAGAAAAATAAACCTATAAAACGTTGTTGGAACAAGTTTTTCAAAAAGCTGTTATTACAAGGACGTTCATTTTTGTTTTGCATCGCGGTATTCGGTTATGAATACCCAGCACCTCAGTCGACGAGGCAAGGGCCGAGATCCCTTCACCGGGAGTGACCCCTTGGACAAAAGTTTGCGTCAGGGTAATAACTTCACTATAGTCGATTATTCTTGCTTTGCATCGAGGTATTCATCTTACGAATGCCCAGCACCTCACTCGACGAGGAAAGAGCCGAGATCCCTTCACCGGGAGTGACCTCTTTAGCAAAAGTTTTCGCCACTGTATTTTTCAAAAAGAATACCAGGTTCCTTCAACTATATCAAGTTCATTACGTTAACGGGTTTTTCGCCAAAAACCCAGCCGTAGCCCTCCGTCATTTCTTACAAGTAACACTTAGTATTCGTGCTGCGTTTGTTGACTCCGTCAAGGCGTAGTGTACGGTAGCTAAGTGCTGCTTGTTTGTATCGGTATATGGGATTGATTAGGACAGTCGTATAACCTTGTTGACTCCGTCAAGGGTTATGCGGGTGGGTTTAATGCAATCCAGATAATGACAGGTTGAACTTGACTAGGACTTTTTGATTTGTTGACTCCGTCAAGGTCACTTAAGTCCTAGGGGCAAAAACCACATCGGGAGTTTCAAAAGAACTGAAACTTGCAGATTTAGCATACCTTCTGGAGTGTGGTGACTAGAGTGGATTCCATCTAGGTTATCACACAATGACAGTTGGATCCCGATCCCACTGATGAGTTGGTTTACTCTCGGGAGATTATTTCACTTAACGATCAATGCTATAAACCTAGTAGGTGTCTAGAAAGGTGTTAGCGGGGTTACGCCCACAGGGAAAAGAGGTTCTTTAATTAAGGAACTTCGCGAAAGCGTTGGAAAACCTCCCTCGAAGTACCGACACTAGCCTGGCTGAAAGGTTAAGCAAGTATTGTAACGTGAATTAAAACCCGGCTAGTTCTTCTTTTAAAAAGGTTTTAAGAAGGATTTGAGGAAACAGTGGGAGACACCCTGGTTAGATAAATTAATAAACCAATCTAATCTTGCACGAGCATACGCTGAGTGTTTCTTTTCTCTCTCTCCAGGCAGCAACCTTTTCACGCCCTAATCAAGATAATAAAATGTATCGCTTGACCGAACCGAATTCTTATTCGGGACTGGGGAAAGTTGGTTCAGCTCTAACTTATGACAACCGTCATGAGTATGAGAATGGGAAAGAGGAAAGTATGGATTTCCAGGATACCCAGTTGAAGAAGAAGCATGGTTTTGCATCTACTTCAGGTGTTCTTGTAATTGAGAACTGTTTTTCGGTCAGCCCTACCTCCTGGGTACTTGATACCGGATCAGGATCTCATATTTGTAATTTATTGCAAGGACTGAGAAAAAGTAGGAAAGTTGCACCGGGTGATATGTCGCTCAGAGTAGCGAACGGAGCACAAGTTTATGCGGCAGCCGTCGGTGAATATCACCTAGTATTGCCAAATGGCAAGACTATGATTTTGAACGATTGTTACTATGTACCCTCTATGGTTTGCAACATCATATCAGTTTCTTTACTCGATAAAGATAGATATAAGTTTGTTCTTGAAAAGAATATCATGAACATTTACCTTGATAAGGTACTGGTTGCAGAGGGTACACTGTTTAATGGTATCTACGTTCTAAATCAGAATACAGTTCTCAATATACAAAACACACGCAAGAGGAAGAATTCAGATACGAATGAATCCTACTTGTGGCATTGTAGACTCGGTCATATCGGAGAGAAAAGACTGAGTAAGTTGCATAGAGATGGACTCTTGAATGCGTTCGAGTTTTCATCTTATGAAACTTGTCAGTCTTGTCTCAAAGGGAAGATGACCAAATCTCCGTTCACCGGACATGGAGAAAGAGCAGCAGAGCTCTTGGGACTCATACATAGTGATGTATGTGGTCCGATGTCTATACATGCAAGGGGTGGGTTCTCGTACTTCATCACATTCACTGACGATCTCTCTAGGTTCGGATATGTGTATCTGATGAAACACAAATCTGAAGCTTTTGAGAAATTCAAGGAATACAGAAAGGAAGTAGAGAACCAGACAGGCAAAAGTATCAAGATCCTCCGGTCTGACAGGGGAGGGGAGTACTTAAGCACGGAATTCCTAGATTACTTAAAAAAAGAATGGTATTCTCTCTCAGCTTACTCCTCCTTATACACCACAGCACAACGGTGTTTCGGAGCGGAGGAATCGTACCCTATTGGATATGGTTCGCTCCATGATGAGTAGTGCTGAGTTGCCTCTTTCATTTTGGGGACATGCGCTTCAGACAGCGGCGTACCTATTGAACTATGTTCCATCCAAATCAGTGCCTAAGACTCCATATGAAATATGGAGTGGAAGGAATCCGTATCTTAAGCGATTTAAGATATGGGGTTGTCCAGCCTATGTGAAAACACAGAAACCGGACAAGTTAGAGGCACGGTCAGTTCTCTGTAAATTTGTGGGATATCCTAAAGACTCACTAGGATATCTGTTCTACCACACTGAGGAACAGAAGGTGTTTGTATCTCGCCACGCTACCTTTTTGGAAAGGGAGTTTCTTGCAAAAGAAACTAGTGGGAGTTCGGTAGAACTGGAAGAAATTCAGCGACCACAAAATGTAACTGAAAATTTGGAGGAACCGCTAGATTCAATAACCCCAAACGAACCTCAGCCACTCCGCAGATCTGGTAGGATTTCTCATCCGCCCGAGAGATACTACGGTTTTCTCATAGACGGGGATCGAGAGGATTGCATCTTGGAAGAAGATGACCCTACCAGTTTCAGGCAGGCCATTATCAGTAGGGACTCTGATAAGTGGCAGGAAGCAATGCAATCTGAAATGGAGTCCATGTACGCCAATAAAGTGTGGACCATGGATATTGCTCCACCTGGGGTAAAACCCGTTGGATGCAAATGGATCTACAAAAGGAAACTTGGTGTAGATGGGCAGGTGGAAACCTATAAAGCTAGACTCGTTGCAAAAGGTTTTCGTCAAAGACCTGGTTTGGACTATGACGAGACTTTTTCTCCGGTGGCTATGCTCAAATCCATTCGGATCCTACTTGCCATTGCTGCCTTCCATGACTATGAAATCTGGCAGATGGATGTTAAGACGGCTTTCCTAAACGGTTGTTTGGAAGAGTGCGTTTACATGGATCAACCAGAAGGTTTCGTAGACAGTGGGAGCAGCGGAAAGGTGTGCAAGTTGCTTAAATCCATTTATGGATTAAAGCAGGCATCGCGGAGCTGGAACATCTGTTTTGATGAGGCAATCAAGGAATTTGATTTCATCAAGAACGAAGATGAACCCTGTGTATATAAGAAGATTGTAGGACGAACTGTCGTATTCCTAGTCTTGTACGTGGACGACATTCTTTTGATAGGAAATGACATTCCTATGCTACAATCGGTCAAGCTGTTTTTGTCACAAAGGTTCTCCATGAAGGACCTGGGTGATGCCTCGTACATTCTGGGGATCAAGATCTATAGAGATAGATCCAAGAAACTATTGGGACTTTCGCAGTCCAGGTACATAGAGACCGTACTAAAGAGATTTAGTATGGAGGATTCCAAGCGCGGTAACATACCCGCATTGCACGGAATTACCCTCTCCAAGAAGATGTCTCCTAAGACTGACGAGGAGAGGGTTCGCATGAGCACTATACCCTACGCTTCGGCGGTAGGATCTATAATGTATGCGATGCTATGTACAAGACCAGATGTAGCTTACGCGTTGAGCACGGTAAGCCGGTATCAATCGGACCCAGGGGAGGACCACTGGACAGCAGTGAAGAACATTCTCAAGTACCTGAGAAGGACTAAGGAGATGTTCCTGGTTTACGGTAATGGAGACCTTAGGGTCGAGTCCTTTACCGATTCAAGCTTCCAGAGTGACAAAGATGATAGCAAGTCCGTCTCGGGTTTTGTGTTTACCCTCAATGGAGGGGCGGTATGTTGGAGGAGTTCCAAGCAGGATACCGTCGCAGACTCGACGATGGAGGCTGAATACATTGCTGCAAGCGATGCCGCAAAAGAGGCGGTCTGGATTAAGAAGTTCATTAGTGAACTTCAGGTGGTTCCGTCCATTGTTGACCCAATACCTTTGTATTGCGATAACAATGGGGCTATAGCTTTAGCGAAGGAACCAAGGTCCCATCAGAAATCCAGGCACATCTTAAGGCGGTATCACCTGATCAGGGAGATCATTGATCGACAGGAGATCGAGGTGAGGAGAGTGGACACAAAGGACAACACTGCGGACCCATTCACAAAGGCTTTACCCCAGACTCAGTTCGAGCGGCTGATCGAGATGATAGGTCTTCGATACGCCAGTACATGGCCTTAGTGCAAGTGGGAGATTGTTAGTGTATATGCCCTAGAGGCCATTACTGTATCATACTAGTATGTATATTACTTGATGGAAGCTTGGGATATTCACAGTTGTACAGACAATCTTGCTCAATATAGTAGTATGCTACTTGGTTTGCCTCTGCTTTAATGTGTACATGTGTGTTTATTTATTATATCACCTATACGCATTAGTAGAGCCCTTAGGATCTTTGCTTGATTACCGGCGTTGTGATGGCGATCACACTCGTGGGGGCTGGGTAATCTACAAGCACATCCTTATACACGTCCCTGGTCATGGGAGTATCGAGATAGGGCATCGATGCTCCGGAGTAGACTAGCGTATGCGCTTCTCATCCCAGCACGGGAGACGGTCTGTCCCACAGCCGTCAGTACGTCGTACTTGAGATAGTATGCGGGTGCTCGTTGGGTTACGAGTACACTGGACAGGACTCGTCGGGAACTGATGGTTGGTATTATACCTATCGTCAGTTATCAGTTCCCAGGTGACATGAGTACAGCTTAGTCCGCTGACTTGACACTGTCACTTCGCCTCGAGTGTGTTCCCACTGTTCTTTGATTACTACCCTACCACGGCTCTACTGAGTCGTGCAAACAGGTAGTAGTTGGGAGCAGTCCCGAAGCACTTGGAGGCAGTGACGGTTAGACAGGATTCGTCTCTCCCGGTATTGGGGGTTGACATCGCGCTGTGTCTAGGAGAGCCATTACACAAGTAGTCCCTGGCCAGGGCAAGCGAGATGTACTGGTAGGTTCCAGTGTTATCTCAGGGTGTATTGGGCTTCACTCCGACACGACTTGTACCGCTATTAGGGGACTGACGTTTACCGCCCCCCTAGGCCCGCCATGCGATGTATCAGACGAACAGACCGGACTGTACGGAGATTGTCACATACAGACTCAGTAGGAGTTCGGATGGGTTTACCTCATCGGCCTTCTTATCGACATCTACCTGGGGACCGTTACGTACAGCTAGTGCCGCTTGCGGTCTGTGGTTAAACCCACTGCCAGCGTAGAGTCGAGTCTTTAGAGTCCCACACAGAGAGTTTCCCTGCACTGAGCGAAACGTGTAGAGGCCGTATGGTTTTACGGCAGGGCTGCGATCACTTACGTACACTTGTGTGCGTATGATGTTCGGGCAGGCAGTACTAGTGGGCTTTGGTTTAAGCCAGATCCTAGTATTGCACGGATGGATCTGTTTTGTCTTCTGCGCATCCGCATTCTACGGAATACGGATGCAGGTGTGTATGCACAGTTTTCTGGAGCGATGAAGGAGGAGGTGCCTCATTAAGGTTTTGGCAGTTGGTTCGGCCAAAACCACTATGTGGCAGGCTCATTAGGGTTTCGACAGTTCGTTTGGTCAAAACCATAAATGAGCCGGGGACATTATTTACTAATCCTTTCATTGATAATTTTGTTATGGCTAATTACATTGACCATCTTGACTTTGTTGACTCTTTGACCAAAGTTGACTTGGACCTTCTTAGAAGATCTAAAGTATTCTTTGGTTTTCTTTTTATTAAGTTATGATAATGGTCATGTCATTTGTAGCCATCACCTTTATCTTGATTGGATTTGTAATGATAATGTTTTGTGCATTATTGCAACCATGGTTAGCTTTTCTCTTGGTTAAGCTTTTCATTTGCTCATTCTCATTCTCTCTCTTGAAATGAGAAGCTCCATGGTTGCTAGAAAATCTCCTCCTTCTTCCTCCTCTTGATTTCTCCTTTGATCTCATGTGTTGAGAGAAAAAGGATTCTACTTGACAAACACATCCATACATCCTCTCTACACAACCTAGGGCTTCTAGATTAGCAATCTCCTTGCCCTAGTTACCTCGGCTTGAGGTGGGGCTCGGTGTACATCTCTCGGGTGGATCGTCTTCGACTCAAGGAGGCCGCGGAGGTGACCGAAGTCCGGATCAACCATTGAGCAAGCAATGAGAAGAACAACAAGAAGAGAAGAACATCAAAGAAGAACAACAACTAGAAGTGAAGGAGTTCAAGTTGAGGTATAACCATCAACATAGTAGCTAACTCTCTTTAGCTAGAATACTAGTTTTAGTTTAGCAAAGATCCGGCTTTTACGGTCCATGTTACAAAGTTTAGAAAAAATTTTGATTTACCGTTTTCGCAACCCCGTAAGTACCGGGAGAGGTAACGTGGACCTAACAAGCATATACTTAGAGATATGATGGACGGTCGCTAGTCACCTGAGGATGAATGACTAGGACATGTGGTTCGTTCGTTTACCGATGCGAGGTCATCAGATAGATTGTTTCCAGCTAGAGACGACTTCACGCAGGTTCGTTAAGAGTCGATAGAGACGATCGAATGTCATGAGCCCATTTTCCAAGTTTAAAGTATACGGAAAGACATGCAGGTTATTCTATGGACCCTCTAGAAGAATGAAACCCTAACTCGACTTAATGACCGTGTGAAGGCCTTTAAACCTTAGGGTTTGCGGCAGTTCCGCGGCGCCATTAGTGAGGCTTGGGTTTGCCCTTCTACGGCTGGACCACCGACGCTGTGGCATGTACTCGATACTATTAAACTGTACTCAAGATGTTGATCTCTTGGGGGATTATGAGGTTCTGACGAGTCGATCGAATGTTTCGACATCATTCGGATATCATGTGATGGGATGCATTGCTTGAGAGACTCCAGATACGAGTATAGCCATTGGAGCACAGTCCATGTAGCCACGATGAGACGAGTCCGAATCAGTCGACATTGAAGCAGAGTGAAGAAAAGAGTTCGCAAGAGATTTCGACAAGATGACGTCCCACTCCGCTGACATCAGAGATGTGATACGCACCCAGAGGCGTTGTATATGGATATATCTTCCAGAAAGAGGCGCGATAAGTACGCAGTCGTTCCGGAATAAGAATTAGCTTCAGCAATGGATGATAACTTCCGGGCAATTCGGCAGGAATGAGATTTGAGAGAGAAACCTGAAAGGTTCCTAGGCACCCTAATGAGGTCTCACAAGGCATCAACCATGCCAATTTCAAATTTTAACGGTGCCGAGAAACCCTAACAAGATCGTTGGCTAGATTTTTAGGCGACAAAACGAGCTAGTTAACATCTTAACTAAGAGTACGGAAATACAACCTTTGTAGATCCGTTCCTCCACCTCCACGGCTCCGTGATGAAGTCCTCTCCACTGTCCAAATGCAATCCCGGGCTCTAGCGTCGACTTCATCGGAGAGGAAACGGGCTAGGTCATCGACGACGATGCCGAAGATGATCTACGTCGAGGCATCGCTAGATCAAGCTCCAACTTCACCAAGTCAAGAAAACTTGTGAAGGAAACACACTCTACTACTTGGCAAGAGGTAGAGGATGAAGAAATAGGAAGTGGGTTCACTTTAGAATTGGATTTCTCACTCATTTTCATCAATCACCATTGATGAAGAAAGGTTTTCTTCAAGTGAAGAAGAAGAAGAAGATGAAGATAATTGTTATGATAAGTTAATTAAAATAGAATAGAAAATGAAAACTTATCATAAACAAAACCATAGTTAGGTGTAGAGAGTGGACTATGGTTAAATGGAGTGGTTAGGGTTAAGCATGAGACAAAATGGTGACTTAGTCAAACCTTCATGAATCTTCATGAAAGAAACAAATGAAAGCCACCATTTTCTCTTTATGCATTTAATTTTCCAAAAAGAATAAATGAAATAAATAAATGAATAAGTAAAAACAAAACCCTAACCATTACACAACCATGGTTTAATCTTTACACTTAGCCAATTTTGCATGCATCATCAAACATGATACAAACTAGTGCACAAAATTATATCGTATATACAATGTGCACATCCGAGTGAGAATATCCATTTAAAGTGAACCGATACTAGTTAATGCAAAGTAATATATCAAATATATAATTATACATTAAATCATTAAATCAACACTTGATTTAACGACCCGGTCATATCGCATATAACCGACTAATATCAATAGTAACAACTTATCGAATCAACACTTGATCCGATAACCCGGCTATAACGCATATAACCGATCAATGTTACATATCGTGAGAATCGAATATAGTATCACATACTGGTATCATTCTCGGTCGCGCACATATTTCATATGCGCTCCTATTTCGTTTCGCTTGAGCCAGGAAACCTCTGTGTAGGACTCTAAAGACTCGTCAATACGCCGGCAGCAGGTGATGATCATATCAAGCACCCACAAGCTGCAAGCGGTCTGCTAAACATAACGGCCACCCGGGTATTGAGCGATCAGAAGATCGACGAGCAAGCCCGCTCACACTCCAGTGAATCCAACCAGTAACACTACCGTACAGTCCGGTCTGATCGTCCGATATGTCGCATATCTCGCCTAGGGGTGGTAAACGTCAGACCCCAATAGCTTGATAAGTCGTGTCGATATGAGGTCTATAACAGTTCGAGAAACTACAGGTAACACTTACCAGTAAATCTCAGCAACCCTGTCCAGGGATTTCCGGTTATAGCCAATCGAACACAGCGCAACATCAACTCCCTATACCGGGAGAGACGAATCCCCTCCTATCGCTCATTGCCTCCATGTGACTCGGGACTGTACCCAAAAACCACCGTTTTGCATGCCCTCTTGGACGTGGTAAGATGGAAATCAAAGCACAGTGGGAACCACACAAGACTCTATGACGATCTCGGGTCAACAGACTACTCTGTACCAGTGTCACCAGAGAACTGCCATCTGACGTAAGGTATAATACCATCTGGGAGTTCTCGGCGAGTCCGTCCAGTGTACCCAGTCTCCACTAAGCACCCGTATATCATCTCTGATGTCAAACACCAATGGATATGGGATCATCCATCGCCCATCTGTATGGGTCGAGAAGGTATATGCTAGTCTACTCTGGTATATCGATGCCCCGTCTCGATACACCCACGACTAGGGACTTTGAAGGATGTACTTATGGACTACCATGTCCCCACTAGTATGATCCGCATCATAGTCCAAATAGTCAAGTACACATCCTAAGGGTTTTACCAACATGTATCAGAGAGACAATCAGTGTACACGTTAAGGTAAAGATCAACCAGATAGCATACTATCATGTCGAGCAAGAAAGTCCTCCCTATATATGTCCAAGCATCCACTACAATATACATCCAATGTACAGTAATGGCCTCTAGGGCATACATATAACTAACAAAACCTAGACAGGACCTTTCTGGAATACGATACGAGAAGACCTAGACCCAGGAGTGGCCATATTGCGCACACCTAGCAGGCCAGAGTTCGGCATCGTCGACAAAGTAGTTGACCAGGTTCGGATAAAGGACCTTACCTAGATGCGTTGCGAATTGATCAAGGACGGACGAATATTGAGTATTCCTCCGATGGTTGGGACGCGTTCCCGAGGACCTGTTCGGCCAGACACCTTCTATAGAATGATGAAGCTACAGAGTACGCGTTTTCGAGTCCGTGCGAGGGACTTCGGATTGACCATGGCCGAGAACAGTGCAGTGCGTAGATAGCATGGCGTGACGACATAGTGGACGACGATAGAGACAAGTGGAACTAGAGGTTCGTGCGAGACGCTGACGAGCCGTCATTACTTCCCGTCGAGACTAGAGACCTGATATGCTTACAGAGGCGTTGGGATGTGACCAATTTCCGAGAAAATGTTGTGCTGAGGACACAGATGTCCATCGAGTGAGAAGAGATTATGCAAGAGAGACAGCCTCCGTACAGTTCGCATAGGCAAGATCGGAAGAGACCTTGAGCAGGATTCCTTCCAGGACATTGCTGCAATGATGTTTGCACCCAGGATCAGATGTGTGATGTGCATTCAGAGAGCCAGAGGCCGACGCCAGTGGCATGCTGCTTTACGAGTAGTCGTGGGGATTGACCGAGAGATGACCAGAGAAGTGCCAGAACGGAATCGTCCCCGTTAGCACACCTGACAGGGCCGATGAGCCGATTGACTGCGAGGTAGGTAATCCGCAGAGAAGATAAGGACCCAGAGTCAGAGGACGCCAGACCGTGAGAAAGAGGCAAGTAGATATCTTGCGCTGCTAGCATTGGATGCACCGACTCCTTCTCGACCTTGAAGGAGGAACTACCGACGACGGTACTTATGATTTGGTTTTGATATACGATCTTGGTGCACGCCAGATGCACTAAATCGAAATTCTTTGTGCATGTCAAATGTGCCTGATTTTGCTGTCAGGCACACACGTTGCCTACGACAGATGTTTCGTGCACACCAGTTGCACCTAGATGTTGTTTTGTTCACCTGTATGACACATACATGGATTTTGATTCCGTGCGCACCAGACGCACCGGATATTCTTGTATACATTTTTGTGGATTGATTTCTAGTAGAGCAGTACACTTTGATGATTTTCGCTATGTATTGATGTTTTCGGAGTCCCGACAAATTGGATTTTTGCTGAAATATTTTAGTGTTGGGGGTTTAAATTTAAATTCGGGGACCGAATTTATTTAAGGGGGGTAGATTGTAACATTTCGAAATAATAGAAATATTATTTTTAGGGAATATTTATAATTTAATATTATTTTATTGAATATTTTAATAATTCGGTATAATTAAATACAAATAAATGGGGAAATTTTTTGGAAAATTATGGAAAATTCTAAAATAGGGTAAATTAGAGAATTATGCCATTTCTAAGTTTAATTGGTTAGTTATTTGCTAATTTAGTGCTAATCGCGATTAAAAATCGCTAATCGGTTTTCCTAGCTTTTTGTGCAAAACATGCACATATCATTCTTCTTACACTTGTGCATTTTCTACCATGGTTTCTCATTTGGGTTCACTATTTGAGTGAGAAGGAATTTAGAGAAAAGAAAAGAAATGGAAAAAGGGTTTATATTAAAGAATTTAGTAGTTGGTGAGAGAGAGAGAGAGAGGTATGGGCTTCTTTGACCAAGACTTAGCCATTCCTCCATTGTCTTCACCATTTCTCTCTCCCTCTTCTTTACTTGCTGCTGCTGCTCCTGCACCTCATTCTCCCTCCCCTCTTCAACTCCTCAAATCACCATGAAAACAACTCCAAAACCCCACTCTCATTTCATTAAAAGTGTGCACAAGCTCAAGATCTACACATTGGACCAAAGAAGCAAGGATTTTGGTCACTAGGGGCAACTCAAGAAAATTCTTGAGTTGCCAAATGAGGTATTTTCTGGACTGTTAGCTTAGTTTTAGCATTAGTTATACCCCCATGTTTAGATTGAACCGATATTGTGTGATATTGTGGAGTTAAGGAAAACCTAGTTAGGGTTTGAGGAAATTATGGGTTGTGATGTGAAATTGAGTTCAGTAGAGACTACACCAACACCCTAGTGCATGAATTGAGACCCTAACCTGAGAGTTGAAACCCGAAATACGGATTTAGAAACCGATATCGGAGAATTTGTAGAATCTGTGAAGGGTATATTGAATCTGCTATCACCTGAGACATCCTAAATTAAAATTGATTGAACAGTGACATGTGCAGGCACCCAGGAAGCTACCACCAGAACCCTAGCCCCTACCTCCTATTCCCGGCCGCAGACTTATCCATTCTGGCCGCAATTTGCGGCCAGACCATGGTGGATTTGCCTCGTTTTGGTTTTGGTGTTCCCTTATCTGTAGATTAGGCCCATGGTATGTATAGATTTGTCTAATTTGACCTATGGTGAAATCTGGAGCCTATATCCTAAGTTGCTGTTTGGGATTCGTGTTTCCGTATTCCGTATTTTTAGTTCTGATTTGTGTATTGTGATTTACCTCGACTATTTGGCGTTTATACGACGATATCGAGGATTTGTTGATGGTTTTGAAGGCGTGCCCATAGGTTCTAACCTATAGGCCCCTTATCGTATCGTTTTGGGTTTCATGTGCCGTGTTAGCTTGGATTTGGTTTTAATATGCATATACGATACTTTGATGTGTAGGTACCCCATGAAGACTTCGGGACGACAAGTAAAGAGCGTGGAGACGTCGACAAATGAAGACGCAAAGTGAGTAGATTATATCTACTGGGGGAAGTCGGGTGGATGGCGTATAGCACCCCCGCAGTCCGTAGTTGGTATACTATATATTATGTTTGATAGTTATAGTGTGTCATGGATATTGTGTTAGGTGTAGTATGGTTAGCTTAGGGTTAGCAATAAACTAGTATAGTTCATAGTCACGAACCCTAGAATAGGTTTACACCACACGCGCACCCTTGCATATTCACTATACTTACACAGTGTTGATGAGGATATTGGATGACATTGGAGATGAGTCGATGATTTTGGGCATTGTGCCGTGAGATCGGTGATGTGATGTGATTTGTACTTACGGTACGACATGTGATCTTAGCGGGCCGTTGGGCATGTGTTTTACCCCCGCTTTCATACTTATATAGATGGTATTAATTTGTACTAGACTTAGATCTGTACCCCAGATTATGTGATATGATGATAATGATACCTGATATTTGATGAGAGGAGTGTGATACTGACCCGTACCCAGCTATTGGGATGCCGTACGACGATTTACCGTACGAGCTTTCTATTGTTGTTAGATCCGCACTCATGACTCGAGGATATTAAATGATATACCGTATCGTACGTGATACTATTGAGGCGAGATCACCGACTATTGTATATATATATATTTGTATATCGACTCAGATTTAGGTGGTTTCCATACCCCTCCCGATTGACTTGATACTTGTTAGTGTATATGCCCTAGAGGCCATTACTGTATCATACTAGTTTGTATATTACTTAATGGAAGCTTGGGATATTCACCTTGTATATACAATCTTGCTCAAAATAGTAGTATGCTACTTGGTTTGTTTCTACTTCAATGTGTACATGTGTTTATTTTAGTATATCGCCTATACACATTAGTGGAGCCTTTAGGATCTTTGCTTGATTACTAGCGTTGTGATGGCAGTCACACTAGTGGGGGCTGGGTAATCGATAAGCACATCCTTATGCAGGTCCCTAGTCGCAGGACTATCGAGACAGGGCATCGATACTCCGGAGTAGACTAGCGCATGCGCTTCTCATCCCAGAGTGGGAGATGGTCTGTCCCACAGCCATCAGTACGTCGTACTGGAGATAGTATGCGGGTGCTCGTTGGGTTACGAGTACACTGGACAGGACTCGTCGGGAACTGACCGGTTGGTATTATACCTATCGTCAGTTATCAGTTCCCAGGTGACATGAGTACAGCTTAGTCCGCTGACTTGACACTGTCACTTCGCCTCGAGTGTGTTCCCACTGTACTTTTATTACTACCCTACCATGGCTCAAAGGAGTCATGCAAACAGGTAGTAGTTGGGTGCAGTCCCGAAGCACTTGGAGGCAGTGACGGTTAGACAGGATTCGTCTCTCCCGGTATTGGGGGTTGACATCGCGCTGTGTCTAGGAGAGCCATTACACGAGTAGTCCCTGGCCAGGGCAAGCGAGATATACTGGTAGGCTTCCAGTGTTATCTCAGGGTGTATTGGGCTTCACTCCGACACGACTTGTACCGCTATTAGGGGACTGACGTTTACCGCCCCTAGGCCCGCCATGCGATGTATCAGACGAACAGACCGGACTGTACGGAGATTGTCACGTTCAGGCTCAGTAGGAGTTCAGATGGGTTTCACCTCGTCAGTCTTCTTGTTGGCATCTACTGGGGACCGTTATGCACAGCTAGTGCCGCTTGCGGTCTGTGGTTAAACCCACTGCCAGCGTAGTGTCGAGTCTTTAGAGTCCCACACAGAAAGCTATTCGCCTTTTGGCAAAAGAGTAGAGGTCGCATGGTTTTGCGACAGGTCGCATGGTTTTGCGACAGGGTCCGGTCACATCCGTGTACTTGTGCACGTACAGTGTCCGGACAGTTAACACTAGCGGGCTTTGTTTTAAGACAGATCCTAGTGTACATTTTGGGATTGGTTTTATCCAGTATGTATTCGTGTTCCTCGGAACGCGAATGCAGGTGTGTATGCACAGTTGACAGAGAGACAGAGGCAGAGGATTCTCATTAGGGTTGTTGACCGTTGACTGTTGACTATTGACTTTTTGCTCAACCCTAATGAGAATATGATATGTAACTAACAATAATATTAATTAAGTATTGTGGTTGTTGAGGGGTTGACTTTGTTGACTTGTTGACTTTGTTGACCGGTTGACTAGGTTGGACTAGTTGACCATCATGATGACAATGGCTATCATTTCATGGCAAAGACTTTTTATTTGCTTGTTCTCTTGTGCAATATGAGTGCATGAAATGATATAGCCATTTTGACTTAAACCATTTACACAATACTTGATTACTATTTTTGTGATGATGGTTTTGGATTATGAGAGCCAAGTGAGAAAAGTCTTGCTCATTCTATCATTTTCATTCTCTCTCTTGTGTTCTTGAGCTCTCATCTCCTTCCTCTTGCTCTCCCTCTCTTTAGTCTATGGTTCACTTGTCTCATGTGTTGAGAACCAAGAACCATAGAGAAAATCTCAACACACTCTCCTCTACTCACTCTAGTTCTCAAGGTTTAGCAAACCGAGTGAACTAGTTTCTTCAAAGACCGAAGAAGAAGCCAAAGGTAGAAGCTTTCAGGTGGATCGATCTTCGGCGCAAGGAGACGACGGGGTGAAGCCGATCCGGACAACCATCGAGGCTTGAAGACGAAGGAGTTCAAGAAAGAAAGGTATAACCCCCTAACCGAGTAGTTAACAACTCCTAGTTAGGTTGTTAGTTAGATGTTTAACAAAGATCCGGTTTTGAGTCATGTTACCACCTCTAGAAAATTGTTTTTCACCAAATTCCGCATGCCCGAAAGTACCGGGAGAGGTAGCATGGACTTACAGTGGTATCAGAGCCTAGTTAAACTCTATCTAACATGTTAGCATAGTAGCTAGAAATTCGATCGGAGAAAAAGTCCCGAAATAAACCCGAAATTCAAACTTTCTGTCGATTTTCAAAGTGCTGCAAAAATTATTTGAGATATACCAAAAATCGACTCAGGGTTTTTAGAAGAAACTGCAAAAATTTGACCCACTGAATCGATCAACGTGCCGCGTTTCCGCGGCCGAGTTGACTCGGTCGTGGGGTTTTATTTTTGTAGTTTGCTCATAGGGGTATTTTGGGATTTTTGGAATATGTATTTTCTGCCCAGATTTTCCAGAACGAAAATTTTGTGTTTGGGGCCTGAAAAACCGTATTTTGATCGAATTTCTTATGACTTAAGCTGACGGGTTTTTATCTGTGATGTGATATTTGTATTGAACGTCTGCTAATCGCTATATGTCGATTAGTGGGGGTTATACAAATCTGTGATCTGTAATGTCATTGGAATGTGTATATGAATTCATTGGATTGTCGCGGGTGAATGGCCGGGGGTTGTGAGACGAGAGTTTTCTTTTCTTTCAATTCATGTAAATTTGTAAATTGATGTAATAATTATTTGTATGGCCGCACAACCGGGTCGGGTTGTAGCCGTTATTGTATAATTTCTTTTTACTGTTTTTGCTCCTAGGATAGACCCATGGAGGGGGTGCACAAACTACCGGGTATGCCGAAGTGCCGAGTGGCCTACTCACGGAGTTGAAGGAGGTTGCTTCGCTTCGGGTACTTGGCGGGTAGTTTGCCGCACCCGTAGGGGTCTTGGGTGGGGTATTGGCTATTCACCGCGACCGTGTAATCTGCTTTTCGTTACAGGCTCGTACGAATTGCGGATTCCTAGTATATCCAATGTGTTCATCTGTGATCTGAAATGGCTATCATTGCAATATATCTATATATGATATTATTTAGGCGTTGCTTATGTTTTACAGCCGCGCTAGCCCAGCCCCCGCTCTGTCGTTAGTTAAGTAACCTAACGGGTAATGATGGGGCCCCGTGGCGAATGCGAATGGCATAAGCGTACATCATATTTTGGTTGTTTTCTGCAACGGTAGGATTAAATGATGGGACGCATTAAAAAAACTAATGCAAGAAAATAAACCAAGATTAAAGTCGTTGGAACACTTTCGGAAAACCACCCGGTTCTTTTCAAAAACAACTTTTAAATGCGGAGCTTGAGCCACTCCTTTTAAAAGCTATCTCGTTCCATCGATTATATCAAGTTCACTACGTTCACGGTTTAGCCAAAACCATTCGTAGCCCTCCATCATTTCAGTTAAATATTCGGTAGTATTCAAGCTATGTATTTTGACCTCACGCCAAGGCATAGTGATTGGTAGCTGCCGGATATTTATCTGTTGCATAGATAGAATGCGTTGGTTTGGGACAGCCGTACTGCCATTTTGGCCTACGTCAAGGGTAGGTACGGATGGATTCAAATTAACCTGGATAATGATGGGAAGAACTTGACATGTGACTTATGACATTTTGACCTCATGCCAAGGTCATAAGAGCATGGGGTAAAAATCCACATCGGGAGTTTCAAAAGAACTGAAACTTGCTAGTGTTGCATACCATTTGGAGTGTGATGATTCTGGTAGGATTCCTTCAGTTTCATCACGCGATGATATTTGGATCCCGATCCTACTGTGAGTATATGCCACTCCTCGGGAAATTTCTCACTAGACGATCAATGCTATAAACCTAGTAGGTGTCTAGAAAGGTGTTAGCGGGGCTACGCCTCCAGGGAAAAGAGGTTATTTAATTAAGGAACTTCGCGAAAGCGTTGGAAAACCTCCCTCGAAGTACCGACACTGGCCTGGCTGAACGGTTAAGCAAGTATTGTACGGTGAGATTGATCCTGACTAATTCTTCCTTTTAGGTTTGAGGAGGGATTCGAGAAACAGTGGGAGCCATCCTGTTTAGACAAACTAAAAACTATTCTAAACTTGCAAGAGCATCATGCTGAGTGTTTCTTCTCTCTCCTAATTGCAGCGACCAATCGACATGACTGGACTTAAGTTACTCCTAGATAAAAACATACTGACAGGGCCAAACTACAAAGATTGGCTCAGGAATGTCAAGATGGCAATCACTTACGACAAGCTGGGGTATCTTCTTACCACCAAAGCTCCCCCTATCCCAGGTCCCAAAGCCAGCGTCGCGGATAAGGAAATCCGTAAGACCTGGGAACTAGACTGCGCGAAGGCCAAGTGCCTCGTGCTTGCCTCTATGGACAATGAACATCAGAGGAGGCACGAGAATATGGACCTGGAATCCATATTTCTTCATACAAAAGAACTGTATCGTATCGCAAGATACGAAGTGTCGAAGAAGTTATTTTCGGCAAGATTGGCCATCGGATCATCGGTAGCGGAACACGTGCTTAAGATGATTGGCTACATTGAGGAGCTCGCGGACCTTGGGACCACGTTGGAGAATGAGCTCTATACGGACTTGATTCTCCAGTCCCTTCCTTCCACTTACGCCCAGTTTATCCTGAACTTCAACTTACAAGAAAAAGAAGTTGAACTTTCAGAACTCCTCAACATGCTGAGGAGCGCAGAGGGCACCCTACAGAAAAGTAGGGAAACATCCACTTTGTTTGTAGGAGGATCTTCCTCTTCTAGGTCCAAGGCGAAAGCCAAGGGAAAGAAGAAGAAAGCCCCCGCCAAACCAAGGGGCGGTGTTAGAAAAGTGGATACGAAGGGAAAGGCAAAAGCAACAAAGAAAGTGGGAAAGCTTGTGGATAAGGAAGAATGCTTCTATTGTCATAAGAAGGGACACTGGAAGAATGATTGCAGGGCTTGGAAAGCCAGAACCCAGGATCTGAAGCAGGTTGCGGCTTCAGCTTCAGGTGTGTATTTTATTGAAAACTGTCTTTCAATAAACTCTACTTCCTGGGTATTGGATACCGGATCAGGATCTCATATCTGTAATTCTTTGCAGGCGTTGAGAAACCGTAGGGTTTTGAAGGCAGGTGACATGACCCTCAAAGTTGCAAACGGAGCTAGCATGGATGCTAAGGCCGTGGGGGACTATCACCTGGGGTTGTCAGATGGACACGTTTTGGTTTTGCGTAATTGCTATTTTGTACCCAACGCAACTTGTAATATCATTTCTGTATCTTTGACTTCTAAAGAAGGTTATGAATTTGCGTTTGTAAGTAATGCTGTAAACATTCACCTTAATCAAGTTCTGATTGGGTCAGGTACATTAAGCAATGGTATATACGTATTAAACCAACCACAGATTTTCAATGTCCAGAATACATAAAAAAGAAAGTCTCCGGAAATAAATCAGACTTTCTTGTGGCATTGTAAACTGGGTCATATCAATGAGAGAAGGTTGACGAAGTTACATACAGAAGGATATTTGAATCCGTTCGAATATCAATCGTATGCCACTTGTCAATTCTGTCTCAAAGGAAAGATGACAAAGACTCCGTTCACTGGACACGGAGTAAGAGTGAGCGAGCTCTTGGGACTCGTACACAGCGACGTGTGCGGTCCAATGTCTACACATGCGCGAAGCGGTTTTTCTTACTTCATTACTTTTACGGATGATTTTTCAAGATTCGGACATGTCTTCTTAATGAAACATAAGTCCGAAGCCTTTAGAAAATTCCAGGAATATAAGAATGAAGTAGAAAAACAAACCGGCAAAAGTATCAAGATCCTAAGATCGGATCGAGGTGGTGAATACTTGAGTGCCGAGTTCCTGGACTATTTAAAAGAGAACGGAATTCTCTCTCAGCTTACTCCTCCATACACTCGGCAACATAACGGTGTATCGGAGAGACGGAACCGAACCCTATTGGATATGGTACGGTCCATGATGAGTAACGCTGAGTTACCGCGATCATTCTGGGGGTATGCGCTAGAATCAGCCGCGTACCTTTTGAACCGAGTTCCCACTAAGACTGTGCCTACCACACCATATGAGTTATGGAGTGGGAAGAAACCCTATCTTCAATATCTGAAGATCTGGGGATGTCCAGCTTTTGTCAAAAAGCAGCATGCGGACAAACTCGAGGCACGCTCAGTACTGTGCAAGTTTATGGGATACCCAAAGAACACCAGGGGGTATCTTTTCTACCATGCAGAGGAACAAAAAGTCCTTGTTTCTCGTAATGCCCACTTTCTAGAACACCAGTTCTTGGAAAAGGAAATTAGTGGGAGCGCAGTAGAACTGGAAGAAATTCCAGAACCACAAGCTATTACTGAAAGCTTAGTGGAACCAGAGGGTTCAAAAGAACAGGACATTCCTTCGCCGCTCCGCAGGAGTAGTAGGCAGTCTCATGCGCCCGAGAGATACTGCGGTTTTCTCATAGACGGGGATAGAGAGGATTGCATCATAGATTATGATGAGCCTACTAGCTTCCAGCAGGCCGTTCAGAGTGTTGACTCGGTAAAATGGCTGGATGCAATGCGGACCGAAATGGAGTCCATGTACACCAATAAGGTATGGACGTTGGACATTGCTCCAGACGGGGTAAAACCCGTAGGATGCAAGTGGATCTTCAAAAGGAAGATTGGTGTAGATGGACATGTTGAGACCTATAAAGCTAGACTTGTTGCAAAGGGTTTTCGTCAAAGACCTGGTTTGGACTATGACGAAACCTTTTCTCCAGTGGCTATGCTGAAATCCATTCGGATCCTTCTTGCCATTGCTGCCTTCCACGATTATGAGATCTGGCAAATGGACGTAAAGACCGCTTTTCTAAATGGAAATTTAGAGGAGTGTGTCTATATGGACCAGCCAGAAGGTTTCATTCAGAGTGGGAGCAGCGGAAAGGTGTGCAAGTTGCTTAAGTCCATCTATGGACTAAAGCAGGCATCGCGGAGTTGGAACATCTGTTTTGATGAGACGGTCAAGGAATTTGGCTTTATCAAAAATCCAGATGAACCATGCATCTACAGTAGATTTGTAGCGAGAACTGTAGTATTCCTCGTTTTATACGTGGATGACATTCTCTTAATAGGAAATGATATTCCTATGCTACAATCTGTCAAGGGGTTCTTGTCACACAGGTTCTCCATGAAAGACCTGGGTGATGCCTCATACATCCTGGGGATCCGGATCCATCGTGATAGATCCAAGAGGATATTAGGACTTTCACAGTCCAGGTACATCGACACCATACTGAAGAGATTCGGTATGGAAGATTCCAAGCGCGGTAACCTACCGGCTTGTCACGGGATCACCCTCTCTAAAGAGATGTCTCCCAAGACTGATTTGGAGAGGGATCGCATGTCTATTATGCCCTATGCTTCTGCGGTAGGCTCTATAATGTATGCGATGTTGTGTACCAGACCGGATGTAGCTTATGCACTGAGTGTGGTAAGCCAGTATCAGTCAAACCCTGGGGAGAAACACTGGATAGCGGTAAAGAACATTCTCAAGTACCTGAGAAGGACTAAGAAGATGTTCTTGGTGTATGGCGGAAAAGACCTCCAGATCGAGGCCTTTGCTGACTCCAGCTTCCAGAGTGACAAGGATGATTCCAAGTCCATGTCGGGTTTTGTCTTTACCCTCTATGGAGGGGCGGTGTGTTGGAAGAGTTCCAAATAGGAAACCGTTGCAGACTCGACGACGGAAGCGGAATACATCGCTGCATCTGATGCCGCAAAAGAAGCTGTCTGGATGAGGAAGTTCTTGAAAGAACTTCAGGTGGTTCTGTCCATTGTTGATCCAATACCTCTGTATTGCGACAACAACGGGGCTATAGCTTTAGCGAAGGAACCTAGGTCCCATCAGAGATCCAGACACATCTTGAGGCGGTATCACCTGATCAGGGAGATCGTGGATCGCCAGGAGATCGAGGTTCGGAGGGTTGGTTCAGAAGATAACACTGCAGATCCATTCACCAAGGCCTTGCCCCAGACTCAGTTCGAGCGGCTGATCGAGATGATAGGTCTTCGATACGCCAGTACATGGCCTTAGTGCAAGTGGGAGATTGTTAGTGTATATGCCCTAGAGGCCATTACTGTATCATACTAATGGAAGCTTGGGATATTCACCTTGTATATACAATCTTGCTCAAAATAGTAGTATGCTACTTGGTTTGTTTCTACTTCAATGTGTACATGTGTTTATTTTAGTATATCACCTATACACATTAGTGGAGCCCTTAGGATCTTTACTTGATTACCAGCGTTGTGATGGCAGTCACACTAGTGGGGGCTGGGTAATCTATAAGCACATTCTTATGCAGGTCCCTAGTCGCAGGACTATCGAGACAGGGCATCGATACTCCGGAGTAGACTAGCGCATGCGCTTCTCATCCCAGAGTGGGAGATGGTCTGTCCCACAGCCATCAGTACGTCGTACTGGAGATAGTATGCGGGTGCTCGTTGGGTTACGAGTACACTGGACAGGACTCGTCGGGAACTGACCGGTTGGTATTATACCTATCGTCAGTTATCAGTTCCCAGGTGACATGAGTACAGCTTAGTCCGCTGACTTGACACTGTCACTTCGCCTCGAGTGTGTTCCCACTGTACTTTTATTACTACCCTACCACGGCTCAAAGGAGTCATGCAAACAGGTAGTAGTTGGGTGCAGTCCCGAAGCACTTGGAGGCAGTGACGGTTAGACAGGATTCGTCTCTCCCGGTATTGGGGGTTGACATCGCGGTGTGTCTAGGAGAGCCATTACACGAGTAGTCCCTGGCCAGGGCAAGCGAGATATACTGGTAGGCTTTCAGTGTTATCTCAGGGTGTATTGGGCTTCACTCCGACACGACTTGTACCGATATTAGGGGACTGACGTTTACCGCCCCCTAGGCCCGCCATGCGATGTATCAGACGAACAGACCGGACTGTACGGAGATTGTCACGTTCAGGCTCAGTAGGAGTTCAGATGGGTTTCACCTCGTCAATCTTCTTGTCGGCATCTACCTGGGGACCGTTATGCACAGCTAGTGCCGCTTGCGGTCTGTGGTTAAACCCACTGCCAGCGTAGTGTCGAGTCTTTAGAGTCCCACACAGAAACTATTCGCTTTTTGGCAAAAGAGTAGAGATCGCATGGTTTTGCGACAGGTCGCATGGTTTTGCGACAGGGTCCGGTCACATCCGTGCACTTGTGCACGAACAGTGTCCGGACAGTTAACACTAGCGGGCTTTGGTTTAAGCCAGATCCTAGTGTACGTTTTGGGATTGGTTTTATCCAGTATGTATTCGTGTTCCTCGGAACGCGAATGCAGGTGTGTATGCACAGTTGACAGAGAGACAGAGGCAGAGGATTCTCATTAGGGTTGTTGACCGTTGACTGTTGACTATTGACTTTTTGCTCAACCCTAATGAGAATATGATATGTAATTAACAATAATATTAATTAAGTATTGTGGTTGTTAAGGGGTTGACTTTGTTGACCGGTTGACTAGGTTGGACTAGTTGACCATCATGATGACAATGGCTATCATTTCATGGCAAAGACTTTTTACTTGCTTGTTCTCTTGTGCAATATGAGTGCATGAAATGATATAGCCATTTTGACTTAAACCATTTACACAATACTTGATTACTATTTTTGTGATGATGGTTTTGGATTATGAGAGCCAAGTGAGAAAAGTCTTGCTCATTCTATCATTTTCATTCTCTCTCTTGTGTTCTTGAGCTCTCATCTCCTTCCTCTTGCTCTCCCTCTCTTTAGTCTATGGTTCACTTGTCTCATGTGTTGAGAACCAAGAACCACAGAGAAAATCCCAACACACTCTCCTCTACTCACTCTAGTTCTCAAGGTTTAGCAAACCGAGTGAACTAGTTTCTTCAAAGACCGAAGAAGAAGCCAAAGGTAGAAGCTTTCAGGTGGATCGATCTTCGGCGCAAGGAGACGACGGGATGAAGCCGATCCGGACAACCATCGAGGCTTGAAGACGAAGGAGTTCAAGAAAGAAAGGTATAACCCCCTAACCGAGTAGTTAACAACTCCTAGTTAGGTTGTTAGTTAGATGTTTAACAAAGATCCGGTTTTGAGTCCATGTTACCACCTCTAGAAAATTGTTTTTCACCAAATTCCGCATGCCCGAAAGTACCGGGAGAGGTAGCATGGACTTACAATACTTAGATCTGTAGTTTGCATAGTAGATGTTAAACTAGACCCGAGTCATTCTTATTTCGAATGGAAAAACTGCATGACATATACATATGGGTGTAGATTCTTTACTGTTGTGTTGATTATTCTATTTCCGCATATTCATGCTATTCACATTGCTTTGCATATGTTTATCGTTATATTACCATCATGTTGTTAGGACACTAGCACCATTATCGATGATGTGTATGTTCCACGTACACTTGCTTGCCGGCTCACACACTTCATCATCGATAATTGCTATGTCACTACACAGTAGCATTATTGCATCAGGATATGACCTTGTATGTGCATACTATTATTTCCGTGTTGCATGATATACTGTTATACTTGCATTTCCTTTATATGTCACATACTCATATTTGTACACATACATTGATACCTTCATACTTGCTTAGATTACGCATTGAGATATATTGTTTCCATGTTTATTCTGGATTTGGGGAACCGTGGATATTTCAAAGAAAATAGTTAATTATTTAAAAACCCGGTTTCCCTTGATATGATATTTCGGTGCGTCCACCATGTGTTTTCTCGGTGCGAGAGTGATATGTGTGAACCCGAATCGAGGAGTTGGATGAGGCCGATTACGGGTACATGGTGGACCCGGTATGGTACCCCGGGGCGAGAACGGTTTCGCTGTGTAGTATACGGTGAGCCTGGCAGAGGGACTACTAGCTACCGGTGATTGGTTGGACCTGGCAGTTATCCGGAGGATACTGACCAGAGTCGATAGATGGATATGGGCGTACTGCCGAGGCCGAGGGCCGATTCCGCAGACATAGCCCGTAGGCTGATCCGGACTGACGGAGCTTGATAGATGAGGATTTACGTGTCGATGCTAGGCACGGGTTTCATGATGTTTTCCATGATTTGATTATATCCTCACATTTACATGCTTGATGCTTATTGTCATTGGGTGACGGGTGGACGGGTTCCACGTTTATACAGACATTAATTACATACAGACCTTGACTACATTGATCATACTTCATTTGTATATATAACAGGGTACGAGGGCGCTGTTATATATACCCTTACACCAATATTAGTGGAATGGGACGCTAATATATGTGTATTGATATCCATTTGATACTTCGTCATGTTTACTTCATGCAGACATACCTTACATTTATGACATGTTATTATCTGAGGCACTGGCACGAGTACTTGGCACTACCTACATGATTAGATGTTACACTGCCACATTTACATGCTTCAGACTTACTCTCGAGGGTTATATTATATACTGATTGTATTGACTTAGGATTATGTCTTGCATTCGATTTCTGCTTGTAGATATTTTCTATTCACGAGTTGGCAACTCACCCCCGTTGTGCCACAGTTCTTGCACGGCTTGCCGTACAGGTTCCATAGCGGCACTTCTGGCACACTGCTTTCCTTTGCGGGTGATTTGCTTGGTAGGTGGGTTCTTTGTATCAGAACCGCCGTTGTACTTGTATTATTCATTGTATCTAGAAATTCCATCAACCAAAAACTTGTATATTGTTTCAGACTCAGACACTAGTGATGTATTATTTCGACCTTAGAGTCGCGCTTAGTAGTGTTGCAGTTTTCATGCTTATCTGGGTTTCTTTTAAATTTTGATCCTCGCCATTCGGCGTTGTATAGTATATTTCTTGTTGTTCATTTATCCTTAAAATGGTTTTAGATTTCTGGGCTTTTGGCTTACTTGGATCAGATGGAGTCCTATAGACTTCATATGGTTCAAGGGCCAGTCACGTGCTCTTTCGGGTCGTGACACTATATCTCAACTTCGCGGCAAAAAACTTGTTGCCTGGTGTCACGACCCGAAATAGCACGTGACTGGAACTTGAATCATATGAAGTCTATAGGACCCCATCTAATTCAAGTAAGCCAAAAACCCAGAAATCTAAACCATTTGAAAAAATAGAGAAGGAAGAGTTTAGTTTTAAAGCAAGTGGTTTAACAAAATAAGCCTTAGTATGCATTTTTAAAACATCAAGTCTTTTCTGAAAATTTCGGCAGAGTCCCCTTTGTAAATACTGGCCCCAAACGGGTACAAATATGAATAAAGATATCCCCAAGCGGGAGCTAGCTCTTCGCCAATTGGCGGTCACAACCACGCACGTAATATAATATACAACGCCGAAGGGCGAGGATCAAAACTCAGAAGAAAACCAAAGGAAAACCATAATAATACAGCGCGTGACTCTAAGGTCGAAAGAATATACAACTGGTCTTCTAGGTTTAACAATACTACAAGTCTGGCTGATGGAGTTTACTAGATACAACAGAATGTAAATAAAATACGATGGTGGCCACGATGCGAGTGAACCCACCTACCAAAGCAATCACCCGGAAGGAACAGTGTGCCAGCAAATCGCAACGAAACCTGTACGGCAAACCTGCAAGAAACTGTGGCACAACGGGGGTGAGTTGTGAACTCGTGAGTAGAAAACATCACCGAGCAGAAATCGCTGTATAACTCAATCCTAGGTCATATGATAATATCCTCAATATATAAACCTGAAACCATCTGCACATAAGTGTAATACCAAGTGCTCGTGTCAGTGCCTCAGGTAGCAACATATCATATATATGATGTATGAATGCATGAAAAAAGAATACATCTAAATGAGAAAACTGTTTTCATAAATTAGTGAGATTTCTGTATTTAAAAATCGAGGTATCATCAATGAAATCAACATAAAATCCGTGTCAAGTATCGACACAAAACATATATCCAAATATCCAATATCTCGGGCTCCGGCTATCCGGACTGGCCCATAACATATAATCTCAATACCTCAAAGTCTAAATATCTCGGGCTCCGGCTATCCGGACTGGTCCCTGGGCCCCGGCTATCCGGACTGGCCCCTCATCAAATCTCACGACTACGTCGGTATCCTCCGGATATCCGCCGCGTCACAAATAACCGGTCGGTAGTGCTTCCCTGCCAGGCTCAACGCCATCATCTGCGACCTTCTCGCCCCGGGGTACCGCACCGGGTCCACTATGCACCCACAGAAGGTTCCTCCTCCTCCTCGAATCGGGTGTATGATATCGCTCAAGAGTTGAGAAAACTCATGGTGGACGTACCTCACATCATATCACGAGAAAACCACACTTTTTATCTTTTGAAATGAAAATGAGTTTATAAAATCTCCAAATCCAGAAATCTCATGGAAAATCCGAAATCCCAAAATGAAGAGTCATAATAGCGAATACCGGGCTTCGGCAATCCGGACTGGCCCTATAATATTGCATGACAAATGAATATATAAACATGCATGGGTATCTAAGTAGAGAATGCAATATCTAAACTAGCACAGTAATGATATATCGGAACTATCAGCTAGCAAGCGATATCAATGAATTAATATTCTCTAAAGTGTACGTGACATGGAAATTTCCGATGATGATGTGTGTGAGCCGGCAAGCAAGTGTTTGTGGACATACGCATCATCGGTAATGGTGCTTGTGTCCTGACAGCATGGGTTCATAATAAACAAGAATCATAAGTATAAGCATGCAATGCGATAATAACAACATGAATATATGGACAATGAATAGTAAACGCAGCAAATAAGAATATACGTTTCTAAATACGAGTCATACAGTTTTGGCAATTGAAATAACACGAATCGTGGTGTTTAGAATATAGGGCTACGGTGTTTTTATGAAAAGGTACGTCATTTGAAATATCCGTAGTATCCCTTGGCCTGTCTTTAAAATATTCACGATTCATTAGTTTTGGAAATAAGTATAACTTGAGCCCAGTCTAACATCTACTAAGTAAACTACAGGGCAACGCTAAGAGACTAATCAAAAGGGTAAGGAAACCACCTAAGTCCGAGTCGATATATATATATATATATATATATATATATATATATATATAGTAGTCGGTGATCCCGTCTCAATAGCGTCACATACGATAAAAATATAATACGACATCCTCGAATCATGAGTGCGGATTTAATATCATAATTATATCTCGTACGGTAAATCCATCGTACGGTATCCCAAAATCGGGGTACGGGTCGCCTATCGCATATACCTGAATATCTTTATGGTATCATTATCATAATATCATGAACAAGGTACTGATCTAAGTCTAGTACATACCGATACAATCAATATATATCCGCGTGCGTATGAAAACACATCGCCCATCAATCCGCTAATATAATATGTCGTATCACATAACACGACCCAAACACATCATCGATCTCACGGCATCATGCCCAATCACACCGACTCATCTCCAAGTAGCACATACTATTCTCATCATCCGTGTATATGTATACATATATATATACATACTCACATACATATATGTGTGTGTGTGTGTGTGTGTGTGTGTATCCCCATATACGCATAAGAAAATAACATGTATGCGTGTATGTGTGTGCGTGTACCTTATTCTAGGGTTTCGCGACTAAAAACTAGCTAACGACACTATCATCCAATTACACTAAAATTTAACCCATGATCTCCTAAAACCTTTCTTGATAATCATATAGTCTCACAATACACATATTTATATAATTATAACATATTTGTATACTACACTACGAAACTGCGGGGGTGCTATACGCCATCCACCCGACTTCCCCCGTGGATTTATATCTACTCACCTGATCCTTGCTTGCCAAAGTCGATGATGCCACGCTCGTCCTTGTTGTTCAAGTCCACTCGAGGGTACCTACACATATAAACACAATCGCAAATGCTTAATAAAATCAAGTAGGAAAACCAATACGGCACACAAATCGCTTATAGGTTAGAACCTATAGCCTACGCCTGCAAAACCACCAAACAACCCTCGTCGCTGTCGTACAAACATCATACGATGGAATATAATATCAAATACCAAAACTCAAGTTAAAACGAAGTCGCAAAACAAAGCAGCAACTCAAGAAAACACCTCCAGATTTTACCCTAGGTTGAATTAGCCAATTTTGCATATGTGGAGGGTCTAGTTTACTGGAGATAAAGCCATGGACCAAACACGGATCCCAACACCCCTACCCTGGACACAATTTGCGGCCAGAAGGAATTAATCTGTGGCCACAAGGTGGATTGGGGTCCTGGGTTTCAGTGGTAGCTCCTAGGATGCCTGCTTGTATCACTGTGTTTGCAAAATATTTTTCAGGTCCCCAGGTCATAGCAGAACTCCAAATATCGCCATAATTCCCACAATCTTCCGATGTCGGGGTTTCTAAGTTTGGGTTAAGGGGTTAAATCTCTGGTTTTAGTCCAAAATACAATCACTACAAGAGTTGTAGTCACTAATTACACCTCAATACACAATCCAAAATCAAGAATTTCTCAAACCTCTTCTAGGAATTTTCTAAGTTCACTAATCCCTACCAAAACACTTCTAAACATGTATGAGTGCTAAAGTGAATGTAATACTATACTAAGTGTGAAGGAATTACCTCCTTTGGCAACTCAAGAATTTTCTTGAGTTGCCCCAAGTCCCCAAAATCCAAACTTTCTTGGTCCAAAGTGCTTGTAGTGAGCTTGTGCACATTTTTAATGAAAGGGAGATGATGTTTTGATGAGGGATTGAGGGTATTTTTGAGGATGTAGAGGAGGTGGAGAAGAAGGCAGCCATGAAGGAGGAAGAGGGGGAAAAATGGTGAAGGAAAAATGAAGGGGGAATGACCAAGGTCAAAGAAGACCCTTCACCTCTCTCTCTTCTCTTTCATGCCCATACCCTATTGTTTACTCTTTTCCCTTTTCTTTTCTTTTCCTTCTCTTTTAAAACAAAGCCATGCATGAAAGAAAAGGAAAAAGCCATGGTAGAAAATGTAAAAATGTGAAATATGACATGGTGCATGTCATGTGCACAAATTAAGCTTAATGCACGATTAGTGATATTTAATAGCGATTAGCATAAAAATGTAATATAATTAATTATATAAAAATCTATGAATGCTCCATTCTTATAATCTCTTCAAATTCAATAATTAACATAATTTCCAAATTTTCCTAATTTATCGGTATATAATTATACCGCGTCATTAAAATATTCATAATATTTATTATTTAATTATAAAAATTCCCAAAAATAATATTTTATTTTTCTGAAATGTTACACCTGGAGAGAGAGAGAGAGAGAGAGAGAGAGAGAGAGAGAAGGAAACGCATTAGCATGCGCTCTTTGCAAGATTAGATTGGTTATTATCTTATCTAATCAGGATGACTCCCACTGTTTTTATCAAATCTTTCTTCAAACCATAAAAGGTAAGATTAGCCGGGATTAATTACACCCTACAGGTTCGCCAATCGTTCGGCCAGGAAGGTATCGGTACTCCGAGGGAGGTTCCCCTTGTTTTCGCACGGACCTAATTAAAATAAACCTCGTTTCCTTAAATGCATAACCCCGTTAACACCTTTCTAGACACCTACTGGATTAGCTAATTGTAAAGTGTAAAACTCTCCCAGAAATATCTGTTACTCGCAGTGGGTATCGGGATCCAACTATCATATAGAAGGTATGCAATCTCATTGCAAATTTCAACACTTGAAATTCCCGATAATGTTTTCACCCCTGACGTCCCATGACTTTGACGAAGGCCAACAAACTATAGGGCGCTAGTCAAGTTCAACCCATTCATTTCTTGATTGAATTAAACCCACCCACACGACCCTTGACGAAGGCCAACAAAGTCGCACGACTACCCTAATCCAATCGCATCACATGCTGCAGATAAGCATTAATCAGCTACCGCACACTACGCCTTGACGAAGGCCAACAAACGTAGCACGAATACTAAATAGTACTTATCTGAAATGATGGAGGGCTACACAGGTTTTTAAGAAAACCATGAGCATAATGAACTTGATATCGTTGTAGAATCTAATGATTTTGAAAAGGAGTGTTTTTAGGCTTCTGCTAGTTTCGCTAAAAAGGTCACTCCCAGTGAAGGGATCTCGGCTCTTTCCTCATCGAATGAGGTGTAGAATATTCAGGAATACCACTATGCAAAGCAAGAACTAGAGAAGCTTTCAAAAAACAAAACCGAATGAGTTGTAGCATTTGCTAGTTTCGCTAAAGAGGTCACTCCCGGTGAAGGGATCTCGGCTCTTTCCTTATCGAATGAGATGCTGGATATTCATCAAGGAGTACCACTATGCAAAGCAAAAACTAGAGCTACCTTTTTTGAAAAATTTGATTCTACAATATCTTTAGGTTTCTTTCTTTTCATTAATCTCATTAATTAAGTCCCATCATTTAATGTTTTCTAAACATCACAGAAAAATGAAACGAAAATAGAACGTACGCTTATGCCATCCGTATTCGTCACGGGTCTCCGTCATATACCGTTAGGTTACTTAACTACCGGCAGAGCGGGGGCTGGACTAGCGCGGGTGCAAAACATAAGCGACGTTTATTATATATCATATATATAATATAACATTCGTCTCACACAGTTATATGATCACATCACAGAACTAAGCAGCAGAAGCAACATATGAAATATTAGATATACTAGGATGTCCGTGTTTTAAATTTAGCCAGTAATGTAAAACACGGATTCCACGGTCGTGAAGAATAGCCAAACCCACATCCCTAGACCCCTACGAGAGCGGCAGGTAACCCTACCAATTCTAGAGTTAGGAGACCTGGTCTCAACTCTTTGAGACGGTCTCCTACTGGACTCTAGAACTCGGTTACTTGTGCTCCCCGCCTTGGGTCTATTCTAATGCGGAAAAGTAAATAATATACATCAATGGTGACATCATCCTCAATCCGGAAGTGCTCCAATAAAAGAATATTACATACAGATTTTACATGAATGAAAATAAAATCTCTCATCTCACATAAAACCCCGGCTATTCTTACACGACAATCCAATAAATCATATCAACAGCAACACATAACATCACATGTCATCAACGTAAGTAAATATGCGTATTTCGAAAATTCGTTGACATATAGCAACGAGATCGGGATACCCCACATATTACACTTACAGTCACAGAAAAAAATAGAAAACTACAATAATTAGAATCGGCAATATCCTTAGACATCATAAACCCGAAATATCTCATATTCCGGATTTCATGCCTAACTTGTAAAACTTGCATTTTAGTCTCAAATTGAAAACTTTTTTCAATAAACTGTCGGATAATTCAACAAGATTCCCGACTAAGTGATCGTGTACTATACGCAATTGCAACGGAGTTTTGATCCGAATCAAAATTCTGTGGCAATCGATCAAATGAGATTAAACGGCTAGATTTACAATATACTAACTAGTTTTCACAAAACTAATTAGTCCGGATTCTAATAATTGTATCACATATCATCATCAAAGTCTAAACGACATTAAACATTTCGATCGGTTTAATCAACACCCATAAAATCTAGAGATCTCAACAACTTGAGAATAATCAAAAAATACCCAGAGAGTGCAAAACTACATAATGGAGCAGCACAGAAAAAATTAGCACACAACCTTACTAACCTGCCGCGGAACCGCGGCCAAACATGGGGTTTGGCCACACTTCCGCGGCCGTTTGATGGAATTGGGTGCTCATATTTCATGAGGCTCCATAAAAAAGCCTGCACGATTTTCTGAATATTTTTAATCACGAAAATTCCAACATTTGAAAAATTCGACAGAAACTATAAAATTTTACGGGTTTCGAAACCGATCGAACACTTTAACATCGTAATGACCTACCCAAATGTTCTAGCTTGGTTATGATACCATAAAAGTCAACCCTAGCACCACCATGAGGTTTTAGTAGCATCATGCATGCCAAATTTTAATTTTTATTAGGTGCTAAGTTAGACTATACAAGATCTTGGCTAGAATACTAGGGTTTGCTATGATGATATGAAAACTAGAGAGAAAGAAATGAGGTTATACCCTCGTAGACCGAGTCCTTCTCTTCTTTAGCTCCGGGTTGTGGTCCACGCAACTCGACTAGGCTCCTCTTCGAGTTGAACGAGCCTCCTACGTGATCTTCGCGTCGAAGATGATCCACCCGAAGTCTACTTGATCAAGATACCTCTTCACTAAAATCTCATTAGTGAAAGCAACACACCACATCAAATTGCTAATCTAATGTGAGATGGTGAAGTAGGGGTTTGATTTGCTCACTAGGGTTCTCACAAGTTCAGTGATTCACATCACATGTGAGGGTTTGAACTTGGAGGTGAGGTGAGGTGAGGAAAATGGTAGAGAGCAAGAGAGAGCAAGAGCTCAAGAAATGGATAAGGAACCAAGCAAAGAAAATGAATGAGAGTTAACTCAAATGGCTCTCTCTTTCCTCACTTATTCAAGCATGGAATAAAAATGCAATAATAAATTGCAACCATGCTTGAATAGTGAGTCAAGAGTAATATACAAATAATAAAACCCATGCTAAGGGGGGAGGGAGGTCGCGATTTTCCGCGTACTATTAGGTGCCTTGCCTATTCCACAAGTATCTCCACAATTTACACCTCATTTTTCTATTTTCATAAAATAGAAAAACAAGCATGCTTCATATATATATATATATATCAAATATATATATTAACATATCTAAATTAATAAAGCAATTAGTGAGCTAATGATATTAATTAACATATAATTATATCAAATATAAATATACATCAATATATTAAATCAACATTTGATTTAATAATCCGGTTTATCACATATGACCGACTAATATCATTTATCTGTTTATCACATTATCAAATCAACACTTGATTCGATAATCTGGTTATATCACATATAACCTAACCAATAACAGATAACTGCCAGATTACAATACGGTATCACATACTCGAATTTAATCAGGCCCACGTACATATCAACATATGTGCCCTACTTCGTTTCGCTTGAACCAGGAAACTTCTGTGTGGGACTTTAAAGACTCGTCAATACGCCAGAAGTAGGTGATGATCACATCAGTCACCTACAAGCCGTCAGCGGTACTAGCTAGATGTAACGACTACCCAGGTATTGAGCGATATGAAGATCAACAAGCAAGCTCGTCCATTCTCTCCATAAACCCTATCAGTAACACTACCGTACAGTTGGGTCTCTTTGTCTGATATGTCGCATATCATGTTTAGGGGTGGTAAACGTTAGACCCCAGTAACGTGATAAGTCATGCCGATGTCTGTCCTATAACGGTTCGAGAAACTACTGATAACTCTTATAAGTAAATCTCAGCAGTAGCCCTGGCCAGGGACTTCTAGTTATAGCCAATCGAGCATAGCGCAAATCAACCCCCAATACCGGGAGAGACGAAACCCCTCCTATCGCTCATTGCCTCTATGTGACTCGGGACTGTACCCAAAATCCACCTGTTTGCACGTCTCCTTTGAGCGTGGTAGGGAGGAAATCAAAGCACAGTGGGAGCCGCACAAGACTCTATGATGATCTCGGGTCTACAGACCAACCTGTACCAGTGTCACCAGAGGACTGCTATATGACGATAGGCATACTACCAACTAGGAGTCCTCAGCGAGAGATTGTTAGAGATATTCTGCGTGTTCAAGTTTAGTTAATTACCGCAATCAAAACGGTTTCGCTTGTAGCTAGCCGGTTGAGTACGGGTCGTCCGCAGGGAGATGGGAATCTTTTTCTATGTGCTTTAACGAGTTAAGTCCAATTTTCCAGATTTGTTTGTGATTATCTAAGTGTTAAAATGATACGTAAAGAGAGCTTGTTAGGGTTAGGATTAGGTTAGTTTGAGTTAGGAGTCGCTCACTTCTTTCGTTGCCACTCTTAATATCGGTGTTACGGTAATCGGCAACAACGGGGATTAGCACGACTAGGAAGGAACTTGCGAGTATAAGCTAGGCTTTCCAACGCTTAAGTTCTTCCTTTTGGTGCTTGTCCGTCCGTTCTTGGCTCTTAGCCATAACCTCCGGTTAATTCAACCACAACCGGTATCACTACGGAATCACCGCTATCATGTAGGATAGGGTGCCGTAGGGAGCGGATTGTGGTTCAATTAACGGGAGTCGATTTAAGATGTTGGGCAAGGAAAGAGTGAGAGAGATTTCCTTCTCTTAAACTTCCCTTATCCTACCCTAAAAAGTATGGAAACTACTCACACATCATAATGAAAAGAAAACAAAACAAAGAGGAAGATAGAAAGAAAGAGATTAGAAGATAACAACTAGCTATTTGCGACCTCACCTTGGCAAGGATCAAGCGTAAGCATCATGGTTGTTTTAAGGATAAAGAAAAAGAGAAAGAAAGAAACAACAAGAAATAACAACTACTTAACAAATGAAAATTACAAGCATTAATAAGAGAACAAGACAAGTATAATAACAAAAGGAACTTCTTTATTCATCATTCTTCACTCACAAAAGCTCACTACAAGTTTTTCAATGGAGAAGAGATAAGAAGAGGAAGAAGAATAAGTATTCTAAAACCTAGAAAAAATACAAGATTATGCACCCTTGGCTTCACAAGGTTCTGGGCTATTTATAGGCAGGGAAATGGAAATCTAGGGCAAAATTCTGCATGTACATAGAAAGACCAAAATACCCCTGAAGTATCTTCAGCCGACAAGGCCGTACGGCCGCGGTTCCGTGGCCTAAGCATGCTTAGGCCGCGGTTCCGCGGCCTAATAGACGAGTTGGGCCCTCCAGTTTCTCTTGCTTCCCTGGTCTGCTGTCCCCTTTTGTCTGGTACATGTTTTTTCTGATAATATTTCCACATTTCTTCCAGAATTCTAGTGGATCAAAAGGTGATTGGACATGGATCTTTTGTAATGATTTTCTCGAGCTCCGTGTAGATTTCTTGGATCTTGTGTTGCCATTGAGCCTTGTGCATGAAAATGACATTGATTTGCCATTTTGTCTCTTAAACTGGTGTGTGGCAACAGACGGATAAAGAGCGGAGATCCGTGTTTTATCTGTGGTTGGCAGGAACCCGGGTTTTTGTCGTGTTTTTCCATGAATTTCACCGTTTACAGCCGAGAACCTGTATCCTGCAATTGACTAGCAAACACGGCTCAAGAGTACCTACCGATATGCAATGTGATAAAAATTGGGCGGTATGAAAATGCAAAAATCTGATATGAACAAATACCCCCAAACTTATCATTTGCTCATCCCGAGCAAAGCCAATTTATTCACAAAAAATTTCCTAACCTCACTTTCGCAGGGAACGCGATTGCACTGAGCATGTGCAACAAGCCGTTAAACCTCTAGGTGTCCCTAGTAGGAGGAGTGTTGTCTCCTGAGGGTTTTCAGCGGATACTACCCACAAAATTCGGTCAAGCTAGTTTTGCAAAATAACTATGATTCAAACCCTAAAGTTTTGTTTCAGAAAATAACAATTCTATGATCCCAAGTCTAGATTATCAAACCCTTATTTTTCACACCTCGCTTCTTATTTAACTACAGATTTTATATGTCTTTACGTGCAGTGCAAATAGTGTCGTTAAGTTTCCAGAAGGATCGATTTACGTCATCATGTCACACAATAGAGCCCAGATAAAAATTTTGAAAGGATCACATAAGTTTTATAAAGAGTTAAGCATTTTTCAAGTTTCGTTTTCCAGTAAAGTTTCAACTTTAGAATTTCTATCTTCCTTAACAGGAAACTAGTCTTATATTTCACTCCACCTTTTTCTTGTTTTCATTTCATACACTCCTCTGTGAACGTGCAATAGTCTTTATCATAGAATAAAACCTTCATATCTCCGCTAAAATTTTTATAAAAGCCTGTCTTTTATCAAGATTATTCTCACACAAAGAACCGTTAGGAATTTTAACTCGGAGAGAACACTTGCTTGACTTTGTTTTAATTTGGACTTTTTAGGCTTCTTAGCGAGCTTTGGGCCAATGCACCCAAACCAGTTGGCTTTAGGGCATTAGGTGTAGAAACACCCCGGCGGACTTAATTACTCAAGTTACCTAGGTCCAAAAACAAAAAACAGTTTGGCGTGAAAATCATGATGATTTAATACGAACGGAGACATAACCGGCAGTTCAATTATTTTTTTGGATAAAAGACGTGTTTAGTGGGTTCGGTGTGTAATCATTCCAATCAAGTTTCAGATGGGTTATTTTTCAGACTTAGTTCCAATTAAGGCATCAATAACATTCCTTTATATTCACTCACTTCATAAACTATTCTTGATATTACTTATTTCCGAACAAACCTATTTGATCCTCAGAAAATCATTTATCCATTTAAAAGTTTTTCTATATAAAAGAGTTGTCATCTAATTCCCAAAAACTCACGGCACGTGTAGTGTGATGTAAAGACGTATATCAGCTATAGTTAACTTCAAAGGAGAGTTATCTTTCAGGTTTTCAAAATCTAAACATAAGATTTAGTTATTCTTATTTTATCAAACAAAACCGTCGAAATGTTGAATCAGAGTCCTCCCACTAGCTAACTTGACAAAAACGTTTTTATGTTTTTAGAAAATTTTCAGATTTTTATGGATTTTATGGATTTTAATATGCAGATGCAGAATATACATATGAATGCGAAGGTAAGAAATGCGTACCGAGCGTACTCCCAAATTTAAACTGGACAGTGTCCTCACTGTCATTGCATAAAGAGATCATTTGAAGGGTCAAAATTGTCGGTTAGCTATATACACATTTTTTTTTTAAAGAAAAGAAAAGAAAAGCAAAAATGGAAAAGAATATCCACAAAAATGTACAAAATGGTATATACATACCCCCAAACTTATTTGGAACAGTGTCCACTGTTCTTGGCTGGATAACCGAAGTTTGGTGGTAGGCAGAGGAAGATCATGCAGGGTAAACCGGCTCCTGTAAGAACAGGAGCTCCTCTGTTGGTTCGGCGCTAAGGTACGGTTTAAGTCGGTGTCCGTTCACTTTGAAAAATGAACCGTCCTTTGGATTTTCCAAATCCACAGCGCCATGCGGATACACATTCCGCACAAAATACGGACCTTTCCAGCGAGATCTGAGCTTTCCTGGATGGAAGTGAAGTCGGGTGTCGTAAAGCAGTACCTGCTGACCAGGTACGAAAGTTTTGCGCAAAAGGTGTTTATCGTGAAACACCTTCGTTCGGTTCTTAACGACAACCGCGTTATCGTAAGCCTCATCCCTAAGCTCGCTCAATTCGTTCTACTGCAGCTTCCGATGGCTGCCTGCATCTTCGAGAGACAGATTCAGCTCCTTTATCGCCCAAAATGCGCGATGCTCTATTTCGACAGGTAGGTGGCAAGCTTTTCCGTACACAAGCCGATAGGGAGACATGCCAAGATCGGTCTTATAAGCGGTTCGAAATGCCCAAAGGGCATCAGTGAGTTTCAGCGACCAATCCTTACGGTTCTTGGAAACCGTCTTCTCCAGTATCTACTTGATTTGCCGATTTGAAACTTCGGCCTGCCCGCAGGTTTGGGGGTGGTAGGGCGTAGAGAACTTATGATTAATGGAATATTTCCGCATCAAGGCCTCGAAAGTTTTGTTGCAGAAATGACTTCCATTGTCGCTAATGATCGCTCGGGGGTGCCCAAAACGGGAGAAAATGTTTTCTTTAAGAAACCTAACGACAACCTTGTTGTCGTTAGTCCGGCTGGGCACAGCCTCGACCCATTTAGAGACGTAATCAACAGCGAGAAGGATGTACAAGTTCCCGAAAGAGCTGGGAAACGGCCCCATGAAATCGATCCCCCAAACATCGAAAATCTCCACAACCAAGATCGGTTGGAGCGGCATCTCGTTCCTCCGGGATATCCGGCCCAAGTGTTGGCACCGGGAGCAAGTCTTGCAATAGTCATGAGCATCTTTGAAGAGTTGTGGCCAGTAGAAACCACATTGCAAGATCTTCTCAGCTATCTTTCTGGGGCCAAAATGCCCGCCACATGCTTGATCGTGGCAAAATGACAGCACACTCTTGAATTCGTCGTCAGGGACACACCGACGAATAATCTAGTCGGGACAGTACTTGAACAAATAGGGTTCGTCCCAGTAAAAGTGTTTTACTTGGGATAAGAAGCGAAGTCTGTCCTGACTTGACCATTCAGTCGGTAGTAATCCTGTGGCCAAATAGTTCACAATATCTGTGAACCAGGGTTCGCAAGATACTGTCAAGAGCTGTTCATCAGGGAAAACGTCGTTGATCGGAATTGGAAGCGAAGGCGAAGAAGGAAGTCGTGAGAGATGGTCGGCAACTACGTTTTCACATCCTCGTTTGTCCTTAATGACAAGGTCAAACTCTTGAAGCAAGAGGATCCAACGTATTAGCCGAGATTTTGCATCTTTCTTCGCAAAAAGATGGCGCAGAGCAGAATGGTCTGTGTAGACAATGACTGGAGAGCCGATGAGGTAGGGCCTGAACTTCTCTAAAGCAAATACAACAGCTAAGAATTCCTTCTCAGTTGTTATATAATTGAGTTGGGCATCGTTCAGGGTTCGGCTCGCATAATAGATTACGTGCGGCATCTTGTTTATATGTTGTCCAAGGACAGCACCAATGGCAAAGTCGGATGCATCGCACATAATCTCAAATGGGTGCGTCCAGTCAGGCGAAGAAAGAACGGGAGCAGAAGTGAGCGAGCATTTCAATGACTCGAATGCAGTCACACAGCTTGAGTTGAAGTCGAATGGCGTGTCCTTGGCCAGCCAAAGAGTCAAGGGCCTAGCAATCTTGCTAAAGTCCTTGATGAACCGTCTATAGAAACCGGCATGGCCAAGAAAGGCTCGGATATCTCTGACGCATCGGGGAGGAGGGAGATTGGAAATGACCTCAATCTTCGCTTTGTCAACCTCTATGCCATTTTGCGAGATGATATGTCTTAAGACAATACCTTCGTGCACCATGAAGTGGCACTTCTCCCAATTCAAAGTGAGATTCTTGTCCTTACATCGGGTAAGGACAGCGTCAAGATGCAGCAAACACTCGTTGAAGGAATCGCCGAAGATGGAGAAATCATCCATGAAGATCTCCAGAAATTTTTCCACCATGTCTGAGAAAATTCCCATCATACACCGCTGGAAGGTAGCGGGCGCATTGCATAACCCAAAGGGCATGCGACGATATGCAAACGTGCCGAAAGGACAAGTGAAAGTGGTCTTGTCCTGGTCTTTTTCGGTGATGGGAATCTGATTATAGCCGGAGTAGCCATCAAGGAAGCAGTAGTACTCGTGTCCGGCCAATCGTTCAAGCATTTGGTCAATGAAAGGTAGCGGAAAGTGGTCCTTCCGCGTTGCGGCGTTGAGTTTTTTGTAATCGATGCATACTCGCCACCCAGTTTGGGTTCGAGTAGGGATCAACTCGTTCGCCTCGTTAGTGATGACCGTTATACCTGATTTCTTGGGGACAACGTGAATGGGGCTAACCCGCTGGCTATCAGAGATAGGGTAAATGATACCACTATCCAGACATTTTATGATCTCCTTCTTCACAGCCTCTTTCATGACTGGATTGAGACGTCTTTGTGGATCCCGGGCTGGTTTGGCATCATCCATCAGATGAATGTGATGTTCAACGATCAGGGGACTAATCCCCTTGATGTCCGCCATGGACCAGCCAAAAGCTTGCCTGTTGCTGTGCAAGACCGCGAGAAGGGCTTTCTCTTACTCTGGAGCTAGAGAAGCCGAGATGATGACAGGGAGGGTCTCGTTCTCACCTAAGTAAGCGTACTTAAGGTGAGACAGCAAAGGCTTGAGTTCGAGCGTTGGAGGTGAAACGATGGAAGGCAAGATTGGTGAAGCGGTCTCGAACTCAAAAGATTCCAGCAAAGGTTCGAAACGAGTGTAAGCGACCGAGTCGGATGGTTCAGGTAACTCATCATGAAATTCGAAGGATTTAAACTCGGGTTGCGAGCGGCTAAGATCGTTCAAGAACGTGAAACACTCGTAGTCGTTGTCGGGCGCAGAAACAGCAGCAGGTTCGAGGAGGAACGCACTAGTGGCGTTAAGGTTAGCATGATCGAACAGAAACTCCTCGAATTCACACTCTTCAGGGGTGATCTCCTGGATCGAGCAGACGTCCAGTATATGAGCATTAGGTTCGGAGGGCTGATTCCCCAACCTAAAAATGTTGAGTTCAATTGTCATGTTTCTAAAAGAGAGGTTCATCGAACCATTGCGACAATTGATCACAGCATTTGAGGTTGCAAGGAATGGACGACCGAGTATCACCGGAATTTGATTCCGGGGGTTAGCTACAGGCTGTGTGTCTAATACAATGAAGTCAATGGGGAATATGAAGTCCCCGACTTTGATTAACACATCCTCTAGCTCACCCCTAGGATGGGTGATCGATCGGTCGGCCATTTGGAGAGTACAGTGTGTGGGTTTCAGCTCTCCTACGCCTAATTGCTCGTATACTGAGTACGGAAGCAGGTTAACACTGATACCAAGATCTAATAGTGCGCGGTTGATGTTCTTATCCCCAATGGTAATAGAAATCGTAGGACAGCCAGGGTCCTTCCGTTTTTGTGGTAAAGATTGGGTAAGAGCATCACTCACAACACTAGCCAAGAAAACTTTCTTTGGTACCTGAGACTTCCTCTTTTTCGTGCACAAGTCCTTTAAGATTTTCGCGTAGGATGGGACTTGTTGGACGGCATCTAAAAGAGGAATGTTAATGTTAACCTGCTTAAATAACTCCAGAATCTTCTCCATTTGAGGATTTTGTTTATTAGACCTCAACCGGTTTGGAAATGGGACGTTTTTAAAATTGGTTGAGTCTAATGCTTGTGGAGGAGATTGTGGAGTTGGAACGGATCCCAGAACAGGTGTTTTCGTGGAGTGAGAAGTGGGTCCGTTCAGAGCAGAAGAAGAGGAAGGAGAGCCTGTTGAAGAGCGGAGAATAGGCTCAGAAGACGACGAAGCAGGAGAAGAAGAAGAAGAAGAAGAAGAAGAAGAAGAAGCAGCAGCGGCCGGGGTGTCATCGTTGATCCGTGTGCCAATGTTGTTTTGCAGCATCCTTCCCGATCTCAATGTGGTCATGGCACTCGCATTATGATTCTGTTGTTCAAGAGCAACATGTACATTTTGTGGGTGACCGGGATTTGGGAGTGGCTGGGACGGGAGCTTCCCCTTCTCTCGCTCGCTTAAGGCCGCATTCAGCTATGCAATCTGGGCCTCGATGGTCTTGATGCTTTGCCCGTGAGCGGCAGTGTGTTGCACTAAGGACTGAATGGAAGACTGGATGTTGGCGGTGGATTGTGTCGATTGTTTAACGAACGCCTCCAGACTTCGTTCGAGCGAGGAAACCTTATCGTTGTTTGACGGAACAAAGTTGTTTGGTGGAAAAGAATTGTTGGGTGCAAAGTTGTTCGTCTGATTTTGAAAAGGTTGGGGTTGGAAGGGCTGCTGAAATTGATGTTGAGTTTGTTGTTGCGCTTGTTGTTGCGGCGGAGGGGGCCTTTGGAAATTGTTGCCTTGGAATTGATTCTGATTTTGATTCCAGGCGAAATTGGGGTGGTTCCTCCAACCGGGATTGTAGGTGGAAGAGTATGGATCATTCCTCGGTCTTTGCTGGAATGCAGCATTAACCTGATCCTGTCCTTGCGATGGTGGATTGTAAGGACACTCTTCGGTTAAGTGAGAAGGATCGGAACAACAAGCGCAAATGGTACGAAGGGGAAGAACAGGGGCAGGAGCAGGAGAAGAAAATTTGCTTTCTATCGCTTCAAGCTTTCTCATTATTGCGGCCATTTCAGCTTTCATCGCAATAGAGACATCAAGTTGGTGAATTCCTACCCTAGACTGACCAGTAGAAATGGAGGTAGAAGAAGAAGAAGTCGGTCTGGTGCTCTCCCATTGTAGCGTTTGCTCTGCAAGGTCGTCAAAGAATTGCCACGCTTCCTCGTCAGATTTGGATAGGAAGTGGCCATGACAGATGGTTTCCAACAACTGCTTCGTTGCTGGGTTCATGCCCTCGTATAAGGTTTGGCAAAGTTGCCATTTCTCTATACCGTGGTGAGGACACTGAACAAGAAGGTCTTTGTACCGGTCAAAGCACTTCCAGAAGGGTTCAGAAGGAAGCTGAGAGAATTGGTTGATTTCATTGCGAATCCTTGCGGTTTTATGATTCGGATAAAATTTCTTTAGAAACGCTTTTACAAACTCGTCCCAACTGGTTATGGAGTGGGAAGCGGTGCTATACAGCCATTTTTCAGCAAGATCGCACAAAGTGAACGGAATGACCCGTAGACGTATAGCATCGTCCGACAGTTGGGTAGTTTTCATCATGGCACAAACGTTTTGAAATTTATTGATGAAGATATAGGCATCTTCAGATTCAAGCCCATGAAATCGTGGAAGCATGTTGATGAAGTGGGGCTTAATTTCAAAATTATCCCCATTGGCCGGTGGAAGAGAAAGGCAGGTGGGAAGTGCAGAACGGGTGGGATAGAAACGATCCTGAAACGCGATTCGCTGCGGCGCTACAACAGGCGGTGGTGGTGGGTTATTGGTCTCCGTAGGAGGTGGAGCCAATCCAGGGATAGTCAAAGAGATGTTTGGATTAAATCCTGACATCACGGAAGAAGAGGTTGGTGATGGTGAAGGTGAAGATGTATGAACAGAATTCCGGTCAACGTCGGAGTTGGCCGGCAAAGAGAAAGGTGAAAGAGGAGTGGACGGAGTTTCGACGTCTGAGTCGATCGCGTAGTCGGTAGCGACTAACGTAACACGGACTAGGCGGGCGCTAGTGTCCCGAGTCCAAGCGGACATACACTAAACGAGTTTAGTATAGTCAAAGCGGAGAAGGTGAGGGTAAGAAAACGTCAATGGAGAAAGGCGATGGGTGGTGGATGAAAAATGGATTTTGGCGACAAAGGGCAAGTTTTTATAAAAGTTTTTGATTTTTTTCCTTTTTTTTATATTTATTTTATTTTTAGAAAGAGCTTTACAGAAATATGTACGGACTTACGGCTTTAAGCAACCACAAACAAGATATGCACAATCACACCTAGATCTAGGGTCACCTAGGTCTGCTAGACATCTCCTAACTGTTCCAGAGGGCTAGAAATAGGACCTCAAACCGCCTCTTCTCCGTCTAATGCGGCCAGATAAGTGCCAGGTAAGTGGGAGGTTGTCCAACGCTTTCGCGAAGTTCCTTAATTAAATAACCACTTGCCTTCGTCACACTTGCCTAGGCACCGCAAAAGTCAGATAGGATAAACGGCTGATGCCTGTAACTAGTCCTCTGTCCTATTGAGCGTGAAGTCCTTAGGGCCGAGTCTAGTATTTTTTAATTTAACAATGGTCAATGCATATGCTTTTTGTGATTTCTGGGGTCCTGGGAAGGGTGATGAAATCCCCACCCAATCTGAATTGGTTTCAAGCCCCTTAAGTCCGTATTAATGAATGCAAAGCGGTAACAAATCAACTGCAAACAATTTTTATTTTTAGCGCGGCGCAAAGAATCCTGCACAAGAACAGTTTATTGGAAGGGGGAAGAGAATTTGCGCAAAGAATGCTGCAGAAAACACAGTTTATTGGAGTCCAGAGGAGTGGGAGAGAGAAGAGAGACTCACCCAAAAATTTTGGCACACTGAGGGGACCAAACGGCCGTGGTTCCGCGGCCTAATCTGGCTTATGCCGCGGTTCCGCGGCAAGATGGAAGAGTTGGGCTTCTGTATTTCTGGTGTGAGCTCCTGTGGGTGTCCTCTGCTTGTTTGGATTTTCTGAATTTTTATTTGCTCACTGTGCCTGCTCCAGATTTTGACAGTAGACCGTTTGCTTCATTTTGATCCGTCGCGGTGTAGCCACGAAATATGGGTCTATCTTCCCACGTCTTTGGCACTGAACTTGAATTTCGAATATCCCACGTCTTTGGCACTGAACTCGAATTCCGTATTATCCTGCACACTTGCACAAAAACTAATCAAAAATAACAAAATGATTTTTTTACAATGTATATTTTTTTTTGTTTTGGTTATATTTATATTCACAAGTTAACCCGAAATTACACAAAGAAATAAACTACCGTCTCCCCGGCAACGGCGCCATTTGATTGTTAGAGATATTCTGCGTGTTCAAGTTTAGTTAATTACCGCAATCAAAACGGTTTCGCTTGTAGCTAGCCGGTTGAGTACGGGTCGTCCGCAGGGAGATGGGAATCTTTTTCTATGTGCTTTAACGAGTTAAGTCCAATTTTCCAGATTTGTTTGTGATTATCTAAGTGTTAAAATGATATGTAAAGAGAGCTTGTTAGGGTTAGGATTAGGTTAGTTTGAGTTAGGAGTCGCTCACTTCTTTCGTTGCCACTCTTAATATCGGTGTTACGGTAATCGGCAACAACGGGGATTAGCACGACTAGGAAGGAACTTGCGAGTATAAGCTAGGCTTTCCAACGCTTAAGTTCTTCCTTTTGGTGCTTGTCCGTCCGTTCTAGGCTCTTAGCCATAACCTCCGGTTAATTCAACCACAACCGGTCTCACTACGGAATCACCGCTATCATGTAGGATAGGGTGCCGTAGGGAGCGGATTGTGGTTCAATTAACGGGAGTCGATTTAAGATGTTGGGCAAGGAAAGAGTGAGAGAGATTTCCTTCTCTCAAACTTTCCTTATCCTACCCTAATAAGTATGGAAACTACTCACACATCATAATGAAAAGAAAACAAAACAAAGATGAAGATAGAAAGAAAGAGATTAGAAGATAACAACTAGCTATTTGCGACCTCACCTTGGCAAGGATCAAGCGTAAGCATCATGGTTGTTTTAAGGATAAAGAAAAAGAGAAAGAAAGAAACAACAAGAAATAACAACAACTACTTAACAAATGAAAATTACAAGCATTAATAAGAGAACAAGACAAGTATAATAACAAAAGGAACTTCTTTATTCATCATTCTTCACTCACAAAAGCTCACTACAAGTTTTTCAATGGAGAAGAGATGAGAAGAGGAAGAAGAACAAGTATTCTAAAACCTAGAAAAAATACAAGATTATGCACCCTTGGCTTCACAAGGTTCTGGGCTATTTATAGGCAGGGAAATGGAAATCTAGGGCAAAATTCTGCATGTACATAGAAAGACCAAAATACCCCTGAAGTATCTTCAGCCGACAAGGCCGTACGGCCACGGTTCCGCGGCCTAATAGAGGAGTTGGGCCCTCAGGTTTCTCTTGCTTCCCTGGTCTGCTGTCCCCTTTTGTCTGGTACATGTTTTTTCTGATAATATTTCCACATTTCTTCCAGAATTCTAGTGGATCAAAAGGTGATTGGACATGGATCTTTTGTAATGATTTTCTCGAGCTCCGTGTAGATTTCTTGGATCTTGTGTTGCCATTGAGCCTTGTGCATGAAAATGACATTGATTTGCCATTTTGTCTCTTAAACTGGTGTGTGGCAACAGACGAATAAAGAGCGGAGATCCGTGTTTTATCTGTGGTTGGCAGGAACCCGGGTTTTTGTCGTGTTTTTCCATGAATTTCACCGTTTAGAGCCGAGAACCTGTATCCTGCAATTGACTAGCAAACACGGCTCAAGAGTACCTACCGATATGCAATGTGATAAAAATTGGGCGGTATGAAAATACAAAAATCTGATATGAACAGCGAGTCCTGTTCGGTGTACCCATTCTCTAATGAGCACCTGTATACAATCTTTGATGTCACACACTAATGGTTGTGGGATCAACCATCGCCCTCTAAGGGACAAGAAACGTACACACTAGTCTACTCTGGAATATCGATGCCCTAGTCTCGATATTCCCTCGATTAGGAACTAATTAAAGGATGTACTTTTGGACCATTCTGGCCCCACTAGTATGATCTCATCATAATCCTGGTAGTCAAGTACATATCCTAAGGGCTTTATCAACATGTGAGAGAAAGACAGTAAAGAATACCAACCAACATGTTAAGATAAAGAGTAACCAGATAGCATACTATCTTGTCGAGCAAGAAATTCCTCTATATATATGTCCAAGCATCCACTATAATATACATCACATGTACAATAATGGCCTATAGGGAATACATATTCCTAACAAAACTATCTCCCGAAATGAGCGATACATGTCTTAGAACTTGTCTGGATATCTGATGGAACCCAGTTCACAAATGAACTCCAAATCCAACAAACTTCTTAGACCGTATCTTCTACTGAATTTAATCAGTATCCTGCGTCATGCATTTCTCAGTATCTGCTTGGACCACCTGTCCAACATACTGCCCTTCAGAAGAGGGTAAGCTTTAACTCTGACAGTCACTCTGTCATCCAGGTCACCTTGGAAGCATAAAATGATAACCGCCTCGTGAAGGAGGCTGCCGTTACCATATACCAAGAACATCCACTTATGTTCATAACTGCTTCCCAATATTTCTCCAGGATTGGATTAATATATATGCTTATTGCATCCAGTGCAAAAGCAATATCCGGTGTGGTACTTGACATTTCATGATTAACTCAATTGCCTAAGCAAGTGATATGCCAATCATGCAAATCTCTCTCCTCATCAGTCTAGAAGACATCTCTTTAGAGAGGGTGACTCCATCACTTGCGGGTACACCACCACGCCAGGAGTCGTCCATTCTAAAACACTTTAGAATAGTGTCAAAGCACCCAAATTGGGACACTTCCCAAATCTAGATCTAAAACCATTGATCTAGTGACCAGAATCCCTGATATTTTATCCAGATCCTATGTGGAGAAACACCTTGTGACAACTAGTATAACCGATCATAGTATAGGAATATCACTTCCTATCAAGAGCATGTCATCCAAATACCAGGACATCACTCCCTACGACCTTCTTGCCAAGTCCATCTGTTATTCTGATGAAGTCAAATTCTATGACTGTTACATCAAAAATAGATGATCTATCTCCGCTATAATTGTTTTTGTCTATAAATAGACATAAGCTACTTGCCCACCATGCTTCTGCTACTCCCACTGACTACAACAACCCTTTGGCAGAGTCATATACACGTGCACTTGTAAAGCTAACTTAGAACGATGTTATACTCATCTACCTGCCAGATCTCATAGTCTAGAACAGCAGTGGTGGCAAGCTTGGGTCATCAAAAACCTCCCTATCACTGTCTTTGAAGAGACCGATGTACCTCTCGGGTGGCTGAGGTTACCTATCAAATCTGCGGAGCAGCTAATGGATTGTCGAATCCAATTGAATCTTTAGGTCCTACTAAATTTTCAGTAATCATTTGTGGTTTTGGAATCACTTCCAGTTCTACCATACTCCCACTAATATTTTCAGTAATCATTTGTAATCATTTGTGGTTTTGTTTATAGAGTTAAACTCCAACAGATCTTGAATGGAGTTGAACTCCTAGAAATCTTTGGAAATGACCGAAGGGGACCCCTTTCTTCTCCCCTTTGGCCCTGGATCTTCCCCAAAGTGGGATTTTTAGAGGTGAGTCTCCTTCTTCCTCCTCTTCTGTTGGCCGGATCTTGGAGAAAAATGGGGGTGAGATTTAAAAATCTCCCATTTTTGAGATCTGAGTTCCTCTTCAAGGGTTTGATGGTGAAAAACTGTTTATTTTTGGAAAAGGAAGTGTTAAACTCTTGATTTAATTCAAAAAGGAGAAGAAGGTTTTAGAACCTTGAGGAAGGAGAAGGAGGCACATACCCTAATTTTTTTTGAGAGAGAAAAAGTTATCATTGATTTTTTGATCATGTTTCCTTTATAGGCTACACACTTTTCATATAGCCCCTTAGGCTTTGCCAAATGGCACTTGTGTCACCCCATGCCTTATGTGCTTATTTCTTTTTTGCACATAAGCTATGGGGTTTACAAAATTTTGGCTTTCTGCCCACTTTACATATATTTATTTCTAAAAATTACATTTAGACTAGTTTATTGCTTCATTTTTGGCATGGAGCTGGCCCCTTCCATGCTTGGTCTTGACTTGAGCTTGGGTTCGGGCCCACTTGACTTAGGGTTGACCTTGGTTTTGACATGGTCAACTGGGGTGTAATTTTTGACCCCAACAAAGTGCCTCCATCAATAAATGCATATCACATATGTAGGTTGTGTGCATGAAATTGATGGATCTTCTTTCGCATAGAGGTTGACTTAATTTGGTTCCCGTTTTGACGATGTGGAGGTCGATGCTGCCCTTTTTGCGACGTGGACGGTCGGTGCCTCCCTTTTTGTGACATGGACGGTCGGTGTTGCCATTTTACCGACGTGGACGGTCCGTTTTGCTATTTTAACGATGTGGACGGTCGGTTCTGCCCTTTTTGCGATTTGGACGGTCGGTGCTGCCCTTTTAGCGACTTGGACAGTCAGTGCTGCCCTTTTAACGACGTGGACGGTCGGTTCTGCCATTGTAGCGACGTGGACGGTCGGTGTTGCCCTTTTGCGATTTAGACGGTCGGTGCTGCCCTTTTTGCGACTTGGACGATCAGTGCTGCCATTTTAGCGACTTGGACGGTCGGTGCTGCCCTTTTTGCGACTTGGACGGTCGGTGCTGCCCTTTTAGCGACTTGGACGGTCGGTGCTGCCCTTTTGTCACGACCCGCAGGGTACGGAACGTGACTGGCACTTAAGTTTACGAAACGTCTAAAGACGTCCGTAAAATAAGTAAGCCAAAGCCCAGAAAACAAAACCAATTAAGCAAAAGAGTGAAGAAAACCCAATCAATTGAAAGCGAGTTTATCAAATAAGTTATGTAAAACCCTTTTTAAAAACAATACCAATTTTTCCGAAAATTTCGGCAGAGTCTCCTTTGTAAATACTGGCCCCCAAAATGGGTACAACAAAATATATATGAATCCAACAAAATAGGGCATCCCCAAGCGGGAGCTAGCTCTTCGCCACAAGGCGGTCACAAATCCCACGCAATATAAAATGACAACAAGCAAAATAATCATAATGAAGCATAAGAAAACAGCATGTCGACTCAAGTGAGCTCGACCCCAAAATACAGCATAAAAGTCTACAAATCTCACAGTCTCATCTCTAGGTCAATATACAATAATGCTGGTAGATACAGTAGATGGAGTGTACTAGATACAAAGAATATACAAGGTGGTACAAAAATAATGATATAACCCACCTAGGAGCAAAACCTCGAGTCCAGGCAAAGGAGGCAAAAGAACAAGTGCGCCCGCCGCTACTGTACTGACGGAGCGGACCTGAAAAAGGCTATGGCACAACGGGGGTGAGTTGCCAACTCGTGAGTAATAAATAACATCTACAAAGGCTATCGTATGCATGCACACAAGCATCCTAGCATCTAAAATACAGGTATGACTGGATGCACCAGCAGATGTGTATACAACATCAGTGTACTAATATGTATGCAACATGAATATCTGAGGTCTCAATAGGTATATATAAGAAACATTTTATCTCTTTTTGTTTTTGAAACTCTTTAGAATGCCAGCATAAAACTCAAAGAATCGACGAGAACCGGTGTCCAGCAACGACACCTAAAAGCTGTCTCAAATCTCATAAATCCATGTCATAGTGTCTCTGGCCTCAGCCATCCGGCTGACCCATCTCAAATATCAATATCTCATCATCTAGCGGCCACGGTCGGTATCCTCTGGATATCCGCCGTCCCAAACAGTCACCGGTAGGTAATCCGTCCCCTGCCAGGCTCAACGTCAACACCACATTCCTCTTGCCCCGGGGTACCTTACCGGGCCCACCATGTACCCGTGCCGGTTCCTCCACTCCTCGACACGGATTTCCAAAACCACAGCAAACTCATGGTGGACGACGCTTACATCACCAGAAAACCGCAATTTACATATTTTAAAAATATAATAAGTTTAGAAATTTTGCGGCTTTCCCCCGAAATCCAGCAATATCATAAAATCTCAAGAAATCCTCATAAGTGCATATATCAGTGATAATGAATGCATATGGTATCAATAATCAAGTTGCGATGTGTGATTAATGGATTAAGCATGAACAATTAATATGATGAAGTACATGCACATGAATAGCAATCCTACGATTTCATTTTAAGGAATTAAAGGCAATAGCACAAGTTTAAGTATCAATTAGTAAAAGGTTTCAATTTAAAGGTTATCTAGTGTGGTGGCATGGCAATTACCAGGGTGTGTGTGTAAGCATGAATAGTGCTCGTGCTGCATATAAAAACCCTGGCAATGGTGCAGGTGTCCTATAAAATGGTTTCGTATAGGTATGTCAATATAGGGCATGAATGTAGCAAATAATCATACAAGTATTACACCCCTAATTACTAACATTACTAAGAATCTTTTAAGTTACTAAAACTATCGGGCGGCTTGCGCCATCCAACGATAGTCCCCTGTAGATGTTACATCTACTCACCGGAATCCCTGGCTAGCTGTGTCCAATCACCGCCTTCCCCTTTCGCGCCGCGTCTGACGTCTCCGCGACCGAACCTGGAATTTACATCAATACCAAACATAAGGTTACATATCAAGAACGACGCAAAACCCCAACGAAACTACTAATGTTCGCTAGCTTGGTACAACGTGCACAAAGTGCGCGGAACACACGCGAAAATCGCAAAAACTGCCAAAAAAAAACGCCGATTTGGTCGCCCGGCAAAACTAAAACCCGACTACTCAAAAATCCGCACTCACGCATCCTAAACGTCATAGGATAACTCGAAAATATCATCAAGATCTCACAAATAGTTCATCACAATAATTTAATAAAAACTAGTAAGCACAAAACTTGCTAATTGGTGCAACATCGAAAATTAAAGATAAGGTTATCACAATCCAACACAAACATCCAACCACACAACTAGTTAGCCACAATCACATAATTCCAACTCATTTACCATGCTTCAAAACCATTTTCCAAACACAACCCTTTCTTGATTTTTTTCTTATTAGCAATTGCAATTAAAAACCATACTAGAAAAACTTAACTAACACTAATTTCAAACCCAAAAGCAAGTTCACCTTTTAGATTTAGGTTAGCAAAACACTAGATAGCAAAGTAAATTAATTAACCTAATAATGGATTTCTAAACCCTAATTACAACTCAAGCCATGAACTATATAAAAAAAACAAAACTAAATTAGAATTTAGCACAAAATTTAACTCTAATCAATTTAATTTAAGGAATTTAACCACAAGTGTTAATTGGGTCAAGATTATACCTCTAATTCTAGAGATCTAGCAAGATAATTTGCCTTCAAAGATGGCCCCCTAGCCTCCAAGATCCAAGCAAGAATGTCAAAGGAGAAGCATGAAGAATGGGTTTGGAATTGTGAGGTTTAATTGGATTTTTGAAGCATTTTGGGGATTTTTTTTTGAGTTGGAAAAGAGATGAAATCAAAAGAGGGGGGGCTGCTGATCTGTTCCTGCAGGGAGGGGAAATGGGGAGGAATGGGGTGGGTGTTGTGGATTTTTTTAAAGTCAAAACCATCCATGCCTCAATATAACCCATACCTAAATTAATATATTATATTCCCCTCATAAAGTTTTAATTCAAATGAGTTGAAAGGAATAATTGGAGTGGGGATTTTTCTTGAGGTGGGCTCGGCCTGGGATGAGGGGTGAGGAAGTGTGAGTGTTTGCAAAAAAAAATTTATGCAAAAAGACCCCCCGCAAGTCCAAAATTGCAAGTTTAAGCTTAAATTCAATAAATTTCGTTTTCAATAATAAAAATTAGTTAAAACTTAAAATAAAATACTAAAAATTTATGTTACAATTAGATTTTAATTAACATGATTTTAAAGCTTAATTTTAGCCCATTTAAATTTGTATTTATCGCTAATTTAATGTATTTTCTTACCGGCTTAAAATAATATTAAAAAATTGAAAAATAGGGAAATTTTTTTAAATGACCAAAATTTCATAAGTAACTCATTAGCTACTAAAAACAAGCAATTACCTATCCATTTTAGGTATAATTAGTCCTAAACTGCAAAATAACGAGAAAGACGGTTTTCGGAAAAATACCGAATTTTCACCGATCTTCAGGAAAACACCAAAACGACTTTTCAAGACGCTACAATCTTCCCCCCTTAAAGAAATTCGGTCCCCGAATTTAAAAATATAGCTACGCGTACCTTCAAAGAGATGGGGATATTTCTTCCTCATCTCGCCCTGGGTCTCCCAGGTAACCTCCTCGCTGCTCGGGCTACGCCAAAGGACCTTGACGGTTGGTATAATCTTCGTCCTCAACTTCTTCACCTGCCGATCCAGGATGGCCACCGGCTGCTCTGCAAAAGAAAGGTCGCGCTCTAGCTGGACTGTCGGGTGCTGAATCGCATGCGAAGGGTCGTGAAGGTACTTGCGGAGCATCGAAACATGGAAGACGGGGTGAACATCGGGAAAGCTGGGAGGAAGAGCCAAACGATAAGCAACAGCGCCAACCCGCTCGAGGATCTCGAAGGGACCTACGAATCTAGGGCTAAGCTTCCCCTTTCGCCCAAAACGTATCACGCCCTTCATCGGAGAGACTTTCAGAAAAACATGGTCGCCAACTGCGAACTCTAATCTGCGACAGCGCCTGTCCGCATACGATTTCTGCCTGCTCTGAGCCGCTCTCATCCGGTCTCGGATCAACTGTATCTTCGCTGTCGTCTCCTCAACAAGCTGCGGCCCCAAAATGCTGCTCTCGCTGAGCTCTGTCCAACAGACGGGCGATCTGCATCTCCTCCCATAAACTGCCTCGAAAGGTGCCATCTGAATAGTATCCTGGAAGCTGTTGTTGTAGGAGAACTCCACTAGAGGTAAATGACGATCCCAGCTACCACCAAAGTCTAAAACGCATGCTCTGAGCATGTCCTCGAGAGTCTGAATGGTCCGCTCTGACTGTCCGTCTGTCTGCGGATGAAACGCTGTGCTGAAGCTCAAATGAGTGCCCAAAGCCTCCTGAAGTCTCTGCCAAAGTCGGCTGGTGAACTGAGTGCCTCGATCTGACACGATACAAGTCGGTACGCCATGTAGTCGCACGATCTCGTCAATATAGAGCTAAGCATACTGAGCGAAGCTGAAAGTGGTCTTCACTGGTAGGAAGTGAGCCGCTTTCGTCAATCTATCCACGATCACCCAGATGGAGTCGTACCCTCGGCTGGTCCTGGGTAGACCCACAACGAAGTCCATCGAAATCTGCTCCCATTTCCACTCTGGAATGGGTAACGGCTGTAGCTCTCCTGCGGGCCTCTGGTGCTCGGCCTTGACTTGCTGACAAGTCAGGCATCTCGAAACGAACTCCGCAATGTCCCTCTTCATCCCGTCCCACCAGTAGGTCTCTCTCATATCATGGTACATCTTGGTGGAACCGGGGTGGACACTATACACTGATCGGTGTGCCTCCTCAAGAATGTCGCGCCGCAATCCATTAGCATCTGGTACGCACAGTCTAGATCCATATCGTAAAATCCCCTGATCGTCAACCACGAACTCAGAAAATCCGCCCTGTCCCATCTGTGCCATGATCTCTGAGCAACGGTCGTCACTGCGCTGTGCCTCACATATACGGTCAAATAACTGTGGGCGTGCACGAACATGCGCGAGCTGTCCCCCTGTCTGAGTGAACTCGAACTCAACTCGGCTGTCGCATAACATCTGCCAATCTGCTGACGACTGCCTCTGCACTGCGCGCAAAAAGGATAGACTACCCCCGGGCCTCCTACTCAACGCATCTGCCACCACATTTGCCTTGCCGGGGTGATATAAGATCTCGCAGTCGTAGTCTTTCACCAACTCCATCCAACGACGCTGTCTGAGGTTCAGGTCTCGCTGCTGAAATATGTACTTTAAGCTCTTGTGATCGGTGAATATCTGACACGACTCGCCGTACAGGTAATGTCGCCAAATCTTCAGTGCAAAGACCACTGCAGCCATCTCCAAATCATGAGTGGGGTAGTTCTGTTCATGCTTCTTCAACTGCCGAGAAGCATAAGCGATCACCCGGCCATGCTGCATCAATACGCATCCTAATCCCACTCGCGAAGCATCACAGTAGACAACAAATCCGCCTGATCCCGAAGGCAAAGATAATACCGGCGCCGTAGTCAAACAAGTCCGTAGCTGCTGAAAACTGCGCTCGCACTCCTCTGTCCAAACGAAAGGAACTCCCTTCCGGGTCAAACCGGTCAACGGTGCAGCTATACGGGAGAAGTCCTGAACAAAACGCCTGTAGTAGCCCGCCAAGCCTAGAAAACTACGGATCTCAGTAACCGATGTAGGTCGGGGCCACTGCTGAACAGCCTCAATCTTCTTCGGGTCCACACAAATGCCGTCTCTCGTAACCACGTGACCCAAGAATCCGACGCTGTCCAGCCAGAATGTACACTTGGAGAACTTCGCGAACAGCTGGTGCTCCCTCAGAGTCTGTAACGTAATCCGCAAGTGCTGCTCGTGCTCCTCTCTGCTCCGGGAGTACACCAAGATATCGTCGATAAACACGATGATGAACAAGTCAAGATACGGCCTGAATGTACGGTTCATCAAATCCATGAATGCTGCTGGGGCGTTGGTGAGTCCGAACGACATCACCAAAAACTCGTAGTGGCCGTAGCGCGTGCGGAAAGCTGTCCTCGGTATATCCTCCTGTCGAACTCGCAGCTGATGGTATCCTGATCGCAAGTCGATCCTCGAAAAATACCCCGCACCCTGAAGCTGGTCGAACAAATCATCAATGCGCGGCAACGGATATCTGTTCTGAACGGTAACTTTGTTCAGCTGGCGGTAGTCGATACATAAGCGCAAACTTCCATCCTTCTTCTTGACAAACAGGACCGGAGCACCCCACGGAGAAACACTCGGTCGAATAAGCCCCTTATCTAACAAATCCTGCAACTGATCCTTCAGCTCTCGAAGCTCTGCCGGGGCCATCCGATAAGGCGGTATAGAAATAGGCCCCGAGCCGGGAATCAAATCAATGCAGAACTCAACATCGCGCTCAGGCGGTAGCCCAGGTAGCTCATCAGGGAAAACATCAGGGAACTCACAAACTACCGGGACCCGGTCTAACGGAACCTCTGCAGCTCGAGTATCACAAATACACGCTAAGAATCCCTGACATCCCTTCCGCAAGAGCTGACCAGCGCGAAGAGACGAAATTAAGCTGGGAAGGGTGACACTGCGGTCTCCCTGAATAACAAGGACTGGCTCTCCCGGAAAGCTAAATCTGACTGCCTTCTCACGGTAGTCCACCGACGCATAACAAGTGGCTAGCCAATCCATGCCCAGAAGCACATCAAAGTCCAACATATCGAGGAGTATCAAATCAACTGATGAATCCCTCTCCCCGATACGAACGGAACACAAACGAAATACAAACCGAGCGACAAACGACTCGCCTACCGGAGTAACAACAACAAGCGGATGATCTAACGACGACGACTCACGGCCCAACATCGGTGCAAAGTGTGTAGAGACGTACGAATGTGTGGAACCTGGGTTGAATAATACCCGTGCGTCGAAAGAACAAACTGGCAAGGTACCTGTCACAACGGCATTGGATGCCTGCGCATCCTGCGGTGTCAAAGCAAAAACTCGGGCCTGTCCTCCACCGATAGCGGGCTGACCTCGACCTCTGCCTCCTCGTCCTCTCTGAACAGGACCGCCGCGTCCACGGCCTCTCGGTGCACCTAACTGGCGTGGAGCATCGCCTGGGGTAGGAAGTAGGGCTCTCTGAGGAGGGGGTGGTGATGGTGGTAGGGTCACATGCGGAACTGTCGCTGCTCCCTGTCGTCTCACCGGACAGTCTCTGACAAGGTGGTGCGGACTCCCGCACCCAAAACACCCTGGCGACGGCTGCTGCCCCTGGGGATAAGAACCATATAACTGTCCCCGCCCAAATCCTCTGCCAGGCCTATCTCTCGGAAAGAATCTGGCGCGCTGCCTCTGAGACGGTACATCGGTGCGAATCCTCTTCGGCCCAGAAACGGCCGAAGTCCGTGATATGCGTGCCTCCATCCGCAATGCCGTATCCATAGCAGCTGAATAAGTGTCGTAGTGCTGGGCGCCAATGGCAAGATATAGCTGGGCATCAAGTCCCTGTACGAACCTCTTCACCATCTTCTCCTCGGTATCCACCAAATACTGAGCATATCGGGATAACTGTGTAAACTGGATGTCATACTCAGACACCGTCATCCCAGGTGTCTTGACTAAGGCCTCGAAGCTGCGAGCTCTGGCGTCACGAACGCTCTCTGGAAGGAAACGGGCTAGAAAGACCGCTGTAAACTCGACCCAAGTCATAGGCGGTAGACCTGCAGCTCGACCTCTCAAGACTGACTCCCACCATGTCTGCGCGAGACCCTCTAGTCGGAAACTCGCAAGCTCTACTCATCGATCATCCGAACATCTCAGCGAACGGCAGATCCTGCCTAAACTGTCAAGGAACGTCTGTGGGTCCTCCGCTGCCTCGGTGCCGGTGAATACTGGAGGTCTCAGCCTCATGAAATCCTGTAGTGAAACCGGGATGGTCACGGTGGTAGTAGTAGGAGCAGGTATCATGGTCGTCTGTGATGTAGTAGGTACGTCATCCGGCCTCGGTGTACGACTAGCTGCAACTAGGGATCCTACCATCTGACGTAGCTCCTGCATGCCTCCCATCATCTGTCGCAACTCCTCCATACCAGTCTCGAGCCTATCCATACGGCCTGGGGAAGGTGGATCGGTCTGTCCCTGCGGCGTAGGCATACCACCCTGCTCAGTCCTAGTCTCGGACGAGCCAGCTCGAATCTCGTCTCTGGCGGCAGCCCTCTGTGCCCTCGTAGCCTTCGGCGGCATAGTGGCTGTTACAGGAAAACGGATAGTAAGGACAGTGCAATAGGATCATAGGATACACGGAATTGAAGAAGGAATTTTTCAAGCAAGTATATCCTAAAGTCACTTAGGCGGAGTACCGTATCGTAAGTATGCCGCGGACATACGCACGCTACGTTACCCTGCTTAAGTCACTTACTCCATCTACCAAGGGTCATCCAACACTCACAAAGGTAAAACCTATCGCTCTGATACCAACTTTGTCACGACCCGCAGGGTACGGAACGTGACTGGCACTTAAGTTTACGAAACGTCTAAAGACGTCCGTAAAATAAGTAAGCCAAAGCCCAGAAAACAAAACCAATTAAGAAAAAGAGTGAAGAAAACCCAATCAATTGAAAGCGAGTTTATCAAATAAGTCATGTAAAACCCTTTTTAAAAACAATACCAATTTTTCCGAAAATTTCGGCAGAGTCTCCTTTGTAAATACTGGCCCCCAAAATGGGTACAACAAAATATATATGAATCCAACAAAATAGGGCATCCCCAAGCGGGAGCTAGCTCTTCGCCACAAGGCGGTCACAAATCCCACACAATATAAAATGACAACAAGCAAAATAATCATAATGAAGCATAAGAAAACAGCATGTCGACTCAAGTGAGCTCGACCCCAAAATACAGCATAAAAGTCTACAAATCTCACAGTCTCATCTCTAGGTCAATATACAATAATGCTGGTAGATACAGTAGATGGAGTGTACTAGATACAAAGAATATACAAGGTGGTACAAAAATAATGATATAACCCACCTAGGAGCAAAACCTCGAGTCCAGGCAAAGGAGGCAAAAGAACAAGTGCGCCCGCCGCTACTGTACTGACGGAGCGGACCTGAAAAAGGCTATGGCACAACGGGGGTGAGTTGCCAACTCGTGAGTAATAAATAACATCTATAAAGGCTATCGTATGCATGCACACAAGCATCCTAGCATCTAAAATACAGGTATGACTGGATGCACCAGCAGATGTGTATACAACATCAGTGTACTAATATGTATGCAACATGAATATCTGAGGTCTCAATAGGTATATATAAGAAACATTTTATCTCTTTTTGTTTTTGAAACTCTTTAGAATGCCAGCATAAAACTCAAAGAATCGACGAGAACCGGTGTCCAGCAACGACACCTAAAAGCTGTCTCAAATCTCATAAATCCATGTCATAGTGTCTCTGGCCTCAGCCATCCGGCTGACCCATCTCAAATATCAATATCTCATCATCTAGCGGCCACGGTCGGTATCCTCTGGATATCCGCCGTCCCAAACAGTCACCGGTAGGTAATCCGTCCCCTGCCAGGCTCAACGTCAACACCACATTCCTCTTGCCCCGGGGTACCTTACCGGGCCCACCATGTACCCGTGCCGGTTCCTCCACTCCTCGACACGGATTTCCAAAACCACAGTAAACTCATGGTGGACGACACTTACATCACTAGAAAACCGCAATTTACATATTTTAAAAATATAATAAGTTTAGAAATTTTGCGGCTTTCCCCCGAAATCCAGCAATATCATAAAATCTCAAGAAATCCTCATAAGTGCATATATCAGTGATAATGAATGCATATGGTATCAATAATCAAGTTGCGATGTGTGATTAATGGATTAAGCATGAACAATTAATATGATGAAGTACATGCACATGAATAGCAATCCTACGATTTCATTTTAAGGAATTAAAGGCAATAGCACAAGTTTAAGTATCAATTAGTAAAAGGTTTCAATTTAAAGGTTATCTAGTGTGGTGGCATGGCAATTACCAGGGTGTGTGTGTAAGCATGAATAGTGCTCGTGCTGCATATAAAAACCCTGGCAATGGTGCAGGTGTCCTATAAAATGGTTTCGTATAGGTATGTCAATATAGGGCATGAATGTAGCAAATAATCATACAAGTATTACACCCCTAATTACTAACATTACTAAGAATCTTTTAAGTTACTAAAACTATCGGGCGGCTTGCGCCATCCAACGATAGTCCCCCGTAGATGTTACATCTACTCACCGGAATCCCTGGCTAGCTGTGTCCAATCACAGCCTTCCCCTTTCGCGCCGCGTCTGACGTCTCCGCGACCGAACCTGGAATTTATATCAATACCAAACATAAGGTTACATATCAAGAACGACGCAAAACCCCAACGAAACTACTAATGTTCGCTAGCTAGGTACAACGTGCACAAAGTGCGCGGAACACACGCGAAAATCGCAAAAACTGCCAAAAAAAAACGCCGATTTGGTCGCCCGGCAAAACTAAAACCCGACTACTCAAAAATCCGCACTCACGCATCCTAAACGTCATAGGATAACTCGAAAATATCATCAAGATCTCGCAAATAGTTCATCACAATAATTTAATAAAAACTAATAAGCACAAAACTTGCTAATTGGTGCAACATCGAAAATTAAAGATAAGGTTATCACAATCCAACACAAACATCCAACCACACAACTAGTTAGCCACAATCACATAATTCCAACTCATTTACCATGCTTCAAAACCATTTTCCAAACACAACCCTTTCTTGATTTTTTTCTTATTAGCAATTGCAATTAAAAACCATACTAGAAAAACTTAACTAACACTAATTTCAAACCCAAAAGCAAGTTCACCTTTTAGATTTAGGTTAGCAAAACACTAGATAGCAAAGTAAATTAATTAACCTAATAATGGATTTCTAAACCCTAATTACAACTCAAGCCATGAACTATATAAAAAAAACAAAACTAAATTAGAATTTAGCACAAAATTTAACTCTAATCAATTTAATTTAAGGAATTTAACCACAAGTGTTAATTGGGTCAAGATTATACCTCCAATTCTTGAGATCTAGCAAGATAATTTGCCTTCAAAGATGGCCCCCTAGCCTCCAAGATCCAAGCAAGAATGTCTAAGGAGAAGCATGAAGAATGGGTTTGGAATTGTGAGGTTTAATTGGATTTTTGAAGCATTTTGGGGATTTTTTTTTGAGTTGGAAAAGAGATGAAATCAAAAGAGGGGGGGCTGCTGATCTGTTCCTGCAGGGAGGGGAAATGGGGAGGAATGGGGTGGGTGTTGTGGATTTTTTTAAAGTCAAAACCATCCATGCCTCAATATAACCCATACCTAAATTAATATATTATATTCCCCTCATAAAGTTTTAATTCAAATGAGTTGAAAGGAATAATTGGAGTGGGGATTTTTCTTGAGGTGGGCTCGGCCTGGGATGAGGGGTGAGGAAGTGTGAGTGTTTGCAAAAAAAATTTTATGCAAAAAGACCCCCCGCAAGTCCAAAATTGCAAGTTTAAGCTTAAATTCAATAAATTTCGTTTTCAATAATAAAAATTAGTTAAAACTTAAAATAAAATACTAAAAATTTATGTTACAATTAGATTTTAATTAACATGATTTTAAAGCTTAATTTTAGCCCATTTAAATTTGTATTTATCGCTAATTTAATGTATTTTCTTACCGGCTTAAAATAATATTAAAAAATTGAAAAATAGGGAAAATTTTTTAAATGAACAAAATTTCATAAGTAACTCATTAGCTACTAAAAACAAGCAATTACCTATCCATTTTAGGTATAATTAGTCCTAAACTGCAAAATAACGAGAAAGACGGTTTTCGGAAAAATACCGAATTTTCACCGATCTTCAGGAAAACACCAAAACGACTTTTCAAGATGCTACACCTTTTAACGACTTGGACGGTCGGTGCTGCCCTTTTTGCGACTTGGACGGTCGGTGCTGCCCTTTTCGCGACGTGGACGGTCGGTGCTGCCCTTTTTGCGACTTGGACGGTCGGTTCTGCCATTTTAGCGACGTGGATGGTCGGTTCTGCCCTTTTTGCGACTTTGACGGTCGGTGCTGCCTTTTTAGCGATTTGGACGGTCGGTGTTGCCCTTTTTGTGACTTGGATGGTCAGTGCCTTACTCCGCTTCTTACGGTGTCGGGGTTTGATTTGACTTGCTAAGTTTTCTGCGGTGTCGGGATTTGATTTGACTTGCTCCGTTTTCTACGGTGTCGGGGTTTGATTTGACTTGCTCCGTTTTCTGCGGTGTCAGGATTTGATTTGACTTGCTCCTTTTTCTGCGGTGTCGAGGTTTGATTTGACTTGCTCCATTTTCTGCGGTGTCGGGGTTGAAGTTATTTGATTTGATTTATTTTGGGAGTTCCCTACTCGTCCAGCGGGAATTTTGAGCTTGGAAGCGCTACAGGGTGGGACATTAATTTGATATGTTTAATTTCTGCCTTATTTGGCGGGACTTTTGTGTTAGGAATATGTATGCCTTAGAGGCTATTATTGTTGATATAGTGGATGCTTGGACATATATATAGAGGACTTTCTTGCTTGACATGATAGTATGCTATCTGATTACTCTTTATCTTAACATGTTGATTGGTATTCTTTACTGTCTTTCTCTCACATGTTGATAAAGCCCTTAGATATGTACTTGACTACCAGGATTATGATGAGATCATACTAGTGGGGCCAGGGTGGTCCAAAAGTACATCCTTTAATCAGTTCCTAATCGAGGGAATATCGAGACTAGGGCATCGATATTCCAGAGTAGACTAGTGTGTACGTTTCTTGTCCCTTAGAGGGCGATGGTTGATCCCACAACCATTGGTGTGTGACATCAAAGATTGTATACATGTGCTCATTGGAGAATGGGTACACCGAACAGGACTCGCCGAGGACTCCTAGTTGGTAGTATGCCTATCGTCAGATAGCAGTCCTCTGGTGACACTGGTACAGGTTGGTCTGTAGACCCGAGATCATCATAGAGTCTTGTGCGGCTCCCACTGTGCTTTGATTTCCTCCCTACCACGCTCAAAGGAGACATGAAAACAGGTGGATTTTGGGTACAGTCCTGAGTCACATAGAGGCAATGAGCGATAAGAGGGGTTTCGTCTCTCCCGGTATTGGGGGTTGATTTGCGCTATGCTCGATTGGCTATAACTGGAAGTCCCTGGCCAGGGTTGCTTATGAGATTTACTGATAAGTGTTATCAGTAGTTTCTCAAACCGTTATAGGCCAGACATCGGCATGACTTATCACGTTACTAGGGTCCGACGTTTACCATCCCTAGACATGATATGCGACATATCAGACGAAGACACCAGACTGTACGATAGTGTTACTGATAGGCTTCATGGAGACTATGGATGAGCTTGCTTGTTGATCTTCATATCGCTCAATACCCGGGTAGCCGTTACGTCCAGCTAGTACCGCTGACGGCTTATGGGTGACTGATGTGATCATCACCTACTGCTGGCGTATTGACGAGTCTTTAGAGTCCCACACAGAAGTTCCCTGGTTCAAGCGAAACGAAGTAGGACACATATGTGATATGTGTGTGGGCCTGATTAAATACGTGTATGTGATACCGTATTGTAATCTGGCACTTATCTGTTATCGGTTCGGTTATATGTGATATAATCAGATTGTCGAATCAAGTGTTGATTTGATAATGTGATATACAGATAAATGATATTACTCGGTCATATGTGATATAACCGGATTATTAAATCAAGTGTTGAGTTAATAATGTGATATACATTATATGTGATATAATTATATCTTAACTAATATCATTAGCTCACTAATTATTCTTCATAATATATATATTAATATATATGATATATATATATATATATATATATATATAAATAATGAAGCATGGCATAAAATTCTATTTTGTGAAAATAGAAATGAGGTGGAAAATGAGAGCATGGTTGCAAGCATGGGATTTACATTTGTTTATTCATCTTGACTCACTATTCAAGCATGGTTGCAATTTTATATTGCAAAATTCCATGCTTGAATGAGTAGGGGTCAAGGGTTGCCATTGATTCTAAGCCCATTCTAAACATTTAGCCATTTTCTTGAGTTGCTCCCATGGTTGCTCTCTAGCTTCATCTTCTTTCTCAATTGCCATGGTTCAAGTTTCAACCCTCACATGTGATGTGAATTATGAAGCTTGAACACAAACTTGTGAGCTTTTAACATCCCCTACTTCACCATCCTACACTTGACTAGCGATCAAGTGTAGCGTGTTTACTACGCTAAAGTGTTTAGTGTAGAGGTAGCTTGAGGTGGAGGGACTGCGCGTGGATCATCTTCGGCATGAAGGTCATCGGAGGAAGCTCGTCCAAAGCCTCAAGTGGAGCCTTGTGGAGTCGCGGGACTACTCCACGGAGCATGTGAAGTGAAGGACTCGAACTACAAAGGTTGTATGCTCTTTTCTTCTCTTTAGTTCATCACATCACAAAGGCAAACCCTAATATTCTAGCAAAGATCCTGTATAGTCTTGCTTAGCACCAATAAAAAATTGAATTTGGCATGCTTAATTCCACTTGGAACCTCATGGTGGTGCTAAGGTCGACTTTCATTTTGAATTTGAGAAGAACTTGGAATTTGGATTTTGTTTGGCATCAGCATTGCTGCACTGGAATAATGCCAGGAGCAACTCATCATTTGCTCCAGGAGGACTTGGGATTTAGTTTTTGGGTCGGCATCAGCGCCGCTAACACTGAAGCATAGTGCAAGGAGCGACTCATCATTTGCCTTGGGAAGACTTGGGATTTGAGTTTTTGGTCAGCATCAGCACCGCTAACACTGAAGCAATGCCAGGAGCGACTCATCATTTGCCGTTGCCCGTTGGGGAGCGATGGCTCAGGAGACAGGTTTAGATTCCTATCACCTAAGGCTTTTCAATTTTATGAGCTGTAAGGGTCTCATAAAAGCATTTTCTCCCTACGAGTCGAGAGGATCTCGCAGGTGTATGTTCTCCTTAGGAATCGTGAGGATTCCTAAGTGTGTTGCTCTTTTGTGAGTTTTAAGGATCTCACGCAGGGATTTTCTCCTCACAAGGTCCAGAGGACTTTGCGAGTGTATTTTATCTCTTTTCATGAATTTGCGCCATTTCGGGTTTTCACAAACTTGCCGGCAGTCCTGCTGTTTTTACTCATGGAGCCCTTTCGGGTTTTCATCCGTGTCCGTTTTGCTTGTGGACATATTGTTTTTTTTTTTTCTCCAGTGGGACTTTAAAAGTAGTCTCGCCGGCAGGACTTGGGAGAGATAGGGGTCGTTTACGCCCGTGGATTGTATACGGTTTTACAGGATGTATGATTCGGACCGTAGGGCCGGTGTGCTCAATTTGCCTGCCACTTAGAGCATTCACGCGTAGTATTTCTTGAGATATCGGCCATTGATTGGTGGCATGGGCCTTTCTCCCTCGGCATTTATCAGCTGGTAGGATCCTCCATCAAACACTTTCTCGATGACGTATAGTCCTTCCCAGTTTGGCTCGAATTTTTCCTTCGCATGTCGATTGGGGATGATCGGTCTTTTGAGGACCAACACCAATTCGCCTTTCTTAAAAGCACGGAGACGGGTCACTTTATCATAGGCCCATGACATTTGGGCTCGATACAGCTCCATATTTTGCTGTACTGTGAGCCTCTTTTCTTTGAGGGCGTCGAGCTCTTCGAGCCGAAGGAGGAAGTTTTCCTCCTCCGTCAACTCATGTTGGGCGACCATTCTTAGGCTTGGAACTTCGACTTCGAGCGGGAGGATTGCTTCCACTCCGAAGAGTAGTGAGTATGGAGTGGACTGAGTTGGAGTGCGGTGTGTGGTACGATGTGCGGTACGATGTGCCCACAACGCCTCATGAGGCTTGAGATTCCAGTCTCTCTTGTTGGCTGAAGCATTTTTCCTCAGGAGCTTGCATAGAGTCTTATTGAAGGCTTCGACTAGCTCATTGGTTCTTGGATTATAGATGGAGGAATATCTCCAGTCTATCTTGTGCTGAGTAGTGAACCTTGAGACTTTGAAGCTCTTAAAGAAGGCCCGTTGTCAGAAATGATTCTTTTTGGTGTACCGAAGCGGTATAGAATATTATGCTGGAAGAATGTCAGAATATCTTCTGTCTTTACCTCATTTAGCGGGACAGCTTCAGTCCATCTGGAGAAGTAGTCTGTTGCAGCCAATATGAACCGGTGGCCTTTGGATGATGGAGGATCGATCGGGTCAACTATGTCGGTGCCCCCAAACTTTGAAGGGCCACAACACCACCGTAGGATGCAACGGATTGGGATGCTTGTGAATGAAATCACCGTAAATTTGGTAGATATGACATTTCTTTGCATGCTCTTTGCAATCCCTTATCATGGTGGGCCAGTAATATCCAAGCCGTTTGATCTAAAGTCGTATTTTGGGGCCAGACTGGTGAGCCTTGCAGACGTCCGAGTGAACTTCTGTCATGACTTTTTGGGCTTCGGCAAATGGCAGACACCTGAGCCAGAGTTGGTCATATGATCTTCGGTATAGCGTATTATTTACAAACACATATCGGAGAGCTCTCTTCTTCAGCTGGACCCTTGAAGATTTTTCTTCGGGCAGCTTGTCGTATCGGAGGTACTCTATGAAGGGCTTTCTCCAATCAGGCTCCTCTTGAATGATCAGAACTTCTTCGGCAGGATTGCTCTTTTGTTCTGCGCTTTTCGCTTCTCGTAAAGAGACCGGGGGCATAATTTGTCGGCTTCTGACTGTTATCAGAATTTTATCTATATCAGGATCAGCTAGCTCCTTGGCTAAGCGAGCGAGTACGTCGGCTTTTCCGTTCAATGCCCTAGGGACTCTCATTAGTTCAATGTGGGTAAACTGTTTCATGAGCTCCACCACCCGGCTTCTATACCGAGCCAACTCGGGTTTGTATATCTTATAGTGGCCGCTTACTTGGTTGACGGCAAGCTGGGAGTCACCGTAAACCCGTAGCCGAAGGGTTCCCATTTTTATGGCGAGCTCCAGACCAGCTATCAGAGCTTCGTACTCAGCTTCGTTGTTTGTGTGAGGTTCGGTGAGAGCGAAAGAACGTCGTAGGGTTCCTCCCGATGGCGTGACGAACACCAATCCTATCCCCACTTTTATCTCCGGGACGCTTGATTTACTGGAGGACATTATTGATGAGGCTCCGTCGAAGTAGAGCTCCCAACATGGTTCGTCATCTTCGATGTGCATCACTTGTTCGTCGGGTAACTCGCAATTGAGCGGCGACCCTTCTGGTATAGGATGAGCAGCAAGGAAGTTGGTGAGGGCTTAACCTTTTACTGCTTTCTGAGGAGTATAGATTATGTCAAATTCAAGAAGCATGACAGCCCATCTTGCCATTCTACCGGCTAGGCTTTCTTTGGTCATCAAGTGTTTGAGCGGGTCGACCTTGGAGATCAGCATAACCCGATGAGCGAGCAGATAGTGCCTCAGCTTCTTCACAGTGAATATCAGAGCCAGGCATTGCTTTTCGATCGGGGAATAGTTGTGTTCCGCCCCGACTAGAGTTCGACTAAGGTAGTAAAGGGCATTTTCTTTTCCCTCCTCGTTGTTCTGGGCAAGGAGCGCACCGAGTGACTCATCTAGCGCGGCAGTATAGAGAATCAACGGTTTATTTAGAATAGGGGCAACAAGCACTGGAGGGTGCAACAGGTACTGTTTGATGCTTTCGAACGCTTCTTGACATTCGGCATCCCAGACAAAAGGAGCTCCTTTCTTTATGAGCTTTGAGAAGGGCCTACATCTCCCCGATAAATTTGAGATAAATCTTTGTATATAAGCAAGCTTGCCTTGAAAATATCTTAGCTGCGTCAGACTCTTTGGATGGGGCATCTCCATGATGGCTTTTATCTTGGATGGGTCAACTTCGATCCCCCGATGTCAGACTATAAAGCCCAGGAATTTTCCCGATGACACGCCAAAAGCACACTTCAGAGGATTCATCTTCAGATCGTATTCCCTCAGTCTAGTGAGAACGGTCTTAAGATCTTGGATGTGATCGGCCTTGGCTTTAGTCTTGACGACCAGATCATCAACATAGCATTCGATGACTTTATGGATTAGGTCATCAAAGATATTGGTCATTGCCCTTTGATATGTAGCACCTGCGTTCTTCAGTCCGAACGGCATCACTTTGTAACAGTATATGCCGATCGGGGTTCAAAATGATGTATGCTTCTCATCCTCAGGTGACATCTTGATTTGATTATATCCAGACGAGCCATTCATGAAAGTGAACAGCTCGTAATTTGAGGTATTGTCGACTATCATTTCCATGACCGGAAGCGGGAAATCATCTTTAGGGCATGCCTTATTGAGATCCCTGAAATCGACGCAAACTCGTATCTGCCCGTTCTTCTTTTTCACTGGGACGATGCACGTGATCCAGTCCGCGTATTTCTCTTCCCTGATGAAGCAGGCATCGATGAGTTTCTTGGTTTCCTCGATGACCTTTACTTCCAATCCCCTTCTCATTCTTCGAGGAGCTTGTTTAACTGGCTTAGCATCAGGAGATATAGCCAGCTTATGCACGGCCACTTCATGTAGGGTTACTAGGCACTCTAACAAGGGTTAAGGAAGCATCAAACATGCCCGTTTAAAATTTTAGCCGTGCCGAATAACCCAAAACAAGATCGTTGTTAGAAAATTAGGGTTTCATATGCAAGTAAACTATGTTTACGACTAAGTGAATACGAAATGCAACCTTTGTAGATCGGTCCTTCACTTCTTTAGCTCCATGTTGAAGTCCCTTCGCTGCGATCGTGGTTCTCCCGGACCCTTGCATGGTTTCACGAGGCGAAAGACACGTCCTTGCTTGAAGTCTTCGAGGCCGAAGATGATCTACGCCGAGGGGATGCCAACTCAAGCTTCTACTTCACTAACTTAAGGATTAGTGAAGCAAACACCCTAAACTAAAGTGCTAGTCTAGTAGAGAATGAAGAAATAGGAAGTGGGTTCTCTTTAGAATTTTATTTCTCACAATCTATCTCACTTTGGATCAAACCCTAGCAAGCTTTTTCTCTTTTACAAAATCAAGAAGAAGATGAACAAAAGAAAGAGATGAAGATAATGATCAAGTGAGAAGGCTAACCATGGTGAGTGAGTATCATATACTAACTCTTGTAGAGCCATAACCATAGCTAATCTAAATGTAAGTCCACGGTAGCGCCCCGGCCGTCTAACAGACGCCAAATACGGAACAAAAACTTTTTACAACTGGCGCTATCGCGTACTATAACCTGGATCTGCCATTAAAGCTAAACTAACAAACTACAAAGGGGGTAGAAAGGTTATACCGAACGATCCGAGTCCTTCGGTCTTCAACCATCATCTCACGCTTGTTGCGGCTGCTCCGATCTCCTGAATCTCCAGTCTCATCGTTCAGGTGGTACCACGTAGACGGATCTTTAAACGGGCTCCCGCCTCTGAACCGAGGCAACTCGATCGTCAAGTTTGCTAAAAGAGACGACCAAGATGAAGTAGAGAATGAGTAGAACACTTTGTCTCGTTACGTCCAAGGCTATGGACGAACGGTTAATGAAGTTGCCTTTTGGATCGAATGGAAAAGAGAAATCGATCACATCTAATTTCTATGCACCAAAACTTATATCTTTTTTCCAAATAACAACCATGATCTTCAAGCAAGAGGGGCCGGCCACTATGTAGCAAGAGGGAGGTGAGGGTAGGAGAGAGGAGGGGGTGACCACAAGGATATGAAGCTTATCATAACAATAATAAAAAGAATGAGTCATACAACACCTAGTATGAACACAATCAATGCAAACCAATCACAATTAACCTAGTCACCTTGTCATTAAATGAACCATTAATGACCTAATGACACACAAGCCTTGTCACCCTCTCTAGAACCTTCTAAAACACTGACTCACCTCATCAAGAAAAGATAAATCCACATTTAACCGACTGTTAAATACGGCTGATGGAAAACTGGAAACTGGCAACTTCCAAAAATGATCCTGAAACGAATTTCAGGATAACCCCGTAATGGTATAAACATACCCGCATTTGTATTACGACCGAATACAAATGCATCTGAGACAAAGATATTATATCTACACAGTATAATACTCGGATCTGGCTTAAACCAAAGCCGACTAATATTATCTGTCCGAAAAACGACACGTGTGAAAACGCACGTGCTTTTTCCGAACCTGCCATATCACCATACGGCCTCTACAACGTTTCGCCCGAACTTGGGAAAGTGTCTGTGGGGGACTCTAATGACTCATCAACACATCGGCACTGGGTATAACCCCTAGCACGTCAGAGGTACAAGCTATACGTAACGGTTTGCCTATGTATTGATTGGAAGGGAAGCTGACGAGCGAACTCATCCATAAACCCTACTGAGCCTGACAGTGACAATGTATATACAGTCCGGTTCGTTCGTCTAAAGAGTATCGCATATCGAGTTTAGGGGGGTGGATAAAGTCAGACCCCTAATAACGCGATAAATTGTGTCGGCATGAAGCCCATCACCACCTGAGAAACTACTGATCCAAATCAGTAATTCTCCACTGCCTCGGCCGAGGATTCCTAGTGATGGCCACCCGTGCACTGCGTGACATCAACCCCCAATACCGGGAGAGAAGAATCCCCGACGATCCGCTCACTTGCCTCCAATATGGCTCGGGACTGTACCCAACTAAAACCTGTTTGCACAACTCCTTTGAGCATGGTAGGGTAGTAATCTAAGCACAGTGGGAACTCACATGAGACAAATGACGATCTCAGGTCGATGAACTAACCTGTACACATATCACCAGGGAACTGCTATCTGACGATATATATAATACCAACTAGCAGGTTCCCGGCGAGTCTTGTCCGGTGTACTCATAACCCAATGAGAACCTGTATACATCTTAGGTGATCAAACTGACACCAGTGGCTTGTGAGACCGGCCACCGCCCCTTGTCAGGGTCTCGACTGTATACACTAGTCTACTCTGGAGTATCGATGCCCTGTCTTGAAACTCCCACGACTAGGGACACTTTAAGGATGTGCTTACAGACCCTAGCTCTCACGTATATGATCGCCATCATACTACTGGTAGTCAAGCAAGAATCCTATGGGCTCTATCATCACGCAATAGTGAACTAAAGCATGTATACGATGATAAAGACAAACCAGATAGCATACTATCATCTTGAGCAAGACTGTCATATCGGTATAGGTCCTTCCTCAATCATTGCAATCACGTACCTGCGATCCAATAATTGACTTTGAGGGCACTATCTCCAACAATCTCCCACTTTCACTCAAGGCTAATTATTGTGATGTCGCATACTCTCAGCCCGTGTGATACCGAACATCCAACTCCTCAACTAATCAGTTTCACAAAGCTAGTTTGTTAAACTCTTGTGTTCGAGAAATAGCCTCAGTGTGTGGATCCGCCCTGATGTTTCTTTCTATGTCTCTCTTAATCTCAAGTTCGCGGAGAAAGCCATCTCCCGAATCGAGTAATACCTGTCTTAGAATATGTCTGGATATCTGATGGGACCTAGTTCATCAATGAACTCCAAATCCAAACTTCTTAGACTGTATCGATAACTGAACCTAATCAGTATCCAGCACCATGCCTCCCACAGTATCCTCTTGGACCACCTGTCCATAATACTGTCCCTCGTCAGAGGGAAAACTATAACTCTGACAATCACTCTGTCATCCATGTCACCTTGGAAGCCTGCAATGATAACCGTCTCCCTATGGAGGTTGCCGTCATCAAATCCTTAGAACATACACTCATGTTCTAAAACTGCTTTCTTATGTTTCTCCAGGATTGGATTAATATAAACTTATCGCAACTAGTGCAAAAACAACATCTGGTATGGTACTTGACATCTCATGATTTACTCAATTGCCTAAGCAAGTGATCTGCCAATCATGCACTTCCCTCTCTCCTTTAGTCTCTAAGACACCTTTAGAGAGGGTGACTCCATCACCTGTAGGTACATCACCATACCAGGAGTCATCTATTCTAAAATACTATTAGAATATTGTCAAAGTACCCACATTGGGAAACTACCCAAATCTAGATCTAAAACCGTAGATCTAGTAACCAGAATGTCTGATATTATATCCATGTCCTTTGTGAAGAACAACTGTGTAACAACCAAAGTACAACCGATCGTAGTATAGGAATTTTACTTCCTACTCTGTGTATGTCATCCAAATACCAGGACATCACACCCTACTACCTTCTTAACAGATCCATCCTCTATTCTGATGAAGTCAAAGCCATGACTGTTACATCAAAATTAGATGATCTTTCTCCGCTATAACTGCTCAAGTCTATAAATAGACATAAGCTACTTGCCCACTATGCTTCTGCTGCTCCCACTGACTACGACAACTCTCTGGCAGAATAATATATACGTACACTTCTAAAGCATGTTTAGAACGACGTTATACTTATCCTCTTGCTGGGTCTCATAGTCTGGAACAACAGCAGTGTCAAGTTTGGGTAAACAAGAACCTCCCTGTCACCGTCCTTGAGGCTACCGGAGTACCTCTCGGGTGTCTGAGGTTACCCACCATATCTGCGGAGTGGCTATTGGAATGTCAAAACCTGATTGAATATATAGGTCCTATTAAATTTTTCGTAATCGTTTGCGGTTCTGGAATCACTTCCAGTTCTACCATACTCCCACTACTATTTTCTGAAAAAATCCATTTTACTAAAACTGTGGCGAGTCAAGAACAATATCACTATTGATCTTCCAGATGGTAGAAAGTCAACCCTCGTCAAAGCCAGGGTCAACCCACAAACAGCCATTACAGAAACGTGCCTTGAGTTATCCAGTGTCTGGTTTTAAGCATAAGCTGGACAACTCCCCTTACCTTAACATCGTTAAGATATGAACCATTCTATATCCAATATAAAAACAGAGGCACTAATTTAATTGGAACCAGATTCAAATCATGCAGCTGTCTCCAGTGCATATCAACTTAATGGAAAAAGGCTAATCAGCATTGCTCAACTTAGAAATCCATTCAATTATGAGTAACCTGAAAGAGAAACGAGTTTCTCAAAACCATTACTATCAACTGAATACCAATCACAAGAATCTACATCTTCGATCTCTTTGAAGAATCCCGATACTTGTCATACCTGGTTCTTTACTTTATTCTTATACCCACAACTTCTCAAAACTTAGACTTTGTATTTCTACGAAACACTTGTCTAAAAACTAGAGAAGTCACAAGTAAATAGAACATAGTACGAGGACCAACCCTTTTGTCCTGATGGACACTAGACAACATACAATACTCTGTATAAGTCCGCTGAGTTGAATAACTCAAAACTTGTGCATTGTAGCTTGAAGACTGTACCCAGGCGATTTCCTTAAAATATCACCAATTACAACGAATTCCGATATAATGAGGATGATCACCAAATTCCCAATAACTTACTCCCACTTATCATCTGTAAAACTATACAGATATAAGAATGAAACCTGGTAAATACATACCCTGGAGTAAGTATGTAATCGGAAAATCAGTTTACAATTAACAATGCACAGTTAAACTGAAACATGAAAATGTTTCGTAGGGGTATTCTGGTATTCTTAGTAATGCCTCTTTCATAATCCAATTCATGACCGTAACCGTATATTTCTTTGCCATCTCTCCAAATCTTTTTATTTGTTTTTAGTCATTTCCTTCTGTACACCATCGTTAGGCTAAATGGTTTTCTTCCTTCCCTACCGTTCGGCACCAGCCTATGGTTTGGAAGAAGACTATCCAGTAAGCATAATAGGTGTACCCTCCTAATCCTAGGAGTACTCGCAACTTGAGAGAAGGTGATGATAAAAGACAATCTGAATAATACCTTATTCTATTTCTCCCGAACTGGGGAAAAAGCAAAGGTGAAATCGGAGTGGTGATGAAGTACGTGGTTTAGTCGTGAAAGATAACAGTCGCAATTTACTTTGCCCTCTTTCCAATTCCTTTATTTTGTCTTTACATATTACCTTATGCACACCCTACTTAGGCTAATTGGTTTTCTTCATTCCCTACCTTTCGGCACTAGCTTATGGTTTGGAATAAGACTATCCAATAAGCGTAATAGGTGTACCCTCCTAAACTAAGGAGCCCTTGCAACCTGAGAGAAGGTGATAATAAGAGACAACTGAATAAACTAATTCTAGTTCTCCTGAACCTGGATCCATCCTCAAAGAAGTCCCTTCGAGTTCGTATATAACCATACGATGGATCTATCCAATGGAAGTGGATATCCGTAGTAATACGGGGTGTTCTGAGAAATACAAAGGGTAAAAGAAGGAGCGGCAATGACTTATGCAACTCGGACAATCCAAAAGCCAGTATTTTAAGAAGGTTCGGTCAACTTTGGTCACTGAGTCATAGTCTAGGGTCGGTCAAAGGTCGCTGCCAAAGAGAGAGAGAAAAGAAACACTCTGCGTGCACTCTAACCTAGATCAGAATGGTTATCACTTTATCTAATCAGGAAACCTCCCACTCTTATCTCAAATTCTCCTCCAAACCAGAAAGAAGAATTAGTCGGGATCACCCGAAGAGTAAACCAACTCATCAGTGAGAATCGGGATCCAACTATCATCGCATGATAACTTGATGGAAGCCACTCAAGTTATCACACTCCAGAAGGTATGCGCTTGCTTGGCAAGTTTCCTGTATGTTTGAAACTCCCGATGTAATTTTTGCCCCATGCTCTTATAACCTTGGCGAAGGTCAAAATGTCATAAGTCACATGTCAAGTTCTATCCATCATTATCCAGGTTAATTTGAACCCACCCGCACATGCCCTTGGCGAAGGTCAAAATGGCAGAACGACTGTCCTAAACCAACTCATCTATCTATGCAACAAATGAATACCCAGCAGCTACCAAACACTATGACTTGGCGAAGGTCAAAATACATAGCTTGAATACTACTAAATACCCAAAAGAAATGACGGAGGGCTACGGCTGGTTTTTGGCGAAAAACCTTTAACGTAATGAACTTGATCTCGTTGAAGGAACCTGATAGCTTTTTATAAAATATAGTGGCGAAAACCTTTTGCTAAAGAGGTCACTCCCGGTGAAGGGATCTCGGCTCTTTCCTCGTGGAATGAGGTGCAGGATATTCACACTGAATACCGCGATGCAAAGCAACTTGTAATCGACTATAGTAAAGTTACTACCCTGACGTAAACTTCTGCCCAAGGGGTCACTCCCGGTGAAGGGATCTCGGCCCTTGCCTCGTCGAATGAGGTGCGGGATATTCTAACTGAATATCACTATGAAAAACAAAAGGAAACATCTTTGTAATAACACTTTTTAAAATTTGTTCCAACAACATCAAATATAGGTTTGTTTTATCCTTGCATTGATAAGAATCAATGCAGTCCCATCAATCAATCACACCAGAAAAGAACGAAATAAAATGTACGTATATGCCATCTGCATTCGCCACTGGGTCCCGTCATCACCCATTAGGTTACTTAACTAACGACAGAGCGGGGGTTGGACTAGCGCGGGTGTAAAACATATACAACATCTAATAGTATATATACCAATATACAATAATCGCTCCAGGCGTGATAATATGCAACATTACAGAAAAGTAATAAGCATCACAGAACAATACAGATAATCTGGGATCCCCAGGTTTCACAGAGCCGCTGCTGAAACCCGACGTTCCCCTGGTCGTGTGGATAGCCTGTGCAATGAAACCTAGACCCTTACGGGTGTAGCAAGTTACCCGCCAAAACCTGAAGCGAGGTAGTCCCCACAACATAGTGAATGGAACACCCGACACTCCACGGAATCCGGTAAATTGAGCACCCCTCCTTGGGTCAACCTGTACCCCCTACGAGTGCGGCGAACAGTCTGCCAATTCTAGAGTGAGGTCCCACTGCCTCTCAAAGCCATGGGATACAGACCCGTTGCCCTCCAGAACCCGGCTATCCGTGCACTCCTTCGCGGGATAAACCTAGTACAGAAATAAAAATATGTACAACGGGTACATCGACCTCGACCCGGTCGTGCCCCAAAAGAATATTATACAAACAGGCAGTGACGGCAGTCCACATGTTGGATGCTCGCCCCGCAATATCAAATATACAAATAAGTCCAAACTGCACTATCATTGCACCCTGCTATCCACCACGACAAATCCGCAACATCACAGTACAACACAGAACATCAACGCGAATGTCACGTTCGCAAACCCGTCTAAAAGAACTATAGCAATCAGACGCGGTTTACCGATCAAATGACATTCCCGGTCGGAGATATAAAGTAAATACTGCATACTAACAGGTTTAAAATTTCGATCGACTAAATTTCCCGAAGTGGGCCCCACGTACATCTGCTGTACAGTAACAAAATTTGGGCCCAAAAGAACTATACCAAAAACCACATTTTCCAAAATTCAGCTCACTGTGAAAAATTGATGCACTGTTCCCACTAAAGCGCCGCGGTTCCGCGGTGCACTTGTGGGATCAAGTGCCCAATTTTCATCCGTATGCTTAAAAAATCCTGCTTGTTTTTCTGTGATATGTAAAATTATTTTTAGGCCCTTTTAAAAATCGACAGAAACTTAAGCACTTGAAAATTGTGATTTCGGAAATTCCGTTCGATCGATCTTTTAAACGCGTTAGCACAAGTTAGTATAGCTTAATGGTGAGGCTCTGATACCACTGTAAGTCCACGGTAGCGCCCCGGCCGTCTAACAGACGCCAAATGCGGAACAAAAACTTTTTACTGTAAGGTTAGAATAGCACCCAATGAAGTGTTTTGAAGCATCACATGACCCAAAGTTATAATTTTTAAGGTGCTAAACTAACATGCAAAGGGATCGATCCTAGAAAATTAGGGTTATTAAACTTTAAGCTAGTAAAGTTAAGGGTTTGAAGGCTACAACCTTTGTAGCTCCCCTTCGCTGGACTCCTTGGTCTCTAAGGTGTTGAACGAAGGTCCTTTTGATGTCCCCTTGTGTCCACGACGATCCACCACGGAGATATCCGTCCAAGCTCGCAACTTCGACAAACCGAAGAGAACACTCTAAACAAAGCGGCTAAGCTTGTGTAGAATGATGTTGTGGTTAGGTTTCTCACTTCAAAAACCTATCTTTGAATGGTATTTGATCACTAGAAAGAACTAGAGAGCAAAAGAGCAAGAGGAAGAAGATGGTGGCAATTTTTTAACAAGAGATAAAAAGATAACCATGAGTTAAGCAAGAGAAAGAAATATATATCACTATATATATTTAATTCCTTCTTGACTTCAACCATGATTAAATGATAGATAGTTAATTTAACTTGGGTTTAGAATGATAAAAAGAAGGATAACCATAGGTTAGTGGTAGTTGAGCTAGGTTAGGTTAGAAGAAGAGTGTGGAAACTAACATGATTATCCTTTTCTTTTTCATTTAACTTTAAAACCAAAATTAAATAATTATCCATTATTTAATCCATGGTGTAAGTCTTGCATTGCCACCATTTCCATATGCTAACAACCATGATGGATGGGTGTATGTATGTATGCATGTATGCACATTCACATGTGCATGAAACTAGAATGAAAATAAAGAAACACATGCATGCATGCTTACATCCATCAAACCCTAGAAAGGTTTCAAGTGAGATAACTTATGGTTAGATGATAAATCAACACTTAATTTATCAATCCAGTCATATCTCATACGACCCCACCAAAAGTAGGCCACCCGATCAATGTTCGGTATCATATACGCACATTTCAATCGGGTGCATGCGCATATCGCATACGCGCACCACAACGTTTCGCCTGGACTGGGTAACTCCTTTGTGGGACTCTAAGACTCGTCAATACGCCGGCAGAGGGTAATGATCATATCAAGTACCCTCAAGCCGCAAGCGGTCAGCTAAACGTAACGGCCGCCCGGGTATTGAGCGATCAGAAGACAACAAGCGAACCTGCTACAACTCCCGTCGAGCCATCCGGCAACACTACCGTACAGTCCGGTCTCTTCATCAGATATGCTGCATATCGAGCCTAGGGATGGTCACGTCGACCCCAATAACTCAATAAGTCGTGTCGGTGAATGGTCTATAACAGATTGAGAAACTACTGATAACACTTATCAGCAAATCTCAGCAGCCCTGGCCAGGGACTTGCTGTTATAACCAGTCGAGCACAGCACAGCATCTACTCCCAATACCGGGAGAGACGAAACCCCTCCTATCGCTCATTGCCTTCGTGTGTCTCGGGACTGTACCCAACGGCCACCTGTTTGCACGACTCAGTAGAGCCGTGGTAGGGTGGCAATCAAAGTACAGTGGGAGAACACACAAGACTCCATGACGATCTCGGGTCTACAGACTAACCTGTACCAGTGTCACCTGAGAACTTCTATCCGACGATAGATATAATTCCATATAGGAGTTCTCGGTGAGTCCGTCCAGTGTACCCAGTCAGCACTGAGCACCCGTATATGATCTTGATGTCAAACATCGATGAATGTGGGAACATCCATCGCCCATCACATGGGTCTAGTATCATATACGCTAGTCTACTCTGGTATATCGATGCCCCGTCTCGATACACCTCCGACTAGGGACATTTTAGGATATGCTTATAGACTACAAATGTCCCACTAGTATGATCTCTATCATAATCAGAGTAGTCAAGCAGATATCCTTGGGGCTTTATCAGCATGTATGAATGAATAAAAGCATGATCAAATCAACATGTCAGATAAAGAATAACCAGATAGCATACTATCATGTCGAGCAAGAATGCAAACTGAATATATATATACATGTATAGATACATCCACTATCACATAATGGCCTCTAGGGCATACATATATCCAACAATCTCCCACTTGCACTAAGGCCAGTTATTGGCGTATCTCATACCCAACATCTCAAAAAGTCGCTCATGCTGTGGCTGAGGGAGGGCCTTGGTGAGTGGATCCGCGACGTTGTTCTTTGTGTCAACTCTCTTAATCTCGATCTCGCGGCGATCTACAATCTCCCGGATCAAATGAAAACGCCTCAGGATGTGTCTGGACCGCTGATGGGATCTGGGCTTCTTGGCTAACGCCATCGCCCCATTATTGTCACAATACAAAGGTATTGGATCAATAATGGTTGGAACTACTCCTAGCTCCGAGACGAACTTCTTCATCCAGACGGCTTCCTTGGCGGCATCATTTGCAGCAATGTACTCAGCTTCCATCGTAGAGTCTGCAACGGTATCCTGTTTGGAACTCTTCCAACTTACCGCCCCTCCATTGAGGGTAAATACAAACCCTGAGATAGATTTGCTGTCATCCTTATCGCTCTGGAAGCTCGAATCGGTAAAGGCCTCCATTTGGAGATCTTTAGTCCTTCGTAAGTACTTAAGAATGTTCTTCACAGCTGTCCAGTGGTTCTCCCCTGGGTTGGATTGATACCTGCTTACAACACTAAGTGCATAAGCTACATCTGGGCGTGTACATAACATCGCATACATTATAGACCCTACTGCCGAAGCATAAGGTATAATGCTCATGCGAGCTCTCTCTTCATCGGTCTTTGGACAAGAATCCTTGGAGAGAGTGACTCCATGGCAAGCGGGTAAGGCACCCCGCTTGGAGTCTTCCATACTAAACCTCTTTAGGATGGTGTTGATATACCTGGTTTGGGACAATCCCAATAACTTTTTGGATCTATCCCTATAGATCCTTATGCCCAGGATGTATGTGGCATCACCCAGGTCCTTCATGGAGAACCTTAGTGATAAGAATGATTTGACCGACTGTAGCATAGGAATATCATTTCCTATCAGAAGAATGTCATCCACGTACAATACGAGGAATGTGACAGCTCTTCCTACAGCCTTCTTATAAACACAAGGTTCATCTGGATTTTTGATGAAATCAAACTCTTTGATAACATCATCGAAACAGATGTTCCAACTCCGAGATGCCTGCTTCAACCCATATATGGATTTAAGCAATCTACATGCTTTCTCGCTGCTCCCACTGTCAATGAAGCCCTCTGGCTGATCCATATAAACGCATTCTTCTAAATTTCCATTTAGAAATGCTGTTTTAACGTCCATCTGCCAGATTTCATAGTCGTAGTGAGCAGCAATAGCAAGTAGGATCCGAATGGATTTAAGCATGGCTACGGGCGAAAAAGTTTCGTCATAGTCCAAACCTGGTCTTTGACGAAAACCTTTCGCCACAAGTCTTGCCTTATAGGTCTCTACCTGCCCATCCACACCAATCTTTCTTTTAAAGATCCATTTGCACCCTACAGGTTTTACCCCAGGGGGTACAACGTCCAAAGTCCATACTTTGTTGGTGTACATAGACTCCATTTCGGATCTCATGGCATCCAGCCACTTCACTGAGTCACCACTCGTGATAGTCTGCTGAAAACTGGTAGGATCATCATCATCCATGATGCAATCTTCTCCGTTACCATCAATGAGGAAACCGTAGTACCTCTTCGGTGGGCGAGAAGTCCTACCAGACCTACGGAGTGGCCGAGGTTCTTCAGTTTCTGTTGCAACAGCCGGTTCAACCAAATCGTCATTTGTAGTTTGTGTCTCCAGAACCTCTTCTAGATCTACCACCTTGCCATCATCTTTATCTGTGAAAAACTCTTTTTCCAAGAATGTGGCATACTGAGAAACAAACACTTTTTGTTCCTCTTTGTGGTAGAACAGATATCCATAAGAATTCTTTGGATATCCCACAAAGTTACACATGACTGACCGTGTCTCGAGTTTGTCCGGATTCTGTTTTTTAACATAGGCCGGGCAACCCCAAATCTTAATTCTCTTAAGAGATGGTCTCTTCCCATTCCATATCTCATATGGCATGGTAGACACGGCTTTGGTCGGAACCCTGTTTAGCAGAAACGCTGCAGTCTCCAATGCATGCCCCCAAAACGAGACTGGTAACTCAGCGTCACTCATCATGGACCGGACCATATCTAATAGGGTCCTATTCCGTCGTTCTGACACACCGTTGTGCTGTGGTGTGTAAGGAGGAGTGAGCTGAGAGAGAATCCTATTCTCTTTTAGGAAGTTTGCAAATTCTGTACTGAGATACTCTCCACCTCGATCTGATCGAAGCATCTTAATACTCAAGCCGGTTTGTTTTTCTACTTCTTGTTTATATTCAACGAATTTCTCGAAAGCGTCGGACTTGTGCTTTAATAAAAATACATGACCGAATCTTGAGAAATCGTCGGTGAATGTAATGAAGTATGAAAAACCGCCTCTAGCCTGTGTAGACATTGGCCCACATACATCACTATGTATGAGGCCAAGGAGCTGAGTAGCTCTTTCTCCGTGTCCGGTAAACGGAGTTTTGGTCATTTTACCCTTGATACAAGACTGGCAAGTCGTATAAGATTTATATTCAAAAGAGTTTAAATATCCACCTTTGTGTAACCTGTTTAGTCTTGTTTCGTTAATATGACCAAGTCTACAATGCCAAAGAAAAGCTTCATTTAATTCTGAAAGTTTTCTTTTATTAGTGTGTTGTATACTGAAAACTGTGTGTTGATTTAGGACATATATTCCGTTATTAAGCGTACCATACCTAACCAACATTTGATTTAGGTGAATGTTCATAACATTGTTCTGCAACACAAAATTATATCCTTCATTGTCCAACAAAGAAACGGATATTATATTACATAGCATACTTGGTACAAAATAACATGGATTCAAAATCAAAATACATCCAGATGGCAACCCCAAGTGATACTCTCCCACTGCGACTGTATGTACATTGGAACCATTTCCAACGCGGAGAGTATGGTCACCTGTCTTCAAAACCTTGCTATTTCTCAGCCCCTGCATAGAATTGCAAATGTGAGAACCTGAACCGGTATCCAATACCCAGGAAGCAGAGTTTATAGAAAAACAGTTTTCAGTCACAAACGCACCTGAAGCAGAAGCATCACCATGCTTCTTCTTGAGACTTAGGTACTCCGTGCAATTGCGCTTCCAATGTCCTGTCTTGTGGCAATGAAAACACTCGCCTTTCCCTGGGTCTCCAGCCGTGGACTTTCCCTTTCCCTTCACCTTTTTGACTCCGCCCTTAGGATTAGTGGGTTTCTTCTTTTTCTTTCCCTTGGCCTTAGCTTTTGGGCGAGAAGAAGAAGACTGTCCAATGGTCATAACGGGAGTCTTCGCTGACTTCATAGTTCTCTCTGCACTCCTTAACATATTAAGGAGTTCAGGGAGGTCCTTCTCCATGCCATGCATGTTGAAGTTCACTATGAACTGAGCAAAGGTGGAGGGGAGGGACTGCAGAATAATATCGATATATTGTTCATTGTCCATTGTCCATCCAAGGTCCTCAAGCTCTTCTATAAGAGCTATCATCTTCAACACATGGTCTCCTACTGGTGTGCTAGGGGCCATTCGCATCTGAAACAGTTTCTTTGATGCTTCGTATCGTAATACGCGGGATTGCTCCCCATACAACTCCTTTGTATGGAGAAGTATCCCGTGAATGTCCATGTCCTCGTGCTGCTTTTGATGTGTGTTATCCATCGATGCAAGCGCGAGGCATGTGGCCGTGGCACAGTCAGCGTCCCATGTCTTGCGGACTTCAATGTCCGCAACTGAGGATTTTGGACCTGGGACGGGCGGGGCTGAAGCCGTGAGGACATATGATACTTTATCATAAGTCAAGGCGATCTTCAGATTCCTTAGCCAGTCTTTATAGTTGGTCCCATTCAGTTTGTTTTTATCTAGTAGAAGCTTAAGTCCAGTCATTGGTATCTGCCATTAAGAGAGAGAAAAGAATACACTCAGCGAAAGCTCTTGCATAGATCAGATTGGTTTATTATCTTGTCTAATCGATGTTTCCCACTGCTTTTTATCAAGTTTTTCTTTCAAACCTTAAAAAGAAAAACTAGCCAGGATTAATTACAGTCTACAACTTCGCTAACCGTTCAGCCAGGCCAGTGTCGGTACTTTGAGGGAGGTTCCCCGTGCTTTCGCACGGACCTAATTAGAGTAAACCTCGTTTTCCCAGAGGCGGAGCCCCGTTAACACCTTTCTAGACACCTAATGAGTTAGCTAATTGTAAACTGTAAAACTCTCCTAGGAGCAACTATTGCCCACAGTGGGATCGAGATCCAACCATCACATGGAAGGTATGCAATCTCATTGCAAATTTCAACACTTGAAATTCCCGATGTAATTTTTACCCCTAGTACTTATGACCTTAACTATAGTCAACAAATCATAAGTACCAGTCAAGTTATACCCGTCATTTCTTGATCAATTAGACCCACCCATATGACCCTTAACTATGGTCAACAAAGTCGTATGAATGTCCTAATTAATCTGCATCATATGCAGTGTAGGAAGACATCACTTAGCTACCGTACACTACGCCTTAACTAAAGTCAACAAACGTAGCACGAATACTAAGTACTCTACTTCCTAAAATGATGGAGGGTTGCGAATGATTTTTAAGAAAATCTTTAACGCTTTGAACTTGATATCGTTGTAGAATCAAACAGTTTTCAAAAGGAGTGGCTTAAGCTCCGCAGTTTTGAAATGTAGCTTTTTCACAAATAGCCGAGTAGTTTTTAAATCCGATTCTACAACATCTTTTTAGGTTTATTTTCTTTACATTAATCACATTAATGTAATCCCATCATTTAAGTCCTTAAGCTAATCACAGAAAAGAAACGAAAATAACACGTACGCTTATGCCATCCGCATTCGCCGCAATGTTCCGTTATGCACCGTTAGGTTACTTAACTAACGGCATACCGGGACGTGACTAGCGCGGGTGTAAAACATAAGCAACGTCTACTATATATCATATATATAATATGTCATTCGTCTCAGATATCACAGAACACAGGCAGCAGAAACATAGATATAACGTGGGATATCCTAGGACGTCCGTATTTAGTATTTAGCCAGAATAGAAAATACGGATTCCACAGTCGCGATGAATAGCCAAGCCCACACCCTGGACCCCTACGAGAGCGGCAAGTGACCCTACCAATCCTGGAGTTTAGGAGACCCGGTCTCGACTCCTCGAGATGGCCTCCCACTGAACCCCAGAACCCGGTCATCTGTGCTCCCCTCCTTGGGTCCATCCTAATGCGGAAAAGTAAACAATATACAACACTGGTGACACAACCGCAACCTGGAAGTGCCCCAAATAAAATAATATTACATTACATTTGAATTTACATGAATGAAAATATAAAACTCTCATCTCACAAAAACCCCCCGGCTATTCGATCGCGACAATCCTGCACATCATATCTCAGCAACACATAATATCACATATCATCAACGTAAGTAAGTATGCGTACCCCGATTGTCGTTGATGTATAGCAACGAAACCGGCGATATCTAACATACTACACTTACGGTCACAGAAAAGAAAGTGTAAAACTACAATATTTGGAATCCAGATTCTCTTTAGACATCATAAATGCGAAATATCACATATTTCGTATTTCATGCCTAAACTATATGAATTCCACATATTGTATCACATTCCAGACAAACAGACAGTATTAAAGTTTTCGAACGAACGATCAAGCACCCAAGATTCACTAAAGCTCAACACTTGAGCAGGGTTCAAAAATCCGGAGTGTGACACAGTAGTAGCGGTCCAGCCGTAGAAGGGTCAAGCCAACGCCTCACATGTGGCACGCCGTACTGCCCCAAACCCTAAGGTTCAAAGGGCAGTTCGAGACGGTCACATAATCGAGTTAAGGTTTGTTGTCTTCTAGAGGGACCACCGAAAAAAGACTTGCACGTATCTCCAAAGTATTTAAACCCCGTGAATAGTGAGTAAATGATACTCGTTCAAACACTTCAATACTTTCTAATTTACCCGGAAAAGCTACGAAATGAAAGTCCCGATCGAATTGACGAGTCCAACACCATCTCCAGAATTTTTCAAAACCAAATACAGATTAAAAATATCCAAAAATTTATACATGCAGAACCAAAAATTACAGAAGAAAAATTATCCATTAATTCATATATAAGGCCGCGGAACCGCGGCCTAAGCAAGCTTAGGCCGCGTTTCCGCGGCAAGAAACACTGTTCATTGGATCAATTTTCTGCCGTAATCCTTATTTTTCCCTGCTTTATTTTTTACATATTTTTAATTCTGCAAAATGTCAAAATTTAGAAAATTTCCAGAGAGCATCCCATAATATCGTATTTTTGTCCGATCGGGGTTTTCACTTCGTAAAAACGTCGCCTAATGTTCTAGGTCGGCTCTGATACCAATGTAAGGTTAGTATAGCACCCAATGAAGTGTTTTGAAGCATCACATGACCCAAAGTTATAATTTTTAAGGTGCTAAACTAACATGCAAAGGGATCGATCCTAGAAAATTAGGGTTATTAAACTTTAAGCTAGTAAAGTTAAGGGTTTGAAGGCTACAACCTTTGTAGCTCCCCTTCGCTGGACTCCTTGGTCTCTAAGGTGTTGAACGAAGGTCCTTTTGATGTCCCCTTGTGTCCACGACGATCCACCACGGAGATATCCGTCCAAGCTCGCAACTTCGACAAACCGAAGAGAACACTCTAAACAAAGCGGCTAAGCTTGTGTAGAATGATGTTGTGGTTAGGTTTCTCACTTCAAAAACCTATCTTTGAATGGTATTTGATCACTAGAAAGAACTAGAGAGCAAAAGAGCAAGAGGAAGAAGATGGTGGCAATTTTTTAACAAGAGATAAAAAGATAACCATGAGTTAAGCAAGAGAAAGAAATATATATCACTATATATATTTAATTCCTTCTTGACTTCAACCATGATTAAATGATAGATAGTTAATTTAACTTGGGTTTAGAATGATAAAGAGAAGGATAACCATAGGTTAGTGGTAGTTGAGCTAGGTTAGTTTAGAAGAAGAGTGTGGAAACTAACATGATTATCCTTTTCTTTTTCATTTAACTTTAAAACCAAAATTAAATAATTATCCATTATTTAATCCATGGTGTAAGTCTTGCATTGCCACCATTTCCATATGCTAACAACCATGATGGATGGGTGTATGTATGTATGCATGTATGCACATTCACATGTGCATGAAACTAGAATGAAAATAAAGAAACACATGCATGCATGCTTACATCCATCAAACCCTAGAAAGGTTTCAAGTGAGATAACTTATGGTTAGATGATAAATCAACACTTAATTTATCAATCCAGTCATATCTCATACGACCCCACCAAAAGTAGGCCACCCGATCAATGTTCGGTATCATATACGCACATTTCAATCGGGTGCATGCGCATATCGCATACGCGCACCACAACGTTTCGCCTGGACTGGGTAACTCCTTTGTGGGACTCTAAGACTCGTCAATACGCCGGCAGAGGGTAATGATCATATCAAGTACCCTCAAGCCGCAAGCGGTCAGCTAAACGTAACGGCCGCCCGGGTATTGAGCGATCAGAAGACAACAAGCGAACCTGCTACAACTCCCGTCGAGCCATCCGGCAACACTACCGTACAGTCCGGTCTCTTCGTCAGATATGCTGCATATCGAGCCTAGGGATGGTCACGTCGACCCCAATAACTCAATAAGTCGTGTCGGTGAATGGTCTATAACAGATTGAGAAACTACTGATAACACTTATCAGCAAATCTCAGCAGCCCTGGCCAGGGACTTGCTGTTATAACCAGTCGAGCACAGCACAGCATCTACTCCCAATACCGGGAGAGACGAAACCCCTCCTATCGCTCATTGCCTTCGTGTGTCTCGGGACTGTACCCAACGGCCACCTGTTTGCACGACTCAGTAGAGCCGTGGTAGGGTGGCAATCAAAGTACAGTGGGAGAACACACAAGACTCCATGACGATCTCGGGTCTACAGACTAACCTGTACCAGTGTCACCTGAGAACTGCTATCCGACGATAGATATAATTCCATATAGGAGTTCTCGGTGAGTCCGTCCAGTGTACCCAGTCAGCACTGAGCACCCGTATATGATCTTGATGTCAAACATCGATGAATGTGGGAACATCCATCACCCATCACATGGGTCTAGTATCATATACGCTTGTCTACTCTGGTATATCGATGCCCCGTCTCGATACACCTCCGACTAGGGACATTTTAGGATATGCTTATAGACTACAAATGTCCCACTAGTATGATCTCTATCATAATCAGAGTAGTCAAGCAGATATCCTTGGGGCTTTATCAGCATGTATGAATGAATAAAAGCATGATCAAATCAACATGTCAGATAAAGAATAACCAGATAGCATACTATCATGTCGAGCAAGAATGCAAACTGAATATATATATACATGTATAGATACATCCACTATCACATAATGGCCTCTAGGGCATACATATATCCAACAATTACAACTGGCGCTATCACATACTATAACCCGGATCTGTCATTAAAGCTAAACTAACAAACTACAAAGGGGGTAGAAAGGTTATACCGAACGATCCGAGTCCTTCGGTCTTCAACCATCATCCCATGCTTGTTGCGGCTGATCCGATCTCCTGAATCTACAGTCTCGTCGTTCAGGTGGCACCACGTCGACGGATCTTTAAACGGGCTCCCGCCTCTGAACCGAGGCAACTCGATCGTCAAGTTTGCTAAAAGAGATGACCAAGATGAAGTAGAGAATGAGTAGAACACTTTGTCTCGTTACGTCCAAGTCTATGGACGAACGGTTAATGAAGTTGCCTTTTGGATCGAATGGAAAAGAGAAATCGATCACATCTAATTTCTATGCACCAAAACTTATATCTTTTTTCCAAATAACAACCATGATCTTCAAGCAAGAGGGGCCGGCCACTATATAGCAAGAGGGAGGTGAGGGAAGGAGAGAGGAGGGGGTGACCACAAGGATATGAAGCTTATCATAACAATAATACAAAGAATGAGTCATACAACACCTAGTATGAACACAAGCAAACCAATCACAATTAACCTAGTCACCTTGTCATTAAATGCACCATTAATGACCTAATGACACACAAGCCTTGTCACCCTCTCTAAAACCTTCTAGAACACTGACTCAGCTCATCAAGAAAAGATAGATCCGTATTTAACCGACTGTTAAATACGGCTGATGGAAAACTGGAAACTGGAAACTTCCAAAACTGATCCTGAAACGAATTTCAGGATAACCCCGTAATGGTATAAACATACCCGCATTTGTATTACGACCGAATACAAATGCATCTGAGACAAATGTATTATATCTACACAGTATAATACTCGGATCCGGCTTAAATCAAAGCTGACCAGTATTATCTGTCCGAAAAACGACACGTGCGAAAACGCACGTGCTTTTTCCGAACCCTGCCATATCACCATACGGGCTCTACAACGTTTCGCCCGAACTTGGGAAAGTGTCTGTGGGGGACTCTAATGACTCATCAACACATCGGCACTGGGTATAACCCCTAGCACGTCAGAGGTACAAGCTGTACGTAACGGTTTGCCTATGTATTGATTGGAAAGGAAGCTGACGAGCGAACTCATCCATAAACCCTACTGAGCCTGACAGTGACAATGTATATACAGTCCGGTCCGTGCGTCTAAAGAGTATCGCATATCGAGTCTAATGGGGTGGATAAAGTCAGACCCCTAATAACGTGATAAATCGTGTCGGCATGAAGCCCATCACCACCTGAGAAACTACTGATCCAAATCAGTAATTCTTCACTACCTCGGCCGAGGATTCCTAGTGATGGCCACCCGTGCACTGCGCGACATCAACCCCCAATACCGGGAGAGAAGAATCCCCGACGATCCGCTCAATTGCCTCCAATGTGGCTCGGGACTGTACCCAACTAAAACCTGTTTGCACAACTCCTTTGAGCGTGGTAGGGTAGTAATCTAAGCACACTGGGAACTCACATGAGATAAATGACGATCTCAGGTCGATGAACTAACCTGTACACATGTCACCAGGGAACTGCTATCTGACGATATGTATAATACCAACTAGCAGGTTCCCGACGAGTCCTGTCCGGTGTACTCATAACCCAATGAGCACTTGTATACATCTTAGGTGATCAAACTGACACCAGTGGCCTGTGAGACCGGCCACCGCCCCTCGTCGGGGTCTCGACTGTATACACTAGTCTACTCTGGAGTATCGATGCTCTGTCTCGAAACTTCCACGACTAGGGACACTTTAAGGATGTGCTTACAGACCCCAGCTCCCACGTATATGATTGCCATCATACTGCTGGTAGTCAAGCAAGAATCCTATGGGCTCTATCATCACGCAATAGTGAACTAAACCATGTATACGATGATAAAAACAAACCAGATAGCATACTATCATCTTGAGCAAGACTGTCATATCGGTATAGGTCCTTCCGCAATCATTGCAATCACGCACCTGCGATCCAATAATTGACTTTGAGGGCACTATCTCCAACACTAAATGGTTAGGTTAATAAAAAATCTAAGGTGAAGACAAAGGTAGTGGACTTTGTCAAAGTATAACAAGCTTCTACAAGCTTCATGCTCTTTCCAAAATTCCACCAATTTTGTAATTACCTTAAATAATTATAACCCACCATAAAAATAGAATGGTGTATGTCTTGTACACCCATGTCATGTGTATCATCAACCATGATACTAAAAGAAAACACATTTTAATATATATCACATATATATCAAAGTTGTGTTCATGTGAGAAAAAACCTAAAGCGAACAAGTGTTAGTAAATGTAAACTAGTATATCTAATATACAATTATACACTTAATTATTAAATCAACACTTGACTTAATAATCCGGTCATATCTCATATAACCGACTAACATCCATTGTATCGCCTTATCGAATCAACACTTGATTTGATAACCCGGCTATATCATATATAACCGACCGATACAAAAAGTCGCGAGAATAGAATACGGTATCACATACACACATTATTCTCGGTCTTGCACATATCACATATGCGCTCCTATTTCGTTTTGCTTGAGCCAGTAAAACCTCTATGTAGGACTCTAAATACTCGTCAATACGCCGGCAGTAGGTGATGATCACATCAAGCACCCACAAGCCGTCAGTGGTACTAGCTGGACGTAACGGCTACCCGGGTATTGAGCGATCAGAAGATCAGCAAGCAAGCCCGCTCCAACTCCTGTAAAAGCCTACAGGTAACACTTCCCGTACAGTCCGGTCTCCTCGTCTGATATGTCGCATATCAAGTCTAGGGGTGGTAAACGTCAGACCCCAATAACCGATAAGTCGTGCCGATGTGAGGCTCATAACGGGTCGAGAAACTACTGGTAACACTTACCAGTAAATCTCTAATCATCCCTGGCCAGGGACTTCCCTGTTACGGCCAATCGAGCACAGCGCAACATCAACCCTCAATACCGGGAGAGACGAAACCCCTCCTATCGCTCATTGCCTCCATGTGACTCGGGACTGTACCCAAAAACCACCGTTTTGCATGCCCTCATGGACATGGTAAGGTGGAAATCAAAGCACAGTGGGAATCACACAAGGCTCTATGACGATCTCGGGTCTACAGACTAACCTGCACAAGTGTCACCAGAGAACTGCCATCTGACGTGAGGCATAATACCATCTGGGAGTTCTCGGCGAGTCCGTCCAGTATACCCAGTCTCCACTGAGCACCCGTATACCATCTCTGATGTCAAACACCAATGGATATGGGATCATCCATCGCCCATCTCATAGGTCGAGAAGCGTATACGCTAGTCTACACTGGTATATCGATGCCCTGTCTCGATACACCCACGACTAGGGACCTTGAAGGATGTACTTATGGACGACCATGTCCCCACTAGTATGATCCGCATCATAGTCCAGGTAGTCAAGTACACATCCTAAGGGCTTTACCAACATGTAACTATAAGACAGTATAAAGAGACAAGTATACATGTTAACGTAAAGAGCAACCAGATAGCATACTATCATATCGAGCAAGAAAGTCCTCTCTATATATGACCAAGCATCCAATATAATATACATCATCTGTACAATACTGGCCTCTAGGGCATACATACAACTAACAATCTCCCACTTGCACTAGGGCCAGCTGCTGTAGTATCGCGTACCAAGCATCCCGAAGAGTCTCTCAAACTGTATCTGGGGAATAGCCTTCGTGAGTGGATCCGCAGTGTTGTTCTTCGTGTGAACCCTCCTGACCTCGATCTCCCGGCGATCAACTATCTCCCGGATCAGGTGATACCGCCTCAGAATATGCCTAGATCGCTGATGGGACCTGGGTTCCTTGGCCAAAGCCACTGCTCCATTGTTATCGCAATACAAAGGTATTGGATGCTCAATGGATGGAACTACTCCAAGTTCAGTAATGAACTTCTTGATCTAGATAGCCTCTTTGGCAGCATCGTTGGCAGCGATGTATTCAGCCTCCATCGTCGAGTCTGCCACGGTTTCCTGCTTGGAACTCTTCCAGCTAACCGCCCCTCCGTAAAGGGTAAAGACAAATCCCAACCGCGACTTAGAGTCGTCCTTATCACTCTGGAAGCTCGAATCGGTAAAGGACTCCACTTGGAGTTCTCCGTTACCATACACCAAGAGCATCTCTTTAGTCCTTCGTAAGTACTTGAGAATGTTCTTCACAGCTGTCCAGTGACTCTCTCCAGGATAAGCTTGATACCTACTCACTACACTTAGTGAGTATGCTACATCGGGTCTGGTACATAGCATCGCGTACAGGATAGAGCCTACAGCCGAAGCATAGGGTATCCCTTGCATGCGAGCTCTTTCCAAATCAGTCTTGGGAGACATCTCTTTGGAGAGAGTGAGCCCTGAGATCGTGGGTAAAAACCCACGTTTGGACTCTTCCATACTAAACCTCTTTAGTATGGTGTTAATGTACCTGGATTGGGACAATCCTAATATCCGTTTAGATCTTTCTCTATAGATCATAATTCCCAATATGCAGAAGGCATCACCAAGATCTTTCATTGAGAATCTTTGTGATAAGAAGAGCTTGACCGATTGCAGCATAGGAATGTCATTTCCTATCAAGAGTATGTCGTCCACGTACAATACGAGGAAGACAACCTTACTCTCTGCCACCTTCTTGTAGATACAAGGTTCATCTACGTTTTTGACGAAATCAAACTCTTTGATAACGAGGTCAAAGAAGATGTTCCAACTACGCGATGCTTGCTTTAATCCATAAATGGATTTAAGCAGCTTGCACACCTTCCCGCTGCTCCCACTATCTACGAAGCCCTCTGGCTGAGTCATGTACACGCACTCTTCTAAATCACCGTTTAGAAAGGCGGTCTTAACATCCATTTGCCAGATTTCGTAGTCATGATATGCAGCGATGGCAAGCATGATCCGGATGGATTTAAGCATAGCCACTGGAGAAAAGGTTTCGTCATAGTCCACACCTGGTCTTTGACGAAAACCCTTTGCAACAAGTCTAGCTTTGAAAGTCTCCACTTTCCTATCTACACCAAGTTTTTTCTTGAAGATCCACTTGCTCCCAATGGGTTTTACCCCTTCAGGAGAAACTTCCAAAGTCCATACTTTATTGGTGTACATGGATTCCATCTCGGACCGCATTGCATCCAGCCATTTCACTAAGTCCCCACTCGTGATGGCCTGCTCGAAGCTAGTTGGGTCATCATCAACCATGATGCAATCCTCGCTCCCACCATCCATGAGAAAACCGTAGTATCTCTCAGGTGGGTGAGGAACCCTACTAGATCGGCGGAGTGGCTGGGGTTCATCGGGAACTACGGAATCCTCTGGTTCCACCAGATCTTCTGTTGCAGCTTTTGTAGCTGGAACCTCTTCCAGTTCCACCTCATGACCACTAATCTCTTTTGCAAGAAATTCCTTTTCTAAAAAGGTGGCATGCCGAGAAACAAATACCCTTTGTTCCTCAGTGTGGTAGAAGATATACCCTTGTGAATTCTTGGGATATCCTACAAATTTGCATAGAACAGACCGTGCCTCGAGTTTGTCCGGATTTTGTCGTTTGACATAGGCTGGACAACCCCATATCTTTACATAGTTAAGACATGGTCTCTTTCCTTTCCATATCTCATATGGAGTGGTAGGCACAGATTTGGTGGGGGCCATATTCAATAGATGTATGGCTGTCTCTAGCGCATACCCCAAGAAGAAAATAGGTAACTCAGCTGTGCTCATCATAGAGCGCACCATATCTAATAGGGTGCGGTTCCTCCGTTCTGATACACCGTTGTGCTGTGGTGTATATGGAGTAGTCAGCTGAGAGAGAATCCCATTCTCTTTTAGGAAGTCCAGGAATTCATTGCTCAAGTATTCACCTCCTCGATCAGATCAAAGGATTTTAATACTTTTCCCGGTTTGGTTTTCGACTTCTTGTTTATATTCTCTAAATTTCTCAAAAGCTTCAGACTTGTGTCTTATCAAGAACACATGTCCGTATCTTAAGAGATCGTCAGTGAATATAATGAAGTACGAAGAACCATCCCTGGCATGTGTAGACATGGGACCGCATACATCACTATGTATCAGTCCCAAGAGTTCGGTAACTCTTTCTCCGTGTCCCGTAAACGGAGTTTTGGTCATCTTGCCTTTGAGACATGACTGGCAAGTGTCATAAGATGAGAATTCGAACGGTTTCAAATATCCATCTTTATGCAACTTAGCTAGTCGTGTCGCATTGATGTGACCCAGTCTACAATGCCACAAGAAGGATTCGTTCAGTTCTGAACTCTTCCTCTTGTGTATGTTTGTTATACTCAGAACCGTTGATTGATTTAGAACATAAATGCCATTGCACAACGTGTCTGATCCAACCAACTTTTGGTTAAGGAAAATGTTCATAACAATATCCTGTAATACAAAATTATATCCCTCTTTACTCAACAAAGAAACCGATATAATGTTGCATATCAGGTTCGGAATGTAATAGCATTCGTTCAGAATCAATGTATTACCAGTTGGCAATATAAGGTGATATTCCCCGACGGTTTTAGCTGCAACAATTGCACCATTTCCAACCCTTATGTCTTTATCACCTTCTCCAAGTTCTCTACCTTTTCTAAGCCCATGTAACTGATTACATATATGGGATCCTGACCCGGTATCTAATACCCAGGACGTAGAGCAAATGGAGAAACAGTTCTCTGTAACGAACACACCCGAAGAAAATGCATCAACATGTACTTTCTTCATTCGGGTGGCATGGGAATCCTGGTATTCCCCTATATCCTGTTCAGTCCTATAACTCTTATAAGAAAGAACGGAACCAATGTTCCCCAGCACAGTATAACATGCGGGTTCGGTCAATAGATCCATATTATTATCTTGATTAAGGCATGATATGGTCGCTACCTGGAGAGAGAGAGAAGAAAACACTTTAGCGTATGCTCTTGCAAGATCAGATTGGTTATTATTTTATCTAATCAGGATGGCTCCCACTGTTTTTATCAAATCTTCCTTTAAACCCTAAAAGGAAAGACTAGCCGGGATTAATTACACCCTACAATTTCGCCAATCTTTCAGCCAGGCCAGTGTCGGTACTTTGAGAAAGGTTCCCCGTGCTTTCGCATGGACCTAATTAAAGTAAACCTCGTTTTCCCAGAGGCGTAACCCCGTTGACACCTTTCTAGACACCTACTTGATCGGCTAATTGTCCTGTGTAAAACTCTCCCAGGAGTAACAATTACTCACAGTGGGTATCGGGATCCAACTATTTCATAGAAGGTATGCAATCTCATTGCAAATTTCAACACTTGAAATTCCCGATAATATTTTTCCCCTAACGTGCTATGACCTTGACGAAAGCCAACAAACCATAGCCCGCTAGTCAAGTTCAACCCGTACATTTCTTGACTGAATTAAACCCACCCGCACGACCCTTGACGAAAGCCAACAAAGCCGTACGACTACCCTAATCCAGTCGCATCATATGCAGCAGATAAGCAGCATATAGCTACCGCACACTACACCTTGACGAAAGCCAACAAATGCAGCACGAATACTATATACAACTTATCTGAAATGACGGAGGGCTACGACAGGTTTTTCTGAAAACCTATTGCGTAATGAACTTGATATCGTTGTAGAATCATGTGAATTTTGAAATGGAGTGATTTTGAGGCTTTTATTAGTTTTGCTAAAGAGGTCACTCCCGGTGAAGGGATCTCGGCTCTTTCCTTATGGAATAAGGTGCATGATATATCATATACATCACTATGCAAAGCAAAACTCCAAAAGAAATCAAAAGACAAACCGCGTTTTGTAGCATCTGCCAGTTTTGCTAAAGAGGTCACTCCCGGTGAAGGGATCTCGGCTCTTTCCCCATCGAATAAGGTGCGGGATATATCATATATATCGCTATGCAAAGCAAAACTGTAGCTACCCTTTTTTGAAAAATTTGATTCTACAACATCTTTTATGTTTCTTTTCTTTCATTAATCAAATTAATGAAGTCCCATCATTTAAGTCACCTAAACATCACAGATAAATTCTACGTACACTTATGCCATCCGCATTCGCCTCGATGTCCTCTCGTGCACCGTTAGGTTAGGTAACTAACGACAGAGCGGGGCAGGGCTAGCGCGGGTGTAAAACATAAGTAACACCTATATAATATATCATATATACTATATACAGTATTTATCACAGCACATCAAATGATCACATCACAGATATCGCAGCAGAAGAAACATATGAAACATTGGATATACTAGGACGTCCGTGTTTTATTTTGGATTCCACGGTCGCGATGAATAGCCAAACCCACACCCCTAGACCCCTACGAGAGCGGTAAGCAACCCTACCAATTCTAGAGTTAGGAGACCCGGACTCGATGTAGGGTTCCTAGGCACCCTAATGAGGTCTCACAAGGCATCGATCATGCTAAATTAAAATTTTAACGATGCCGAGAAACCCGACTACGGATCGTCGGCTAGATGTCTAGGCGAAAAGTAAACTAGTTAACACTTAACTATGAGAATCGGAAATACAACCTTTGTAGATCCGGTGCTCCACCTCCACGGCTCCGAGATGAGGTCCTCTCCGCTGTCCAAAAAGAATCCGGGCTCTAGCGTCGACTTCATCGGAGAATAAGCGAGCTAGGTCGTCGATGTCCATGCCGAAGATGATCTACGTCGAGGCATCGCTAAATCAAGCTCCGACTTCACCAAGTCAAGAAACTTGTGAAGAAAACACACTCTACTACTTGGCAAGAGGTAGAGGATGAAGAAATAGGAAGTGGGTAGACTTTAGAATTGGATTTCTCACTTGTTTCCATCAATCACCATTGATGGAGCTTGCTTTCTTCACTTGAAGAAAGGAAGAAGAAGATGAAATTGTTATGATATGTTAATTAAAAATGAAATGAATAATCCAACCTTATCATAACAAGACCATGGTTAGATGTAGAGAGTTAACTAAGGTTTAAGTGAGTGGTTAGGGTTAAGCATGAGACAAAATGGTCAAAAAGTCAAAGTCTTCATGAAGATTCATGAATGAACAAAAGAAAGCAACCATTTTCCTCATTTTGCCTTTTCTTTTTCCAAAAAGAATAAATGAACAAATAAATGAATAAGAAAATGTAAACCCTAACCATTACATAACCATGGTTTAAACTTTACACAAAACACAAGTAAACATGTATCATCAAACATGATACAATCAAGTGCACAAAATCATATCGCATATGCAATGCGCACACCCGAGTGAGAAAATCCATTTTAAAGTGAACCGATACTAGTTGATGCAAAGTAATATATCAAATATATAATTATGCATTAAATCATTAAATCAACACTTGATTTAACGATCCGGTCATGACGCACATAACCGACTGGTATCATTAGTAACATCTTATCGAATCAACACTTGATCCCATAACCCGGCTATATCGCATATAACCGATCAATGTCACATCGCGAGAATCGAATACAGTATCACATACTTGTATTATTCTCGGTCCCGCACATATCTCATATGCGCTCCTATTTCGTTTCGCTTGAGCCAGGAAACCTCTGTGTAGGACTCTAAAGACTCGTCAATACGCCGGCAGTGGATGATGATCATATCAAACATCCACAAGCCGCTAGCGGTCTGCTAAACGTAACGGCCACCCGGGTATTGAGCGATCTGAAGATCGACGAGCAAGCCCGCTCACACTCCAGTGAATCCAACCAGTAACACTACCGTACAGTCCGGTCTGATCGTCTGATATGTCGCATATCTCGCCTAGGGGTGGTAAACGTCAGACCCCAATAGCTCGATAAGTCGTGTCGATATGAGGTCTATAACTGTTCGAGAAACTACTGGTAACACTTACCAGTAAATCTCAGCAACCCTGGCCAGGGATTTCCTGTTATAGCCAATCGAACACAGCGCAACATCAACTCCCTATACCGGGAGAGACGAATCCCCTCCTATCGCTCATTGCCTCCATGTGACTCGGGACTGTACCCAAAAACCACCGTTTTGCACGCCCTCTTGGACGTGGTAAGATGGAAATCAAAGCACAGTAGGAACCACACAAGACTCTATGGCGATCTCGGGTCAACAGACTACTCTGTACCAGTGTCACCAGAGAACTGCCATCTGACGTGAGGTATAATACCATCTGGGAGTTCTCGGCGAGTCCGTCCAGTGTACCCAGTCTCTACTGAGCGCCCGTATATCATCTCTGATGTCAAACACCAATGGATATGGGATCATCCATCGCCCATCTGTATGGGTCGAGAAGGTACACTCTAGTCTACTCTGGTATATCGATGCCCCGTCTCGATACACCCACGACTAGGGACTTTGAAGGATGTACTTATGGACTACCATGTCCCCACTAGTATGATCCGCATCATAGTCCATGTAGTCAAGCACACATCCTAAGGGCTTTACCAACATGTAACAGAGAGACAATCAGTATACATGTTAAGGTAAAGTTCAACCAGATAGCATACTATCATGTCGAGCAAGAAAGTCCTCCCTATATATGTCCCAGCATCCACTACAATATACATCCTATGTACAGTAATGGCCTCTAGGGCATACATATAACTAACAATCTCCCACTTGCACTAGGGCCATTTGTAGCAGTGGTTGAAGTATCTCATACTCAACCATCCCATAAAAGTCTCACTCTGGGAACAGGCCTTTGTGAGTGGATCCGCTGTGTTGTCCTCTGAGTCTACTCTCCAAACCTCGATCTCCCTGGAGATCAACCATCTCCATGATCAAGTGATACTGCCTTAGAATATGTATGGATGACTGATGGGACCGGCGTTCCTTGGCATAAGCCACAACTCCATTGTCACACAATGGGAGGAACATAGTTCATCTCATGAACCTATATACACCCAAACAGCCTCTTTGGTAGCATCTTAAGTAGCGATGTATCCTGCCTTTATCGTCTAGTATGTCACGGTATCCAGCTTGGAACTCTTCCAACATACCGTCCCTTCACTGAGGGTAAAGACAATGCCTGTGACTGACATTCAGTCGTCTTTATCACCCTGGAACCCTTCCAGTGATTCTCCCCAGGATCGGTTGATACCGTCTCACTACAACTAGTGAGAATCCTAACATCCAATTAAGTCTATCTCATAGATCTAAAACTCAGGATTTAGGAGGTATCATTTTGATCCTATGTGGAGAATCCTTGTGATAACCGGAGATTGATCGAGCGTAGCATAGGAAACTCCTTCCCCATCAAGAGTATGTCATCCACGTACTCTACGAGGATTGTCACCATACTCCCTACTACCTTTTTGTATATACAAGGTTCATCTACCAATTTGATGATGTCAAACTCTTTGACTAATCCATCAAAACAGATGTTCCAACTCCGCGATGCCTGCTTTATCATATAAAACATCTTGCACACGTTTCCGCTGCTCCCACTGTCTACGAGGCCCTCTGGCTGTGTACTTATAGACGCTCTCTTCTAAAACAACATTTAGAAAAGCTGTCATGACACCCATCCACCAGATATCGTAGTCATGGTCTGTAGCCGTGGCAAGTAGGATCTGGATGGACTTAAGCATAGCTACTTAGAAAAGGTTTCATCATCATCCACGCCTGGTCAATGATGCACTCTTTTAACAAATCTAGCTTTGAAAGTCTCAACTTTTCCATGTACACCAAGTAATCTTCTCAAGATATACTTGCTCCTGATTGGGATTTAACCCTTCAGATATAGCAACCAAAGTCCATACTTTGTTGGTGTATAAGGATTCCATCTCAGATCACTAAGCATCCAGCCATTCTTATAGAGTCTTACTCTCGATGGCCTGCTCGAAACTAGTTGGGTCATCATCTCATGATGCAGTCCTCGCTCCCACTGTCATAGAGAAACCGAAGTATCTCTCAGGTGGGTGAGGAACCCTACTAGATCGGCGGAGAGGCCGAGGTTCGTTGGTTTCTACTGAATCCTCTGGTTGTACCAAATCATCTGCTGCAGTTTGCATAGCTGGAACATTTCCAGTTCTTACATAACAGACCTTGCCTCGAGCTTGTCCGGATTTTGCTTTTAGACATAGGCCGGACAACCCCAAATCTTAACTAACTTAAGACATGGGCTCTTCCTATACCATATCTCATATGGAGTGGTAGGCATTTGATTTGATTGGAACCCAATTCAATAGGTATGCAGCTTCTCAAGTGCATAACCCCCAAAAAGGAAACAGGTAACTCAGTAGTACTCATCATAGAGCACACCTTATCCTATAGGGTACAATTGCTCCGCCCCGATATACCATCGTGCTATGGCGTATACGGAGGAGTAATACTGAGAGAGAATCTCATTCTCCTATAGAATAGTCCAGGATTTCCGTGCTCAAGTATTCTCTTCCTTGATCACATCAAAGGACATAATACTTATACCCGTATTTTGGTTCTCTACTTCTAACTTATATTCTGTGAATATCTCAAAAGGTTCGGACTTGTGTTTCAACAGGAACATATGTCTGAATCTAAAGAGATCATCAGAGAACGTAATGAAGTATAAAGAACCAGTCCTGGCATGTGTAGACAGGGGACCTACATACATCAACATGTATCAATCCCAAGAGTTCATTAACTCTTTCTCTGTTTCCAATAAATAGAGCTGTGGTCATCTTATCTTTGTGACATGACTGGCGAGTTTCACAAGATGTAAATTCAAACTAATTTAAATATGCATCTTTATGTAACTCTAGCTAGTCTGGTCACATTGATATGACCTAGTCTACAATACCTGAAGAAGGATCCGTTCATTTCTGAACTCTTCCTCTTCTGTGTGTTCCGTATACAAAGTACTGTAGTTTGATTTAGAACATTAATGCTTTTAGATAACGTGCCTGAACCGATCAACTTTTGATATAGGAAATGTTCAAAACATTATCCAACAATACAAAATTTTATCGTTTCTTTACTAATAAAGAGACAGATATGATTTTGTATATCAGGTTCGGTATCTAATAACATTCGTTCAGAATCAATGTATTGGTAATACAGGGTGACAGTGACCAACAGACCTGGCTGCAACTTTGCCCCGTTTTCTGCCTCATGAAACTTATCACCCGTTCTCAGTTCTCTACCTTTCTGTAGCCCTATGTAACAAATTACATATCTGGGATCCTGATCTGGTATCACATACCCAGGACGTAAAGGATACTGAGAAACAGTTCTCTGTATAATGAACACACCCGAAGATGATGCATCAGCATGCACTCTCTTCGTTTGGGCAGCACGGGAAATCTGGTATTCCCCAATTTCCTGCTCTGTCTTACAACAATTATAAGTTGGAGCGGGACCAACGTTCCCCAGCTCAGTATAACAAGCGGGTTCGGTCAAATATCCGTATTATTATCTTGATTAAGGTGTGATATGGTCGCTACCTGGAGAAAGAGAGAAGAAAACACTCAGCGTGCGCTCTTGCAAGAATAGATTGGTTATTATTTTATCTAATCAGGATGGCTCCCACTGCTTTTTATCAAATCTTCCTTCAAACCCTAAAAGGAAAGACTAGCCGGGATTAATTACACACTACAAGTTCGCCAATCTTTCAGCCAGGCCAGTGTCGGTACTTTGAGGGAGGTCCCCCGTGCTTTCGCACGAACCTAATTAATGTAAACCCCGTTTTCCCAGAGGCGTAACCTCGTTGACACCTTTCTAGACACCTATTTGATCGGCTAATTGTAATGTATAAAACTCTCCCAGGAGTAACTCTTACTCGCAGCGGGTATCGGGATCCAACTATCTCATAGAAGGTATGCAATCTCATTGCAAATTTCAACACTTGAAATTCCCGATAATATTTTGCCCCTAGCAGCTATATGACCTTAACATAGTCAACAAATCATAAGTGCTAGTCAAGTTCAACCCGTCATTTCCCGATTGAATTAAACCCACCCGCACGACCCTTAACATAGTCAACAAAGTCGCACGACTACCCTAATCCAATCACATCATATGCTTATGCAGATAAGCACTAATTAGCTACCGCACACTACGCCTTAACATAGTCAACAAACGTAGCACGAATACTAACCAGTACTTATCTGAAATGACGGAGGGCTACGACAGGTTTTTCTGAAAACCTATTGCGTAATGAACTTGATATCGTTGTAGGATCGAATGAATTTTGAAATGGAGTGTTTTTGAGGCTTTTCTAGTTTTGCTAAAGGAGTCACTCCCGGTGAAGGGATCGTCGGTCCTTTCCTCGTCGAATGAGGTGCGGAATATATCATATATATCACTGTGCAAAGCAGAACTCTTAAAAGCAATCAAAAGACAAACCGAGTGTGTAGCATCTGCCAGTTATTACTAAAGGAGTCACTCCCGGTGAAGGGATCTCGGTCCTTTCCTCATCGAATAAGGTGCAGGATATATCACATATACCTCTGTGCAAAGCAAGAACTGTAGCTACCTGTTTTATTTTGAAATTCGATTCTACAACATCTTAGGTTTCTTTTATTTCATTAATCACATTAATGAAGTCCCATCATTTAAATACCTAAACATCACAGATAAATACGACGTACACTTATGCCATCCGCATTCGCCTCGATGTCCCCTCGTGCACCGTTAGGTTAGGTAACTAACGGCAGAGCGGGGCAGGGCTAGCGCGGGTGTAAAACATAAGTAACGTCTATATAATATATCATATATACTATATACTGTATCTATCACAGAACATCACATGATCACATCACAGATATCGCAGCAGAAGAATCATATGAAATATTGGATATACTAGGACGTCCGTGTTTTCAATACGAGCCAGTATAAAACACGGATTCCACGGTCGCGATGAATAGCCAAACCCACACCCCTAGACCCCTACGAGAGCGGCAAGCAACCCTACCAATTCTGGAGTTAGGAGACCCGGACTCGACTCCTCGAGTTGGTCTCCCACTGGACTCCAGAACCCGGTTACTTGTGCTCCCCTCCTTGGGTCTATCCTAGTGCGGAAAAGTAAATAATATACAACAGGTGACAACTTCCGCTACCTGGAAGCGCCCCAAATAAAAGAATATTACATACAAGTTTTTACATGAATGAAAATGAAAAACACTCATCTCACATAAAAACCCCCGGCTATTCAAACACGACGATCCAATATAACATATCCAGCAACACATAACATCACATGTCATCAACGTAAGTAAATATGTCCATCCCAATTGTCGTTGACATATAGCAACGAAACCGGCGATATCACATATTACACTTACGGTCACAGAAAAGAAAGTGTAAAACTACAACAGTTGGAATCCGCAACCACCTCAGACATCGCATGCCTGACCAAATGAATTACTTAGACATCGCATGCCTAACAATTATAAACCCCGCATTTTAGTCTCAAAATCGAAAACTCTTTTCAATATCAAGTCGGGCAATTCAACAAGATTCCCGACATTCTGATCGAATACTCGTCGCAAACTTCAGTAGGCGGCCGCACCCCCGATACCGTCGACGAAGTGCACCAAGGCGGAACACCGCTGCCGCGAGCACCCGAACGGATGCTTTCGGCGACGGGGTTCTCCTACAGTCACTTGGTCGGGGCTATGGAGTGAGGCTGTCTATTAAGTTTACCCGGCGAGTATCCGCGTACGCTACGTGATTGCGACGGACTTTTGATCACATCAAAATTCCGTGGCAACCGATCAAGTGAGACTAAATTGCTATGTTTATAACATTCATTCAGTTATCTCATAACTTATTGTGAATTCCAATTATTGTATCCCATTCCGGATAAATAGAAAATGTCAAACTTTCCGATCGAACAATCGAACACCCAAGTTTTCCCGATACAGATCAACACATGAAATAAGTCTAACAACATTCAGTTCGTGCCTCAGTACCGACGGTCCAGCAGTAGAAGGGTCAAGCCAACGCCTCACATGTGGCACGCCGTACTGCCCCAAACCCGAAGGTTCAAAGGACAGTTCAAGACGGTCACATAATCGAGTTAAGGTTTGTTGTCTTCTAGAGGGACAATCGCGTTACTTGCACTACTTAGAACGTCGTTAAACTACGGAAAAATCCAACACTTGGAAATTTCCCGGCAGGGGAAAAAGTGGGTATTTATATCCGGTCGAACTTTTTAACATATTCTAAAATTTATCCGGAAAGCCACACAGACAAAATTTGATACCCCGATCGAAACACCGAATCCCCAAAACAATCCCAGAAAATACAACTCTGGAAACAGTATTAAAAATTCCCAGAAAATCCAGAATAAAATAATAAGAGTTACTGTGCAAATAGTGGAGGATGACGTCATCAAGGTGCGGCGGAACCGCCGCAGAATGCAGGCATCTGCCACGCTTCCGCCGCTATATTTAATGTTCATACAAAAATATTTACATGGTAATTCTTATTTTTCCCTGCTGAATTTTTTAGCAATTTTTAATTTGGAAAAACTCACTGTTTTCAAAAAAGTACAGAGAGCAAGATTGATTTGGTGTTTCGGGTTCGATCGGGTTTCAAATTCCGTCTAGACTTCGTCTAAGGCTCTAGCTAGGCTCTGATACCACTGTAGGGTTCCTAGGCACCCTAATGAGGTCTCACAAGGCATCGATCATGCCAAATTAAAATTTTAACGATGCCGAGAAACCCGACTACGGATCGTCGGCTAGATGTCTAGGCGAAAAGTAAACTAGTTAACACTTAACTATGAGAATCGGAAATACAACCTTTGTAGATCCGGTGCTCCACCTCCACGGCTCCGAGATGAGGTCCTCTCCGCTGTCCAAAAAGAATCCGGGCTCTAGCGTCGACTTCATTGGAGAATAAGCGAGCTAGGTCGTCGATGTCCATGCCGAAGATGATCTACGTCGAGGCATCGCTAAATCAAGCTCCGACTTCACCAAGTCAAGAAACTTGTGAAGAAAACACACTCTACTACTTGGCAAGAGGTAGAGGATGAAGAAATAGGAAGTGGGTAGACTTTAGAATTGGATTTCTCACTTGTTTCCATCAATCACCATTGATGGAGCTTGCTTTCTTCACTTGAAGAAAGGAAGAAGAAGATGAAATTGTTATGATATGTTAATTAAAAATGAAATGAATAATCCAACCTTATCATAACAAGACCATGGTTAGATGTAGAGAGTTAACTAAGGTTTAAGTGAGTGGTTAGGGTTAAGCATGAGACAAAATGGTCAAAAAGTCAAAGTCTTCATGAAGATTCATGAATGAACAAAAGAAAGCAACCATTTTCCTCATTTTGCCTTTTCTTGTTCCAAAAAGAATAAATGAACAAATAAATGAATAAGAAAATGTAAACCCTAACCATTACATAACCATGGTTTAAACTTTACACAAAACACAAGTAAACATGTATCATCAAACATGATACAATCAAGTGCACAAAATCATATCGCATATGCAATGCGCACACCCGAGTGAGAAAATCCATTTTAAAGTGAACCGATACTAGTTGATGCAAAGTAATATATCAAATATATAATTATGCATTAAATCATTAAATCAACACTTGATTTAACGATCCGGTCATGACGCACATAACCGACTGGTATCATTAGTAACATCTTATCGAATCAACACTTGATCCCATAACCCGGCTATATCGCATATAACCGATCAATGTCACATCGCGAGAATCGAATACAGTATCACATACTTGTATTATTCTCGGTCCCGCACATATCTCATATGCGCTCCTATTTCGTTTCGCTTGAGCCAGGAAACCTCTGTGTAGGACTCTAAAGACTCGTCAATACGCCGGCAGCGGATGATGATCATATCAAACATCCACAAGCCGCTAGCGGTCTGCTAAACGTAACGGCCACCCGGGTATTGAGCGATCTGAAGATCGACGAGCAAGCCCGCTCACACTCCAGTGAATCCAACCAGTAACACTACCGTATAGTCCGGTCTGATCGTCTGATATGTCGCATATCTCGCCTAGGGGTGGTAAACGTCAGACCCCAATAGCTCGATAAGTCGTGTCGATATGAGGTCTATAACTGTTCGAGAAACTACTGGTAACACTTACCAGTAAATCTCAGCAACCCTGGCCAGGGATTTCCTGTTATAGCCAATCGAACACAGCGCAACATCAACTCCCTATACCGGGAGAGACGAATCCCCTCCTATCGCTCATTGCCTCCATGTGACTCGGGACTGTACCCAAAAACCACCGTTTTGCACGCCCTCTTGGACGTGGTAAGATGGAAATCAAAGCACAGTGGGAACCACACAAGACTCTATGGCGATCTCGGGTCAACAGACTACTCTGTACCAGTGTCACCAGAGAACTGCCATCTGACGTGAGGTATAATACCATCTGGGAGTTCTCGGCGAGTCCGTCCAGTGTACCCAGTCTCTACTGAGCGCCCGTATATCATCTCTGATGTCAAACACCAATGGATATGGGATCATCCATCGCCCATCTGTATGGGTCGAGAAGGTACATGCTAGTCTACTCTGGTATATCGATGCCCCGTCTCGATACACCCACGACTAGGGACTTTGAAGGATGTACTTATGGACTACCATGTCCCCACTAGTATGATCCGCATCATAGTCCAGGTAGTCAAGCACACATCCTAAGGGCTTTACCAACATGTAACAGAGAGACAATCAGTATACACGTTAAGGTAAAGTTCAACCAGATAGCATACTATCATGTCGAGCAAGAAAGTCCTCCCTATATATGTCCCAGCATCCACTACAATATACATCCTATGTACAGTAATGGCCTTTAGGGCATACATATAACTAACACTCGACTCCTCCAGTTGGTCTCCCATTGGACTCCAGAACCCGGTTACTTGTGCTCTCCTCCTTATGTCTATCCTAGTGCGGAAAAGTAAATAATATACAAATGGTGACATCGACCTCATCCCGGAAGTGCCCCAATAAAAGAATATTACATACATATAATTACATGAATGAAAATAAAAAACTCTCATCTCACATAAAAAACCCCGGCTATTCAAAACGCGACGATCCAATATAACATATCCAGCAACACATAACATCACATGCCATCAACGTATGTAAATATGCGCATCCCAATTGTCGTTGACATATAGCAACGAAACTGGCGATATCACATATTACACTTACGGTCGCAGAAAAGAAAGTGTAAAACTACAACATTTGGAATCCACAATCTCTTTAGACATCGTAAATCCGAAATATCATATATTTCGCATTTCATGCCTAACTGTGTGAATTCCACATATTGTATCACATTCCAGATAAATAGACAGCATTAAACTTTCCGATCGAATAATCAAATACCCAAGATTTCCTAAATAGTTCAACACTTGAGCGGAGTCCAAAAATTCCAGAATACGTCACAGTAGCAACGGTCCAGCCGTAGAAGGGTCAAGCCAACGCCTCACATGTGGCACGCCGTACTGCCCCAAACCCTAAGGTTCAAAAGGCAGTTCAAGACGGTCACATAATCGAGTTAAGGTTTGTTGTCTTCTAGAGGGTCCATCGCATTACTTCACATTTTTTCGAAAGATTTAAACCCGAGAAAAATTCGACACTTGAATGTTTTTCGTGCCGGGAAAAATTGAGTTAATGATATCCGTTCGAACATTTTAATACTTTCTAAATTATCCGGAAAACATTACGAATTTAAATTTTCCGATCGAATCTACGAATGCAAAATAAACCCCAGAATACTCAACACTTGAGTCAGAATAAAAAATACCCAGAAAGATATACTCACAGAAATAGACATTACTGTAGAAAAACCAAAGCCCATTTCTACAGTACGGTCGCGGATCCGCGGCCCAAGAGGGGTATGGCCGCGGTTCCGCGGTGGGTCTTACTGTTCAGGGGCTCATTTTCTACAGTAATGTTAATATTTACCTGCTGATTTTTTAGGTATTTTAATTCAGAAAAATCACAGATTTGAAAAAATGTCCAGAGAGGGGGTTAAATTGACGTATTCGGGTTCGTTCAGAGTTTTAACTTCGTTGACGCATCGCCTAATGCTCTAGCTAGGCTATGATACCACTGTAGGGTTACTAGGCACTCTAACAAGGGTTAAGGAAGCATCAAACATGCCCGTTTAAAATTTTAGCTGTGCCGAATAACCCTAAACAAGATCGTTGCTAGAAAATTAGGGTTTCATATGCAAGTAAACTATGTTTACGACTAAGTGAATACGAAATAAAACCTTTGTAGATCGGTCCTTCACTTCTTTAGCTCCATGTTGAAATCCCTTCGCTGCGATCGTGGCTTTCCCGGACCCTTGCATGGCTTCACGAGGCGAAAGACACGTCCTTGCTTGAAGTCTTCGAGGCCGAAGATGATCTACGTCGAGGGGATGCCAACTCAAGCTTCTGCTTCACTAACTTGAGGATTAGTGAAGTAAACACCCTAAACTAAAGTGCTAGTCTAGTAGAGGATGAAGAAATAGGAAGTGGGTTCTCTTTAGAATTTTATTTCTCACAATCTATCTCACTTTGGATCAAACCCTAGCAAGCTTTTTCTCTTTTACAAAATCAAGAAGAAGATGAACAAAAGAAAGAGATGAAGATAATGATCAAGTGAGAAGGCTAATCATGGTGAGTGAGTATCATATACTAACTCTTGTAGAGCCATAACCATAGCTAATCTAAATGGTTAGGTTAATAAAAAATCTAAGGTGAAGACAAAGGTAGTGGACTTTGTCAAAGCATAACAAGCTTCTACAAGCTTCATGCTCTTTCCAAAATTCCACCAATTTTGTAATTACCTTAAATAATTATAACCCACCATAAAAATAGAATGGTGTATGTCTTGTACACCCATGTCATGTGTATCATCAACCATGATACTAAAAGAAAACACATTTTAATATATATCACATATATATCAAAGTTGTGTTCATGTGAGAAAAAACCTAAAGCGAACAAGTGTTAGTAAATGTAAACTAGTATATCTAATATACAATTATACACTTAATTATTAAATCAACACTTGACTTAATAATCCGGTCATATCTCATATAACCGACTAACATTCATTGTATCGACTTATCGAATCAACACTTGATTCGATAACCCGGCTATATCATATATAACCGACCGATACAACAAGTCGCGAGAATAGAATACGGTATCACATACACACATTATTCTCGGTCTTGCACATATCACATATACGTTCCTATTTCATTTTGCCTAAGCCAGTAAAACCTCTATGTAGGACTCTAAAGACTCGTCAATACGCCGACAGTAGGTGATGATCACATCAAGCACCCACAAGCCGTCAGCGGTACTAGCTGGACGTAACGGCTACCCGGGTATTGAGTGATCAGAAGATCAGCAAGCAAGCCCGCTCTAACTCCTGTAAAAGCCTGCCGGTAACACTTCCCGTACAGTCCGGTCTCCTCGTCTGATATGTCGCATATCAAGTCTAGGGGTGGTAAACGTTAGACCCAATAACCGATAAGTCGTGCCGATGTGAGGCTCATAACGGGTCGAGAAACTACTGGTAACACTTACCAGTAAATCTCTAATCAGCCCTGGCCAGGGACTTCCCTGTTACGGCCAATCGAGCACAGCGCAACATCAACCCCCAATACCGGGAGAGACGAAACCCCTCCTATCGCTCATTGCCTCCATGTGACTCAGGACTGTACCCAAAAACCACCGTTTTGCACGCCCTCATGGACGTGGTAAGGTGGAAATCAAAGCACAGTGGGAATCACACAAGACTCTATGACGATCTCGGGTCTACAGACTAACCTGCACAAGTGTCACCAGAGAACTTCCATCTGACATGAGGTATAATACCATCTGGGAGTTCTCGGTGAGTCCGTCCACTGTACCCAGTCTCCACTGAGCACCCGTATACCATCTCTGATGTCAAACACCAATGGATATGGGATCATCCATCGCCCATCTCATGGGTCGAGAAGCGTATACGCTAGCCTACACTGGTATATCGATGCCCTGTCTCGATACACCCACGACTAGGGACCTTGAAGGATGTACTTATGGACTACCATGTCCCCACTAGTATGATCCGCATCATAGTCCAGGTAGTCAAGTACACATCCTAAGGGTTTTACCAACATGTAATTATAAGACAGTATAAATGTAAATCCCCGTTTCCATTCTAAATAAAGTTTCCTATTTTCTGAATTCTAGTGATTTCCTTTTCTTCCATTCGTATTTTTAATTGGTTGTTAAGCTTGATATTTAAACCTTATTTTTCCAACTCTTTTGAAATCATAGTTCAAACCTTAAAAGCCAAATTAAATTAATACCCAAAACTAAAACAAGCAAAACATTTTAAATTTAAAACCCAACCTTACTTTAACCCATTATTTAAAACCCTAGGCCTTATCTTAAATTTAAAACCCAGCCTTACTTTAACCCATTATTTAAAACCCTAGGACTTATCTCAGCCCACTAAAATTTTTTCCTTAATAAATTCCATATAAAAATTCCCGGCCTGTTTCCTTTTCCTCAGCCCACTCACAAATTTTTAAATAAATCCTTTAAATATTTTAGCCGGCCCGTTCCTCACTCAGCCCACAAAACGTTTTTTTAAAAAGAAAATTCTTTTCTCCTCTGCCGGCCCACTCCATTCGGCCTGCCTCCACATCAGACCCGACCCGCTACTCCTGTTCATCTTCTTTATTTTTTCCCAACGGTAACATCCCGAATTCCCGCACGCGATCCTATTGTAGGGTTCCTAGGCACCCTAATGAGGTCTCACAAGGCATCAACCATGCCAATTTCAAATTTAAACGGTGCCAAGAAACCCTAGAACGGACCGTTGGCTAGATTTCTAGGCGAAAATGAAAACTAGTTTACAACTTAACTACAAAGAAATGGAAATACAACCTTTGTAGATCCGGTGCTCCACCTCCATAGCTCCGCAACGAAGTCCCTTTGCTGTCCAAATGAATTCCCGGGCTCTAGCGTCGGCTTCGTCGGAGAAATGGCGAGCTAGGTCGTCGATGTCCATGCCGAAGATGATCTACGTCGAGGCATCGCTAAATCAAGCTCCACCTTCACCAAGTCATCAAAACTTGTGAAGGAAACACACTCTACTACTTGGCAAGAGGTAGAGGATGAAGAAATAGGAAGTGGGTAGACTTTAGAATTGGATTTCTCACTCATTTCCATCAATCACCATTGATGGAGCTTGCTTTCTTCAAGTGAAGAAAGGAAGAAGAAGAAGAATTATGTTATGATAATGATAATCTCAATAATAAAATCAAATTGATCTTATCATAATGCAATCTTGGGTTAGATTTAACTCTTGTAGAGAGCAAACTCTAGTTTAGCTAATGGTTAGGTTTAAACATAAAACAAAATGGTTACAAATTCAAAGCATCATGAAGTTTCCACAAAAGACAAAATTAGCAACCATTTTATTTTAGCCAAAAGAAATAAAGAATATAAATGAAATGAATAAGTGAAAACTTTAAAACCATAACCATTAACCTAAACATGGTTCAAATCAAACATACATCCAAGTTTGCATGTATCATCAAACATGATACAAACTAATGCACAAAACTATATCATATATACAATGTGCACTTCAAGTGAGAAAATCCATCTTAAGTGAACCGATACTAGTTAATGCAAAGTAATATATCAAATATATAATTATGCATTAAATCATTAAATCAACACTTGATTTAACGATCCGGTCATATCGCATATAACCGACTAGTATCATTAGTAACAACTTATCGAATCAACACTTGATCCGATAACCCGGCTATATCGCATATAACCGATCAATGTCACATCGCGAGTCTCGAATACAGTATCACATACTGGTATTATTCTCGGTCCCGCACATATCTCATATGCGCTCCTATTTCGTTTTGCTTGAGCCAGGAAACCTCTGTGTAGGACTCTAAAGACTCGTCAATACGCCGGCAGCAGATGATGATCATATCAAGCATCCACAAGCCGCAAGCGGTCTGCTAAACGTAACGGCCACCCGGGTATTGAGCGATCAGAAGATCGATGAGCAAGCCCGCTCACACTCCTGTGAATCCAACCAGTAACACTTACCGTACAGTCCGGTCTGATCGTCTGATATGTCGCATATCTCGCCTAGGGGTGGTAAACGTCAGACCCCAATAGCTTGATAAGTCGTGTCGATATGAGGTCTATAACAATTCGAGAAACTACTGGTAACACTTACCAGTAAATCTCAGCAACCCTGGCCAGGGATTTCCTGTTATAGCCAATCGAACACAGCGCAACATCAACCCCCTATACCGGGAGAGACGAATCCCCTCCTATCGCTCATTGCCTCCACGTGACTCGGGACTGTACCCAAAAACCACCGTTTTGCACGCCCTCTTGGACATGGTAAGATGGAAATCAAAGCACAGTGGGAACCACACAAGACTCTATGACGATCTCGGGTCAACAGACTACTCTGTACCAGTGTCACCAGAGAACTGCCATCTGACGTAAGGTATAATACCATCTGGGAGTTCTCGACGAGTCCGTCCAGTGTACCCAGTCTCCACTGAGCACCCGTATATCATCTCTGATGTCAAACACCAATGGATATGGGATCATCCATCGCCCATCTGTATGGGTCGAGAAGGTATACGCTAGTCTACTCTGGTATATCGATGCCCTGTCTCGATATACCCACGACTAGGGACTTTGAAGGACGTACTTATGGACTACCCTGTTCCCACTAGTATGATCCGCATCATAGTCCAGGTAGTCAAGTACACATCCTAAGGGCTTTACCAACATGTAACAGAGAGACAATCAGTGTACACGTTAAGGTAAAGAGCAACCAGATAGCATACTATCATGTCGAGCAAGAAAGTCCTCCCTATATATGTCCAAGCATCCACTACAATATACATCCTATGTATAGTAATGGCCTCTAGGGCATACATATAACTAACAATCTTCCACTTGCACTAGGGCCATCTGATAGCAGTGGTTGTAGTATCTCATACTCAACCATCCCATAAAAATCTCTCTTTGGGAACAGGCCTTTGTGAGTGGATCCGCTGTGTTGTCCTCTGAGTCTACTCTCCAAACCTCGATCACCCTGGAGATCAACCATCTCCATGATCAGGTGACACTGCCTTAGAATATGTCTGGATCACTGATGGGACCGGCGTTCCTTGGCATAAGCCACAACTCCATTGTCACACAATGGGAGGAACAAAGTTCATCTCATGAACAAATATACATCCAGACTGCCTCTTTGGTAGCATCTCAAATAGCGATGTATCTAGCCTTTATCGTCTAGTATGTCACGGTATCTAGTTTGGAACTCTTCCAACATACCGTCCCTTTACTGAGGGTAAAGACAATGCCTGTGACTGACACTCAGTCGTCTTTATCACCCTGGAACACTTCCAGTGATTCTCCCCAGGATCGATTGATACCATCTCACAACAACTAGTGAGAATCCTAACATCCATTTAGATCTATCTCATAGATCCAAAATCCAGGATTTAGGAGGTATCACTTTGATCCTATTTGGAGAATCATTGTGATAAGCGGAGATTGACCGAGCGTAGCATAGGAAACTCCTTCCCTATCAAGAGCATGACATCCACGTACTCTACGAGGATCACCACCATACTCCCTACTACCTTTTTGTTTATACAAGGTTCATCTACCATTTTGATGATGTCAAACTCTTTGACTTATCCATCAAAACAGATGTTCCATCTCCGCGATGCCTGCTTTATCCTATAAAACATATTGCACACGTTTCCGCTGCTCCCACTGTCTACGAGGCCCTCTGGCTGTGTACTTATAGACGTTCTCTTCTAAACATCATTTAGAAAAGCTGTCATGACACCCAACCACCAGATATCGTAGTCATGGTATGTAGCCGTGGCAAGTAGGATCTGGATGGACTTAAGCATAGCTACTTAGAAAAGGTTTCATCATCATCCATACCTGGTCAATGATGTAGACCTTTAACAAGTCTAGCTTTGAAAGTCTCAACTCTTCCATGTACACCAAGTAATCTTCTTAAGATATACTTGCTCCTGATGGGGATTTAACCCTTCAGATATAGCAACTAAAGTCCATACTTTGTTGATGTATAAGGATTCCATCTCAGATCACTAAGCATCCAGCCATTCTTACAGAGTCTTACTCCTGATGGCCAGCTCGAAACTAGTTGGGTCATCATCTCATGATGCAGTCCTCGCTCCCACTGTCATAGAGAAACCGAAGTATCTCCCAGGTAGGTGAGGAACCCTACTAGATCGGCGGAGAGGCTGAGGTTCGTTGGAATCTACTGAATCCTTTGGTTCTACCAAATCATCTACTGTTGTTTGTATAGCTGGAACCTTTCCAGTTGTACATAACAGATCTTGCCTCGAGCTTGTCCGGATTTTGCTTTTCAGACATAGGCTGGACAACCCCAAATCTCAACTAACTTGAGAGATGGGCTCTTCCCTTATCATATCAAATATGAAGTGGTAGGCAACTGATTTGATTTGAACCCTATTCAATAGGTATGCAGCTTCTCAAGTGCATAACTCCCAATAAGGAAACAGGTAACTCAGTATTACTCATCATAGAGCACACCTTATCATATAGGGTGTGATTGCTCCACCCCGATTTACCATCGTGCTATGGTGTATACGGAGGAGTAATGCTGAGAGAGAATCTTATTCTCCTTTAGAATAATCCAGGATTTCCGTGCTTAAGTATTCTCCTCCTCGATCTCATCAAAGGACATAATACTTATACCCGTATTTTGGTTCTCTACTTCTCGCTTATATTCTGTGAATATCTCAAAAGGTTCGGACTCATGTTTCAACAGGAACATATGACTGAATCTTGAGAGATTATCAGAGAATATAATGAAGTATAAAGAACCAGTCCTGGCATGTGTAGACAGGAGACATTACATACATCATCATGTATCAGTCCCAAGAGTTCATTAACTCTTTCTCTGTTTCCAATAAACAGAGCTGGTGTCATTATATCTTTGTGACATGACTAGCGAGTTTCACAAGATGTAAATTCAAACTGATTTAAATATGCATCTACATGTAACTACTGCCAGTCGGGTCGCATAGATATGACCTAGTCTACAATGCCTCAAGAAGGATTCGTTCATTTCTGAACTCTTCCTCTTGTGTGTGTTCCGTATACTAAGAACTGTAGTTTGATTTAGAACATCAACGCTTTTAGATAACGTGCCTGAACCGATCAACTTTTGATATAGGAAATGTTCAAAACATTATCCAACAATACAAAACTTTATCATTTCTTTACTAATAAAGAGACTGATATGATTTTGTATATCAGGTTCGGTATCTAATAACATTCGTTCAGAATCAATGTATTTGGAATACAGGGTGACAGTGACCAACAGACTTGGCTGCAACTCTTGCCCCGTTTTCTGCCTCATGAAACTTATCACCCGTTCTCAATCCTCTACCTTTCTGTAGCCCTATGTAACAAATTACATATCTGGGATCCTGATCCGGTATCATATACCCAGGATGTAGAGGATACAGAGAAACAGTTCTTTGTAACGAACACACCCGAAGATGATGCATCAGCATGCACTCTCTTCGTTTGGGCGGCACGGGAAATCTGGTATTCCCCAATTTCCTGCTCTGTCTTATAACAATTATAAGTTGGAGCGGGACCAACGTTCCCCAGCTCAATATAACAAGCGGGTTCGGTCAATACATCCGTATTATTATCTTGATTAAGGCGTGACATGGTCGCTACCAGGAGAGAGAGAGAAGAAAACACTCAGCGTGCGCTCTTTCAAGAATAGATTGGTTTTTATTTTATCTAATCAGGATGGCTCCCACTGCTTTTTATCAAATCTTCCTTCAAACCCTAAAAGGAAAGACTAGCCGGGATTAATTACACACTACAAGTTCGCCAATCTTTCAGCCAGGCCAGTGTCGGTACTTTGAGGGAGGTCCCCCGTGCTTTCGCACGAACCTAATTACTGTAAACCTCGTTTTCCCAGAGGCGTAACCCCGTTGACACCTTTCTAGACACCTACTTGATCGGCTAATTGTAATGTATAAAACTCTCCCAGGAGTAACTCTTACACGCAGCGGGTATCGGGATCCAACTATCTCATAGAAGGTATGCAATCTCATTGCAAATTTCAACACTTGAAATTCCCGATAATATTTTGCCCCTAGCGTCCTATGACCTTGACGCAGGCCAACAAACCATAGTGCGCTAGTCAAGTTCAACCCGTCATTTCCTGATTGAATTAAACCCACCCGCACGACCCTTGACGCAGGCCAACAAAGTCGCACGACTACCCTAATCCAATCTGCATCATATGCATAAGCAGATAAATACTAGTTAGCTACCGCACACTACGCCTTGACGCAGGCCAACAAACGTAGCACGAATACTAACTACCATTTATCTGAAATGACGGAGAGCTACGACAGGTTTTTCTGAAAACCTATTGCGTAATGAACTGGATATCGTTGTAGAATCAAATGATTTTAAAATGGAGTGTTTTTGAGGCTTTTCTAGTCTTGCTAAAGGAGTCACTCCCGGTGAAGGGATCGTCGGTCCTTTCCTCATCGAATGAGGTGCGGGATATATCATATATATCACTGTGCAAAGCAAAAACACTTAAAAGCATTCAAAAGACAAACCGAGTGTGTAGCATCTGCCAGTTATTGCTAAAGGAGTCACTCCCGGTGAAGGGATCTCGGTCCTTTCCTCATCGAATAAGGTGCAGGATATATCACATATACCGCTGTGCAAAGCAAAAACTGTAGCTACCTGTTTTATTTTGAAATTCGATTCTACAACATCTTAGGTTTCTTTTACTTTCATTAATCACATTAATGAAGTCCTATCATTTAAGTACCTAAACATCACAGATAAATACGACGTACACTTATGCCATCCGCATTCGCCTCGATGTCCCCTCGTGCACCGTTAGGTTAGGTAACTAACGGCAGAGCGGGGCAGGGCTAGCGCGGGTGTAAAACATAAGTAACGTCTATATAATATATCATATATACTATATACTGTATCTATCAAAGAACATCACATGATCACATCACAGATATCGCAGCAGAAGAAACATATGAAATATTGGATATACTAGGACGTCCGTGTTTTCAATACGAGCCAGTATAAAACACGGATTCCACGGTCGTGATGAATAGCCAAACCCACACCCCTAGACCCCTACGAGAGCGGCAAGCATCCCTACCAATTCTAGGGTTAGGAGACCCGGACTCGACTCCTCGAGATGGTCTCCCACTGGACCCTAGAACCCGGTTACTTGTGCTCCCCTCCTTGGGTCTATCCTAGTGCGGAAAAGTAAATAATATACAAACGGTGACATCTTCCGCAACCTAGAAGTGCCCCAATAAAAGAATATTACATACAAGTTTTTACATGAATGAAAATGAAAAACACTCATCTCACATAAAAACCTCCGGCTATTCAAACACGACGATCCAATATAACATATCCAGCAACACATAACATCACATGTCATCAACGTAAGTAAATATGCGCATCCCAATTGTCGTTGACATATAGCAACGAAACCGGCGATATCACATATTACACTTACGGTCACAGAAAAGAAAGTGTAAAACTACAACAGTTGGAATCCGCAACCACCTCAGACATCGCATGCCTGACCAAATGAATTACTTAGACATCGCATGCCTAACAATTATAAACCCTGCATTTTAGTCTCATTATCGAAAACACTTTTCAATATCAAGTCGGGCAATTCAACAAGATTCCCGAAAAACTGATCGAATGCTCGTCGCAAACTTTAGTAGGCGGCCGCACCCCTGATACCGTCGACGAAGTGCACCAAGGCGGAACACCGCTACCGCGAGCACCCGAACGGATGCTTTCGGCGACGGGGTTCTCCTACAGTCACTTGGTCGGGGCTATGGAGTGAGGCTGTCTTTTAAGTTTACCCGGCGAGTATCCGCGTACACTACGTGATTGCGACGGACTTTTGATCACATCAAAATTCCGTGGCAACCGATCAAGTGAGACTAAAGTGCTATGTTTATAACATTCATTCCGTTATCTCATAACTACTTGTGAATTCCAATTATTGTATCACATTCCGGATAAATAGAAAATGTTAAACTTTTCGATCGAACAGTCAAACACCCAAGTTTTCCCGATACAGCTCAACATATGAAATAAGTCTAACAACATTCAGTTCGTACCTCAGTACCAACGGTCCAGCCGTAGAAGGGTCAAGCCAACGCCTCACATGTGGCACGCCGTACTGCCCCAAACCCTAAGGTTCAAAGGGCAGTTCAAGACGGTCACATAATCGAGTTAAGGTTTGTTGTCTTCTAGAGGGTCCATCGCGTTACTTGCACTACTTAGAACGTCGTTAAACTACGGAAAAATCCAACACTTGGAAATTTCCCGACAGGGGAAAAATTGGGTATTTATATTCGGTCGAACTTTTTAACATATTCTAAAAATTATCCGGAAAGCCACACAGACAAAATTTGATACTCCGATCGAAACACCGAATCCCCAAATCAATCCCAGAAAATTCAACTCTATAATAAATATTAAAATATCCCAGAAAATACAGCACAACAAAGGAGGAATTACTGTGAAACTTTTACTGTGTAAATCGACCGTACGGCCGCGGATCCGCCGCATGAGCCATGCTCATGCCGCGGAAACGCGGCGGTTTAGATGAATTAGGTCCACGAAATTTACAGTAATTCCTAGAAAACCCTGCTTGATTTTCTGCATATTTTTAATTTCTAAAAATCCACGATTTCAGAAAAAGTACAGAGAGCAAGTTTTGAGTTGGGTTTCGGGTTCGTTCGGGTTTCAAATTCCGTCTAGACTTCGCCTAAGGCTCTAGCTAGGCTCAGATACCACTGTAGGGTTCCTAGACACCCTAATGAGGTCTCACAAGGCATCAACCATGCCAATTTCAAATTTAAACGGTGCCGAGAAACCCTAGAACGGACCGTTGGCTAGATTTCTAGGCGAAAATGAAAACTAGTTTACAACTTAACTACAAAGAAACGGAAATACAACCTTTGTAGATCCGGTGCTCCACCTCCATAGCTCCGCAACGAAGTCCCTTTGCTGTCCAAATGAATTCCCGGGCTCTAGCGTCGGCTTCGTCGGAGAAATGGCGAGCTAGATCAAGCTCCACCTTCACCAAGTCATGAAAACTTGTGAAGGAAACACACTCTACTACTTGGCAAGAGGTAGAGGATGAAGAAATAGGAAGTGGGTAGACTTTAGAATTGGATTTCTCACTCATTTCCATCAATCACCATTGATGGAGCTTGCTTTCTTCAAGTGAAGAAAGGAAGAAGAAGAAGAATTATGTTATGATAATGATAATCTCAATAATAAAATCAAATTGATCTTATCATAATACAACCTTGGGTTAGATTTAACTCTTGTAGAGAGCAAACTCTAGTTTAGCTAATGGTTAGGTTTAAACATAAAACAAAATGGTTACAAATTCAAAGCATCATGAAGTTTCCACAAAAGACAAAATTAGCAACCATTTTATTTTAGCCAAAAGAAATAAAGAATATAAATGAAATGAATAACTGAAAACTTTAAAACCATAACCATTAACCTAAACATGGTTCAAATCAAACATACACCCAAGTTTGCATGTATCATCAAACATGATACAAACTAATGCACAAAACTATATCATATATACAATGTGCACTTCAAGTGAGAAAATCCATCTTAAGTGAACCGATACTAGTTAATGCAAAGTAATATATCAAATATATAATTATGCATTAAATCATTAAATCAACACTTGATTTAACGATCCGGTCATATCGCATATAACCGACTAGTATCATTAGTAACAACTTATCGAATCAACACTTGATCCGATAACCCGGCTATATCGCATATAACCGATCAATGTCACATCGCGAGAATCGAATACAGTATCACATACTGGTATTATTCTCGGTCCCGCACATATCTCATATGCGCTCCTATTTCGTTTTGCTTGAGCCAGGAAACCTCTGTGTAGGACTCTAAAGACTCGTCAATACGCCGGCAGCAGATGATGATCATATCAAGCATCCACAAGCCGCAAGCGGTCTGCTAAACGTAACGGCCACCCGGGTATTGAGCGATCAGAAGATCGACGAGCAAGCCCGCTCACACTCCTGTGAATCCAACCAGTAACACTTACCGTACAGTCCGGTCTGATCGTCTGATATGTCGCATATCTCGCCTAGGGGTGGTAAACGTCAGACCCCAATAGCTTGATAAGTCGTGTCGATATGAGGTCTATAACAATTCGAGAAACTACTGGTAACACTTACCAGTAAATCTCAGCAACCCTGGCCAGGGATTTCCTGTTATAGCCAATCGAACACAGCGCAACATCAACCCCCTATACCGGGAGAGACGAATCCCCTCCTATCGCTCATTGCCTCCATGTGACTCGGGACTGTACCCAAAAACCACCGTTTTGCACGCCCTCTTGGACATGGTAAGATGGAAATCAAAGCACAGTGGGAACCACACAAGACTCTATGACGATCTCGGGTCAACAGACTACTCTGTACCAGTGTCACCAGAGAACTGCCATCTGACGTAAGGTATAATACCATCTGGGAGTTCTCGACGAGTCCGTCCAGTGTACCCAGTCTCCACTGAGCACCCGTATATCATCTCTGATGTCAAACACCAATGGATATGGGATCATCCATCGCCCATCTGTATGGGTCGAGAAGGTATACGCTAGTCTACTCTGGTATATCGATGCCCTGTCTCGATATACCCACGACTAGGGACTTTGAAGGACGTACTTATGGACTACCCTGTTCCTACTAGTATGATCCGCATCATAGTCCAGGTAGTCAAGTACACATCCTAAGGGCTTTACCAACATGTAACAGAGAGACAATCAGTGTACACGTTAAGGTAAAGAGCAACCAGATAGCATACTATCATGTCGAGCAAGAAAGTCCTCCCTATATATGTCCAAGCATCCACTACAATATACATCCTATGTATAGTAATGGCCTCTAGGGCATACATATAACTAACACCTATCCCTCCGCCGCGCCTCACACCCACGCCCACACCCTCGCCCCCGTTCTCGCAACGTTACACCCACGATTTCAACCTCGTTCCCTTCCTCACACCCTCACCTCTCTCTTCTCTGTATCTCAAATCTATACCTCATTTCTCTCCCTCACAAAAACTCACCGAGCACAAAATTTTTCCCTCACTTCGCCGCCGACGACGACCCTCGACAACCCTCAGCGATCCCTCACTCCTCCTCAACCAATCTTCTCCCTCTACGACTCCACCTTCATCAACCCAAGCCCCTGCCGAGCACCCCGCACACCAACCCAGTGCACCCGAGCCGACCACCACCTTGCACCCTCGACGCCGGTGAACTCCCCATCACATTGCCGACCACCCTACGACCTCCTCGTCATCAGCATCAACATCCACACACCCCTATACCCACACCTAGACACCACCATTTCCTCCTCTCTCCAAAACCATACAAAACCCAAACAACCGACACTCACTGCATCCCTTAGCCGGAGCGACGTCGTCGATCGTCGTCGACCTCAGTGCACTCGCAGAGGATCATCAAGCACCCCTCAACATCCAGTGACCGTGCAACGACTCCGGAAAACTCCGAAGCAAAATCCGCATCTCGATCCAAGCTCGCGCGAATCGGTTTCACGGCGTACATCACGCGTTCGTGACGCCGTTGCTGCCTTGCGACCCCGAGACGTTTCCAGGCAAGTGTTTACTTGCTTCATGCTAATATAGTTGTGTTGCAAACCTAAATCATATGGTTTATAAACTTACCGATTACCGGTATATATTGTGACCTATGTGTTCGATGCTATTCTTCGATGGAAATAATGGTTTATTTTGACGGAAACTGACATTTTCTGTTGGCCCATATGGTGATAAATATGGTGCATGAATCTTGCTGGAAAATACGATTGTTAGTGATAAAAATTGATACCCCCAAATATGCCGTTAAACTAGAAATTTTCTCGTATCTGAAAATAAATAAAATCACCGTAAATTATATACTTATTGTAATGATACGTTCGAGGGCTTAAATCGAAGCCGACTTGACGAACTTTAGTCCTATGTAAAATTCTGATGATTTCTGTTCTGTAACCATGATGATAATTAGATCGGAGTACGACTCTGGACTGCAGTCCAGAGCGACTCTGTTTATCGTGTACTGTACCAAAACCTGTGTCACTGTGTTTCCTGAAGTCGTATGTTGCGGAACTCTGCAGCAGAGTAAAGAAAATTCTGTTAGCTAAACAAAACAAGTGGTTCCATTCCGTTTCATTGCTGTTTGCTATTTTAAACTGTATTTAAAAGGGCAGAACGTATAACTGTCCAGAACAGATTCAGAAATGACATACTGAGGTTAAACATTGTATAACTTTCAACGTAAATATGCGATTGAGGATCTGTCTGTTGAGTTGAATAGTCTATCAAAAACCGTAGATTACATTCAACTGTAACATCGTTAAATTCTGAGCCCAACTGGGTGTAATTCGTGTCGCGAAACGGACGTTCAGTTCTGAAACTGAATTTCCAGCCGCGAGCACTTAAAATGAAACAGTTATATCTTGAAAACCGGAATCCCGATTGAACTGAAACAAATTTTGACGAATTACTGACTGAGTGTTCTATTTATCTTACTTGTATCATTGTGCCGAATTCTTAACGTATTAATTTATGCAATTTATGTAAGTTAATGACATGCATGTTGATTCGTAACATACAGAGCTTGTTGGTAGCATGCATACATATATCATACCCTTGCCATATACTCAGTGTTAGTGCGTGTGGATATCGCATTATCGTGCGTGATAGATGTTGGTTTAGGAGCGACGAGTACATAAATGGAAAGTGAATATTCGTGACAGTGATTAATACAGTGAACAGTGATAAAACCGTGCCATTGGTATACTCGTACACGACTAAATCAAGATCATAACTAGTGAGAACTTGGGGAAAAGGGGAAATCAAAGAGGAAAGAGCATCGTATTTAGCAGGACCGTGTTTTAGAGGATGATCATTCGAACAGTGATACTGATACATGTAGGGTAGGTGTAAGTCCACGTTGCCCACCCCGGTACTTACGGGGAGGCAGAAAACGGAATAAAAATCAATTTTTTTTATCAACTTAGGCAACATGGACTAGACAAAGAAGGATCTTTGCTAAACAAAAACAAGCTAAAGCTAACTAGAAACTAGCTAAGTGTTAGAAAGGTTATACCTAGGGCTTTATGTCCTTCTCTCTTTGCTCCTTGGAGTAGTGGAAAGAGGTCACCTTTGTCGTCTTCTCACGTCGAAGAAAGATCCATCCGAAAGCCTCAACCTTTGGCTTCAACTCCAAGCTAGAAGTAACTAGGGTGCAAGAAGTGCTAATCCTTAAACCCTAGATGAGAGTAGAGATTATCAAGAAGGGGGTTTTCTCAAGCTCAAGTGTTTCTCAACACATGAGAGGGGAGAGCTTGAGGGAGAGAAAGAACAAGAGAGAGAAAGTAAATAATAGAATGAGAGAAAATATGAAGCATTCTCTCATATATGTGTGAATTATTGTAATTAGATAATTAGCTAGATAATTGTCATGGTTAATCAAGACATGACCATTATCATTTCATTTTTAATGTAATTTGCAAGGATCAAAGAGCATCTTCCAAATGAAATGATGATGGTCAAAGTGTCAACCTAGGTCAACAAGTCAAGGAGGTCAAATGGTCAACAACCATAACCATGCACAATTATATTAAACTAATATCAATTAACCATAATTCACACATGAGCATTAGGGTTAATAAAATGACAATAGTCATTAACCCTAATCAAAGTCCTCTCCCTCTGTCTCAAGCAACTGTGCATACGCACCCGTATTCGTGATCTGAGGAATACGAATACAATGAGAAAAAACCAATCCCAAATCATATACTAGGATTTGGCTTAAACCAAAGCCCGCTAGTATAAGCTGTCCGGACAACAAACGTGCACAAGTGCGCGGGTGTGAACGAACCCTGTCGCAAAACCATGCGACCTCTACTCATTTTGCCTAAAGGCGAATAGCTCTCTGTGTGGGACTCTAAAGACTCGACACTACGCTGGCAGTGGGTTTAACCACAGACCGCAAGCGGCACTAGCTGTACGTAACGGTCCCCAGGTAGATGTCGATAAGAAGACTGACGAGGTGAACCCCATCTGAACTCCTACTGAGCCTGTATGTGACAGTCTCTGTACAGTCCGGTCTGTTCGTCTGATACATCGCATGGCGGGCCTAGGGGGCGGTGAACGTCAGTCCCCTAATAGCGGTACAAGTCGTGTCGGAGTGTAGCCCAGAACACCCTGAGATAACACTGGAAACCTACCAGTATATCTCTCTTGCCCTGGCCAGGGACTACTCGTGTAATGGCTCTCCTGGACACAGCGCGATGTCAACCCCCAATACCGGGAGAGACGAATCCTGTCTAACCGTCACTGCCTCCAAGTGCTTCGGGACTGCACCCAAAAACTACCTGTTTGCACGACTCCTTTGAGCCGTGGTAGGGTAGTAATCAAGGTGCAATGGGAACACACTCGAGGCGAAGTGACAGTGTCAAGTCAGCGGACTAAGCTGTACTCATGTCACCTGGGAACTGATAACTGACGATAGGTATAATACCAACCAACAGTCCCCGACGAGTCCTGTCCAGTATACTCGTAACCTAATGAGCACCAGCATACTATCTCAAGTACGACGTACTGACGGCTGTGGGACAGACCGTCTCCCACGCTGGGATGAGAAGCGCATACGCTAGTCTACTCCGGAGTACCGATGCCCTGTCTCGATAGTCCAACGACTAGGGACCTGTATAAGGATGTGCTTATAGATCACCCAGCTCCCACGAGTGTGAGCGCCATCACAACGCTGGTAATCAAGCAAAGATCCTAAGGGCTCTACTAATATGTATATCAGCGATATGCTAAAAGAAACACATGCACATATTAAAGCAGAGACAAACCAAGTAGCATACTACCATTTCGAGCAAGATTGTATATACAACTGTGAATATCCCAAGCTTCCATCAAGTAATATACAAACTAGTATGATACAGTAATGGCCTCTAGGGCATATACACTAACAATCTCCCACTTGCACTAAGGCCATGTACTGGCGTATCGAAGACCTATCATCTCGATCAGCCGCTCGAACTGAGTCTGGGGCAAGGCCTTGGTGAATGGATCTGCTGTGTTATCTTCTGAAGCAACCCTCCGAACCTCGATCTCCTGGCGATCCACAATCTCCCTGATCAGGTGATACCGCCTCAAGATGTGTCTGGATTTCTGATGGGACCTGGGTTCCTTCGCTAAAGCTATAGCCCCGTTGTTGTCGCGATACAGAGGTATTGGGTCAACAATGGACGGAACCACCTGAAGTTCTCTCAAGAACTTCCTCATCCAGACAGCTTCTTTTGCGGCATCAGATGCAGCGATGTATTCCGCTTCCATAGTCGAGTCAGCAACGGTTTCCTGTTTGGAGCTCTTCCAACACACCGCCCCTCCATTGAGGGTAAAGACAAAACCCGACATGGACTTGGAATCATCCTTGTCACTCTGGAAGCTGGAGTCAGCAAAGGCCTCAATCCGGAGGTCTTTTCCGCCATACACCAAGAACATCTCCTTAGTCCTTCTCAGGTACTTGAGAATGTTCTTTACTGCTATCCAATGTTTCTCCCCAGGGTTTGACTGATACTTGCTTACCACACTCAGTGCATAAGCCACATCCGGTCTGGTACACAACATCGCATACATTATAGAGCCTACCGCAGAAGCGTAGGGTATAATAGACATGCGATCCCTCTCCAAATCAGTCTTGGGAGACATCTCTTTGGAGAGGGTGATCCCGTGACAAACCGGTAAATTACCGCGCTTGGAATCTTCCATACTGAATCTCTTCAGTATGGTGTCGATGTACCTGGACTGCGAAAGTTCTAATATCCTCTTGGATCTGTCACGGTAGATCCGGATACCCAGAATGTATGAGGCATCACCCAGGTCTTTCATGGAGAACCTGTGTGACAAGAACCCCTTCACAGATTATAGCATAGGAATGTCATTTCCTATTAAGAGAATGTCATCCACGTATAAAATGAGGAATACTACAATTCTCGCTACAAATCTACAATAGATGCATGGCTCATCTGGATTTTTGATAAAGCCAAATTCCTTGACCGTCTCATCAAAACAGATGTTCCAACTCCGCGATGCCTGCTTTAGTCCATAAATGGACTTAAGCAACTAGCACACCTTTCCGCTGCTCCCACTCTGAATGAAACCCTCTGGATGGTCCATATAGACACACTCCTCTAAATGTCCATTTAGAAAAGCTGTCTTTACGTCCATCTGCCAAATCTCATAATCATGGAAGGCAGCAATGGCAAGAAGGATCCGAATGGATTTCAGCATAGCTACTGGAGAAAAGGTTTCGTCATAGTCCAAACCAGGTCGCTGACGAAAACCCTTTGCTACCAGTCTAGCTTTATAGGTCTCAACCTGTCCATTTACACCAATCTTCCTTTTGAAGATCCACTTGCATCCTACGGGTTTTACCCCATCTGGAGCAATGTCCAACGTCCATACTTTGTTGGTGTACATGGACTCCATTTCGGTCCGCATTGCATCCAGCCATTTTATCGAGTCGACGCTCTGAATGGCTTGCTGGAAGCTAGTAGGCTCATCACAGTCTATGATGCAATCCTCTCTATCCCCGTCAATGAGAAAACCGTAGTATCTCTCGGGCGGATGAGACTGCCTACTACTCCTGCGGAGTGGCGTGGGAATGTCCTGATCTTTCGAACCCTCTGGTTCTACTAAGCTTTCAGTAATAGCTCGTGGTTCTGAAATTTCTTCCAGTTCTATTGCGCTCCCACTTAATTCTTTTTCTATGAACTGGTGTTCTAGAAAGTGAGCATGGCGAGAAACAAACACCTTTTGTTCCTCTTCGCAATAGAAGAAATATCCCTTGGTGTTTTTTGGATATCCCATAAACTTGCACTGTACTGAGCGTGCCTCGAGCTTGTCCGCATGCTGCTTTTTTACAAAAGCTGGACATCCCTATGTCTTAATGTGATTAAGATAGGGTCTCTTCCCACACCACATCTGATATGGTGTAGTAGGCACAGTCTTAGTTGGAACTCGGTTCAAAAGGTATGCAGCTGATTCTAGCGCATATCCCCAGAACGATCGCGGCAACTCAGCGTTACTCATCATGGACCGTACCATATCCAATAGGGTTCAGTTCCGTCTCTCCGATACACCGTTATGTTGCGGAGTGTATGGAGGAGTAAGCTGAGAGAGAATTCCATTCTCTTTTAAGTAACCCAGGAACTCGGCACTCAAGTATTCACCACCTCGATCAGATCTCAGTGCCTTGATACTTTTGCCTGTTTGTTTTTCTACTTCATTCTTATATTCCTGGAATTTTTCAAAAGCCTCGGATATATGTTTCATTAAGAAGACATAACCGTACCTTGAAAAGTCATCCGTAAAAGTAATGAAGTAAGAATAACCGCTTCGTGCATTTGTAGACATTGGACCGCACACGTCGCTGTGTACGAGTCCCAAGAGCTCGCTCGCTCTTACTCCGTGTCCAGTGAACGGAGTCTTTGTCATCTTTCCTTTGAGACAGGATTGACAAGTTGCATACGATTGATATTCGAACGGATCCAAATATCCTTCTGCATGTAACTTAGTCAACCTTCTCTCATTGATGTGACCCAGTCTACAATGCCATAAGAAAGTTTTATTGATTTCTGGAGACTTTCTTTTGTGTGTATTCTGGACATTGAAAATCTGTGGTTGGTTTAATACGTATATACCGTTGTTCAATGTACCTGACCCAATCAAAACTTGATTAAGGTGAATGTTCACTATATTACTTACAAATGCAAATTCATAACCTTCTTTAGATAATAAAGATACAGAAATGATATTACAGGTTGCATTTGGTACATAATAACTGTAAGTGCACGGCGGCGCCCCGGTCGTCAATCCGACGGCCAAATGCGGAAACGGTGATAAACTTTAATTTTGCGAACTTAGCAAACCGGCACCACCGCGCACTAAACCCCGGATCGGGCCATTAAAATAGATCTAGCAAAAACAAGATAGGGAAGAGATATACCGACTGATCCGAGTCCTCCGGTCTTCTCGTCGTCATCCCGATCTCTCGCGGAAACTCCGGTCGTCGCCTCTTCGCCGGAAGGGCACCACGTCGCCTGCATCTTTTACGGGCTCCCACCTCAATACCGAGGCAACTCGGGCATGAAGCTGGCAAGTCGATATGCCCAAGACTTGCTGTAGGATGTGTAGAGTCTATGTCTCATTGGGGTTTTGGTTGCCAAGAAGGATGAAGAGAATCATGAACTTTGGAAAAGGTTTTTGAGAATTTGGCAAGCATGAAAATGAGATGTGAATTAATCCTTCATCCAAAAATGAGCCCTCTCATTTTTCCTCTTCTCTCAAATTTGTGGCCGGCCCCTTCTTATTCCAAAATGGTGGAGGTGAACAAAAGAACAAGAGGGAGGTGATGGTAGTGAAAAGTGAAGGGGTGACCACATACAAAGACATCATGATAACAATGTTACACCCAAACCATAACCCTTCAAATCTCATTAATGCAAGTGATGGTTGAAAGATATCATAATCAATACAATTGCAAGAAACTCCCTCCACAAATGTTATTTACACAATTGCAAATAACCCCCTCCATCGGAAAAGTCCGGCCGGGAAAGAACAAACGAAAACCGGCCGGAACGGAATGCAAACTGGCAACTCCAGAAAACTGGTCCCGTAATAAATTACAGGAAAACCCCGATACTGTGCATACACACCCGCATCTGTATTCCGTCCGGATACAAATGCAAAGAGACAAAATCTACACTGTACTATACTAGGATCCGGCTTAAACCAAAGCCGGCTAGTAATATCCGTCCGATCCTGATCCGTGCAATACCGCACGTATCTGATCGAACCCTGCCATATAACTATACGGCCTCTAGTACAAACCGTCCGATCCTGATCCGTGCAATACCGCACGTATCTGATCAGACCCTGCCATATCTCCATACGGCCTCTACAGCGTTTCGCCCGAAAGCTGAGTAACTGAAAGTGTGGTGGACTCTAAAGACTCGTCAATACTACGGCTGTAGATTTAACCACTAGCACGTCAGAGGTATAAGCCAATACATGACGGGCCACCAGCTATTGACCAAAAGGGACGTCGATGAGCGAACTCATCTTGACACCCTACTGAGCCTGTCAGTGACAATATCCGTACAGTCCGGTCCGTTCGTCTATGAGCATCGCATGTCGGGCCTAGGGGGTGGGTAAAAGTCAGACCCCCAAAAGCGGTACAAGTCGTGTCGGAGTGTAGCCCAGAACACCCTGAGATACTACTGGAATACCTACCAGTAAATCTCCTGCCTTGGCCAAGGACTTCGTGTAATGGCTCTCCTAGACACAACGCGACCTCACCCCCAATACCGGGAGAGACGAACCCCCGAAGATCCGCTCACTGCCTCCATGTGGCTCGGGACTGTACCCAACTAAAACCTGTTTGCACGACTCCTTTGAGCCGTGGTAGGGTAGTAATCAAAGCACAGTGGGAACTCACACGAGACAAATGACGATCCCCAGGTCGATGAACTAACCTGTACACATGTCACCTGGGAACTGCTATCTGACGTCAGGTATAAGACCAACTGGCATGTTCCCGGCGAGTCCAGTCCGGTGTACTCATAACCCAATGAGCACCTGTATACATCTTAGGTGATCCAACTGACACCAGTGGCTTGTGAGACCGGCCACCGCCCCTCGTCGGGGTCTTGACTGTATACACTAGTCTACTCTGGAGAATCGATGCCCTGTCTCGAAACTCCCATGACTAGGGACCATTTAAGGATGTGCTTGTAGACCCCAGCTCTCACGTATATGATCGCCCTCATACTGCTGGTCGTCAAGCAAGAATCCTAGGGGCTCTATCAACGTGTAATAGCGACCTGTCAGGTCACCTAAAGCAGTACATGATGATAAAGGTAAACCAGATAGCATACTATCATCTCGAGTAAGACTGTCCTACCGGGATAGGTCCTCCCTCAATCATTGCAATCACGTGCCTGTGATCCAATAATTGACTCTGAGGGCACTATCTCCAACAATAACAACTACGCAAAACCAAAAAGTGTCCATCCGACAATCCCAGGTGATAGTCCCCCACGGCCTTAGCATCCATGCTAGCACCGTTTGACAACTCTGAGGGTCATGTCACCTGCCTTCAAAACTCTACGCTTTCTCAACGCCTGCAAAGAATTACAGATATGAGATCCTGATCCGGTATCCAATACCCAGGACGTAGAGTTTATTGATAGACAGTTTTCAATAACATACACACCTGAAGCTGAAGCTGCAACTCGCTTCAAATCCTGTGTTCTGGCCTTCCAAGCCTTGCAATCCTGTTTCCAGTGACCACTTTTGTGACAATAGAAGCATTCTTCCTTCCCCACCAGCTTTCCCGCTATCTTTGTTGCTTTTCCTTTTCCCTTCGTATCCACTTTACCGACACCGCCTCTTGGTTTGGCGGGGGCTTTCTTCTTCTTACCCTTGGCTTTCGCCCTGGATCTAGAAGAGGAAGATCCTCTTACAAACAAAGTGGATGTCTCCCTACCCTTCTGTAGGGTGCCCTCAGCACTCCTCAACATGTTCAGAAGTTCGGAAAGTTCAACCTCCTTTCCTTGCATGTTGAAGTTAAGAATAAACTGGGCGTAAGTGGAAGGAAGGGACTGGAGAATCAAATCAGTATAGAGTTCATTCTCCAACATGGTCCCAAGGTCCGCGAGCTCCTCTATGTAGCCAATCATCTTAAGAACGTGTTCCGCTACCGATGATCCGACGGCCAACCTTGCCGAAAACAACTACTTCGACACTTCGTATCTGGCGATACGAGACTGCTCTCCATACAGTTCTTTTGTATGAAGAAATATGGACTCTAGGTCCATATTCTCGTGCCTCCTCTGATGTTCGTTGTCCATCGAGGCAAGTATGAGGCATTTGGCCTTCACGCAATCTATTTCCCATGTCTTACGGATTTCCCTATCCGCGACACTGGTTTTGGGACCGGGGACAGGGGGAGCTTTGGTGGTAAGGACATACCCCAACTTGTCGTAAGTGATTGCCATCTTGACATTCCTGAGCCAATCTTTGTAGTTTGGCCTGTCAATATGTTTTTATCTAGTAATAACTTAAGTCCGGTCATGTTGAATGGTCGCTGCAATTAGGAGAGAGAAAAGAAACACTTTAGCATGATGCTCTTGCAAGTTTAAAGTGGTTTTTAGTTTGTCTAAACAGGATGGCTCCCACTGTCTCTCGAATCCCTTCTCAAACCGTAAAGAAAGGATTAGTCAGGATCAATCTCACCGTACAATACTTGCTTAACCGTTCAGCCAGGCCAGTGTCGGTACTTCGAGGGAGGTTTTCCAACGCTTTCGCGAAGTTCCTTAATTAAGTAACCTCTTTTCCCTGTGGACGTAGCCCCGCTAACACCTTTCTAGACACCTACTAGGTTTATAGCATTGATCGTTAAGTGAGAGTTTTTCCGAGGAGTAGCATATACTCACAGTACGATCGGGATCCAAATATCATTGCGTGATAAAACCGAAGGAATCCTACCAGAATCATCACACTCCAAATGGTATGCAGCGCTAGCAAGTTTCAGTACTTATGAAACTCCCGATGTGGATTTTTGCCCCATGCTCTTATGACCTTGACTTTGGCCAAAATATCATAAGTCACATGTCAAGTTCTACCCGTCATTCTCCTGGTTAATTTGGACCCACCCGTACCTACCCTTGACTTTGGCCAAAATGGCAGCACGACTGTCCCAAACCAACGCATCTATCTATGCTGCACATGAATACCCAATAGCTACCAATCACTATGCCTTGACTTTGGCCAAAATACATAGCTTGAATACTTTTTGACCATTCATGTGGAATGACGGAGGGCTACGAATGGTTTTGGCGAAACCGTGAACGTAGTGAACTTGATATAATCGATGGAACGAGATAGCTTTTAAAAGGAGTGGTTCAAGCTCCGCGTTTAAAAGTTTAGTTTTGAAAAGAACCGAGTGGTTTTCAAAGTGTTCCAATCGACTTTTACTTGGTTTATTTTCTTGCATTGGTTCTTTTAATGCGTCCCATCATTTAATCATACCATTGCAGAAAACAACCAAAATATGATGTACGCTTATGCCATTCGCATTCGCCACGGGGCCCCGTCATCACCCGTTAGGTTACTTAACTAACGACAGAGCGGGGGCTAGGCTAGCGCAGCTGTAAAACATAAGCAACGCCTAAATAGTTATCATATATAAATATATAGCAAGGATAGACATTACAGATCACAGATGAATACATTGGATATACTAGGAATCCGCAATCCGTTCGAGCCTGCAACGAAAAGCGGATTACACGGTCGCGGTGAATAGCCAATACCCCACCCAAGACCCCTACGGGTGCGGCAAACTACCCGCCAAGTACCCGAAGCGAAGCAACCTCCCTTACCACTGTGAGTAGGCCATTCGGCACTTCGAGATACCCGGTAGTTTGTGCACCCCCTCCATGGGTCTATCCTAGGAGCAAAAACAGTAAAAAGAATTATACAATGACGGCTACAACCCCGACCCGGTTGCGCGGCCATACAAATAATATTACATCAATTTATATGTTACAATGAATGAAAGAAAAAGAAACACTCATCTCACATCCACCCCGGCTATTCACCCGTGACAATCCAACGCATTCATATACACATACCATCATCAAACACAGATCACAGATATGTATAACCCCGACTAATCGACATATAGCGATTAGCCGACGTTCAATACATATAAACATCACAGATATAACCCTTATAGTCAAAGTGTAGTGAAGTTCAATAAAAATACGGATTTATAGGCCCCCAAAAACAAATTTCTATTCTGGAAAATCTGGGCACATATAAACCATCTTAAAAATCCCAAAACCAAGCCAGAAAGACACTGCACCAAACTCGACCCAGAACCGAGTCAACTCGGCCGCGGTTGCGTGGCAATAGCTTGCTATTGCCGCGGAACCGCGGCGCTTTGGTCGATTCACTGGACCGGGTTTGGTGGCTTTCTTCACAAAACCCTGAGACGATTTTTGGAGTATGATAAATTTTATTTTGAGCAGGAAAAAATTTAACAGAAAGTTAGGGTTTTGATATTTTGGTTTTTCGATTTTTCCGATTTGAACTTCCATACACTTTACTACCTAGCTAGTTTATGTTTAGATAGGCTCTGATACCACTGTAAGTCCACGTTGCCCACCCCGGTACTTACGGAGAGGCGGAAAACGGAATAAAAATCAATTTTTTTTATCAACTTAGGCAACATGGACTAGACAAAGAAGGATCTTTGCTAAACAAAAACAAGCTAAAGCTAACTAGAAACTAGCTAAGTGTTAGAAAGGTTATACCTAGGGCTTTATGTCCTTCTCTCCTTGCTCCTTGGAGTAGTGGAAAGAGGTCACCTTTGTCGTCTTCTCACGTCGAAGAAAGATCCACCCGAAAGCCTTAACCTTTGGCTTCAACTCCAAGCTAGAAGTAATTAGGGTGCAAGAAGTGCTAATCCTTAAACCCTAGATGAGAGTAGAGATTATCAGGAAGGGGTTTTTCTCAAGCTCAAGTGTTTCTCAACACATGAGAGGGGATAGCTTGAGGGAGAGAAAGAACAAGAGAGAGAAAGTAAATAATAGAATGAGAGAAAATATGAAGCATTCTCTCATATATGTGTGAATTATTGTAATTAGATAATTAGCTAGATAATTGTCATGGTTAATCAAGACATGACCATTATCATTTCATTTTTAATGTAATTTGCAAGGATCAAAGAGCATCTTCCAAATGAAATGATGATGGTCAAAGTGTCAACCTAGGTCAACAAGTCAAGGAGGTCAAATGGTCAACAACCATAACCATGCACAATTATATTAAACTAATATCAATTAACCATAATTCACACATGAGTATTAGGGTTAATAAAATGACAATAGTCATTAACCCTAATCAAAGTCCTCTCCCTCTGTCTCAAGCAACTGTGCATACGCACCCGTATTCGTGATCTGAGGAACACGAATACAATGAGAAAAAACCAATCCCAAATCATATACTAGGATCTGGCTTAAACCAAAGCCCGCTAGTATAAGCTGTCCGGACAACAAACGTGCACAAGTGCGCGGGTGTGAACGAACCCTGTCGCAAAACCATGCGACCTCTACTCATTTTGCCTAAAGGCGAACAGCTCTCTGTGTGGGACTCTAAAGACTCGACACTACGCTGGCAGTGGGTTTAACCACAGACCGCAAGCGGCACTAGCTGTACGTAACGGTCCCCAGGTAGATGTCGATAAGAAGACTGACGAGGTGAACCCCATCTGAACTCCTACTGAGCCTGTATGTGACAGTCTCCGTACAGTCCGGTCTGTTCGTCTGATACATCGCATGGCGGGCCTAGGGGGCGGTGAACGTCAGTCCCCTAATAGCGGTACAGTCGTGTCAGAGTGTAGCCCAGAACACCCTGAGATAACACTGGAAACCTACCGGTATATCTCTCTTGCCTTGGCCAGGGACTACTCGTGTAATGGCTCTCCTGGACACAGCGCGATGTCAACCCCCAATACCAGGAGAGACGAATCTTGTCTAATCGTCACTGCCTCTAAGTGCTTCGGGACTGCACCCAAAAACTACCTGTTTGCACGACTCCTTTGAGCCGTGATAGGGTAGTAATCAAAGTGCAGTGGGAACACACTCGAGGCGAAGTGACAGTGTCAAGTCAGCGGACTAAGCTGTACTCATGTCACCTGGGAACTGATAACTGACGATAGGTATAATACCAACCAACAGTCCCCGACGAGTCCTGTCCAGTGTACTCGTAACCTAACGAGCACCCATATACTATCTCAAGTACGACGTACTGACGGCTGTGGGACAGACCGTCTCCCACACTGGGATGAGAAGCGCATACGCTAGTCTACTCCGGAGTATCGATGCCCTGTCTCGATAGTCCAACGACTAGGGACCTGTATAAGGATGTGCTTATAGATCACCCAGCTCCCACGAGTGTGAGCGCCATCACAACGCTGGTAATCAAGCAAAGATCCTAAGGGCTCTACTAATATGTATATCAGCGATATGCTAAAAGAAACACATGCATATATTAAAGCAGAGACAAACCAAGTAGCATACTACCATTTCGAGCAAGATTGTGTATACAATTGTGAATATCCCAAGCTTCCATCAAGTAATATACAAACTAGTATGATACAGTAATGGCCTCTAGGGCATATACACTAACAGTAGGATCTAGCGATCCGGCTGACAGGGTTATGTCCCGGGCATGTGGACCATTGTCTCGGGTACGTACGAGACTCCTGTTAAACATGATCCTCCTTCCACTATGTGATTTCAAACATGACCTAGAGACCGATAGGGACACAGAACATATTCTGCATCATATAGTGACACAGTGATTATTTGCATTGTTCTTACACTAGTATTACCTCATTTACCTGTTCTATCTTATTATAATAATATTGTTATTATGTCGCTCTGACGACCTGAGTATGCATGCTCAGATCCCGTGGAAGGACCAGCGCAGGAGACAGATCTACCTTTCGAGTTCACGGAGATATAGTCTGGTGTATTTCCTATCTTTACCGCTTTCCATAAAAGTGATCGTGAGATTGACTTTGGTTAGTATTTGTTCTTGTTATCTGTAATTTGTGAACAATGGAATATTAATGTAATAAATTAGTGATGTGATTCCTTTACCACTGCGCTTTATTTACTGATTACCATGTAATGCTAGAAGCCGAAGTGTGACTACGGCGGGATGATTCCTTGACCGTAGGAGCATGGCTGACCTAGTCATCCCTCGTTTTCCGTATTTTGGGAAGCGGGGCGTGACATGGTTTAGTTGGTATCAGAGACCGTGTTTAGTATCAAGGGATAACATTAACTATACTGTATTACGTTATTCTTGTTTCACTACTCTTGATTTTCATCCTTGAATCTGATCCTATCCTTTTGAATCTTCCAGTGATATGACGTCCCTGAACGACCCCTCTTCGGACTCCAGCTCTCAGGACCGCACGGAAAGAATACTTAGTGCACTGACCACTCTCGCGGAAGCTCAGGAGAGGAAGACAGATTTACTCACTGAGGGACTCAGGGCGATTACCGCCGCAGGAGGACCCTCCGCACTCATTACCATCCCCGAGGGCGCTACTCCACAAGCTTATCAGACTAGGGCTGGTACCGTATCAGACTTCCGACGGTTACACCCAGCTGCATTCACAGGGCTAGCTGAACCCCTTGAGGCTGAGCAATGGCTGGTGAACATGGAGAATTTATTGACAGCCGCCAGGGTTCCAGAGGAAGACAGAGTGGACGTGATAAAGATTCAATTAGAAGACGAAGCCCGTACATGGTGGTCGGTGGAAGAAAGCAGACTTGACGAGCCGATTGAATGGAGCAAGTTTAAGGAGTGCTTCCTAGATCATTATTTTCCTCCCACAGCCAAGGCAGAAATGGAGGAAAGGTTTATTCTTTTGAAGCAGAATGGACGCCCAGTGGACGTATATGCGGCAGAGTTCAATCGTCTGAGCCGCTTTGCTCCATACATGGTCAAATCAGAGGCCACCAGGGCCAGACGCTTCCTTTAGGGGTTAGATTTTGAGTTGCAGCAGTTGATTGCATCGTTGGATTTGCAGACTTTCGCACAGGTACTCAACGCGGCGAGGGTTCAGGAGCAATTGATTAACAAGTTCAGAAGACCCCCAGTCATTCCAGCACGTACCCACACGCCTTCTCGAGGAGCCATACCGGTTCACAGAGCAGGAACGACACAAATGAAGCGCCCGTTCATACCACAGCATCGTCCCCAGAGACAGGGCGTAGTTTGCGGCTATTGCGGTAGAGGTGGGCATACTCAGAAGGACTGTCGCCGTGCCAAGGGACAATGCTTGATTTGTGGATCCAGTCAGCACAAGATTAGCAGTTTTCCTGAGCGAGCAGAGATACAGGAAGGTTTTGGACCGCCACAGCAGAGGCCGCAGGAGCAGAGACAACCATTTACAGGTCGCGGTCAGGGACGGGCTTTCACCTTGACCGCCGAGCAGGAAGAGGCGTCAGGAGACGTGGTTACAGGTTCTCTACTCATACATTCCTGGCCAGCTAGAGTACTATTTGATTCGGGAGCATCGCATTGTTTCTTGTCTGAGCATTTTACTGATACACACTCAATACCACATGAACCACTAGCCAAGGGATGGGAAATTCATACGGGTAATGGCATTATAATGTCTAGTCGAGAATGTAGATTATGCCCGGTTGTAGTGTGTGGCAGGGAATTCTATGCGAATTTCCTTCTGATTGGGACAGGCAGTTACGACGCAATTCTTGGGATGGATTGGATGAGCACTTTCCACGCAGTTATCGACTGTCGTGCAAGGAAGGCGATCTTCCGCATCCCCAATCACCCGGAGTTTATTTTCGAGGGCGGAAGTGAATCTTTGGAGCCAGTTAAGTATAGAGCCAAGCCCAAGGAACTGACAGCTATGGAGATTGATAAGAGCCCAGTCCCAGAAATTGTTCGGGACTTTCTGGACGTATTTCCCGAAGATCTACCAGGTTTACCACCTCCTCGAATTTTGGAGTTCTCAATCGATTTGACTCCAGGTACAGCCCCAGTATCTAGAGCCCCATACAGAATAGTGTAAGTGCACGGCGGCGCCCCGGCCGTCGATCCGACGGCCAAATGCGGAAGCGGTGATAAACTTTAATTTTGCGAACTTAGCAAACCGGCACCACCGCGCACTAAACACCCGGATCGTAACCATTAACAAGTCTAAGCTAACTAGAAGATGGGTTAGAGATGTACCGAGTGATCCGAGTCCTCCGGTCTTCTCGTCGTCGTCCCGATCTCCCGCGGAAAACTCTGGTAGTCGCCTCCTCGCCGGAAGGGCACCACGAAGCCGGATTCTTTTACGGGCTCCCACCTCAATACCGAGGCAACTCGGGCGCGAAGTTGGCTGGCCGACGCGTCCAAGATTTGCTGTAGAATAGTGTAGAATACTTGTCTCTTTGGGGTTTAAGATGGTTGCCATGATGGAGGAATTTTGCACAAGGATTTTTCATGAACACTTGATGAAAAAAAAAAAAGGAGCAGCCCCAAAAATGAGCTCGGCCAAAGTGAACTTGTGCTCTCTGGAAAATGAAGTGGGAAGCATTAATCAAGCTCTCTCTCTAATTCCCTCAATGCAACCAAATGAATTTATATATATAAATTAATCCCTCATGAAACTTCCAGCACACTCACTAAATAAATTAATCCTCACCTAAACCCACAGTGGCCGGCCCATCACAAAACCATACCCAATCATGTCAAAATAGTGGCCGGCCCCACTCCAATTTCCAACACCAAGTCACAATCACAACCTTACCTTATTTAATGCAAGAGATGGAGGGAAGATATCAAAATCAATCCTTTTGCAAGAAACCTCCTCCACAAAATGTTAATTGCAAACTTGCAATTAACACCCTCCAACGAAAAGTCCGACCGGGAAGGAAAAAGAGAAAACCGGCCGGAACGGAATGCAAACTGGCAACTCCAGAAAACTGGTCCCGTAATAAATTACAGGAAAACCCCGATACTGTGCATACACACCCGCATTTGTATTCTGACCGGATACAAATGCAAAGAGACAAAACTACACTATCAAATAATAAGATCCGGCTTAAGCTAAAGCCGGCTAGTAAAAACCGTCCGATCACCATCCGTGCAATACCGCACGTCTCTGATCGAACCCTGCCATATCTCCATACGGCCTCTACAGCGTTTCGCCCGAAAGCTTGAGTAACTGAATGTGTGGTGGGCTCTAAAGGCTCGTCAATACTATGGCTGTGGATTTAACCACCAGCACGTCAGAGGTATAAGCCAATACATGACGGGCCACCAGCTATTGACCAAAAGGGACGTCGATGAGCGAACTCATCCTGACACCCTACTGAGCCTGTCAGTGACAATATCCGTACAGTCCGGTCCGTTCGTCTATGAGCATCGCATGTCGGGCCTAGGGGGTTGGTAAAAGTCAGACCCCCAAAAGCGGTACAAGTCGTATCGGAGTGTAGCCCAGAACACCCTGAGATACTACCGGAATACCTACCAGTAAACCTCCTGCCTTGGCCAAGGACTTCGTGTAATGGCTCTCCTAGACACAGCGCGACCTCACCCCCAATACCGGGAGAGACGACCCCCCGAAGATCCGCTCACTGCCTCCATGTGGCTCGGGACTGTACCCAACTAAAACCTGTTTGCACGACTCCTTTGAGCCGTGGTAGGGTAGTAATCAAAGTACAGTGGGAACTCACACGAGACAAATGACGATCCCCAGGTCGATGAACTAACCTGTACACATGTCACCTGGGAACTGCTATCTGACATCAGGTATAAGACCAACTAGCATGTTCCCGGCGAGTCCTGTCCGGTGTACTCATAACCCAATGAGCACCTGTATACATCTTAGGTGAACCAACTGACACCAGTGGCTTGTGAGACCGGCCACCGCCCCTCGTCGGGGTCTCGACTGTATACACTAGTCTACTCTGGAGTATCGATGCCCTGTCTCGAAACTCCTACGACTAGGGACCTTTAGAGGATGTGCTTATAGACTCCAGCTCTCACTTATATGATCGCCCTCATACTGCTGGCAGTCAAGCAAGAATCCTAGGGGCTCTATCAACGTGCAATAGCGACATGTCAGGTCGCCTAAAGCAGTACACGATGATAAAGGTAAACCAGATAGCATACTATCATCTCGAGTAAGACTGTCCTACCGGGATAGGTCCTCCCTCAATCATTGCAATCACGTGCCTGTGATCCAATAATTGACTCTGAGGGCACTATCTCCAACAATCTCCCACTTGCACTCAAGGCTAATTATTGCGATGTCGCATACTCACAGCCCGTGTGATACCGAACACCCAACTCCTCTACTAGTCAGTCTCACAAAAACCGTTTGTGAAACTATTGCGTTCGAGGAATAGCCTCAGTGAGTGGATCCGCCTTGATGTTTCTTTCTATGTCTCTCTATATCTCAAGTTCGCGGAGAAAGCCATCTCCCGAAATGAGCAATACCTGTCTTAGTATGTCTGGATGTCTGATGGGACCTAGCTCATAAATGAACTCCAAATCCAAACTTCTTAGACTGTATCGTCAACTGAACTTAATCAATATCCTGCGCCATGCCTCCCTCAGTATTTCCTTGGACAACCTGTCCAAAATACTGCCCCTCGTCAGAAGGAAAACTATAACTCTGACAACCTCCTTGTCGTCCAGGTCACCTTGGAAGCCTGGAATGATAACTGTCTCCCAAATGAGGCTGTCGTTATCATATCCCTAGAACATTCACTTATGTTCTAAAACTGCTTTCGACTGTTTCTCCAGGATTGGATCAATGTCAACTTATTGCATATAGTGCAAGAACAACATCTGGTGTGGTACTTGACATCTCATGATTGACTCAATTGCCCAAGCAAGTGATCTGCCAATCATGCGCATCCCTCTCCCCTTTAGTCTACAAGACACCTTTAGAGAGGGTGACTCCATTACCTGCAGGTACACTACCATGCCAGGAGTCGTCCATTCTAAATACTCTTAGAATGCTGTCAAAGTACCCTGATTGGGAAACCACCCAAAACTAGATCTAAAACCATAGATCTAGTAACCAGTATGTTTGATATTGTGTCCGAGTCCCTTGTGGAGAAAACACTGTGTGACGACCAAAGTATAACCGATCGTAGTATAGGAGTTTCCTTTCCTACTTTGTGTATGTCATCCAAAACCCGGATATCACACCCTACTACCTTCTCAACAGATCCATCCCCTATTCTGATGACGTCAAACCTATGACTGTCACATCAGAAATAGATGATCTATCTCCGCTACATCTGCTTTAGTCTATAAATAGATATAAGCCTGATGTCCACCAATGCTTCCGTTGCTCCCACTGACTACGACAACCCTCTGGCAGAGTCATATAGACGTGCACTTCTAAAGCAAGTTTAGAACGACGCTATACTCATCCTCCTGCCGGGTCTCGCAGTCTGGAACAACAACAATGGCAAGTGTGGGTAAACAAGAACTTCCCTGTCACCGTCCTTGAGGCTACCGGAGTACCTCTCGGGTGCCTGAAGTTACCCACCTTATCTGCGGAGTGGCCAATGGGATGTCAAATCAGATCGAATCTTTAGGTTCCTTATCAAATCTTCTGTAATCGTTTGCGGTTCTGGAATCACTTCCAGTTCTACCATACTCCCACTACTGTTTTTGAAAAAATCCATTTTTATTATAACTGTGGCGAGTCAAGAACAATATCACTATTGATCTTTCTTATGGTAGAAAATCAACCCTCGTCATAGCCTGGGTCAACCCACAAACAGCCATTACAGAAACGTGCCTTGAGTTATCCAGAGTCTGGTTTTAATCATAAGCCGGACAACTCCCCGTACCTTAACAATGTTAAGATATGAACTGTACTATATCCAATATAGAACCAGAGGCACTGATTTAATTGAACCAGATTCAAATCATGCAGCTGTCTCCAGTGCATGTCAACTAAATGGAGAGAGGCTGATCAGCGTTACTCAACTTAGGAATGCTTCCAATTATGAGTAACCTGAAAGAGAAGCAATTTCTCTTTATCATTACTATCAACTGAATACCATATACAAGTATCTACATCTTCGATCACCTTGAAGAATCCCGATACTTGCTACACCTGGTTCTCTACTCTATTCAAATACCTATAACTCCTCAAAACTTAGACCCTGTGTTTCTACGAAACACATGTCTAAGAACTAGAGAAGTTAAAAGTAAACAGAACATAGTATGAGGACCAACCCCTCTGTCCTTATGGACACTGGACAACATACAATACTCTGTATAAGTCCGCTGAGTCTAACAACTCTTTCACTGTGTGTCGTAGGTTGAAAACTGTACTTATGGTTAAGAAGAATTACACCGCTGTTTAATGCTCCTTACCTAACCATCTACTGATATAGGTAAATGTCATCGACATAATATCAAAAGGTATATCTCACTCTATGAAAATAGACGTACAGATATATCAATTTGAAATTGGTGCACAACAGCGGATATTCAAAACCAAATGTTTGCCGACCGGCAAACAGCCCAGGTGATCTCCTCAAATATCACCGATTTCAACGAATCGCGATATAATGAGGATGATCACCTAATTCCCAATAACTTACTCTCACTCATCATCTGTAAAATCATACAGATGTGAGAATCAAACCTGGTAAATACATACCCTGGAGCAAGTGTCTAATCAGGAAATCAGTTTTCTTTTAACAGTACACAGTTGAACTGAAACATTGAAATGTTTCGATGGGGTTTCCTGGTATTCCTAGTAATGCCTCTACCATTATCCAGATTCACAACTATAACTGTATAATTCTTTGCCACCTCTCCAAATCCCTTTATATGTCTTTAGTCATTACCTTCTGCACACCGTTTTAGGCCAATTGGTTTTCTTCCTTCCCTACCGTTCGGCACCAGCCTATGGTTTGGAAGAAGACTATCCAATAAGCATAATGGGTGTACTGTCCTAGCCCTAGGAGCACTCGCAATGCGAGAGAAGGTGAAGATAAAAGACAACCGAATAAACCTTATTCCTATTTCTCCTGGACCAGAATCCATCCCCGAACTGGAATAAGTTCCTTTCGAGTTCGTATATAACCATACGATGGAGTATCCAATAAACTGTGGATCTTCGTAGTGATACGGAGTGTCCTGGAGAAATACAAAGGTGATTTAGGATTGGCGAAGAAATACTTGGTTTTGGTCGTGAATAACAGTCGCAATTTACTTTGCCCTCTTACTAATCCCTTGCTTTGTCTTAATCTTAATACCTTCTGCACACCATCGTTATGCTAATTGGTTTTCTTCATTCCCTACCGGTCGGCACCAGCCTAAGGTTTGGAAGAAGACTATCCAATTTGCGTAATAGGTGTACTATCTCCTAAACCAAGGAGTACTCACAACTTGAGAAAAGGTAAAAGGGAAAAGACAACTGAATAATCCTATCCGTTTTCTCCAAAACCGGAAACCCGTTTTCTCCAAAACCGGAAACCATCCTCGAATAAATTCCTTCGAGCTCGTATATAACCATACGATGGTTTTGTCCAATGGAAGTGGACGTTCGTAGTAATACGGGGTGTCCTGGAGAAAAGGGTAAAAGTAGGAGTGGCAATGAGGTCTGCAACTCTGACAATCCAAAAGCCAGTGTTAAGAAAGTTCGGTCAACTTGGTCACTGAGTCATAGTCTTAGGGTCGGGTCAATGGTCGCTGCCAGAGAGAGAGAGAGAAAAGAAACACTCAGCGTGCACTCTATCCTAGATCAGAATGGTTACCAATTTATCTAATCTGGAAACCTCCCACTGTACCTCAAATTCTCCTCCAAACCTGAAAAAAGAATTAGTCGGGGTCATCCGAGGAGTAAACCAACTCATCAGTGGGAATCGGGATCCAACTCTCATCGCATGATAACGTGACGGAATCCGCTCACGCTATCACACTCCAGAAGGTATGCGCATATCTGGCAAGTTTCAGTTCTTTTGAAACTCCCGATATAATTTCTACCCCATGCTCTTATGACCTTGACTTTGGCCAAAATATCATAAGTCACATGTCAAGTTCAACCCGTCATTCTCCAGGTTAATTTGAGCCCACCCGTACATACCCTTGACTTGGGCCAAAATGGTAGTACGACTGCCCCAAACCAACACATCTATCTATGCTGCATATGAATACCCAATAGCTACCAATCACTGTGCCTTGACTTTGGCCAACATACACAGCTTGAATACTATTGATTACCCATATGAAACGACGGAGGGCTACGAATGGTTTCTGGCGAAAACCTTTAACGTAATGAACTTGATATCGTTGAAGGAACGGATAGCTTTTTAAAAAATATAGTGACGAAAACCGTTGCTAAAGAGGTCACTCCCGGTGAAGGGATCTCGGCTCTTTCCCCGTAGAATAGGGTGCAGGATATTCTAACTGAATACCACGGTGCAAAGCAAAAGTAATCGGCTATAGTGAAGTCATTGCCCTGATGCAAACTTATTGTCCAAGGGGTCACTCCCGGTGAAGGGATCTCGGCCCTTGCCTCGTCAACTGAGGAGCAGGATATTCTAAATGAATACCTCGATGCAAAACAAAAGTGAACGTCCTTGCAATAACAGCTTTTGAAAAGTGTTCCAACAACATTAGATTAGGTTTGTTTAACTTGCATTGATCCGAATCAATGCAGTCCCATCAATTGATCACACCACAAAGAACGAAAATATACTGACGTACGTATATGCCATCCGCATTCGCCACTGGGTCCCGTCATCACCCGTTAGGTTAGCTAACTAACGGCAGAGCGGGGACTGGACTAACGCGGATGAAAAGCATATACAACATCTACTAATATATATACCAATATATAGTATTTCGCTCAAGGCGTGAAATAAATGCAACATCACAGAAATGAACAGCATCACAGAACAATACAGATATCTGGGATCCCCGGGTTTCACAGAGCCACTACTGAAACCCGACGTTCCCCTGGTCATGTGGATAGCCTGTGCAATGAAATCCTAGACCCCTACCGGCGCGGCAAGTTACCCGCCAAAACCTGAAGCGAGGCAGCCCCCTTCAGCTCCGTGAATGGACCACCCAGCACTCCACGGAATCCGGTAACTTGGGCACCCCTCCTGGGTCAACCTGTACCCCCTACGAGTGCGGCGAATAGCCCGCCAATCCTAGAGTGAAGCCCCCTCCGTCTCAATGCCATGAGATGCGGGCCCGTTGCCCTCTAGAACCCGGCTATCCGTGCACCCCTCCGCGGGGTAACCCTAGTACAGAAAGTAAAATATACATACACCGGGTACATCGACCGCAACCTGGTCGTGCCCCAAAAGAATAATACAAACAGGCAGTGACAGCAGTCCACATGTCGGACGCTCGCCCCGCAATATCAAATGTACATAATACAACAGCACAGTACTAGCATTGCATCCAGGCTATCCCCCACGACCGATCCGCAACATCACAGCAAAAACAGAACATCAACGTGAAAGTCACGTTCGCAAATCCGTCTAACCGGGCTATAGCAGTTAGACCGGATTTACCGATCGAGTGACATTCACGGTCGCAGATATAATGTAAATACTGTGAAAAATGTGTTTAAAATATCCGACCGATCAAATTTTAACAAGTGGGCCCCAAAGCAATACTGTAGCAGTTAAAGAAATTATGGGCCCAATATTAATATTCCAAAAACCCCAATTTAACCCCAGAAGCCCACTGAAGAACTTTGGCCCATTGATCTCTCTGAACTGCCGCGGAACAGCGGCCCAAGGCAAGGTTTGGCCGCGGTTCCGCGCTCCACTTAAGAGATCACTTTGCCGAACTTTTCCAGTGGCCTTATATCTTCCTGTACAGTACTTTTATACAACCTGAAAAATTTTTTGGGGACCAAAAAATTTCAACAGAAAACTGTCGTGACAAAATACGGGTATTTGGACATTTCGATCGATCGGAACTGAAAAACACATTACACAAAGCTAGACTAAGTTAATGGCGAGTCTCTGATACCACTGTAAGTGCACGGCGGCGCCCCGGCCGTCGATCCGACGGCCAAACGCGGAAGCGGTGATAAACTTTAATTTTGCGAACTTAGCAAACCGGCACCACCGCGCACTAAACACCCGGATCGTAACCATTAACAAGTCTAAGCTAACTAGAAGATGGGTTAGAGATGTACCGAGTGATCCGAGTCCTCCGGTCTTCTCGTCGTCGTCCCGATCTCCCGCGGAAAACTCCGGTAGTCGCCTCCTCGCCGGAAGGGCACCACGAAGCCGGATTCTTTTACGGGCTCCCACCTCAATACCGAGGCAACTCGGGCGCGAAGTTGGCTGGCCGACGCGTCCAAGATTTGCTGTAGAATAGTGTAGAATACTTGTCTCTTTGGGGTTTAAGATGGTTGCCATGATGGAGGAATTTTGCACAAGGATTTTTCATGAACACTTGATGAAAAAAAAAAGAAAAAGGAGCAGCCCCAAAAATGAGCTCGGCCAAAGTGAACTTGTGCTCTCTGGAAAATGAAGTGGGAAGCATTAATCAAGCTCTCTCTCTAATTCCCTCAATGCAACCAAATGAATTTATATATATAAATTAATCCCTCATGAAACTTCCAGCACACTCACTAAATAAATTAATCCTCACCTAAACCCACAGTGGCCGGCCCATCACAAAACCATACCCAATCATGTCAAAATAGTGGCCGGCCCCACTCCAATTTCCAACACCAAGTCACAATCACAACCTTACCTTATTTAATGCAAGAGATGGAGGGAAGATATCAAAATCAATCCTTTTGCAAGAAACCTCCTCCACAAAATGTTAATTGCAAACTTGCAATTAACACCCTCCAACGAAAAGTCCGACCGGGAAGGAAAAAGAGAAAACCGGCCGGAACGGAATGCAAACTGGCAACTCCAGAAAACTGGTCCCGTAATAAATTACAGGAAAACCCCGATACTGTGCATACACACCCGCATTTGTATTCTGACCGGATACAAATGCAAAGAGACAAAACTACACTATCAAATAATAAGATCCGGCTTAAGCTAAAGCCGGCTAGTAAAAACCGTCCGATCACCATCCGTGCAATACCGCACGTCTCTGATCGAACCCTGCCATATCTCCATACGGCCTCTACAGCGTTTCGCCCGAAAGCTTGAGTAACTGAATGTGTGGTGGGCTCTAAAGGCTCGTCAATACTATGGCTGTGGATTTAACCACCAGCACGTCAGAGGTATAAGCCAATACATGACGGGCCACCAGCTATTGACCAAAAGGGACGTCGATGAGCGAACTCATCCTGACACCCTACTGAGCCTGTCAGTGACAATATCCGTACAGTCCGGTCCGTTCGTCTATGAGCATCGCATGTCGGGCCTAGGGGGTTGGTAAAAGTCAGACCCCCAAAAGCGGTACAAGTCGTGTCGGAGTGTAGCCCAGAACACCCTGAGATACTACCGGAATACCTACCAGTAAACCTCCTGCCTTGGCCAAGGACTTCGTGTAATGGCTCTCCTAGACACAGCGCGACCTCACCCCCAATACCGGGAGAGACGACCCCCCGAAGATCCGCTCACTGCCTCCATGTGGCTCGGGACTGTACCCAACTAAAACCTGTTTGCACGACTCCTTTGAGCCGTGGTAGGGTAGTAATCAAAGTACAGTGGGAACTCACACGAGACAAATGACGATCCCCAGGTCGATGAACTAACCTGTACACATGTCACCTGGGAACTGCTATCTGACATCAGGTATAAGACCAACTAGCATGTTCCCGGCGAGTCCTGTCCGGTGTACTCATAACCCAATGAGCACCTGTATACATCTTAGGTGAACCAACTGACACCAGTGGCTTGTGAGACCGGCCACCGCCCCTCGTCGGGGTCTCGACTGTATACACTAGTCTACTCTGGAGTATCGATGCCCTGTCTCGAAACTCCTACGACTAGGGACCTTTAGAGGATGTGCTTATAGACTCCAGCTCTCACTTATATGATCGCCCTCATACTGCTGGCAGTCAAGCAAGAATCCTAGGGGCTCTATCAACGTGCAATAGCGACATGTCAGGTCGTCTAAAGCAGTACACGATGATAAAGGTAAACCAGATAGCATACTATCATCTCGAGTAAGACTGTCCTACCGGGATAGGTCCTCCCTCAATCATTGCAATCACGTGCCTGTGATCCAATAATTGACTCTGAGGGCACTATCTCCAACAAATAGCACCAGTTGAGTTGGTGGAATTGAAGAAGCAGGTTGAAGAACTATTGGATAAAGGATTCATTCGGCCAAGTGCTTCACCGTGGGGTGCACCAGTTCTGTTAGTAAAGAAGAAAGATGGATCGCTGCGAATGTGTATAGATTATCGGGAGCTGAACAAGGTCACAATAAAGAACAAGTACCCAATCCCGCGCATTGACGACCTATTCGATCAACTAAGTGGAGCCAAGGTATTCTCGAAGTTGGACCTCCATTCTGGATATCATCAAATCAGAGTAGCAGCCGAGGATGTATGCAAGATGGCTTTCAGGACCCGGTACGGACATTACGAGTTTCTTGTGATGCCGTTCGGTGTTACCAATGCCCCAGCAATATTCATGGACTTAATGAACAGGGTGTTCGCAAAGTACTTGGACACGTTTGTCGTTGTGTTTATCGACGACATACTTGTCTACTCGAAGACCCGGGAAGAGCACGCTGAACATTTGCGCACGGTTCTACAAATTCTTCTGGAAGAGAAGCTGTATGCGAAGCTAAGCAAGTGTGAATTCTGGCTCGATAAGGTTCAGTTTTTGGGACATATTGTTTCGGGCGAAGGCATCTCGGTGGACCCGGCAAAGATAGAATCTGTCAGAGATTGGCCAACGCCGAAGTCAGTGGCCGAGATCAGGAGCTTTCTGGGATTGGCAGGTTATTATCGAAGATTCGTCCAAGATTTCTCAAGAATCGCTGAACCATTGACGAGGCTGTCACGGAAGGACGTGCCGTTTACATGGACAGAGGAGTGCACTAAAGCATTTGACACACTGAAGCAGAAGTTAACCACGGCACCTATACTTACAGTACCAGATGATTCCGGTGGTTTGGTGATACACAGTGATGCTTCAGGGAAGGGTTTAGGCTGTGTCCTAATGCAGCACGGCCGAGTGGTTGCTTACGCCTCTCGACAACTGGGAAACCACGAGAAGAACTACCCCACGCATGACTTGGAGTTAGCTGCGGTAGTCTTTGCGTTGAAGATTTTGAGGCACTATCTTTTGGGTGAGAAAGTGGAGGTGTACACAGATCACAAAAGTTTGAAGTATGTTTTCACTCAGAAGGAACTAAACATGAGGCAGCGCCGATGGCTAGAGCTAATGGCAGATTATGACTTGGACCTTCAGTATCACCCGGGGAAGGTCAATGTTGTACCAGATGCGCTCAGTCGCAAACCAGCGGTCATGATGTTGACCGATCAGAGGAGCATTATTGAGGATTTTCAGAGACTTGAACTTGAAGTCGTTACACCGAACGCACTCAGTCAACTTTGGCAACTACAGGTGCAATCTTCTCTGGTGGATCGCATCAAGATTGCACAAGCGGATGATCCCCGATTGCAAAAGTTCAGAGAGCAAGTGGAAGCTGGACTGAGAACGGATTTGATTATACATAAAGATGGCTCTCTGAGATTCGGTAGCAGACTCTGCGTACCCAAAGGAGATGTTCGAGAAGAAGTTTTGGCTGAAGCACACAGTTCAGCTTATTCTGTGCATCCAGGAGGTACAAAAATGTATCAGGACCTAAAGCAGCACTTTTGGTGGAACGGAATGAAGCGGGAAATTGCGAGGTTTGTATCCAGATGTTTGGTATGTCAGCAGGTGAAGGCGGAACATCAGAGGACAGCAGGATTATTACAACCACTGCCGATACCAGAATGGAAGTGGGAGCACATTACTATGGATTTCGTGACGGCCTTACCACGGAGCCCTAGGGCAATAACGCCATTTGGGTTATCGTCGATCGCCTCACAAAAGCTGCACACTTCCTACCTTTCCGAGTGGGACAGTCGACAGAATCACTGGCAGAAAGATATATGCAGGAGATTGTACGACTTCACGGTGTTCCAGTCAGCATTGTGTCAGACCGGGACACCAGATTCTTGTCACACTTTTGGAAGAGCCTGCAGGAGAGTTTGGGAACCCGCCTTAAATTCAGCACAGCTTATCACCCGCAGACGGATGGACAATCTGAACGTACGATTCAGACGCTCGAGGATATGTTGAGAGCCTGTATGTTGGACTTTCAGGGTTCCTGGGAGGACCATCTGCATCTAGTCTAGTTCTCTTATAACAATAGTTATCAGGCTAGTATTCAGATGGCTCCTTTTGAAGCACTATACGGGCGGAAGTGTCGATCCCCAGTATGTTGGGATGATGTGGGAGAACAAAGACTACTGGGCCCCGAACTCATTGTTCAGACAGTCGACAAGGTCCAAATGATCAGACAGCGTATCAAGGCGGCTCAGGATCGACAGAAGAGTTGGGCAGATACCAGCAGGAGGGCACTAGAGTTCGAAGTCGGAGATCATGTATTCTTGAAGATTTCCCCTACTCGTGGAGTTATCAGGTTCGGAGGTCGGGGAAAACTCAGTCCCCGCTTTATCGGACCTTTTGAGGTGCTAGAGCGAGTAGGAGAGGTGGCCTATCGACTTGCCTTGCCTCCATCGCTAGCTGGTGTGCACAATACTTTTCACGTGTCTCAGTTACGGCGGTATGTTCGGGATGAGAGCCATGTCCTGGACCATTCAGAGCTGGTTTTGGGTACCGATTTATCGTACGAAGAGCAGCCTACTACCATCCTCGACCGCAGAGAGAAAGTGCTGAAGAATAAGATTATTCCTTTAGTCCGAGTGTCTTGGGGTGGTCGTTCCCCAGGAGAATCCACCTGGGAGCGGGAGGAAGATATCCGTGATCGTTATCCACATCTCTTTGTTTAGTACTTTGTCTCCTTGTATCCTTGTTAAATTTCGAGGACGAAATTTTGTTAAGGGGGGTATGATGTAAATCCCCGTTTCCATTCTAAATAAAGTTTCCTATTTTCTGAATTCTAGTGATTTCCTTTTCTTCCCTTCGTATTTTTAATTGGTTGTTAAGCTTGATATTTAAACCTTATTTTTCCAACTCTTTTGAAATCATAGTTCAAACCCTAAAAGCCAAATTAAATTAATATCCAAAACTAAAACAAGCAAAACATTTTAAATTTAAAACCCAACCTTACTTTAACCCATTATTTAAAACCCTAGGCCTTATCTTAAATTTAAAACCCAACCTTACTTTAACCCATTATTTAAAACCCTAAGCCTTATCTCAGCCCACTAAAATTTTTTCCTTAATAAATTCCATATAAAAATTCCCGGCCTGTTTCCTTTTCCTCAGCCCACTCACAAATTTTTAAATAAATCCTTTAAATATTTTAGCCGGCCCGTTCCTCACTCAGCCCACAAAACGTTTTTTTAAAAAGAAAATTCTTTTCTCCTCTGCCGGCCTACTCCATTCGGCCTGCCTCCACATCAGACCTGACCCGCTACTCCTGTTCATCTTCTTTATTTTTTCCCAACGGTAACATCCCGAATTCCCGCGCGCGATCCTATCCCTCCGCCGCGCCTCATGCCCACGCCCTCGCCCCCGTTCTCGCAACGTTACACCCATGATTTCAACCTCGTTCCCTTCCTCACACCCTCACCTCTCTCTTCTCTGCATCTCAAATCTATACCTCATTTCTCTCCCTCACAAAAACTCACCGAGCACAAAATTTTTCCCTCACTTCGCCGCCGGCGACGACCCTCGACAACCCTCAGCGATCCCTCACTCCTCCTCCACCAATCTTCTCCCTCTACGACTCCACCTTCATCAACCCAAGCCCCTGCCAAGCACCCCGCACACCAACCCAGTGCACCCGAGCCGACCACCACCTTGCACCCTCGACGCCGGTGAACTCCCCATCACATTGCCGACCACCCTACGACCTCCTCGTCATCAGCATCAACATCCACACACCCCTATACCCACACCTGGACACCACCATTGCTCCCTCTCTCCAAAACCACACAAAACCCAAATAACCAACACTCACTGCATCCCTTAGCCGGAGCGACGCCGTCGATCGTCGTCGACCTCAGTGCACTCGCAGAGGATCATCAAGCACCCCTCAATGTCCAATGACCGTGCAACGACTCCGGACAACTCCGACGCAAAATCCGCATCTCGATCCAAGCTCGCGCGAATCGGTTTCACGGCGTACATCACGCGTTCGTGACGCCGTTGCTGCCTTGCGACCCCGAGACGTTTCCAGGCAAGTGTTTACTTGCTTCATGCTAATATAGTTGTGTTGCAAACCTAAATCATATGGTTTATAAACTTACCGATTACCGGTATATATTGTGACCTATGTGTTCGATGCTTTTCTTCGATGGAAATAATGGTTTATTTTGACGGAAACCGACATTTTCTGTTGGCCCATATGGTGATAAATATGGTGCATAAATCTCGCTGGAAAATACGATTGTTAGTGATAAAAATTGATACCCCCAAATATGCCGTTAAACTAGAAATTTTCTCGTATCTGAAAATGAATAAAATCACCGTAAATTATATAATTATTGGAATGATACGTTCGAGAGCTTAAATCGAAGACGACTTGACGAACTTTAATCCTATGTAAAATTCTGATGATTTCTGTTCTGTAACTGTGATGATAATTAGATCGGAGTGCGACTCTGGACTGCAGTCCAGAGCGACTCTGTTTATCGTGTACTGTACCAAAACCTGTGTCACTGTGTTTTCTGAAGTCGTATGTTGTGGAACTCTGCAGCAGAGTAAAGAAAATTCTGTTAGCTAAACAAAACAAGTGGTTCCATTCCGTTTCATTGCCGTTTGCTATTTTAAACTGTATTTAAAAGGACAGAACGTATAACTGTCCAGAACAGATTCAGAAATGACATACTGAGGTTAAACAGTGTATAACTTTCAACGTACAGATGCGATTGAGGATCCGTCTGTTGAGTTGAATACTCTATCAAAAACCCTAGATTACATTCAACTGTAACATCTCTAAATTCTGAGCCCAACTGGGTGTAATTCGTGTCGCGAAACGGACGTTCAGTTCTGAAACTGAATTTCCAGCCGCGAGCACTTAAAATGAAACAGTTATATCTTGAAAACCGGAATCCCGATTGAACTGAAACAAATTTTGAGTGTTCTATTTATCTTACTTGTATCATTGTGCCGAATTCTTAACGTATTAATTTATGCAATTTATGTAAGTTAATGACATGCATGTTGATTCATAACATACAGAGCTTGTTGGTAGCATGCATACATATATCATACCCTTGCCATATACTCAGTGTTAGTGCGTGTGGACATTGCATTATCGTGCATGATAGATGTTGGTTTAGGAGTGACGAGTACATCAATAGAAAGTGAATATTCGTGACAGTGATTAATACAGTGAACAGTGATAAAACCGTGCCATTGGTATACTCGTACACGACTAAATCAAGATCATAACTAGTGAGAACTTGGGGAAAAGGGGAAATCAAAGTGGAAAGAGCATCGTATTTAGCAGAACCGTGTTTTAGAGGATGATCATTCTAACAGTGATACTGATATATGTAGGGTAGGATCTAGCGATCCAGCTGACAGGGTTATGTCCCGGGCATGTGGGCCGTTGTCTCGGGTACGTACGAGACTCCTGTTAAATATGATCCTCCTTCCACTATGTGATTTCAAACATGACCTGGAGACCGATAGGGACACTGTCACAACCCGAAAGTACGGAACATGACCGGCACTTAAACTACGAAACGTCTCGAGGCGTACGTAATCTAAGTAAGCCGAAAACCTAGAAATCCAAACCAAGAAAAGTAGTAGAGTGAAGGAAAACCAATTTAAATCAAGTAGTTTTAATAGCATAGCCGAATTATGCGTTTTTTTTTAAAAACATCAAATATTTCCTGAAAATTTCGGCAGAGTCTCCTTTGTAAATGCTGGCCCCCAAACGGGATACAACATGAATAGTATACGAAATCAATAAAAAGGCATCCCCAAGCGGGAGCTAGCTCTTCGTCAATCGACGGTCACAACCACACAAGCAATATAATATACAACGCCAACGGCGAGGATCAAAATTCAAAAGGAAACTCAAAACTACAAGAAAACCACAGAAATACAACGCGCGACTCTAAGGTCGAAGGAATAACATCACTGGTCTCTATCTCAAAATAATTACATGTTTGGTTGATGGAACTTCTAGATACAACTGAATAATAATATACAATGTATAATGATGGGTACGATACAAATAAACCCACCTACTAGCAAGTTACCCGAAAGAAGCAGTGCCAGCAAAGCCATAATGAAACCTGTACAGCAAAACCTGCAAGAAACTGGGGCACAACAGGGGTGAGTTGCCAACTCGTGAATAGAATACATCTACGAACAGGAATCGCATGTATGACGCAATCCTAGGTCATACGATCAATATATATCCTCAAATATATAACCAGCAGCCTATAACAATGGCTAGGGTATACCTCTAAACAACAGTAATACCAAGTGCTCGTGTCAGTACCTCAGATAGCAATATATCATATGGATGATGTATGAATGCATGAAAACAGAGTACATGCACTAAAGAAACTGCTTTCATAACTCAGTGAAATTTCTGTATTTTTTTAAAAATGACGTATCATAAGGAAATCAGTAAAAACCCTGTCTAGCATCGACACAAAAACATAAATCCACATATCTCAATATCTCAGGCTCCGGCTACCCGGACTGACCTATATCATCAAATCTCAGTACCTCAATATCTCGAAATCTCAATGTATCAAATCTCAATATCTAGGGCGCCGTCAGTCCAGACCGGCCCCTACCATCCATCTCAAGACTACGAAGGTATCCTCCGGATATCCGACGCGTCGGGTAAAATCACCGGTAGGTAGTGCTCCCCTGCCAGGCTCACATCGTCATCATCACGCGCTTCTTGCCCCGGGGTACCTTACCGGGTCCACCATGTACCCGAAACGGTTCATCCGTCTCCTCGAATCGGGTCTCGAAATCCATCAGCAAACTCATGGTGGACGACTCATACATCATGGGAAAAACCGCACTTTTTATTTAAAAAGAGAGAAATCAGTTTATATAAGTTTTGCGGTCCCCCCCCCCCCCAAATCCAGAAAATCTCATGGAAATCCGAATCCAAATCATCAATAGCATGTAAAACCATGAATATAGGCATAACAATGAATAACAGTATGCATGAAGTGACAAGTAATAACTACAATGTTAAGCTGGCATATAAGGCAGGTACACTAATATCATGTCAAATTACTAACTAACAAGCTAAGTGAAACAATAATATTTTCTAAGGTGTACGTGACATGGCAATTACCGATGAAGATGTGTGTGAGCCGGCAAGTAAGTGTACGTGGTACATACGCATCATCGGTAATGGTGCTGGTGTCCTAACAATATGATATCAACAATGCAATAAGAAATTATAACATAAGTATGCGATGCGGAGCGAACAGCAATAATGAACGGAATACTAGACACAACGATAACTAAACTGCATTACCCTAATATAAATCCTACAAATGGTGCCTTTTGAAATAACACGAATCATGGGGTTTTGAAAATAGGGGCTACGGTGTTTTTATGAAAAGATACGTCTTTTGAAATATCCGTAGGATCCCTTGGGCTGTCCTTTAAAATACCCACGATTCATTAGTTTTTGAAATAGGTAAGAATCGAATCTAATCTAATAACTAAACTAAACTAAAGGACTAAGTTAACAAGCTGGACTACAGGTAAGGAAACCGCCTAACATCTGAGTCGATCCATATACATACATGTATATATATTAGTCGGTGATCCCGCCTCAATAATATCATATCCGATACCATATCTATAATCAGACATCCCAAGTCAAGAGTGCGGATCAATCATCAATATATAGCTCGCACGTAAATCCGTCGTACGGCATCCCCAAATCTGGGTACGGGTCAATATCATACTCATTACACTGTTCATCTGGTATCCTCTTTATCAAGATCATCATCTGGGGTACTGACCTACGTCTAGTACACTACTAATATCACTATTCACATGGCATTGTCATCCAAAGATCCGCTATAACATCAGGACGTATCTCAAGTACGAATCCTGCCATATCACCAATCTCACGGCCTCAACTCAAATTGCATCGACTCATCTCAATCCCAAGTATCATCCGCAAATCCAATATGTGAACACCTAGTCCCATACCCAGGTGAACACATAAACACATCTCCCCATATACGCACAGGTAATAACATAGATGTGTGCATGTGTGTGCGTGCGTGTGTGGATGTAACAACTACTCTAGGGTTTCGCAACTAACACTAAACTAATCCATGAACACCTAGAATCCACCTTTATCATCAAGTCTCATATCAACATAATATATGTAATCAAAATATGTGTGTGTATACGTATTCGTATACATCACCACGAACTGCGGGGGTGCTATACGCCATCCACCCGACTTCTCCCCGTAGATATAAATCTACTCACCTGGTCCTTGCTCGCCGGTGCCGACGTCGCCACGCGCTCGCTTGTTGTCTCGAAGTCCACATGGGGTACCTACATATCATAACGCACCATATCGTATTAAAACCAAATTCGAAATCGAAACGGCATTCGAAAATCAAATCGGCACGCGTATCACGCATAGGTCAAAACCTATCGCCTACCATGCAAGAATAGCCAAACCAACCCTCGATGTCGATGTACAAACGTCAAACCATCGAGAAAAATCCAAACACGCTCATTTGCACGATCACAAGCACTAATTAAACTATAAAATAGGTTAAAATTCACAAAACCCCCAAACTCACTTTAAAAGCCATTTTTCCGAAAATCTAGCGAGCAAATATTACCCGTTTTAGTACAATACTCGACGTTTAAACAAATCTAGCGGCCATAATACTTATTAAACATCTTAAATAAGTCAAAAAAACAATTTCCACAATTTAATCTCATTAAATTTCAATAACCCCAAAATTCTAGTTTACAATATACCCAATTTTAACAATTTTATAGCAAAAATGTACAAACAACAATTTAGCTTAGATTTTCATGAACTAAGGTATTAAACTACATTTTATAATGTCAATGAAGACATGAAAAACCTAATTACATTTTAATGGAAATTATTTAATTAATTTCTAAAAACCTAGTTTGCTTAAAAATCTTAATTTGGACAACTTAAATGCAATAATTTACATATTAGCAACTAGATTAGGTTTTCTATAGCTTAGCATGATAACTACACCATTAAACCATGATCAATTGACATAAATCCTAATTTAGTTCAAACCTTTCTCTTGAATTTTCAAATTAGCACTTAGAACCACAATTAAGCACCGAAATTAGTTAAATTGAAGTGATTAAACATCAAGCAAACATTGGGTTAAGATTATACCTAAAAACCATTTGGAATGAGATCCACACTTGCAAAAAAAACCTTAGCCTCCAAAATGCTAACTTTGCCCCAAGATGCATGCTTGAATGTCCGAGGAATAATGGGTAAGAAATGGATTTGGGATTTGTGAGGTTTTGGGTTGATTTGTGAGGCAATTTTGATGAGTTTTTTGGAGAGAAATGTGATGAGAAAAGAGGGGGAGGGCTGTTCTTGTGCAGGGAATGGGAGGGTCGGCCACTATTGAGTGATTGGAGAGAGAGTGAGGTGAGGAAAGTCTTGCCAAGTCAAGAAAGTCCAAAGTCAACACAACACAAACCTCTTTTCTTATACTTTTCTTTATGTTCTCTTTTCTTTTATCAAAAGAAATGGGGGGGAAATTTGGAGTGGGGCTGCTGAAAATAGGGAGGAAAATAGGGGTGTGAGAGTGTGGGTGTGGGTGTGGGGTGATGGAAAATGATAAATACTATAACCCAAACATCCATTTACACTAAATTCACTATTTAAGCCCTTTTTCTTCGATATTTTCTAAACCGTTTTGGCAAACCATTTCATTTCAAAAACCACATGATAAAATTTTGTTTAATGTGTTATGATGCACAAAATTTGTTTCAACTCATTTCAATTTGTAATTTTTCCTAATTAAATGTATTAGTGACGGCTTAAAATAATATTAAAATAATTAATTTCGGAAAAATTTTCAGAAAATTTGAAATTTCACCAGTGGGTCAATAAACACCAAATACTAGCAATTACATGGCTAGAATATGTATATTTAATTTTATAATAAAGATATTTGCATTTTGACTTTTTACAGAAAACCCCCTTATTTTACCATTTTTTCGAAATTTCACTGAAACGATTTTCAAAACGTTACAATCTTCCCCCTTTAAAGAAATTCGGTCCCCGAATTTAAATTAAAACTTCCCCCAAATACCAAAATATTTCAGCAAAAACCATCAAATTGCCGGGGCTCCGAAATCATAAATACATAAACACATCATAGCGCAATGCATGCGCATGAGTAATGAGTAGATAACTCGAAATCAAAACTCCGTCAAGCATCCCGCAATCATCGGAGTCAAGGTGAAGACACGAATGCCAAATCTCAAGCAAGACCGATATGCTATAAATCGGAACTATTCATGCAAATATCAGGAGGAAATGCATGCCAAATCCTTTAAGTTGCTGTGCAATGCACATAACACTGCACAGTGGCGGACGTCTATCATAAGAAAATAACTATATACATATATACCTTTGTTTGAAATGTACGTTCCGCCGTTTTGGGAAACAATTTAGAAGGGTTTTCCTTGTTTTAAACGTTTCGCGTCATATCAGACACGTAGGTAAATACTGAGATTATAGCTCGCTTTTTGGAATTCCCTTCAACAGCTATCAATGCATGCAAAATACATTCAGGTACTGTCCTCTAACTAGTCCTGCTTAGTACGAGAACACATCGCAATTATCATAAAAAACGTACTGCTCTATAAGAAATCAATCCCAAAATACGCGTATGAATACTACGTGCGCCTGGTGCGCACGAAAATCAAAATCCATATACGTGCCATATAAGTTCACAGAAACAAGATCTAAGTGCATCGGGTGTGCACAAAGCATCTGTCTAGGCAACGTGTGTGCCTGACAGCAAAATCAGGTGCATCTGACATGCACGAAAAAATCTCGATTTAGTGCATCTGGTGTGCACCAAAATCACATCTCAAGACATGCGCTCAACATGCGTGAAAACCCAAAACCAGGGGCATCCATCATGCACGAAATCATGAAATCCAAGATCAAGCGCCGAACATGCGCAAAATCAAATCAGGTGCACAAGGTGCACAAAACAAATGTCGAGTATCACAATCGAAATCGAAGTCCAGTGCATCTAAGTGCACAAAAGGCGTATCACTGCACTGCAAGCTTATATAAACTATACAGAGTGCAGGAACCAAATCGTGTGCGTGCATACGCACAAAATCAACTCAAATGTCTAAAACCGTAAAATCACAAACATGTGAAACCAAAGCACGAAAACGATATCAAGTGCAACACTGTGCAAAGATTGTAAATCCTCAATCATCAAAATCAAATCATGAGAATAAATCACCCAAAACATCGAAATCAATAATGGCGGAATAGTACCGCTCAAGTGCATCCTCTAAGAATCTCGGCCAACTGTCGCGGTCACTAGTGGGATGTCTCGTCGATGATCATGAACTCTGGCCTGCTGGTGTGCATAACATGACCACTCCTGGGTCCAAGTCTTCTCGTAATTTATTCCAGAAAGGTCCTGTCGAAATCTCTCCCAAATCTCGTCTCTGCCGAACTGTCCGGAAGTCATCGTCCCTTACTAGATCTGTTCTCGTTCCGGAACGGCTGCATACTCATCGCGACTCCTTCTGGAAGGTATATCCAAGTATAATGCCTTCGCATGCGTAGCGCATCTCTGATGTCGGCGGAGGGGAACGTCATCATATCCAGATCTTGTACGAACCTCTTACTCAATTTTTCTCTAATGTCGACCGCTTCGGACTCGTCTCATCGTGGCTGTATGGACTGAGCTCCAACGGCTATCCTCGTATCGGGAGTCTCCCAAGAAATGCATCTCACCACCTAGCATCCGAATTAAGTCGAGTCATCCGATCGAGTCGTCAAAACCTCATAATCCCCTAAGAGCTCAACATCTTGGGCACAGTTTAATAGTATCGAGTACATACCACAGCATCGGTGGTCCAGCCGTAGAAGGGCAAACCCAAGCCTCACTAATGGCGCCGTAGAACTGCCGCAAACCCGAAGGTTCAAAGGCTTTCACACGGTCATTAAGTCAAGTTAGGGTTTCATTCTTCTAGAGGGACCATAGAATTGCCTGCATGTCTTTCCGACTACTTTAAACTTGGAATAATAGGTTTCTGACATTCGATCGTCTCTGTCGACTCCCAACGTCTCCGCGTGAAGTCATCTCTAGCTGGAATCAATCTATCTGATGACCTCGCATCGGGGTAGGCGAACGAACAACCCGTCCTAGTCATTCATCCTCGGTGACTAGCGACCTTCTATCATCTCTTAGTACAACTCGTACTGCAATAGCTCCAACATCTGGGCCGATATCTCGTCGTTCGCAGCAATGACTAGCTCACTCATCTGCACGCTGAACAGTGCCTCAATCATCAGGAGTAAGCAATACGCCAACGGTCATCAAAATATGGCTGGCCTCTATCATTAGCTCAATCCTCTGGTGCTGATCTGCACGTCCGAGTAATCTCATACAGCGATCCATCCAAACGCTCGTGGCGCGAAAACACAGTCAGACGACGCCTCTCAATGCAATCGTATGTCGCCGGAATCATGCCCTGGTCAGTCCTCATTCGTAACGAGCTCATGCTGACCGCAACTCTAGCCGTAGCTCTCCCTGACCGTAATCGTTGCAGCAAAACCATAACTGATACCGATGAGGCTAAATCAGGAATGGATATAATACTGAACAAAGAAATGTACATCCTAAGGCTTCTTAAGTGGAGTAGCGTATCGTAAGTATGCCGCGGAACATACCCACGGTACGTCACTCTACTTTAGTCACCTATTCCATCAACCAAGGGTCATCCTACGCTCCGAAGGTAAAACCTAACGCTTTGATACCAGCTTTGTCACATCCCGAAAGTACGGATCATGACCGGCACTTAAACTACGAAACGTCTCGAGGCGTACGTAATCTAAGTAAGCCGAAAACCCAGAAATCCAAACCAAGAAAAGTAGTAGAGTGAAGGAAAACCAATTTAAATCAAGTAGTTTTAATAGCATAGCCGAATTATGCGTTTTTTTTTAAAAACATCAAATATTTCCTGAAAATTTCGGCAGAGTCTCCTTTGTAAATGCTGGCCCCCAAATGGGATACAACATGAATAGTATACGAAATCAATAAAAAGGCATCCCCAAGCGGGAGCTAGCTCTTCGTCAATCGACGGTCACAACCACACAAGCAATATAATATACAACGCCAACGGCGAGGATCAAAATTCAAAAGGAAACTCAAAACTACAAGAAAACCACAGAAATACAACGCGCGACTCTAAGGTCGAAGGAATAACATCACTGGTCTCTATCTCAAAATAATTACATGTTTGGTTGATGGAACTTCTAGATACAACTGAATAATAATATACAATGTATAATGATGGGTACGATACAAATAAACCCACCTACTAGCAAGTTACCCGAAAGAAGCAGTGCCAGCAAAGCCATAATGAAACCTGTACAGCAAAACCTGCAAGAAACTGGGGCACAACGGGGGTGAGTTGCCAACTCGTGAATAGAATACATCTACGAACAGGAATCGCATGTATGACGCAATCCTAGGTCATACGATCAATATATATCCTCAAATATATAACCAGCAGCCTATAACAATGGCTAGGGTATACCTCTAAACAACAGTAATACCAAGTGCTCGTGTCAGTACCTCAGATAGCAATATATCATATGGATGATGTATGAATGCATGAAAACAGAGTACATGTACTAAAGAATCTGCTTTCATAACTCAGTGAAATTTCTGTATTTTTTTAAAAATGACGTATCATAAGGAAATCAGTAAAAACCCTGTCTAGCATCGACACAAAAACATAAATCCACATATCTCAATATCTCAGGCTCCGGCTACCCGGACTGACCTATATCATCAAATCTCAGTACCTCAATATCTCGAAATCTCAATGTATCAAATCTCAATATCTAGGGCGCCGTCAGTCCAGACCGGCCCCTACCATCCATCTCAAGACTACGAAGGTATCCTCCGGATATCCGACGCGTCGGGTAAAATCACTGGTAGGTAGTGCTGTTAGGTCCACGTTACCTCTCCCGGTACTTTCGGGGTTGCGGAAACGGTAAAACGAAAATTTTTCTAAGGTTTGTAACATGGACCGTAAAAGCCGGATCTTTGCTAAACTATAAACTAGCAACCTAACAAGAGATGTATCTACTCGGTTAGGGGTTATACCTCAACTTGAACTCCTTCACTTGTAGTTGTTGTTCTTCTATGATGTTCTTCTCTTCTTGTTGTTCTTTTCATGGCTTGCTCAAAGGTTGATCCGGACTTCGGTCACCTCCGCGGCCTCCTTGAGTCGAAGACGATCCACCCGAGAGATGTACGCCGAGCTCCACCTCAAGCCGAGGTAACTAGGGCAAGGAGATTGCTAATCTAGAAGCCTTAGGTTGTGTAGAGAGGATGTATGGATGTGTTTGTCAAGTAGAATCCTTTTTCTCTCAACACATGAGATCAAAGGAGAAAATCAAGAGGAGGAAGAAGAAGGAGGTTTTTAGCAACCATGGAGCTTCTCATATCAAGAGAGAGAAAGAGAATCAAATTATGATAAGCTTAAACAAGAGAAAAGCTAACCATGGTTGCAATAATGCAAAAAACACATCATTACTAATTCTATCAAGATAAAGTTGATGGCTACAATTGAAATGACCATTATCATAATCCAAAAGAAAATGGAAAAGAAAAGAAGAGTGTGGAATCCTCTTGAATGTCAATGGTCAACTCGGTCAACCGGTCAACAAAGTCAAGAGGGGTCAACGGGGTCAAATGGTCAATGCAATTAGCCATCATAAGATTATCACTAATAGGATTAGTAAATGATGTCCGCTGCTCATAATGGTTTTGACCAAACGAACTGTCAAAACCCTAATGAGCCTGCCACATAATGGTTTTGGCCGAACCAACTGCCAAAACCCTAATGAGGCACCTCCTCCTTCATCGCTCCAGAAAACTGTGCATACACACCTGCATCCGTATTCCGTAGAATGCGGATGCACAGAAGACAAAACAAATCCATCCATACAATACTAGGATCCGGCTTAAACCAAAGCCCACTAGTATTGCCTGCCCGAACACCATACGCACACAAGTGTACGTAAGTGATCGCAGCCCTGCCGTAAAACCATACGGCCTCTACACGTTTCGCTCAGTGCAGGGAAACTCTCTGTGTGGGACTCTAAAGACTCGACACTACGCTGGCAGTGGGTTTAACCACAGACCGCAAGCGGCACTAGCTGTACGTAACGGTCCCCAGGTAGATGTCGATAAGAAGGCCGATGAGGTAAACCCATCCGAACTCCTACTGAGCCTGTATGTGACAATCTCCGTACAGTCCGGTCTGTTCGTCTGATACATCGCATGGCGGGCCTAGGGGGGCGGTAAACGTCAGTCCCCTAATAGCGGTACAAGTCGTGTCGGAGTGAAGCCCAATACACCCTGAGATAACACTGGAAACCTACCAGTATATCTCGCTTGCCCTGGCCAGGGACTACTCGTGTAATGGCTCTCCTAGACACAGCGCGATGTCAACCCCCAATACCGGGAGAGACGAATCCTGTCTAACCGTCACTGCCTCCAAGTGCTTCGGGACTGCTCCCAACTACTACCTATTTGCACGACTCAGTAGAGCCGTGGTAGGGTAGCAATCAAAGAACAGTGGGAACACACTCGAGGCGAAGTGACAGTGTCAAGTCAGCGGACTAAGCTGTACTCATGTCACCTGGGAACTGATAACTGACGATAGGTATAATACCAACCATCAGTTCCCGACGAGTCCTGTCCAGTGTACTCGTAACCTAACGAGCACCCGCATACTATCTCAAGTACGACGTACTGACGGCTGTGGGACAGACCGTCTCCCGAGCTGGGATGAGAAGCGCATACGCTAGTCTACTCCGGAGTGTCGATGCCCTATCTCGATACTCCCACGACTAGGGACGTGTATAAGGATGTGCTTGTAGATTACCCAGCCCCCACGAGTGTGATCGCCATCACAACGCCGGTAATCAAGCAAAGATCCTAAGGGCTCTACTAATGCGTATAGGTGATATAATAAATAAACACACATGTACACATTAAAGTAGAGACAAACCAAGTAGCATACTACTATATTGAGCAAGATTGTCTGTACAACTGTGAATATCCCAAGCTTCCATCAAGTAATATACATACTAGTATGATACAGTAATGGCCTCTAGGGCATATACACCAACAATCTCCCACTTGCACTAAGGCCATGTACTGGCGTATCGAAGACCTATCATCTCGATCAGCCGCTCGAACTGAGTCTGGGGTAAAGCCTTCGTGAATGGGTCCGCAGTGTTGTCCTTTGTGTCCACTCTCCGCACCTCGATCTCCTGTCGATCAATGATCTCCCTGATCAGGTGATACCGCCTTAAGATGTGCCTGGATTTCTGATGGGACCTTGGTTCCTTCGCTAAAGCTATAGCCCCATTGTTATCGCAATACAAAGGTATTGGGTCAACAATGGACGGAACCACCTGAAGTTCACTAATGAACTTCTTAATCCAGACCGCCTCTTTTGCGGCATCGCTTGCAGCAATGTATTCAGCCTCCATCGTCGAGTCTGCGACGGTATCCTGCTTGGAACTCCTCCAACATACCGCCCCTCCGTTGAGGGTAAACACAAAACCCGAGACGGACTTGCTATCATCTTTGTCACTCTGGAAGCTTGAATCGGTAAAGGACTCGACCCTAAGGTCTCCATTACCGTAAACCAGGAACATCTCCTTAGTCCTTCTCAGGTACTTGAGAATGTTCTTCACTGCTGTCCAGTGGTCCTCCCCTGGGTCCGACTGATACCGGCTTACCGTGCTCAACGCGTAAGCTACATCTGGTCTTGTACATAGCATCGCATACATTATAGATCCTACCGCCGAAGCGTAGGGTATAGTGCTCATGCGAACCCTCTCCTCGTCAGTCTTAGGAGACATCTTCTTGGAGAGGGTAATTCCGTGCAATGCGGGTATGTTACCGCGCTTGGAATCCTCCATACTAAATCTCTTTAGTACGGTCTCTATGTACCTGGACTGCGAAAGTCCCAATAGTTTCTTGGATCTATCTCTATAGATCTTGATCCCCAGAATGTACGAGGCATCACCCAGGTCCTTCATGGAGAACCTTTGTGACAAAAACAGCTTGACCGATTGTAGCATAGGAATGTCATTTCCTATCAGAAGAATGTCGTCCACGTACAAGACTAGGAACACGACAGTTCGTCCTACAATCTTCTTATAAACACAGGGTTCATCTTCGTTCTTGATGAAATCAAATTCCTTGATTGCCTCATCAAAACAGATGTTCCAGCTCCGCGATGCCTGCTTTAATCCATAAATGGATTTAAGCAACTTGCACACCTTTCCGCTGCTCCCACTGTCTACGAAACCTTCTGGTTGATCCATGTAAACGCACTCTTCCAAACAACCGTTTAGGAAAGCCGTTTTAACATCCATCTGCCAGATTTCATAGTCATGGAAGGCAGCAATGGCAAGTAGGATCCGAATGGATTTGAGCATAGCCACCGGAGAAAAAGTTTCATCATAGTCCAAACCAGGTCTTTGACGAAAACCTTTTGCAACGAGTCTAGCTTTATAGGTTTCCACCTGCCCATCTACACCAAGTTTCCTTTTGTAGATCCATTTGCATCCAACGGGTTTTACCCCAGGTGGAGCAATATCCATGGTCCACACTTTATTGGCGTACATGGACTCCATTTCAGATTGCATTGCTTCCTGCCACTTATCAGAGTCCCTACTGATAATGGCCTGCCTGAAACTGGTAGGGTCATCTTCTTCCAAGATGCAATCCTCTCGATCCCCGTCAATGAGAAAACCGTAGTATCTCTCGGGCGGATGAGAAATCCTACCAGATCTGCGGAGTGGCTGAGGTTCGTCTGGGGTTATTGAATTCTGAGGTTCTGTCAAACTTTCAGTTTCAGTTTGTGGTCGCTGAATTTCTTCCAATTCTACCGTGCTCCCACTAATTTCTTTTGCAAGAAACTCCGTTTCCAAGAAAACGGCATGCTGAGCAACAAACACCTTCTGTTCCTCGGTGTGGTAGAATAGATATCCATAACCATTCTTTGGATATCCCACAAACTTACATAAAACTGACCGTGCCTCTAGTTTATCTGGTTTATGCTTTTTAACATAAGCCGGACAACCCCATATCTTAGATCTTTTAAGATATGGCCTCTTTCCATTCCATATCTCGAACGGAGTCTTAGGCACAGATTTAGACGGAACATCATTCAATAGGTATGCCGCTGTCTGAAGCGCATGTCCCCAAAATGAAAGAGGCAACTCAGCACTACTCATCATGGATCGAACCATATCCAGTAGGGTACGATTCCTCCGCTCCGAAACACCGTTGTGCTGTGGTGTATAAGGAGGAGTAAGCTGAGAGAGAATACCATTCTCTTTTAAGTAATCTAGGAATTCCGTGCTTAAGTACTCCCCTCCCCTGTCAGACCGGAGGATCTTGATACTTTTGCCTTTCTGGTTCTCTACTTCGTTTCTGAATTCCTTGAATTTCTCAAAAGCTTCAGATTTGTGTTTCATCAGATACACATATCCGAACCTAGAGAGATCGTCAGTGAATGTGATGAAGTACGAGAACCCACCCCTTGCATGTATAGACATCGGACCACATACATCACTATGTACGAGTCCCAAGAGCTCTGCTGCTCTTTCTCCATGTCCGGTGAACGGAGATTTGGTCATCTTTCCTTTGAGACAAGACTGACAAGTTCCATAAGATGAAAACTCGAACGCATTCAAGAGTCCATCTTTATGCAACTTACTCAGTCTTTTCTCTCCGATATGACCGAGTCTACAATGCCACAAGTAGGATTCATTCGTATCTGAATTCTTCCTCTTGCGTGTGTTTTGTATGTTGAGAACTGTATTCTGATTTAGAACGTAGATACCATTAAACAGTGTACCCTCTGCAACCAGTACCTTATCAAGGTAAATGTTCATGATATTCTTTTCAAGAACAAAGTTATATCCATCTTTATCGAGTAAAGAAACTGATATGATGTTGCAAACCATGGAGGGTACATAGTAGCAATCGTTCAAAATCATAGTCTTGCCATTTGGCAATACTAGGTGATATTCACCGACGGCTGCCGCATTAACTTGTGCTCCGTTCGCTACTCTGAGCGACATATCACCCGGTGCAACTTTCCTACTTTTTCTCAGTCCCTGCAATAAATTACAGATATGAGATCCTGATCCGGTATCAAGTACCCAGGAGGTAGGGCTGACCGTAAAACAGTTCTCAATTACAAGAACACCTGAAGTAGATGCAAAACCATGCTTCTTCTTCAACTGGGTATCCTGGAAATCCATACTTTCCTCTTTCCCATTCTCATACTCATGACTGTTGTCACAAGTTAGAGCTGAACCAACTTTCCCCAGTCCCGAATAAGAATTCGGTTCGGTCAAGCGATACATTTTATTATCTTGATTAGGGCGTGAAAAGGTTGCTGCCTGGAGAGAGAGAAAAGAAACACTCAGCGTATGCTCTTGCAAGATTAGATTGGTTTATTAATTTATCTAACCAGGATGTCTCCCACTGTTTCCTCAAATTCTTCTTAAAACCTTTTTAAAAGAAGAACTAGCCGGGTTTTAATTCACGTCACAATACTTGCTTAACCTTTCAGCCAGGCTAGTGTCGGTACTTCGAGGGAGGTTTTCCAACGCTTTCGCGAAGTTCCTTAATTAAAGAACCTCTTTTCCCTGGGGGCGTAACCCCGCTAACACCTTTCTAGACACCTACTAGGTTTATAGCATTGATCGTTAAGTGAAATAATCTCCCGAGAGTAAACCAACTCATCAGTGGGATCGGGATCCAACTGTCATTGTGTGATAACCTAGATGGAATCCACTCTAGTCACCACACTCCAGAAGGTATGCTAAATCTGCAAGTTTCAGTTCTTTTAAAACTCCCGATGTGGTTTTTGCCCCTAACTGTTCATGACCTTGACTAGGTCAACAAGCCATAAACTGTTAGACAAGTTCTACCCGTCATAATCCTGATTGTATTAGACCCACCCGTACGTGCCCTTGACTAGGTCAACAAGGCCGCACGACTGTCCTAACCAATCACATTTGCAATCCACAGAAAAATATTATTTAGCTACCGTTCACTACGCTTTGACTAGGTCAACAAACGCAGCACGAATACTGAATAATATTAATCCGAAACGACGGAGGGCTACGGCTGGGTTTTTGGCGAAAAACCCGTTAACGTAATGAACTTGATATCGTTGAAGGAACCTGATTGCACCCTTTTGAAAATCATAGTGGCGAAAACTTTTGCTAAAGAGGTCACTCCCTGCGAAGGGATCTCGGCTCTTTCCTCGTCGAGTGAGGTGCTGGGCATTCGTAAGATGAATACCTCGATGCAAAGCAAGAATAATCGACTATGGTGAAGTTATTACCCTGACGCAAAGTTTTGTCCAAGGGGTCACTCCCGGTGAAGGGATCTCGGCCCTTGCCTCGTCGACTGAGGTGCTGGGCATTCATAACCGAATACCGCGATGCAAAACAAAAATGAACGTCCTTGCAATAACAGCTTTTTGAAAAATTGTTCCAACAACGTCTTTTAGGTTTATTTTCTTGCATTAGTTCTTTTAATGCGTCCCATCATTTAAATCCTACCATTGCAGAAAACAACCAAAATATGACGTACGCTTATGCCATTCGCATTCGCCACGGGGCCCCGTCATCACCCGTTAGGTTACTTAACTAACGACAGAGCGGGGGCTGGGCTAGCGCGGCTGTAAAACATAAGCAACGCCTAAATAGTTATTATATATAGCAATATAGCAATGATAGCCAATCCAGATCACAGATGAACACTTTGGATATACTAGGAATCCGCAATTCGTTCGAGCCTGCAACGAAAAACGGATTACACGGTCGCGATGAATAGCCAAAACCCCACCCAAGACCCCTACGGGTGCGGCAAACTACCCGCCAAGTACCCGAAGCGAAGCAACCTCCCTCAATGCCATGAGTAGGCCACTCGGCACTTCGAGCTACCCGGTAGTTTGTGCACCCCTCCATGGGTCTATCCTAGGAGCAAAAACAGTAAAAAGAATTATACAATGACGGCTACAACCCCGACCCGGTTGTGCGGCCAAACAAATAATATTACATCAATTTACAAATTTATTACATGAATGAAAGAAAAAGAAACTCTCATCTCACATCCACCCCGGCTATTCATCCGCGACAATCCAACGAGTTCATATACACAAACCATCAACAACAATCACAGATATGTATAACCCCGACTAATCGACATATAGCGATTAGCCGACGTTTAATACATAAGAACATCACAGATATAACCAACATAGTCAAAGTATATTGAAGTTCGGAAAAATACGGATTTATAGGCCCCCAAAAACAAATTTCTATTCTGGCAAATCTGGGAACATATAATATATCAGAAAAATCCTAAAACCATGTCAGAAACATACTGCACAAAAAACGAGACAGCAACTCTACCAGACAGCGGCGCTTCCGCGGCAATAGCAAGCTATTGCCGCGGAAGCGCGGCCGATCTGGTGAGTTACTGTGTCGTTTTTGGTGGGTTTCTTCTAAAAAGCCTGAGATGATTTTTGGGATATAACAAATTTTGTTTTGACCAGAAAAAGTTTTAACAGAAACTCAGATTTTTATAACTTGGTTTTTTCGATTTTTCCGTTTCGAACTTCGATACACTTTACTACCAAGCTAGTTTATGTTTAGTTAGGCTCTGATACCACTGTTAGGTCCACGTTACCTCTCCCGGTACTTTCGGGGTTGCGGAAACGGTAAAACGAAAATTTTTCTAAGGTTTGTAACATGGACCGTAAAAGCCGGATCTTTGCTAAACTATAAACTAGCAACCTAACAAGAGATGTATCTACTCGGTTAGGGGTTATACCTCAACTTGAACTCCTTCACTTGTAGTTGTTGTTCTTCTATGATGTTCTTCTCTTCTTGTTGTTCTTTTCATGGCTTGCTCAAAGGTTGATCCGGACTTCGGTCACCTCCGCGGCCTCCTTGAGTCGAAGACGATCCACCCGAGAGATGTACGCCGAGCTCCACCTCAAGCCGAGGTAACTAGGGCAAGGAGATTGCTAATCTAGAAGCCCTAGGTTGTGTAGAGAGGATGTATGGATGTGTTTGTCAAGTAGAATCCTTTTTCTCTCAACACATGAGATCAAAGGAGAAAATCAAGAGGAGGAAGAAGAAGGAGGTTTTTAGCAACCATGGAGCTTCTCATATCAAGAGAGAGAAAGAGAATCAAATTATGATAAGCTTAAACAAGAGAAAAGCTAACCATGGTTGCAATAATGCAAAAAACACATCATTACTAATTCTATCAAGATAAAGTTGATGGCTACAATTGAAATGACCATTATCATAATCCAAAAGAAAATGGAAAATAAAAGAAGAGTGTGGAATCCTCTTGAATGTCAATGGTCAACTCGGTCAACCGGTCAACAAAGTCAAGAGGGGTCAACGGGGTCAAATGGTCAATGCAATTAGCCATCATAAGATTATCACTAATAGGATTAGTAAATGATGTCCGCTGCTCATAATGGTTTTGACCAAACGAACTGTCAAAACCCTAATGAGCCTGCCACATAATGGTTTTGGCCGAACCAACTGCCAAAACCCTAATGAGGCACCTCCTCCTTCATCGCTCCAGAAAACTGTGCATACACACCTGCATCCGTATTCCGTAGAATGCGGATGCACAGAAGACAAAACAAATCCATCCATACAATACTAGGATCCGGCTTAAACCAAAGCCCACTAGTATTGCCTGCCCGAACACCATACGCACACAAGTGTACGTAAGTGATCGCAGCCCTGCCGTAAAACCATACGGCCTCTACACGTTTCGCTCAGTGCAGGGAAACTCTCTGTGTGGGACTCTAAAGACTCGACACTACGCTGGCAGTGGGTTTAACCACAGACCGCAAGCGGCACTAGCTGTACGTAACGGTCCCCAGGTAGATGTCGATAAGAAGGCCGATGAGGTAAACCCATCCGAACTCCTACTGAGCCTGTATGTGACAATCTCCGTACAGTCCGGTCTGTTCGTCTGATACATCGCATGGCGGGCCTAGGGGGGCGGTAAACGTCAGTCCCCTAATAGCGGTACAAGTCGTGTCGGAGTGAAGCCCAATACACCCTGAGATAACACTGGAAACCTACCAGTATATCTCGCTTGCCCTGGCCAGGGACTACTCGTGTAATGGCTCTCCTAGACACAGCGCGATGTCAACCCCCAATACCGGGAGAGACGAATCCTGTCTAACCGTCACTGCCTCCAAGTGCTTCGGGACTGCTCCCAACTACTACCTGTTTGCACGACTCAGTAGAGCCGTGGTAGGGTAGCAATCAAAGAACAGTGGGAACACACTCGAGGCGAAGTGACAGTGTCAAGTCAGCGGACTAAGCTGTACTCATGTCACCTGGGAACTGATAACTGACGATAGGTATAATACCAACCATCAGTTCCCGACGAGTCCTGTCCAGTGTACTCGTAACCTAACGAGCACCCGCATACTATCTCAAGTACGACGTACTGACGGCTGTGGGACAGACCGTCTCCCGAGCTGGGATGAGAAGCGCATACGCTAGTCTACTCCGGAGTGTCGATGCCCTATCTCGATACTCCCACGACTAGGGACGTGTATAAGGATGTGCTTGTAGATTACCCAGCCCCCACGAGTGTGATCGCCATCACAACGCCGGTAATCAAGCAAAGATCCTAAGGGCTCTACTAATGCGTATAGGTGATATAATAAATAAACACACATGTACACATTAAAGTAGAGACAAACCAAGTAGCATACTACTATATTGAGCAAGATTGTCTGTACAACTGTGAATATCCCAAGCTTCCATCAAGTAATATACATACTAGTATGATACAGTAATGGCCTCTAGGGCATATACACCAACAAGTGCTCCCCTGCCAGGCTCACATCGTCATCATCACGTGCTTCTTGCCCCGGGGTACCTTACCGGGTCCACCATGTACCCGAAACGGTTCATCCGTCTCCTTGAATCGGGTCTCAAAATCCATCAGCAAACTCATGGTGGACGACTTATACATCATGGGAAAAACCGCACTTTTTATTTAAAAAGAGAGAAATCAGTTTATATAAGTTTTGCGGTCCCCCCCCCAAATCCAGAAAATCTCATGGAAATCCGAATCCAAATCATCAATAGCATGTAAAACCATGAATATAGGCATAACAATGAATAACAGTATGCATGAAGTGACAAGTAATAACTACAATGTTAAGCTAGCATATAAGGCAGGTACACTAATATCATGTCAAATTACTAACTAACAAGCTAAGTGAAACAATAATATTTTCTAAGGTGTACGTGACATGGCAATTACCGATGAAGATGTGTGTGAGCCGGCAATTAAGTGTACGTGGTACATACGCATCATCGGTAATGGTGCTGGTGTCCTAACAATATGATATCAACAATGCAATAAGAAATTATAACATAAGTATGCGATGCGGAGCGAACAGCAATAATGAACGGAATACTAGACACAACGATAACTAAACTGCATTACCCTAATATAAATCCTACAAATGGTGCCTTTTGAAATAACACGAATCATGGGGTTTTGAAAATAGGGGCTACGGTGTTTTTATGAAAAGATACGTCTTTTGAAATATCCGTAGGATCCCTTGGGCTGTCCTTTAAAATACCCACGATTCATTAGTTTTTGAAATAGGTAAGAATCGAATCTAATCTAATAACTAAACTAAACTAAAGGACTAAGTTAACAAGCTGGACTACAGGTAAGGAAACCGCCTAACATCTGAGTCGATCCATATACATACATGTATATATATTAGTCGGTGATCCCGCCTCAATAATATCATATCCGATACCATATCTATAATCAGACATCCCAAGTCAAGAGTGCGGATCAATCATCAATATATAGCTCGCACGTAAATCCGTCGTACGGCATCCCCAAATCTGGGTACGGGTCAATATCATACTCATTACACTGTTCATCTGGTATCCTCTTTATCAAGATCATCATCTGGGGTACTGACCTACGTCTAGTACACTACTAATATCACTATTCACATGGCATTGTCATCCAAAGATCCGCTATAACATCAGGACGTATCTCAAGTACGAATCCTGCCATATCACCAATCTCACGGCCTCAACTCAAATTGCATCGACTCATCTCAATCCCAAGTATCATCCGCAAATCCAGTATGTGAACACCTAGTCCCATACCCAGGTGAACACATAAACACATCTCCCCATATACGTGCAGGTAATAACATAGATGTGTGCATGTGTGTGCGTGCGTGTGTGGATGTAACAACTACTCTAGGGTTTCGCAACTAACACTAAACTAATCCATGAACACCTAGAATCCACCTTTATCATCAAGTCTCATATCAACATAATATATATAATCAAAATATGTGTGTGTATACGTATTCGTATACATCACCACGAACTGCGGGGGTGCTATACGCCATCCACCCGACTTCTCCCCGTAGATATAAATCTACTCACCTGGTCCTTGCTCGCCGGTGCCGACGTCGCCACGCGCTCGCTTGTTGTCTCGAAGTCCACATGGGGTACCTACATATCATAACGCACCATATCGTATTAAAACCAAATTCGAAATCGAAACGGCATTCGAAAATCAAATCGGCACGCGTATCACGCATAGGTCAAAACCTATCGCCTACCATGCAAGAATAGCCAAACCAACCCTCGATGTCGATGTACAAACGTCAAACCATCGAGAAAAATCCAAACACGCTCATTTGCACGATCACAAGCACTAATTAAACTATAAAATAGGTTAAAATTCACAAAACCCCCAAACTCACTTTAAAAGCCATTTTTCCGAAAATCTAGCGAGCAAATATTACCCGTTTTAGTACAATACTCGACGTTTAAACAAATCTAGCGGCCATAATACTTATTAAACATCTTAAATAAGTCAAAAAAACAATTTCCACAATTTAATCTCATTAAATTTCAATAACCCCAAAATTCTAGTTTACAATATACCCAATTTTAACAATTTTATAGCAAAAATGCACAAACAACAATTTAGTTAGATTTTCATGAACTAAGGTATTAAACTACATTTTATAATGTCAATGAAGACATGAAAAACCTAATTACATTTTAATGGCAATTATTTAATTAATTTCTAAAAACCTAGTTTGCTTAAAATTCTTAATTTGGACAACTTAAATGCAATAATTTACATATTAGCAACTAGATTAGGTTTTTTATAGATTAGCATGATAACTACACCATTAAACCATGATCAATTGACATAAATCCTAATTTAGTTCAAACCTTTCTCTTGAATTTTCAAATTAGCACTTAGAACCACAATTAAGCACCGAAATTAGTTAAATTGAAGTGATTAAACATCAAGCAAACATTGGGTTAAGATTATACCTAAAAACCATTTGGAATGAGATCCACACTTGCAAAAAAAACCTTAGCCTCCAAAATGCTAACTTTGCTCCAAGATGCATGCTTGAATGTCCGAGGAATAATGGGTAAGAAATGGATTTGGGATTTGTGAGGTTTTGTGTTGATTTGTGAGGCAATTTTGATGAGTTTTTTGGAGAGAAATGTGATGAGAAAAGAGGGGGAGGGCTGTTCTTGTGCAGGGAATGGGAGGGTCGGCCACTATTGAGTGATTGGAGAGAGAGTGAGGTGAGGAAAGTCTTGCCAAGTCAAGAAAGTCCAAAGTCAACACAACACAAACCTCTTTTCTTATACTTTTCTTTATGTTCTCTTTTCTTTTATCAAAAGAAATGGGGGGGAAATTTGGAGTGGGGCTGCTGAAAATAGGGAGGAAAATGGGGGTGTGAGAGTCTGGGTGTGGGTGTGGGGTGATGGAAAATGATAAATACTATAACCCAAACATCCATTTACACTAAATTCACTATTTAAGCCCTTTTTCTTCGATATTTTCTAAACCGTTTTGGCAAACCATTTCATTTCAAAAACCATATGATAAAATTTTGTTTAATGTGTTATGATGCACAAAATTTGTTTCAACTCATTTCAATTTGTAATTTTTCCTAATTAAATGTATTAGTGACGGCTTAAAATAATATTAAAATAATTAATTTCGGAAAAATTTTCAGAAAATTTGAAATTTCACCAGTGGCTCAATAAACACCAAATACTAGCAATTACATGGCTAGAATATGTATATTTAATTTTATAATAAAGATATTTGCATTTTGACTTTTTACAGAAAACCCCCTTATTTTACCATTTTTTCGAAATTTCACTGAAACGATTTTCAAAACGTTACAGACACAGAACATATTCTGCATCATATAGTGACACAGTGATTACTTGCATTGTTCTTACACTAGTATTACCTCATTTACCTGTTCTATCTTATTATAATAATATTGTTATTGTGTCGCTCTGACGACCTGAGTATGCATGCTCAGATCCCGTGGAAGGACCAGCGCAGGAGACAGATCTACCTTTCGAGTTCACGGAGATATAGTCTGGTGTACTTCCTATCTTTACTGCTTTCCATAAAAGTGATCGTGAGATTGACTTTGGTTAGTATTTGTTCTTGTTATCTGTAATTTGTGAACAATGGAATATTAATGTAATAAATTAGTGATGTGATTCCTTTACCACTGCGCTTTATTTACTGATTACCATGTAATGCTAGAAGCCGAAGTGTGACTACGGCGGGATGATTCCTTGACCGTAGGAGCATGGCTGGCCTAGTCATCCCTCGTTTTCCGTATTTTGGGAAGCGGGGCGTGACAATAAAGAGACAAGTATACATGTTAAAGTAAAGAGCAACCAGATAACATACTATCATATCGAGCAAGAAAGTCCTCTCTATATATGACCAAGCATCCAATATGATATACATCATCTATACAATACTGGCCTCTAGGGCATACATACAACTAACACTTCAGGGGAAAGGCCAGGTATTTCTTTGTACGTCCACACGAAGCTGTCGGTGAACTCATGCAGCAGGGCGACTATCTGCTCTTTCATTTCTTCTGACAAGAGTGAGCTGATGTAGGTCGGCCTTGGATTATCGGGCGTTCCCAAATCAACCTCGGTTAGCTCGTCAAGGGTTGCTTGTTCGCCATCTTCGAACTCTTGAGGGGCTTTTTCTGGCTCGGCTAGCTCGTCTTTGTCATTTGACTCTTTGCTGGCTTCACCAATATGGATCATGTAGCATGCTTCGGAATCAGGTTGAATGAAACCTGTGCCCCGTCTATCTTAAATTCGTCCATCGATGAGTGCTCGGACCTGAGGCGGATGCCATAGCTCCTCATAAAACATTGCCTCGGACTCATTTTGATATAACCGGCATCCGCACCTTTTGAAATATTCGCGCATCTCGGGTGCATAGTATCTGGGATTGAGGACGGCTCTTATGCCTCTCTCATAGGGAAGGCACGCGACATACAAATTGTCCGGGTGCACAACAGGATTTGACCCATAAAACAGAATGCCCTTCTGTCCATTTTTCCTTCCGGGAACGTAGAAAGTTTTCAGCTGGTCCACGGTAGAGACTGACAATGTATCGAGCTCTTTGCACATCTGCTCCGGCACCCTTGTGACGGCTAGGGACCCTTCTGCAATTTCGAAGGTCTCTCATAGTTTCTCTTGTTGCGTGGGGGCCCAGTCCGCATAGCTGTTGCAAGGCGGGTCCTCTTCCTCCGACTCTTCAGTGTCACTGCCAAGATGAGGGCGGACTTTGCTGCTAGATGGGCCCTCAGTGTCAGACTCGTCTGTATCGTAACCAAAACGAGGGCGAGTTTTACGGAAGGACGGACTTCCAGTGTCGGACTCATCAGTGTCACTACTGAAACACGGGCGCACTTGGGGTTTTTTGCTTTTGAAAGTGACAGCCGACTCAGATTTTCTTTTGAGTTTCGGGGCTGCTCTGTCCTTGGTCAGTTGTGGCTTAGTATTTTGGGGGTTCATAAAGTACCGAGAATCCTCATATCGGACTTCATGCACACCGAACGGCTGGATGTCTCCGTCAATGCATTTTTCTTCGCCATTTTTAGTATACTTCATGCATTGATGGAGAGTTGACGGAACGATGCCGTAATCGTGGAGCCACGGCCATCCCAAGAGAATTTTATAAGACGTGTCGGTATCGATCACGTATATCTTAGTTTCGATCTGCAGATCCCCAAATTTGATTGGCAGAGCTATGGATCCCAGAACTTGCTGGAAATTTTGATTGAAGACAATCCTTTCCCTTGAGAGGTATCGGACGTCCATTGACAAACTCTTCAGAGTTCGCAAGTTCATGATGTTCACTGAAGACCCTTGATCAATCAATATGCGATTAATCCGGTCTCCATCGCTGTACCCTGTCACGTAAAGCGGCCAATTATGCTCAGCCGTTCCCAGTAGCAAGTCTTCATCCCTAAACGTGACTGCGGCAGCATGCAGAGCGTACTGGACTTCTTTCATATTAATTTCCGTAAAGCGAGCCTGATACCGCTCGGGGTTTTGTAGAGAGTGAATGAGAACATCTCTAAGCTCTTTAGATAGGACCAAGGCATCGTAGATGCTCAGGAGAGACGGAAGCTTCCGGAGATGAGCCAAGACATTGTAGTTCACTGAGGAAGGACTTGAGTTTTCATTATCCGGTTCTCTGTCGTCTTCCTCATTAGCCACCTATTTTTCCTTTCCTTTTGGGGCGTTGCCCTGATTTGGCGGTAGAGCCCTGTCGCTTCTAAGCTAGATTTGGTTGGCCTTTGTGGAGAGCTCCTCGTCCTCTTCGGGAAAACAGAGCTCCTCCTCAGAGTCGCTGCCAAGATAGATGGCGTAGCAGGTCACTATAGGGATCTCTTCATTGGAGTCTTCTTTTAACTCCTCCAGAATTTCAGCCGCTTCTACAGGGAAGAACTCCTTCAATTGAATTAGAGTTCTTTCCTTCTGTTCATAGTCTTCAAGGGAATCGATATATTTTTGAATGGTCGATCTCCCTGCAGACTCTTTTTCATGTCGAGCCGCACTTTTCTTCTTCTTGAGCTTTTTGGATTTTGAGCCTGATGGAGCCAAATTGGCAGCTGGAATGGTAGGCTTCTTCTGCCCTTCCCATTCCATTCTAGGATCTTTATGAAGTAGTTTTAGCATCTTCTTCATCTTTTTAGACATGTGCATGCTCCATGGAGGCTGCGGTAAGTCAGTTTCATTCTTCAGGGTAGCGGGTTCAGCTGTCTGCTCCCAGTAGGCTTCAGTTTGTGTCTATATAAAGTTGGTGGTTGCAGCTTGGTTGTTCTCCAACACACTCTTGGACAACTCGATCTCCCCAGTCTTGTACTGCATTTCAACCCAGTCTTTGAAAATATAGCAATTCTCGATCGCATGGCTCACTACTTGGTGGTACGGGCAATATAGAGGATTGTCGGTCATTTTTGCTTCGTGAGGTCTTTTCGACTCTGGCAATTGTAGACCGTTGTTCAAGGCATCTTTGAATATCTTGCGGACCTTGTCCTTTCTGAAAGAGTAAACCTTATTATTTTTCTCCTGTAGGGAAGGCCTTTCTCCTCCTAGCATTGGCTTTCGAGACCGGTTGGTTTTGGATTCGCCTGCCTTTCGCTTGTCTTCATTGTCAGATGCATTGGAGACATTGGTATTGCTGGAATTCCCGCTTCTATGGTTGTCGTCCCGCTTGCTTTTCCAAGTCTTGTCTCTCTGAGAGTCCGGGGTAGACTCTTGCTTCGAGCGTTCCAGCATTTGGACTTTCTTGGTCAGCTCTTGAAATGTCTTGAGGTCTGCTGTACACAAGAATGAGACCATCCAATTGCCGAGGTTCCCAATAAGGAGGCTTACGGACTGATCCTGCTCTAGCGGAGGTTCGCACTTGACAGTGAGGTTGCGCCAACGGGCAATAAAGTCCGTGTTGCATTCGTTTTTCCCCGGCTTAGTTCTCACGAGGTCAGAGATGGAGATTTTGTCACTAACACTCATGAATCTTTGCCGAAACAGAGAATCCATTTGGACGAAAGTTGTGGCGGACCCGTCTGGTATACTTGCGTACCATTCGAAAGCGACACCGGTTAGGCTGTTGACTAACTGACAAAATAGGAGTGCATCATTGCCCCATGTATTTCCGCACGACACCTTAAATTGGGCGACGTGCTGATTTGCGTTTCCCGTTCCGTCAAATCTTCCGAACTTAGGAATGACGTAGCCGCTTAGGAACTCGATCACATCGTACTGTGCGGGATATGGCCGCCCACTACTGCCGATTTCTTTCTGAGCTTCGGTTTCGGCTGCCAATGTTCTAACCTTGCTAGTGACCAAATCCATTATCCGATCTTGTGTTAGCAGGATGGCGCTATCTGGGGCCAAGGCGTCCCCAGAAGCGGAATGTGGCCGGCTTTCGTGCGGCTCGCCCAATCTTGGACCTAAAGGGACAGGCATCGGTTGCTTCGGGTTGTCATCACCTGACTCATGAATAGATACTTGTGCTTGATTGGGAGGCGCCAGAGCAATTTGAGCCGTGAGCTGTGTCACGCCCCTCTTCCCAGAGTGCGCTAAGATCGGCACGTGACAGAGCCAACCATGCTACCTGTTTCTAGGAAATATCCCTCCACAGTCACATTACGGCTGTCTATAAGATATCAAGAACAAAAAATATATAAAACTAACTAATACATGTCCATCTGCCAGAATAAACGAGTCAAGAAATATAAATGTGTGAAAGCAATAATCCAATAATCAATAACATCTGGAAAGTACGTCCCAAATACGGGCTCACATCAGGAAATGAAAGTACGGAAAGAAAAACTAGACTAAGCTAAACACTAACATGCTCCTCACTGATCGGCCTGTCGGCTGAAATACTCCTGGTCAGCCTGCGAAAGAGATAAAGGGAATGGGCCATACAAAACCCAGACGTCAGTGAGTCATAATATCAACAATAGTAAGTAACCAGAATACACAAGATATGCAACAATGAATATAAACGATAACATGAATATAACCAGTAAACACGGATATGGAACGGTGAAGTGTATACGTACAGGTGAAGTGCAGCGAGTAATCTAAACCATACTACTGGGTTATCTATTCTAAAGTCTTCGAAATCAATTAATGTAATCCTCATCGTAACCCATCAGACTATATCCCGTTCATTCCCGACGGGACCACGGTAACAGGATTATTTCGTAACGCTCGGAAAAACGGCAAACAATATATTCCGTAACGCCCGGAAAAACGGCAAACAATATATTCCGTAACGCCCGGAAAAACGGTAAACAATATAATAGCCCTTTGAGTTACGTTAGGTTACATTCTTGATTTCCGCTTACCCCCAAGGTTATTTGTTCAACTCAGGTATTGCCAATCGATATATAATGCCAACACAGGATCAAGCAGGTACAGGTTTTGTCTGTGCAGACAACAGTAACGTCCATCGGGACAACGAGTCAGGATTGTTGGTATTAGTAACAAGATCAGGTATCAAGTCAAGCAGTGGTGTATCAGGTCATGTCAGGTGGTGCACAGTGTATCAAATGGATGCCTAACAGTAAAATGCAGCAAGTATCGAATCATGGTAAAACACGGATGCACAATGTCTATCAGGGATCACATCTACAACTCCATGACTACGTATATGCACATTATCAAGCATGGGGTACTAACATAATAGTAACATGTAATAATATGATCTGGCATGCAACTAGGGATGCAAAAAATGATACGGATGCAAACAGATATCGGAAAACTGTAAAACTGTAACAGGGATGCACAATGCAATAAACATGCAATATTTTTATTCATATGGATGTAAAATATATATCATAGCATGTAGCAAGATAAACTTGCATACGACTAGATATGTAATAAACTATACGGATGCGAACAGGTATTGTAAAACTGTAAAACTGTAACATATGATGCATAATTAAACGACCTGTAATACTTTTATTCATATGAATATAAATATATTAGTATAGCATGTAGCAAGATAAACTTGCATGCGACTATATATGTGATAAATGATACGGATACGAACGGCTATCCGAAAACAGTAAAACAGTAACATGGATGTACAATGCAGTAAACATGTGATATTTTTATTCATATGGATGCAAAATATGTATCATAGCATGTAGCAAGATGAACTTGCCTGATCGGATCTCGAGATGGGGTGCGTACGCCGCGTCCGACGTCGGGTAAACGTCATAGTGTACACACGCGCGTACATAACAGAACCAGGCAATTTAAGAAAGTGACCACGCTGGCTGGAGACGTCCATTGGGTCGGCCAGATCGTCGGTGACGGGCACGGCTCCGGCGATGACCGGAAAACCAAGAAACAAGAAAAGAAAAGAGAAGAAGAAGAAGAAGAAGAAGAATGAAGGGTTTGGGCTTGTGGTGCTCTGGCTTGGGGTTCTGGGACAGAGGAGGCGAGGGGGTGACGACAGTAGGCTGTTGATGACGAAGTTTTCCGGCGGTGGAGGTCTGGGTGGCGAGGACGAGCGTGAGCGTGGGTTTGGGTTTCGGCGGGTTTCTCGTCGGGTGCTCGGGGTTGGGAGAGAGGAGGTGAGTTGGTGGAGGCGAGGTCGGAGTTGGGGATGCTGGCGAGGGTCGACGGTGATGACGAGAGCGAGGCATAGGTTCTCGCGGCGAGAGGCAGCGGAGGAAGAAGAATAGAAATGAGGATAGAGAGAGGGTCGTGAGGTATGGGTTTAGTTTTTTTTTTATATAAAAATAATATAAAAAAATATATAAATAATATATGTGAAGAGAGAGAGAGGCCGGTGAGATTAGATAATGGGTTAGTTAGGATTTTGATAAATATTTAAAACGTAAATTATAAATGAATATATTTTAAAAATATATTAGTTTGTTATAAAATTTTATATAAACGTTCTTATATATATAGAATATAATATTAGTTAAATTTGAGATTTTGGTTAATACAAAATTACTCCAAAACGCGCCCGAGTCGGGTCTAAAATTATGGTTTAAAAATACGAATAATATACGTGTTAACCAAAACCAAAATATGATATCCGGGTAACGAAAACGCATACCCACAAGAACGGATACACGTAGCGTGCACGTAGATATCCAAACGAGTCCGTTTCACCGAACGGGACGACAACACGATGTACGGATGCTACCACAGGGTCAGGGGTATGATGCAGGCCAAGCTAGATATATTTTTTAAAATATATTATTAGATTATAATTGTATTGTTAAAAAATGCAGATATACAGGACATGAAAGTGTACGGATCCTCATAAATAGCCGGGATAAATCACAAACAGGAATCAAGACGGGTGTCCAGCATGCGGGTCGGGTCGGATGCAAACATGGATAACAATTACATTTACTCGCACCCAAAACACAATAAATCAAAAAATAGCCATAAATAAAGAAATACCCAAAAATAGAACTGGTATAAATGAACTAGGGTGTTACATTATACCCAACTACAAAAGAATTTCGTCCTCGAAATTCCCGGAACAAGAAAAAGAAAACAAGCATGAATCTAGGAAAAGATGTGTGAAAACTTCTGTCGAATCTCGTCTTCTCATTCCCAAGTCGATTCACCATGCGAGCGATTCCCCCATGAAATAAGCACTAGAGGGACAACCTTGTTCTTGAGGACCTTTTCTCTTCGATCAACAATCGACATTGGTCGTTCCTCTTAGGTCAAATCCTCCCTTACAGTCAGCTCTGAATGATCTAGCACGTCTGTCTCATCTCGAACATACTTACGGAGTTGAGATACATGAAACACGTCATGAATACTCGCCAAAGATAGTGGTAAAGCCAATCGATAAGCCACTTCTCCAACACGCTCAATAATCTCTAAAGGCCCCACGAATCGAGGACTAAGCTTGCCTCGACTCCCAAAACGAATCACTCCTCTAGTCGGTGATATCTTCAAGAATACAAGATCACCAACAACGAACTCTAAAGGTCTTCTCGATGTATCGACCCAACTCTTCTGCCGATCCTGTGCCGCCTTCATGTGATTCAGGATAGTATTAACTTTCTCCACGGGTTGCACGACAAGATCCGGTCCCAACAATCTTCGTTCACCAACATCGTCCCAACAGACGGGTGAGCGACACTTGTGACCATACAACGCTTCGAATGGAGCCATCTGAATAGTCGCCTGAAAGCTGTTATTGTACGAAAACTCCACCAAGTGTAGATGATCCTCCCATGAACCCTTGAAGTCTAACATTCAAGCTTTCAACATATCTTCAAGAGTTTGGATCGTTCTCTCTGACTGGCCATCGGTCTGAGGATGATAAGCAGTGCTAAACTTCAATCGCGTCCCCAAACTTTCCTGTAAACTTCCCCAGAAGTGCGATATGAATCGGGTATCACGATCGGAAACGATGCTCACAGGTACTCCATGCAATCTCACAATCTCCTGCATGTACCGTTCTGCTAACGCTTCCATCGACTGACCAACTCGAAACGGTATGAAATGAGCTGCCTTGCTCAATCGATCAACAATCACCCACACTGCATTGTTGCCCCCTGGACTCCGCGGTAAAGCTGTCACGAAATCCATGGTTATATGTTCCCACTTCCACTGAGGAATCGGAAGTGGTTGCAATAAACCAGTTACTCTTTGATGTTCAGCCTTAACTTGCTGACACACCAAGCATTTCACTACAAAGCGAGCAATCTCCCTTTTCATGCCTTCCCACCAGAAATGTTGTCGTAGATCACGGTACATCTTCGTGCCTTCTGTATGTACGGAATATGCGGAACTGTGCGCCTCCTTCATAACTTCTTCACGAATGTCTCCTTTCGGCACACACAAACGGCTACCATAACGTAATGAACCATCCTTATGAATCAACAAGTCCGTTCGAAGTCCCGCTTCAACCTGTTCTCAAAAATTCTGCTATCTTGGATCCTGTGACTGCGCTGCTTTAATATTATCGATCAATGAGGACTGTACTTGCAGCTGCATCAACTGTCCTGGAGGATGCGGTAGCACGAACTCCAACTCGAATCTCCGGAAATCATCGATAAGCTCCTTCTGTGCTGTCAACATCCGAATTGCTGGCAACCGACTAAGCGCATCCGGTACTACATTAACTTTCCCCAGATGGTACTTGAGATCAAGATCATAGTCAGCCATCAGCTCTAACCATCTACGCTGCCTCATGTTAAGCTCTTTCTGCGTGAACACATACTTTAGGCTTTTGTGATCGGTGAATACTTCGACCCTTTCACCCAATAAGTAGTGTCTCCAAATCTTCAAAGCGAAAATCACAGCTGCTAACTCCAAATCATGAGTTGGGTAGTTCTTCTCATGGGACTTCAACTGTCTCGATGCGTAGGCTATAACCTTCCCATGCCGCATCAAAACACATCCCAAACCTTACCCAGATGCGTCGCTATGAATAACCAATCCTCCGGAACCGTCTGGTACGGTCAAAATAGGAGCGGTTATCAATCTTTACTTCAACACCTTAAAAGATGACGCACAACCATCCGTCCAAACGAACGGTACTTCCTTCTACGTAAGCTTGGTCAAAGGCTCAGCCAATCGAGCAAAATTCTCTACGAATCTTCTGTAATACCCTGCAAGTTCCAGAAAACTTCTGATCTCCACTATATTCTTCGGAATCGGCCAATCCTGAACTGCTGCAATCTTCTCAAGATCAACGGCGATTCCATCTCCCGATATGACGTGCCCCAAAAACTTCACTTCTTCAAGCCAAAACTCGCACTTTCTCATCTTCGCATATAATCTTTCTTGCCTCAACGTTTGCAGTGCGATCTTCAAGTGTTCTGCATGCTCTTCTAGGCTTCTCGAGTAGACCAGAATATCATCGATAAACACTACTATAAACTGGTCCAAGAACGGTGAAAAGATTCGGTTCATCAAGTCCATAAATATCGCCGGTGCGTTCGTGACTCCGAATGGCATCACTAAATACTTGTAATGTCCATATCGAGTTCTGAACGCAGTCTTGCAAATATCCTCTGATTTAACTCGAACTTGATGATATCCGGACCGCAAATCCAGCTTCGAGAATACCCTCGCACCACTGAGTTGCTCGAATAATTCGCCAATGCGAGGGATTGGGTACTTATTCTTAATAGTCACCTGGTTTAATTCTCGATAGTCGATGCACATCTTCCTTGTGCCATCTTTCTTTTTGACTAGAAGAACTGGAGCTCCCCAGGGTGAATTGTTGCTGCGAATCCAACTCTTCTCTAGCAATTCGGTAACTTGCTTCTTGACTTCTTCTAATCCTCTGGTGCCATCGGATAGTACGCCTTTGAAATTGGCGTTGCACCAGGAACAAGATCAATTGCAAACTCCACATCTTGTCTTGGCGGTAAACCCGAGATGTCCTCAAATACGTCCATAAACTCTCGAACTACAGCTGGCGCTTCCTCCTTATCAACTTCCATCGACACAAGAACCGTGCTTGTCAGCCTAGCCCTAAACTTGACTGGCCTGACAGAACTGCTACTTCCAGCATATATAAACTCCGGATGTCCGAAAATCTGGAAAATCACTCTCTTTGCCATACAGTCAATGTGAGCATGGAAAGTGCCGAGAAAATCCATTCCCAAGACGACATCAAAGCTGCCAGTATCAATCACCAAGAAATCCATGAATAACTCACGTCCGCAAATAACAACTGAACAATCTTTGCACTCGCTACTAGATATGATCTTCCCGTTCCCAGTGTGTATGTCCCAACAATAAGACAGGGCCATGCATGCAATCGAGTGTACAACAATAAACTTGGATGACATAAAACAATGGGATGCAGCAGAATCGAATAATGCTAATGCGGGAAAATCATGAATAAGTAGGATACCTGAAACGACTTCATCTGAAGCCTTGGCACTAAGATTCAAGCTTGCGATAAACATAGACTGGTAAGCAATGAAACCGAGAGAAGCAAGGTAATATAACGACCATGAAACAAGAAAATGAATCAAGACTAGGAATCCAAGTTACATAAATAGAGTACCGCATTGTAACCATGCTGCAGTTCATAGTTACAATCACATAACTCCGTTCAAGTCTCCCAAATCCTACAATCAGAATCGAAAGAATAGGTAGGGAGAAACAATAAGGAACAAAAGGATTTCAAGCCGAGCTGCAAAGTTATTCCATCTCGTCAAGATAAAGGGTCAAGAGAAAGATAAGATTCAAGAATCACGACAACAATATGGCATAACATGTTCCTAAATACGGGTTTTCTGATTCGTGCATTGGGTCCAATACCCAATTACAAAAAAAATCAAACCCGATTAACCTAACTCCTATGGCTCTGATACCAAACAAACCCTGTCACGCCCCGCTTCCCAGAGTGCTCTAAGATCGGTACGTGACAGAGCCAACCATGCTACCTATGGCTAGGAAATATCCCTCCACAGTCACATTACGGCTGTCTATAAGATATCAAGAACAAAAAATATATAAAACTAACTAATACATGTCCATCTGCCAGAATAAACGGTCAAGAAATATAAATGCGCGGAAGCAATAAATCCAACAATCAATAACATCTGGAAAGTACGTCCCAAATACGGGCTCACATCAGGAAATGAAAGTATGGAAAGAAAAACTAGACTAAGCTAAACACTAACATGCTCCTCACTGATCGGCCTGTCGGCTGAAATACTCCTGGTCAGCCTGCGAAAGAGATAAAGGGACTGGGCCATGCAAAACCCAGACGTCAGTGCGTCATAATATCGACAATAGTAAGTAACCAGAATACACAAGATATGCAACAATGACTATAAACGATAACATGAATATAACCAGTAAACATGGATATGGAACGGTGAAGTGTATACGTACAGGTGAAGTGCAGCGAGTAATCTAAACCATACTACTGGGTTATCTATTCTAAAGTCTTCGAAATCAATTAATGTAATCCTCATCGTAACCCATCAGACTATATCCCGTTCATTCCCCACGGGACCACGGTAACAATATATTCTGTAACGCCCGGAAAAATGGTAAACAATATATTCCGTAACGCCCGGAAAAACGGCAAACAATATAAAAGCCCTTTGAGTTACGTTCGGTTACATTCTTGATTTCCCCTTACCCCTAAGGTTATTTGTTCAAGTCAGGTATTGTCAATCGATATCTAATGCCAACACAGGATCAAGCAGGTACAGGTTTTGTCTGTGCAGACAAAAGTAACGTCCATCGGGACAACAAGTCAGGATTGTTGGCATTAGTAACAAGATCAGGTATCAAGTCAAGCAGTGGTGTATCAGGTCATGTCAGGTGGTGCACAGTGTATCAAATGGATGCCTAACAGTAAAATGCAGCAAGTATCGAATCACGGTAAAACACGGATGCACAATGTCTATCAGGGATCACATCTACAACTCCATGACTACATATGATGCACACTATCAAGCATGGTGTACTAATATAATAGTAACATGTAATAATATGATCTGGCATGCAATTAGGGATGCAATAAATGATACGGATGCGAACGGATATCGGAAAACTGTAAAACTGTAACAGGGTTGCACAATGCAATAAACATGCTATATTTTTATTCATATGGATGTAAAATATATATCATAGCATGTAGCAAGATAAACTTGCATGCGACTAGATATGTAATAAACTGTACGGATGCGAATTGGTATTGTAAAACTGTAAAACTGTAACATATGATGCATAATTAAACGACCTGTAATACTTTTATTCATATGAATATAAATATATTAGTATAGCATGTAGCAAGATAAACTTGCATGCGACTATATATATGATAAATGATACGGATACGAACGGCTATCCGAAAACAGTAAAACCGTAACATGGATGTACAATGCAATAAACATGTGATATTTTTATTCATATGGATGCAAAATATGAATTATAGCATGTAGCAAGATAAACTTGCCTGATTGGATCTCGAGACGGGATGCGTACGCCGTGTCCGACGTCGCAGTGTGCACGCGCGCGTACAGAACAGAACCAGGCAATGTAAGAAAGTGACCATGCTGGCTGGAGACGTCCACTGGGTCGGCCGGATCGTCGGCGACGGCCACGGATCCGGTGATGACCGGAAAACCAAGAAACAAGTAAAGAAAAGAGAAGAAGAAGAAGAAGAATGAAGGGTTTGGGGTTGTGGTGCTCTGGCTTGGGGTTCTTGGACAGAGAAGGCGAGGGGGTGATTACAGTGGGCTGTCGATGACGAAGTTTTCCGGCGGTGGAGGTCTGGGTGGCAAGGACGAGCGTGAGCGTGGGTATGGGTTTCGGTGGGTTTCTCGTCGGTTGCTCGGGGTTGGGAGAGAGGAGGTGAGTTGGTGGAGGCAAGGTCGGAGTTGGGGATGCCGGCGAGGGTCGACGGTGATGGCAAGCGCGAGGCGTGGGTTCTCGCGGCGAGAGGCAGCGGAGGAAGAAGAATAGAAATGTGGAGAGAGAGAGAGGAACGTGATGTATGTGTTTAGTTTTTTTTAAAAAATAATATAAAAATATATATAAATAATATATGTGAAGAGAGAGAGAGGCCGGTGAGATTAGATAATGGGTTAGTTAGGATTTTGATAAATATTTAAAACGTAAAATATAAACGAATATATTTTAAAAATATATTAGTTTGTTATAAAATTTTATATAAACGTTCTTATATATATAGAATATAATATTAGTTAAATTTGAGATTTTGGTTAATACAAAATTACTCCAAAACGCGCCCGAGTCGGGTCTAAAATTATGGTTTAAAAATACGGATAATATACGTGTTAACCAAAACCAAAATATGATATTCGGGTAACGAAAACCATAGCCCCAAGAACGGATACACACAGCGTGCACGTAGCTATCCAAACGAGTCCGTTTCACTGAACGGGACGAGAACACGATGTACGGATGCTACCATAGGGTCAGGGGTATGATGCAGGCCAAGCTAGATAATTTTTAAAAAATATATTATTAGATTATAATTGTATTGTTAAAAAATGCAGATATACAGGACATGAAAGTGTACGGATCCTCATAAATAGCCGGGATAAATCACAAACAGGAATCAAGACGGGTTTCCAGCATGCGGGTCGGGTCGGATGCAAACACGGATACCAATTACATTTACTCGCACCCAAAATACAATAAATCAAGAAATAGCCATAAATAAAGAAATACCCAAAAATAGAACTGGTATAAATGAACTAGGGTGTTACAAGCTTCATCACAACGTTCGTTAGGTCGTCATTTTTTGAATAGAGCTTAGCCATCTCTTTATCTTTGCTCTTGAGCTGTTTTCGAAGCTCTTGAAGCAGCTCTTACTCTGCGGTCCTGGGGCGAAAAGTCGGCTCTTCCTCGTTGTCTGAGCTTGACTCCACATGGACTGAGGGGCCTTTCTGCCCATCGGTCTCATCGAAAGGGTTTTCATCATCCAGCGGAGACGGCTGATCTTGGGAAGCGGCAACCACATTCAAGCTAGGTTGGGCTTGGGATGTGGTGGCCCCATCCTTATTTTTGCTACGCAAGTTGTCGCTGGGATGCGCACCCTCCATATAGAATGTATGGATAATATATCCAGCCGTCTTTTCATTATTGGAAACTGATTTTGCGGACTGATGTCGTAGCCCTTCTTTTTCGGTAACAGGCCATCAACTGAAGGCGGCTAGCCTGACCGGGTTCTTGAATAGTGTTGGCGCTTTCCTTTTGGCTTTGCCCCGCTGTTTTCATGCGGCACAGAGCGCCTGATAGACTCTTGAAGAGACAGTGTCATGCTTTCTCTGCTGGGGATGGGACACGTCTCTTTGTAGCATCATTCGTACTGTTGTCTTCTTGATTCTGGCGGTCATGGCATTTTTCTGAACCCACTTCAGAGATTCGAAGGAATTGTTGACTTTTATGGCTGACTCAGCCGTCGTCACGGGGTAACCCTGCTGTTGGAACCTCATAAGATTCCACCTGGCCAGAGCCCTGACACTCTTGTTGGCTCGATACCTGAGCCTCTTTTGCCTTAACTTTTCTGATTTGAGCACTTGGTAGGCTTCGGCTCTTCGGGGAGCCGCCGTAGACCGAACGATGGAGAGCTTTAGAGATACGCCTGATCATGCACTTGTTGGAGTTGTCACCTGAGCTCGTCCGTAACGTTGGATAGTGCCCTTTGTACCGGAAGTCTTGCCTCCAGCTGGAGCACCAAAGAGTCGTTCGGACACCGCCTTAAGTTTGGGTTGTGGTGCCTTAGTGATCACAACGTTCGGCCTCTTGCCCCTTGAGACCGGCTTGGCCACCTGGTTTGCCGAAATTTCTGCCAGATGGGCGCTTCCGGTAGGGTAAATGATGACAAAACCAAATTGACGGGGTAACTCCTCCTATTGCCGGCTGAGACTTACACGGAGAACCATTCGGGCATTGGTCTTGACTACATACTAGATTGGGATCATGTGAGAAACGAAGCACGTCTTGGGAGACATGATTGCTGAGTTCGAGATTGTGACCGAAAACTTGTTAACCTGTACACACAAAAAAATGACTTCAGTACATGCAATCGATATATATGTTGATTGAGTTCGCATGAACGTTTAACCCGAAATATGGGAGGAGAGATAAGGTCCCACAGGGCGTGGCAGAATCTGTAGGGTGTTTTTCGTCACTCCATTGAGATAGGAATACGCGTCGCTTGTCAGGCGTACTACAGATTCCCCTTGCCTAGGGTAGGCGGGGGTTTATTGATTGTGGGGATCCGAATCTCCGGCAGCCGCGGACTAAACCGCCGTTAATTACCCCTCGCTTTTGGAGCGAGGGAACCTCCGATTGACGGGTCGAACTGGTCATGCGAACTCAATGTGTGCGTATGTGTGTCTTGAGGGGTTTTGGATATATCGGGGGCTTCGCAGAGTTTACGGGGGTCCCGCTACCCGGATAGCGGGCTGGGGGTCAAGGGGGCTAGCAGCCCCCTTGTGGGGTGCGGGACAACGCCCCGTTAGAAAAGTTTTCCAACGGGGGACGTATTTTGGGTGTGGAGTGCATGGAAAATGAGGGGTGAGGAGCGTCTTAAAAGGCGCGTGCCAGGCGCGTGGGCGCTTGGCGCCCACGGGTCACTTGCCAGGCGCGTGGGCTTTTGGCGCCCGCGGGTCACGTGCCAGGTGTGTGGGTGCTGAGCGCTGAGCACCCGCGGATCCCTTGAGGCGCACGTGGGCGCTGAGCACCCGCGGGTCACGTGCCCTGCACGCAACCTCTAGGCGCCCGCGGGTCACGTGCGTGGCACACGACCGCTGGAAACACCGGCGGAAAAGGGGCTTAGCCCCTGGGCTGGGAGTTGAACTCCCAAGGGATTATGTATAGATTTCGAGTTAAACTCCTAAAAGGTTTTTGTTTATGGAGTTAAACTCCAACTGATCTTGAATGGAGTTAAACTCCTAGAAATCTTTGGAAATGACCGAAGGGGACCCCTTTCTTCTCCCCTTTGGCCCTGGATCTTCCCCAAAGTGGGATTTTTGGAGGTGGGTCTCCTTCTTCCTCCTCTTCTGTTGGCCGGATCTTGGAGAAAAAAGGGGGTGAGATTTAAAAATCTCCCTTTTTGATATCTGATGGAAGATCTGAGTTCCCCTTCAAGGGTTTGATGGTGAAAAACTGTTTATTTTTGGAAAAGGAAGAGTTAAATTCTTGATTTAACTCAAAAAGGAGAAGAAGGTTTTAGAATCTTGAGGAAGGAGAAGGAGGCACATACCCTAATTTTTTTTGAGAGAGAAAAAGTGATCATTGAGATGCGGGCCCGTTGCCCTCTAGAACCCGGCTATTCGAGTACTCCACCGCGGGGTAATCCTAGTACAAAAAAGAAAAGTATATATATAATGGCGACATCGACCTCAACCCGGTCATGCCCAATAAAAGAATATACAATCTGGCAGAGACGGCTGTCCACATGTCGGACGCTCGCCCCGCAATACTAAATATACAAATGAATCTGAACTGTACTACTACAATTGCACCATAGGCTATCCAACACGACAATCCATCCACAATAATCAGCACAACACAGAACATCAACGTGAATATCATGTTCGCAAACCCGTCTAGTTGAACATGTAGCAATTAGTCGGGTTGTACCGCTCAATGATATTCACGGTCGCAGATATTAATATATGCACTGATAAACACGTATTCAAAATTTCGATCGACTAAAACTTTTCCACATTGGCCCCAAATGCAAACCAGCACTCAAACATATCTGAGACAAAACCAAATATCCTAAAAATCATATTTCCATGAACTAGAGCCCCAGAAAAAATTTGGGGCACTGTAGCCTAAAAAGGACCGTGGTTCAGCCACAAAATGTGCCATTTTGCTTCTGTTCCACGGTCATTTTTTGGGATTAGGTGCCCAAATTTTTTTCTTAGTTCTAGTTTTGCCTGCACATAATTTTAATACAACAAGAAAAAAAAATTCAATTTTTTTTCTAAGCACAACAGCATGGTTTCGGGGGGTGTCGTTCATGCCATTTTCAAATTTTCCATGCTAAAAGAACCCTAACCTAGAATCTTTTACTAGAGAATCATACGAAAATATAATGTAAACAACTTTACAACTAAGTGAATGCGGAATACAACCTTTGTAGACCGGTCCTTCACTTCAAACGCTCCTTGTAGTGGTCCCTTCGCTGCGATCATCGAACTCCCGGACTTTTGAGTGCCTCCACAAGGTGAATGATGCATGCTTGCTTGAAGTCTTCAAAATCCAAGATGATCTACGTCGAGGAAATACAGACTCAAGCTATCACTTCACTAATATGGAATTAGTGAAGCTGACACCCTAATCTAAATGGCTAGTTTAGAAGAGGATGATGAAGTGGGAATTTTTCTCACTTTGGAATTTAATTTCTCACTATTTTTCTTTATCTCCTCAAATTAAAGAGAGAGAGAGCTTGAAGGAGATGAAGAAAGAAGAAGATGAATGAATAATTTGTGAGGTTAGAAATGCAACCATGGGTGAATTCATAACTTATACTAACCCTTGTAGAGAATAAACCATGTCTAAGTGATCATGGTTGGGTTAAAAAATATCTTAGGTAAAACAAAATTGGTGGACCAAGTCAATGGTTCTACAAGCTTCCATCCAAGCTAAACCATGACTAATTTCCAAACAATTTTGAATTACTTAAAATAAATAAAATCCTACCATTATCATATATCATGGTGTAAGTCTCATACACCCATGTTGCATGTATAACCTAGCATGTCACAATAATATATATCACATATATATAATTTGTGAACAAAAGAAAACAATACAATAAACATATATGTTTAATGTATCAAAAGTGAGAAAAAGAAATACTTAAGTGAGTATACATTAGTTAATGTAATTTAATATATCAAATATATAATTATATATTAAATTATTAAATCAACACTTGATTTAATAATCCGGCTATATCACATATAACCGACTAATATAATATGTATCATTTCATCGAATCAACACTTGATTCGATGACCCGGCTATATCACATATAACCGGCCGATATCACATATCGCGAGAATAGAATACGGTATCATATGCTCGTATTAATCTCGGTCCCTCACATATCACATATGTGCCCCTATTCCGTTTCGCCTGAGCCAGGAAACCTCTGTGTAGGACTCTAAAGACTCGTCAATACGCCGGCAGCGGGTGGTGATAATATCATTCACCCACAAGCCGTCAGCGGTCAGCTAAACGTAACGGCCACCGGGCTATTGAGCGATCGGAAGATCAACAAGCAAGCCTGCTCATACTCCTGTAAAGCCTGTCAGTAACACTACCGTACAGTCCGGTCTCTTCGTCTGATATGTCGCATATCTAGTCTAGGGGTGGTAAACGTCAGACCCCAGTAACCGATAAGTTCTGCCGATGTGAGGCTCATAACGGGTCGAGAAACTACTGATAACACTTACCAGTAGATCTCCATATCATCCATAGCCAGGGACTTCCAGTTATAGCCAATCGAACACAGCGCAACATCAACCCCCAATACCGGGAGAGACGAAACCCCTCCTATCTCTCATTGCCTCCATGTGATTCAGGACTGTACCCCAAAGCCACCGTTTTGCACGTTCTCTTGAACGTGGCAAGGTGGAAATCAAATCACAGTGGGAATCACACAAGACTCTATGACGATCTCGGGTCTACAGACTAACTTGTACCAGTGTCACCAGAGAACTGCTATCTGACGATAGGTATAATACCAACTAGGAGTTCTCGGCGAGTCCGTTCAGTGTACCCAGTCTCCACTGAGCACCCGTATACCATCTTTGATGTCAAACACCAATGGATGTGGGATCATCCATCGTCCATCATATGGGTCAAGAAGCGTATACGCTAGTCTACTCTGGAATATCGATGCCCTGTCTCGATACACCCTTGACTAGGAACAATTATAGGATGTACTTGTGGACTACCTTGGCCCCACTAGTATGATCTCCATCATAGTCCTGGTAATCAAGTACACATCCTAAGGGCTTCGTCAACATGTGAGAGCAAGACAGTATCACAATACAAGTCTACATGTTAAGACAAAGTGCAACCAGATAGCATACTATCATGTCGAGCAAGAAGGTCCTCTCTATATATGTCCAAGCATCCACTATAATATATATCATATGTACAACAATGGCCTCTAGGGCATATACATAACTAACAGATAAAGCCCTTAGGATGAGTACTTGACTACCGGGATTATGATGGAGATCATACTAGTAGGGACCAGGGTAGTCGGTTAGTACATCCTTCAATTGTTCCTAGTCGCGGGAGTATCGAGACAGGGCATCGATACTCCAGAGTAGACTAGCGTATGCGCTTCTTGACCCATATGATGGGCGATGGATGATCCCACATCCATTGGTGTTTGACATCAGAGAAGGTATACGGGTGCTCAGTGGAGACTGGGTCCACTGGACGGACTCGCCGAGAACTCCTAGATGGTATTATACCTATCGTCAGATAGCAGTTCTCTGGTGACACTGGTACAAATTAGTCCGTCGACCCGAGATCATCATAGAGTCTTGTGTGATTCCCACTGTGCTTTGATTTCCACCTTACCATGTTCAAGAGATCGTGCAAAACGGTGGTTTTTGGGTACAGTCCCGAGTCATATGGAGGCAATGAGCGATAGGAGGGGATTCGTCTCTCCCAGTATTGGGGGTTGATGTTCCGCTATGCTCGATTAGCCATAACAGAAAATCCCTGGCCAGGGTTGCTGAGATTTACTGGTAAGTGTTATTAGTAGTTTCTCGAACCGTTATGGACCTTGCATCGGCATGACTTATCAGGCTATTGGGGTCTGACGTTATACTACCCCCAGGCTGTGATATGCGACATATCAGACGAAGAGACCGGACTATACGGTAGTGTTACTGATTGGATTCGCAGGAGTATGAGCAGGCTTGCTTGTTGATCTTCTGATCGCTCAATACCCGGGTGGCCTTTACGTTTAGCAGACCGCTTGCGGCTTGTGGGTGACTGATATGATCACCACCTACTGCCGGCGTATTAACGAGTCTTTAGAGTCCTACACAGAGGTTTCCTGGCTCAAGCGAAACGAACTAGGAGCACATATGTGATATGTGCGGGACCGAGATTAATACGCGTATGTGATACCGTATTCTATTCTTGCGATATGTGATATTGGTCGGTTATATGTGATATAACCGGGCTGTCGAATCATGTGTTGATTAGACAAGTTGATACATTTGATATTAGTCGGTTGTATGTGATATAGCCGGATTATTAAATCAAGTGTTGATTTAATAATTTAATGTATAATTATATATTTGATATATTATCTCATATTAACTAATATTAGCTCACTTAAGATTTCTTTTTCTCACTTGTGTATACTCAGTATATATGTGATATATATTAATATAAATTATTTTGTGTCATGCTAGATGATACATGTTACATGGGTGTATGAGACTCACACCATGCTTATAATAATGTGAGATTTTATTTATTTAAAGTAATTCAATATTAGTTGGAAATTTTCATGCTTGGAAGCTTGGAGAAGCTTAAAGCATCTTTGACTTAGTCCACTAGTTTTGTTTTACTTTTAGATATTTATTAACCTAACCATTATTGTTAGCCATGGTTTAGTCTCTACATGAGTTAGTATATGATACTAACTCATCCATGGTTGCTATTCTCACTCATTATTCCATTCACACTTCATCTTCTTCCTCATCTCCAAAAAGCTTTCTAGCTTCATGAGAGGTGAAGAAATATAGTGAGAAAATTATTTCTATAGTGAGCAAAATTCCTACTTTATCAACCTCTTCTCTACTAGCCATTTAGTTTGGTTGTTTCTTCACTAGTTCATCACTTGGTGAAGAGGTAGCTTGTGTTAGTGTCTCCTCGACGTAGATCGTCTTCGGCCTCGAATACTTCAAGCAAGCTTGTTCATTTCACCTTGTGGAGCCTCACTAGAGTCCCGGAGATCACTACTTGGAGCGAAGGGACTACTACACGGAGCTATTGAAGTGAAGGACCGGTCTACAAAGGTTGTATTCCTTGTTCAATTAGATGTAAATATGTTTACATGCTTGTTTGTCTAATTCCCTAGTTTAGATTCTAGCGTTAGTGTTCTTTAGCGCGCCAATTTTTTGAAAACGGCATGGTCGATGCCTCTCGAAACCCAGCGGCGACACTAGGGAACCCTGCACCAGCCCCCACTAGTGTGACTGCCATCATAACATTGGTAGTCAAGCAAACATCCTAAGGGCTCCATCAATATGTATTAGCGATTTGTTAAAAGAAACATATACATATATTAAGATAGAATCAAATTAGATAGCATACTATCATATTGATCAAGACTGTTATTATATCTGTGTATATCCCATGTTTCCAAAATGTAATATACAATCCAATATTATATAATAATGGCCTCTAGGGCATATATCACTAACAGTCCGATCCGATGAGACGGCGACTGAGATATGAGGATTTATGTGTCAATGCTGGACACGGGATTTATGATGATTTCGAGTGTCGATACTGGGCACTCAGGATTTTATAATGATTTGGAGTGTCGTTGATGGACACTCCTTAGATGGTATGTATATATACATGATATGGATGGCAGGTATCATATATTGACACAGGCACGATATTATAAATTTATATATATATGCATACACGACTACCTTCGATACCACACGGTATGATATTATTATATTACTGTATGACCTAGGAGATCGTCATACATTCGATTTCTACCTGATGATGTCTTCTACTCATGAGTTGGCAACTCACTCCCGTTGTGCCATAGTTTTCTTGTAGGATCGACCGCTCGGATCAGTAGCAGCTTGCTGGCACATTGCTTCTTTTGGGTGGTTTGCTTGGTATGTGGGTTACACTTCGGATCATGACCACCACTTGTATATTATTTATTTAGTTGTAATCTAGTTAAAAGCTCCATCAACCAGACTATGTATATTTGGTAGATTTAGAGACCAATTGTATATTTTTTCGGACTTAGAGTCGTGGCTTATATATTATTTGCATATAGTTGATCAGATGATGTTTTGGTTTTCTTTACTTTCTTTTATGTGATTGATCTTCACTTTGGGCGTCGTATATTCATCTTGCGTGGTTGTGTTCCACCGATTGGCGAAGAGCTAGCTCCCGCTTAGGGATGCCTATATTATTATTGATTATTATTTTAAATGACAAAAATGTTTTCAAATTATAGCATATAAACCACTTGAATTTCAAACGAACCTTATTTATACTTTAAAAGAAAGAACGTGATTTCATTTATACTCTTTTTCAAAACTTCACCTATATTATTTTACTTAAAAGGGTTTAGATTCTGAGTTTTCGGCTTACTTGGGTTACAGCGGAGTTATATAGACTTCACGTAATTCAAGTGCTAGTCACGTGCCATTTCTGGGTTGTGACAAAGTTGGTATTAGAGCGTTAGGTTTAATCTTTGTTCGAGTCTAGGTTTGACTATACGGAGTCTAGGGCGTATATATTTCGGAACCTAGGCTTGACCTTACGGAACTTAGACATGACTGAGGGGGTATTAAACCCAAACTTTCGTTACGTAAGTTGACCTTGGTTGATGGAGTAGGTAACTCAAGTAGAGTAACGTACCGTGTGTATGTCCCGCCACATACTTACGATACGATGCTCTACTTAAGTAACCATAGGATGTACATATTTGAGATTCGTTATTCTATTCGTTCTTGTGATCTATCCTCATCGATACTTGTTGTGGTTCTTATCACCTTGGCTATGCAAGCTGAGAGAGTTGCGGCTAGAGATGCGGTCAGAGCGAGCTTGTCAGGGACGAGAACTGACCAGGGTGTTATTCTGGTGATGCAGGAACATATTGATTTTGTTGGATATAGATGCCCTCAAGGAAATTATTGTAATTGAAGGAGGACCTATATGAGAGAACAATCTTACTCGAGATGATAGTATACTATCTGGTTTGTCTTTATCTTTCATGTGATGCGTTTTATTTACTATCACGTATTGTTTAAATATGAGATAAAGCCCTAGGATTTTGGTTGACTACCAGGACGATGATGGAGATCATACTGGTAGGGCCTGAGTAGTCGATAAGCACATCCTTAAATGTCCCTAGTCGTAGGGGTATCGAGACTGGACATCAGTACTCCAGTTTAGACTAGTGTGTACGTTTCTTGACCTGGTTGGAGGGCGATAGCTGATCCTACAGCTATTAGTGTTTGACATCGAGGATTGTATACATGTGCTCATTGGATGAGTTACACTGGACGGACTCACCGAGAACTCCTAGTTGGTAATATACCAATGTCAGATAGCAGTTCTCTTGTGACATGAGTACAGGGTAGTCCCTAGGTTCTGAGATCGCCACAGTGTCTCGTGTGTGTTTCCACTATACTTAGACTTCTACCCTACTATGGCTCAAAGGAGTCGTGCAAACAGATTTTTGTTGGGTATAGTCCCGAAGCACGTGGAGGCAGTGAGCGGTCGAGGGGATTCTTCTCTCCCGATATAGGGAGTTGATGTCGCACTGTGCAGGATATGACCGCAACCATAAGTCGGTGGCCACCGCAGTGAAGATAAACTGATAAGTGTTATCAGTTGTATCTCTAAATGGTTATGAGTCATCTGTCGCACGACTTATCGAGTTATTGGGGTCTGACAGATTCCAAACCCTAGACCCGATATGCGATACTCGTAGACGAAGACACCAGACTATACGGTGACCGTCACTTATAGGAGTTTGCTCGTCGACCTTCTTTTATCTTGATCATATATGGGTAGCCATTACGTACAGCTAGTACCACTGACGTACTTGTAGGTTACCCCGTCAGGGGATTGGATCCGAAAGGATTTCGGATTCAATCGGATATGATCCTATATAACCTATTGTCAGCGTATTGACATGTCTTTAGAGTCCCACAGCGAATGTGCCTGCCCGGGCAAAATGTTGATGTGACGTGCGTATTGGATATGTGTGGGAGTTCGATTAAATGTATGATTTAATCGAATGTCCCAAAAATACTAGCCGGTTTAAAAGTCGGAATATTAAGTCAAGTGTTAACTTAATGACCGTATTTTGATACGGTTTCTAGTATTGTGTATTGCATACACACACTCTTTGTATATGTATTAGTATGCGATACTGATATATTATTGCGTATGCGATACGTAATATGGAAATGTATTTGATACATGTTTTCTTCTCTTTATATATATATATGTATATATATAAAGTAAAGAGAAATCATTTATGTTAAGAATAAACATAAAATGAAATGAAAAGAAAAGAAATTAAATGAAAAGAAAAGAAATGGAACAAATAGAAGAGTGGACTTCTTTTAACCTCTTCTATCTTCTTTTCTTTGTTTTATTCATTCTTCTGTTCTATTCTTCTTTTCTCTTTTTTATGTTAATTCCTTTAACATAATTTTCCATGGCTCTTCTTCTTCATCTTCTTCCTCTCTCTACAATAATGGTGGAGTTTCTTCACTTAAGAAGTGAAGATGAAGTTTAGGGCTTGGTGCTTTCACGCGGATCATCTACGGCGAGGTGGTCGGCGTCCAAGCGCTTCCGGGAGCTCGCTAGGTCTAGCCGGAGTTCAAGTTCTTTATTGGAGCATATGAAGATACTACAAAGGTTGTAACACTCCTCTTTTGCTCTTTAGGTTTTCTAGTTTTGCAATTATTAGTAAGTGACATGATCTTGTTGTTGTTTTTGGCGCTAAGTCTTGTAAAATTTTGATTTTACATTCTGCCGCGGTCTGCAAACATTGTGACCCTAGTATCGAAATACCAATAGATTTCTCGTTTATACTAGGATTTCTTGTTTGAGACGAGCATTCTGGGTTTGCACCAGATGATCGGGCCATTGCATAAGGCCAGTCAGATTGAGAGGACTGTTGACGTACAGCCTACTCCGGAGATCGTTGTGTTGTCTACCGTGCAAACAGATATACCGGCCGTTGCTGAGATTGAAGAGATGTCGCTTCCAAGCTTCACGAAGCTGAAGCCATATGAGTTTAATGTCGGGGATGTGACAGAAGATCCCTAGTCATTCTTAGATAAAGTGACTAGGATATTTCGTTCATTTGGATGCTCCGATGCGAGACCAGTGAGTTGGTTAGCTTTAATTCGAAGGGTCTTGCTCAAACCTGGAGTAAGTCGATCGAGAGAGGACGAGCAGTGCGTATTCCTCCGATGACTTTGGACAAGTTCTCAAGGACGCATTTGGACAGATGTCTTCCACCGAGTGTTGGAGATGCCCGAGTTCATAGCTTCGAGTCTTTGCGAGAGACTCCGGATATGACCGTGGCCGAATATGGATTGCATTTTACAAAGCTTCGAGATATGATTCCGATTTGGATGATAATGAAGCAAAGTGGATTAAGAGATTTGTGCGAGATCTCAATAAGTAATTGTTCCTCTCTGTTGATGCCAGAGATTCGATACGTACGTAGAGGCGTTGGATACGGCCACATTTCCAGAGGAAAGTCATGATGAGATTGCAACTGTTTCAGAACAGAAACGGATTAATTAAAGAGTGCTAGTTTCCGGGCAGTTCGGCAGAAATGATATCGGAAGGGGCCGTGGCTGGTTCTTTCCGGAATATTACAGTGATAGAGATTTGGACCTAGGATCGATAGTATGGCATGTACTCAAAGGGCCAGAGGTCGCCGTCATTGACGTGCTACATTACGAGTGGCTATGTTAATTGGCCAGGAGATGTTAAGAGAGGCGTCATAGCGGGACTGTTTCCGTCGCTACTCCTAAACAGGTCGTCGAGCCGAGAGATTGTGGAATTGGCGATCTACATAGAGAACAAAGACCTAAGACACAGGACGCCAGATCATAGGCAGAAAGCAAGTAGAAATTCTTGCTCTGCCAGCTCCGGGTGCACAGGCACCTTTCGACATTGAAGGAGGTGCACCTCAATGCCATTTATTTTTTATTTTTGATTTGGTGATCCGAGTATCACGCTTTTATCGTTTTGGAATTTTGTGTTTCGATGATTTGGTTTCACGATTGAAATTTTTGTGCACCGTAGCTACACTTGATAGATATTTTCTTGTGCACGGCGATTGCATTTGATTTATATTTTTATACATCAGTTATATTTGATTTGTGTTTTTGTGCATATCCATTGCACTTGATATCGATTTTTGTGCACTTGTTGCACATATTTATGATTTCGTGTATCCCGATACACTCGATTTTGATTTTGTGCATGTTGCATGCACCTGATTTCGATTTATGCACTCGATACTGATTTTCGTGCACCTTATTGCACTAAATGCTTTTGTGCAGACCTGATGCACTTGATTTAGATTTTCGCGCACACTTGGCGCACTTGATGTGGTTTTGTGCACCTTTATTGCACTTGAGGATTTTCGTGCACACCAGTTGCACTCGATTGAGATTTTTCGTGCACTCTAGATACACTTGATGTTGTTGTCATGCACACCTGATGCACTCGACAGTTGCTTTCGTGCATGAAAGTGTTTTATTAGCACTACCACTGGGTTTTCTAGCATCAAGCATGCCAATTTTAAAAATTTGGGATGCTAATCAACTCTAAACAAGATCTTAAACTAGATGATTATGGTTTTAAGCATGATATAACAAACTATACTAAGAGATGGATGACTACAACCTTTGTAGACCGTGTCCTTCTCTTCTAAAGCTCCGAGTTGTAGTCCACGCGACTCCACTAGGCTCCACTTGAAGGTTGAACGAACTTGCTTCAATGATCTTCGTGCCGAAGATGATCCACCCGAAGTCCACTAATCCAAGCTACCTCTTCACTAAACTCTTTAGTGAAGTAAACACACTACACCAAAGTGGTAATCTAGTGTAGGATGGTGAAGTAAGGTTTTTTTTGCTTACTAGGGTTCTCACAAGCTCAAGGTTTCACAACTCATGTGAGGGATTAAGCTTGGAGGTGGAGGTAAAGAAGATGGAGAGAGCTAGAGAGCAAGGAGCTCATGTGAGGAAAATAACTCAAGTGAAGAATGAAGTGTAGAATGGCTCTTCAAAGCTCACACATTATTGAAGCATACAATTTTCAACAATTAAAAATTGTAACCATGCTTCAATAGTGCAAGCAAATGAATAAAATAAACGACAAAGCCATGCTTGCCTATTCCACAAAAAATTCTCCCTATTTTCCACCTCATTTTTTCTATTTTCCAAAAATAGAAAAACCATGCCATGCTTCATATAATATATATATATATATATATATATTCATATATATATATCATACACACTTACACACACACACACATATAAAGATAAGCAAATAATTAGTGAGCTATAATATTAGTTAATGTATAATTATATCAAATATAAATACACATCAATTTATTAAATCAACACTTGATTTAATAATCCGGTTATATCACATATAACCGACTAATATCATTTATCTGTATATCACATTATCAAATCAACACTTGATTCAATAATCCGGTTATATCATATATAACCAATCCGATAACAAATAACTGCCAGATTAGAATACGGTATCATATACTCGTATTTAATCTGGCCCCCGCACAAATCAGCATATGTGTCCTACTTCGTTTTGCTTGAACTAGGAAACTTCTGTGTGGGACTCTAAAAACTCATCAATACGCCAGCAGTATGTAATGATCACATCAGTTACCTACAAGCCGTCAGCGGTATTAGCTGGACGTAACAGCTACCCAGGTATTGAGCGATTAGAAGATCAACAAGCAAGCTTGTCTAAACTCCCATGAAGCCTATAAGTAACACTTACCGTACAGTCCGGTCTCTTCGTCTGATATGTCGCATATCGAGTCTGGGGGTAGAATTGTCAGACCCCAAAAACTTGATAAGTCATGCCGACGTGTGGCCTATAATGGTACGAGAAACTACTGATAACACTTACCAGTAAATCTCATCAACAACCCTTGCCAGGGACTTCCTGTTTTAGCCAATCGAGCATAGCGCAACATCAACTCCCTATACCGGGAGAGACGAAACCCCTCCTATCGCTCATTGCCTCCATGTGACTCGGGACTGTACCCATAATCCACCTATTTGCATGACTCTTTTGAGCTGTGGTTGGGAGGAAATCAAAGCACAGTGGGAACCATACAAGACTCTATGACGATCTTGGGTCTACAGACTAACCTGTACCAACGTCACCAGAGAACTGCTATCTGACGATAGGTATAGTACCATTTAGGAGTTCTCGGCGAGTCCTGTTTGGTGTACCCATTCTCTAATGAGCACCTATGTACAATCTTTGATGTCAAACACCAATGGCTATGGGATCAACCATCGCCTCTACAGGGTCAAGAAACGTACACACTAGTCTTCTCTGGAATATCGATGCCCTGTCTCGATACTCTCTCGACTAGGAACTGTTAAAGGATGTGCTTGTAGACTGCACAAGTCCCAGTAGTATGATCTGCATCATAGTCCTGGTAGTCAAGCCAACATCCTAAGGGTTTTATCAACATGTATCAGAGAGACAGTAAAATAATACAAGTGTACATGTTAAGATAAAGAGCAACAAGATAGCATACTATCATGTCGAGTGAGAAAGTCCTATATATATATGTCCAAGCATCCACTATAATATACAACAATGTACAATAATGGATTCTAGGGCATACATATCCCTAACAATCTCCCACTTTCACTAAGGCCAGTTGTTATAGTATCTCATACCCAACATCCCAAATAGTCTCTCGAATTGCGTCTGAGGGAGGGCCTTCGTGAGTGGATCCGCTGTGTAATCCTCCATGTCAACTCTCCTGACCTCGATCTCCCGGCGATCAACTCCGGATCAGGTGATACTGCCTAAGAATATGTCTGGATCTCTGATGGGACCGGGGTTCCTTGGCCAAAGCCACAACTCCATTGTTATCACAATACACAGGTATTGGATGCTCAATGGATGGAACCACACCAAGTTCAGCTATGAACTTCTTCATCCAGACAGCCTCTTTGGCAGCATCATTGACAGCGATGTATTCAACCTCCATCGTCGAGTCTACTATGATATCTTGCTTGGAACTCTTCCAACATATCACCCCTCCATTGAGGGTGAAGACAAAACCCGAGACCGACTTACTGTCGTCCTTATCACTCTGGAAGCTTGAATCGGTAAAGGACTCCACCTGGAGTTTACCGTTACCATATACCAAGAACATTTCTTTAGTCATTCTTAAGTATTTAAGAATGTTCTTCACAGCTTTCTAGTGTTTCTCCCCTGGATCTGATTGATACCTACTCACTACACCTAGTGAGTAAGTGTAACGTTTTAAAAATGATTAAATAAATAATTAAATGAATAAAAGTGTTTAAGTGAATTTTAGGATTTTCGGTAAAGCAAAATGTATTTTTCGTAAAACCAAACCGTGATTGTTTTTCATTATAATTTTAAAAATATCTATTTTAATTATGAAATTACTAGTAAATGGTGTTTATTTAGCCACTTATAAATTTTTAGTTTAATAAAATATTTTTCCTAAATTAATTATTTTAAATATTAACATAAGCTTTATTTTTACACTAAATTGGTGTAAATTACAAATTTGAATGGTTTTAATTTGTAAAAATGAACCATGGCATATTAGAATTTAGTGTGTATCATGCAAAAATTATTTGCAAATTTTTCCTATTTTCTAGAGCTTTCTTGAGTTGCTATAGTAAAGAAATATATAAATAAATAAATAAAGCATGAAAAGACTTTTATTGATGTTTCTTCTCTTGAAACTTCTACACACTTTTCCCACTCTCTTCTTTCTCTCCCTCACCTCTCTAGGGCCGGCCACAAACCCCCCATGGCTGCCCCCCCATTTTCCACCTCATTTTTATTCAAAATTCATCAAAAACACATCAAAAATTCAATTAAAATTCCACAAAATCCTATTTATTCCATACTCTTTATTCCTTGCTCATTTTTATATGAAATTTGGAGATGGAAAGCATACATTTTGGAGGCTCAATTCTTGTTTGGATTTCACATTTTGAAGGTATAATTTTCTTTCTTTTGATTTATTGTTATTAGATGTTCATATTAAGCTTAATTAGATTTAATGAATTAATTCTATGTTCTTTTTTTAAAATGCAAGCTAGGGTTCTAAATTCAAGTTATGATTTTTAATAATTAATTAGGGTTATAGTAGTTAGTTTAACACTTTTAGTATTAGGAAATCTTTCATGGTTATTGTTAAACAAATTGTTATTCAAAAATTGTTTTAAATTAGGAATTTAGTTAACTAGGTTTTTGCAAAATGTGGTTATGGTTAATATAAAATTCTAATTTGGGTTGTTATCATTGGATTATAGTTTTAGTGGAAATATTAGCATGTTAATGGAAAGAAAAACTTAGTTTGATTGCTAGTTTCTATGGTTAATTGATAAATTGTGATAAAAATTGCTAATTTTGTAAACTAGATTTTAGAAATTCCTATATAAATGAGATTAAAAATATAATTATGGTTTCATTATATCATTATCATCATGAATTGTGGATTAAGACATTAATTTATGCAAAATCATGTTTTGTGGTGGAATTGTGGTATTTTGCTTGAAAAATGTTGAAAATTGTTAAAGGGTGCAAACTAGAAATTTCAAATTTATACAAAATTGTGTAATAAAAATATAGGAATGGTTTGTATAGTCTAGTGATGCTATTTAATGAGTTTTATGACCATTGGTTTCATTTAAATGTCAAGTTTTGATGAAAAACGGTAAATTGGCATTTTCGGGTTTTTCGAAAACGGACGATTTGATTGATTTTAGGGTTTTGATGGATTAAATCATGTTTTATATTATAAGTAACGAGTTTTCTAAACTACAAGCTGTTTGTTGATGTTTATCTCGATCCATCGGAGTTTGTACGCCGATATCGAGCGATATTTGGTTCTTTTGCGTGGACGGGACATAGGTTTTAACCTATGCTTGTTCCTTGCGTCGTTTTGACTTTTGTATATGATGCAGTTTAAGATACTATTATTATGTTTGTGTTTAGGTACCCCTCACGTGGACTGCGGGCGATGAAGAGGAGGATGGCGACACCGTCTTCGGCAGACATGGACCAGGTGAGTAGATGCATATCTACGGGGGGAAGTCGGGTGGATGGCGTTTAGCACCCCCACAACGTAGAATAGGAATAGTACTTATTGACATTAGGAAACCCGATGTGACCCTAGATTCTTACTGAGCAGGACCCTAGTAATGACCCTAGGCGGGACTAGACTGATTTAGGAAAACCATACCTGAGGATGAATACTTTGGGAGAGGTTCGTAGGTTTCTGATAGAAACACACACGCACACACTAAAACTTGACATGGCGTATACGTATATGTGTGTATATATATAAAACTAGGTATAGGTGTATATATATACACAACACGTATATGGGATTCGTTGATGTGATATGATATCTGAGGTATGATGAAACAGTATGACTGGGCTTGATGCCGTGATTCTTGACTATACAGTCGTATTAAAGTGTTAGCGGATCATTAGAGAAAGAGATAATGAACATGAATATATAAATTATGATGGGTGGTGGTGATATTGAGGTACATGGGACGCTAAAATAGTACCTGGGCTGTAGCTTGTGACTTGATGACGATAAGATATCGGTATGACTTAATCACAATATGATACATATGACATGATATTTCTGAGGATAAATTAATGATGCTTATCATGATGGCAATGATATATGATTGATGTATGCGATCACAGTTTAGCACCTTGATCATGAGATGTGTTGATGATGACACATTACGAATAATGAGACACCTAGGAGATACTTGACCCGTACCCCGATATTGGGATGCCGTACGATGGATTTTACCGTACGAGGCTTAGATATGATGATTGATCCGCACTCTTGATTCGAGGAAGCCGTACTACGTACGTGACGCTATTGAGGCGGGATCGCCGACTATTAGAGATATTGGTTCAGACCTTAGGTAGATGCTTGTTTCTTATTGACTAGTTTCTTAGGTTAGTTCCTTAGGATATTAGATGGACACTAGTTTAGGTTCGACTCACATAGTGGTAGTTGTACTCGTATATCGCGGAGGAGTGGATAATGTACACCTGTATTACATTCATACTGTAATCATCATGGTGCATGTTCTTACATATGTTGCTATAATCAGTATAAACCTTACCTGTTAGGACACCTGCACCATTACCGATGATGCGCATATTCCACGCACACTTATTGCCGGCTCACACACATCATCATCGGTAATTGCTATGTCACGTACACTTTAGATCATATTGTCTTTTATGGATAGAATCAGTTAACAACTAGACCGATATAATATTGTGATTATTCTCTGATGTTAGTATAGACATGGTATTTATTACTTAGACATTCATGCATTCATATTTTCATGTTATCATGCAGTATTATGGGCATATGCCGACACTTATCATATAGTTACTCATGATTTTGAGATTTGGATTTCTATGAGATTTCTGGATTTTGGGGAAAACCGCAAGAATATGTAAAAAAACTTCTCTCTCTCCTCCTCCTCTCTTTTTAGAAACATAAGATGCGGTTTTCTCGTGATGTATGTGTCGTCCACCATGAGATTTCATGTTTTCTGTTGGATTTCGAGACCCGATTCGAGGAGTGGATGAACCGTCTCGGGTACATGGTGGGTCCGGTATGGTACCCCGGGACAAGAAGATCGAGTTGTAGACGATGAGCCTGGCAGGGGAAGGCTACCTACCGGTGATGTCTGGCGCGGCGGATATCCGGAGGATACCGACCGTTGTCGTGAGATTTGATGATATGGGCCGATCCGGACTGACGGAGCCCGAGATATTGAGACTTGAGATTACATGTGTTGTGTCGATGCTTGACACGGATTTCCATGGATTTCATTATTGAGATTTCAGATTCTTATACACATTCTACTATGATAACAGCTAAAGATTTCTTATACATATATATCTGGATTTCAGGATTTGTTACTTTACATTCATGGTGCATGCATTTCATTCATATGACATAGTATTATATGAGGTACTAACACGAGCACGGAGTATCTGCACTTACACGTAGTATTACCCTGCTATTACTAAATGATTGGGACTTAGTAGTGTATTATTATGACCTAAGATAGCGTCGTGCATTCGATTTCTTTTCGTAGATGTCTTCTACTCACGAGTTGGCAACTCACCCCCGTTGTGCTAAATTTAATTACAGGTTCGATGTACAGGTTTCCTTGGCAGCTTGCTGGCACATCTATTCTTTCAGGGTGATTTGCACGGTAGGTTGGTTCACTTGTATCCGAACCACCATTGTATTTTTATTCTTTCATTTGTATCTAGTAAGCTCCATCAACCATACTTGTATTACTTGATAAGTTTATTGGACCAGTCATTTATTTTGACCTTAGAGTCGCGCATGTATTATTCTGATTTGGTGGTTTTTTTTTCTTTGAGTTTTGAGCCTCGCCCTTTGGCGTTGTATATTATTGTGCTTATTGTGGTTGTTTCCGCCTGTTGGCGTTGAGCTAGCTCCCGTTGGGGATGCTTTTTATTGTTTATGTATATTATACTTGTTGTACCCGTTTGGGGGCTAGTTTTTACAGAGGAGACTCTGCCGAAATTTTTGGGAAAATTTGCTGATGCTTTTAAACTTGTTTTCTTTTTTCTTCTTCTTCTTCTTTTATGGTTTAGATTTCTGGGCTTCGGCTTACTTAGGTTACGTGGCGCCTCTAGACGCTTCGTAATCTAAGTGCCGGTCACGTTCCGTACTTTCGGGTCGTGACAAAGTTGGTATCAGAGCGCTAGGTTTAACCTTGTATAAGTCTAGGTGACCCTTGGTTGATGGAGTAGGCGATTTAGGTAGAGTAACGTACCGTGGGTATGGTCCGCGGCATACTTACGATACGCTACTCTGCTTAAGGAGCCTTAGGATGTACATTGTTTGCACCATATTTCATTCGTTCCTTTGATCTATCTTCGTCGATATCGGATGGTGGTTTCTGTTAACCACGGGCACACTGGCAGAAGGAGCTGCGGCTCGAATGCGATAACCATTAGAGTATTGGTTATTCTTGAGGATTGAAGCATTGCTTAGCGTGCGGATAAAGGGTATTCACATGCCGTCCGGATGAAGTTAAAGGGTTCGAACGATTATCAGAAAACCATTTTCCCAAGTTTAAGATATTCGGAAGAACATGCAGGTATTTCGATGGACCCTCTAGAAGAATGAAACCCTAACTCGACATAATGACCACGAGAACGCCTTTGAACCTTAGGGTTTACGGCAGTTCCGCGGTGCCATTAGTGAGGCTTGAGTTTGCCCTTCTACGGCTGGATCATCGATGCTGGGGTATGTACCGGATATTTTTAAACTGTACTTGAGTGTTGAGCTCTCGGGGAATTATGGGAATTTGATGGATCGATCGAAAGATTTAATGTAGTCCGGATATCAAGTGAAGGGATCGACTACGTGGGAGTGTAACCCTTCGAAAATCGTTTAGGCAGTTTTTCGGTAATCGGCTAATTTTTCGGCTTTTTCCGTAAAAAGTCAAATTAGGTATTTTTCATTGTAGACCTAATTATACAAAATTTAGATAAGATATTACTATAATTTTGTCACTAAAATGTCACTTATAATTATCTAGTTAAATAAATTTTTTTTCGTAATTAATTATTTTTTTAATTATTTTAAGCCTTTTTAAATACATTAAATTAGTGATAAATACAAATTTAATTAGGTAAATTTCATAATTAGGAGTCTTTATAAGCTAAAATATGGTGTTAATAAAATTATATCATGACTAGCAAACTTTTGGTTTTAGGGTGAGAAATTTAATGGAAAAATGATGTAAAATAAGGTTTTTTTTGTAAAATGTTGATATGAAAGCATTAAATGACAACATGGGGTGTTTTGGGACCTAGAAACTTCTCCAAATTTCCCCATCTCCTCTCCCTTGCTGCTGGCCGACCCCCTCACCTGCAGAATTCCCTCTCTTCTCACTCCTTTTTGCTTCAATTTTCATGCAAAAATTCATAAAAATCCACAAATTTCATTCACCCATTCAAAGCCAAACCCTAATCCATTCTCTCTTCAACCCAAATTAGTTCAAAAACTTGATGAAAGGAGGCTTTCTTGGTGACTTGATCATGCTAGGTTTCCACTTGTAAGGTAAAATCCTAAACTAGTTGCTAACTTGTAGTTTATATATGCTAGAATTTAATTTTGAAGTATTAATTTAGTTGTAAATTCTTGTTCATGAAAATGAAGAAGGGGTTTTGATGTTGAGTTAGGGTTTGAAACATGGTTGTTAGAATTAAGTTAGGGTTTTGGTTATCTAATTGATTAGAGTGGTTAATCGTGTAATGATATGCTCGCTAAATCGATTAAATTTCGATGTTTGCATCGAATCGGTATTGAATTTGCTTACTAGATTTTTACGAAAATTAGAATGCGATCAAAATGCGTTATGTTAGCGATATAATTAGCTTCGTATAGGACTATTAGAGTGCGCGAACGTGGGGTTTCGTCTAGTCGGGTTGTAGTTTTGTCGATTTCCCCGAAATGACGATTCTAGTTAAAGGTTAGCGATTTTTGTGCGTTTTTCCGTGCACCGAGTGCATGCTATGATTAATTCGTGAGCGTTGATAATTGTATTTTGTGACTTGCATCGTCTTAGGTTTTGTAATCTTATGCTTGGTGTTGTGCAAATATAGGATCGGTCGGGAAAACATCGGACACGGCGCGAAAAGGCAAGGCGGTGGCCGGATCGGATTAGCGGAGATTTCAGGTGAGTAGATGTATTCATCTATGGGGGAATCTTCTGGATGGCGTGATGCCCCCCTAGTTAGGATTTCCTTATCTCTTGTAAGATTCATGTTGTTAGTTAGCTTACCCCTTCATTGACATTGCATACCCGTATAATTAATAGTATGCTAGATTGCATGGATATTCATATGCACATATGCGATAACACTTCGTAGGACACGAACACCATTACCATTGGCATCTGTTGCACGCGCACTATTCATGTGACACACACGCCTTTGGTAATTGCCATGCCACGTGCACTATAGAACCTGTTTATCATAATATCGCCACTTGCATTCATACTTGGTATATGAAATTGCATAGCATACGTATACCTCGCATCATCATCATATTTATATAGATTTCTAGCAAAATTCACATCGTATGCATTGATATCATAGACATTTATCATATGTAATATGTGGACATTATGATTTTCTTGAGGATTTCAGTATTGCTGCGATTTCTGGATTTTTGGGGAAAACCGCAAGAATTTAACAAAACCTTATATTTATCATTTTCAAAACAAAGTTGCGGTTTTCTCGTGATGTATGTGTCGTCCACCATGAGTTTTCATGTTTTCTGTTGGATTTCGAGACCCGATTCGAGGAGTGGATGAACCGTCTCGGGTACATGGTGGGCCCGGTACGGTACCCCGGGGCAAGAAGATCGAGTTGTAGACGATGAGCCTGGCAGGGGAAGACTACCTACCGGTGATGTCTGGCACGGCGGATATCCGGAGGATACCGACCGTTGTCGTGAGATTTATGATACGGGCCGATCCGGACTGACGGAGCCCGATATTGAGACAGATATGATTCCTATTTGGTGTCGATGCTTGACACGGGTTTTCAGATGATTTCTTGATGGTATTTAGCTATTATACAGATATTCATGTTCTAAAGTTAAGAATTCAATACCCTTAGCATTTAAAACACTTAAAGACTTAATAATGACATAGCATACCTGTGCATGCATACTAGAGATATTATACCACATATGGACATGCATGTTGTGGTGCATTGCGTGCATTCTTACGATTGCCTTATTAGATGTTATATTTACTCACGAGCTGGCAACTCACCTACGTTGTGCCACAGTGTCTTGCAGGTCGGACCCGTCAGTCTTGTAGCGGCGGGCTATCTTATCATCAGTTCCTTTTGCTCAGACTCGCGACATTGCCCGTAGGTGGGTTGCGAGCACACTTTAT